>OX243836.2:19635000-20885000 GCA_945859575.2 Herminia tarsipennalis
CAAACAATCTATCCGCAAAATGTATTACGAACATTTTTTCGTAACAATGTTACAATATTACTGTAATTTGTGGCCATAAATGCTTTCTATTGGTATTTAATGGTGGCAATAGTGGGAACGGTTCGCGTATTCGTCGAGCCGCACGACACGCCGACATTTATTGGCTCGAACGCGCGACACCGACGACCGAGTAGCGACATTGACAGACGATTGCGCCGAATGCGAAACTAGACTTATTGACGACAGTTTTTCAAAGTCACCCGATACCACTCGATGCACGCTTGATACCGAACGCTTCCTCTTATGTTACTCATTCAACTAGTTTTTCGAGTTGTTGAAGTTCGCCTTTCGATTGAGCGTTGTGAAGGTTAATTTAATTTTATGCCCATTTCTATAGGATTGTTATCTGTTAAATTATGTCAGTTTGACTCAACTGTTACTTGATTGAAAAAAAGGACACAGTAAACTAAGATACAGATGTCTCTAAGAAAGGAAGCCTATGTCCCCGCTTGTCTTCAATACAACTTTGTTCAGCAATGGCTTGGATACTGTAGATTAATATGGTATAAATATGTACGATTTATGTTACTTATGCAAGTATATATAGTCGCACATTAATTACTAACAACGACTCAACTCTCTAATTAAACTAAATGCTTTAAACAATTCTGCAGCGCTGATGAGTTAATCAATACCCATTGATTAACTGTGATTGGCGCATCTTCCTTCATTTTCCTGCTTCCACAAGTCCTCTTTCATTTATTTATAAAAAAACTGTAATATTGAATAAAATCGAGTGTTCATTCGTTTGTGAAAGAATATGATGAGATGGTAATGATTCGGAATGAATTGAATAATCGTTAATCGATCCGACTTCAGTAATGTCTTTGTTTGAAGAAAGAAAAACATGACTAACGTTTATTCTTCTGCCGCCTAGATACATTATTAATAAGTAAAGTTTTGAGGGGTCGCCAAGATGTTTAATGATGCGTGTTTCGCTCAACTGATTTTGTATGGTAGAATAAAAACTAAAAAAGCTTTTAGCTGTTTAAATACAAATGTAACTTGATGTCGAATACTAGCATTTTAGGACACGTTAACTAGTAAAATAGAGATAGATTAGAGAACAATCGTCGATGATTACTTTTAATTAATGCAGTTATGTGTGCCGTGTATATGTGTGTATACAGGTGCGTAATATACAAATCAATTGTTGTTTGTTAGTCTCGCAAAAACTCCAAAACAGCTATACCAATTTAAAAATCCTTTTTGATTAGCTCAAGTTTTAAATTTTTAATGGGAATTGTCACTTCAAATTGCTTTTTTAAGGGAGTATTTTATGAAAATGTTAACATATAGTACCTACCTACTACCCATCTATAGGTCTATAGGTACATATACAAATACCCATAATATCTCTCTGTCTTCACGCGAGAATTACGTGTTTTTGTCGTTCATAGTTATGTTATGTCGTCAATTTATAGGATATACTATATATATGTACAAATTTTATAATACAAAGTGACTTATAAACAAGCAGGGACTAAGTATAATGAGCAATGAAGTCGTACATTTATAAAGATTCATCGTGTAAACCGGCAATGCGGGTGGAGCCACGGAAACCTGGCTTAGTATAAAATACGCAAAACATTACCTACCAATTTTAACGCTCACATTAACTCACATACAATCCGATATATAGTTGTGGTATAATGTTCGTGTATATGTTAAAACAGGATTTCGGTTTACCAAACGGGCCATTATTGTGTTTCAGGGATTACCTTTCACTATCTAGTTTTTGTAGAGAATTTTATTACGCTCTAGTGTAGCCGTGCTTATATCCTTTGGTTTCATGTGAAATCGATATGTTACTACAATTCTGTGTTCCTACTTACCCATTATTCCAGTGTTAACATTTTAAAAGTGTACCTACGTTATATTATTTTTACATAGACGTAAATTTTACTTTTTGGCAATGATAATTACTTAATTAAATTAATAACTGACATAACTTGATTCGGGCTTAATTTTTAGACTTTTATTGTTGTGGTTATTACTCGATAATTCTAAAAATAATACATGGAGCGGTGCAGAGTTACTTTTAGACTTTTGGCTCCGCCCGCGCGGAACTCAGATTGAAGTGTAGCCCAGGCTTTTACACATAATACTCATGAACTTCCACATTTGCTGCAGGATTGGTTACAAAGGAAACCAAACTCCGCGTAGGTACCTACCATTATTATTTGGAAATTGGTTGGTACTTTATTAAAAAGTGTCCCTTGTTACGGCTAGAATATTGCACTGGGACTAATTATTAAGTCACATTAATTGTGTGTAAAGTTAATTTGTTTGTATGAGCTTCGAAGAGTAACATTGTTTACCTTCAATTGGATTTTACTCGACAGAGTACTTCCGGGAATCCGTTGTAATGGTTAGGATACTAGACGACTGAAACCCGATCGAAGGCTTTAGTTTAGATGTGGATCTTGTGTCGCTAATTCAACTGCTACAAACTCCAGTGGCCTTTTCTGCAAACTGTGAGAACTATATTCCGTAGTATCTATGTCACAAGCAAAACTGTGTCCACTGCCTCTGTGGCGCGGTGGGAGTGTATCCGGGACACCACTTTGTGTGATCAGACAGATTGTTGTTCCGAGTCTGGGTGTACTTTGTGTCTGTGACAGGCTTGTACCCTGCTGCAGGAGTCGTCTTTTTTAATCAAACCCTCAAAATACGTCATAGTATCTAAGGATTATTGTGCTCTCTCGCTTAGATAAGACCCGCCTTCTCTTTCTAAGCATAGTGCCAAATCATGGTTACCAATTATATCCTAAGTCTATGGTTACCATAGTCACAGATAATATAATACTATACTAGTACCATAGTGATGAAAGAGAAAGGTGGCCTTACGAAATGTCAAATAATTTTAAATTGTTCTCTTTGTTAACAAACTGTTGACTTCAGTCATAGTATAACTTTTTTAATATATATAATCATATATCCTTTTCAGTGTCGATATGACTACGTATTATTAATTTCCTATACAAAAGCTATACAAAATGTTCTGTTTAATGTAATGAAATATGAAGTCATCGTGCAATGAATTTATATAACTAATGAGTATTGATAATTGTTTAATTATTTGTGTGGTTAATAACTTTAACGTTCTCCAAATATTAAATTAAGTTATGAATGTAACTGCATCAATAAATATTGGATGATGTAAATATATTGTTAAATAAATTGTTTCTTTTAAAATGGTACATTAATAATATTTACACATGCATATTATATGCATATGTGAACTTCATAAATGTATATAGATTGACTAGTTGTCACGTTTTTTTTCTGATGAAGTATTTATATAGGTAATAAGTTCGTAATGGTACCTAGTACTTGGAATGGCTTAAATTCTGATGAGGTATATATTTTTTTGAATACCATTTTCGAACTCCCTGTGTTACGGGTTATTTTTTTTTTTAAAGATAACTAAGTAGTAATGAGGGATTGAGTTCCACATTACTAGCAATCCTGTTAACCCCTCCAGCTAAGCTCAAAGACTTGTGTTAGGAGTGGGTTCACGTCGGTAGTATAATGGGTAGGATTCGAACCCGCGACCTCACGATTGCGAGACCGATGCCTTAGCCATTAGGCTACCGCCGCTTCTATATAAACATAATTAATCGACATATACATACTCGTGATACACCTTTCTTTGGTTCTGAGATCAATACAGTTGTGATTTTAAAGTGCTATGTTTCGTGTGGGAATCAAATCCAAAACTTCTAGCTCAGCAGAAAACAAGCACTGGGAGTGCGTGCGACCTAAACTGTCATTTGATTTTGAGACCCTGACCCACCATGCCCATTAATTCATAATTTTAGATCAAATTTAGGACCGACGGTCCTAACGTTTCGTGTTGACCGTGTCGTGACTTCTTTGGTGATACGTACTGTCCCCATTTAGGCAACCAAAACGACATATCTTCGTTGGTAAGTCCGGTCTATGTCTTCATAGGTGGTTCAAAATGCATATATTACTGACTGTTATTAAAAAACAGCAATGGTTTTAAAATTGGGTAGCTATCTGCAACTTTGCTCTTGTGGTTTGTTGGTAAACTAAACTACGCTTTTAACGTTCGTGTTCGAGGTTTTGTTCTGGTTAATTTTATTCATACTAGTTCAGTAATAGTTGAATGGGAGTGAGAAAAAAGATCATAACTTTAAGGCGACTAGTGTTCCGTAATTAATAAAGTTTAGTGCGCCCAATTTTGTATGGTTCTCTATTTTAACACTTGAAGTAATCGACCAAAGCATTGCTTAGTGTGAATTAAACACGACGACGAATAGGTACTCTTTCAAACAAAAACGTATTTTAGATTTGACTACCTCTGTGGCGCAGTGGGGGTGTGTCCGACTGCTACGCAAGAGGTCGTGGGTTCGATTCCTACACAGGACACCACTTTGTGTGATCTAGAAATTGTTGTTCCGAGTCTGGGTGTAATTTGTGTCCGTGACTTGTATTTTTGTAAAGTCCCCCACGACACAGGCCTTGTACCCTACAGCGGGAGTCGTTTTTTTAAAAAGAATAAGTGTAATTTAAGTAACTAGCTGACCCGCGCAACTTCGTCTGCGTAAATTTTCCCCGTTTTTGCAACATTTCTTATTGCTGCTCCGCTCCTTATTTCTCCACTATTTAATGTATGTTATCATACATATAAACCTTCCCCTTCAATCACTCTATCTATTTAAAAAATCCGCATCAAAATCCGTTGCGTAGTTAAGATTTAAGCATACATAGTGATATAGGGACAGAGAAAGCGACTTTGTTTTATACTATGTAGTGATAATAATATTTTTGACTAGGTACTTTTCAATTGCACCAAGCGTGGTCACTGTTCTGGACTCACTGTCCTTTTGTTGAACACCTAGTAGATTAGTTGTGTTCACTGATAGTTAATGTTCGAGCTTTATTGAAACGTTATTACACTGGTGAATTAGTTAAAAGTTCTTATCCCTGACTACTTTTCAATTGAATTATTCCGGGCGTGGTCACACAGACGTCTTCTCTAAGACTGTTACTTAGTATAATAATAATAATAATAATAATAATAATAATAATAAACCCCTCGGGGCTAGTCGTTGTCTCCCTATATGAGATTAACGCAACACTCTGAGGGCATAGTAGCAGCTCTTGAAATCCTTATGACACCAATAAAAAATGTCTCATGAGGGTGAAATAAGAGTACACAAACCGCAGGGCAGCTTTGTGGCGAGCTGAATGTGTGTGGCGACACTGCGGTCCCGATGCCTCAGAGAGTCGGACAGGGCCTCGTCTCCCGCTTGCCTTCACTGGCCGGCGGGAGTGGAACACCAAGAGCGTCCGCAGGACTCTCAACTCTGTCTTGCCTTAATCGGCCGGCCAGAGGGAGGTCGCCAGAGCTTGTATGCTCGGGGGTGGAAGTGTCATTTTCAAGGGCATAACTACGGGGAAACCCGCTCACGGGCCTTCTTCGTGATGGTGAAACCGGCGCCGCACCGCTCGACACCCCAAGCTGCTCACACCCATGTTGCTCCCTGTCGCCTGTTTGGCTGTATGCCTGTGGCGGCCAGAAGGGGGCCCATCTAGTGAGCGGCCAGTCACCGCCTGCCCATTTGTCCGTGTGTTTTTACCATGTGTTGCAGGGCAGGCGCCATAGTTCTTCAATAGTACCAGCTAACCATTCCACTAACACATCACCTCCATAACCCAGTTTCTTAGCTACCACTTTTTGACAATAGTTTTTACACTAACTGGGGAATATCGTTGGGTACATTTATATAGTGTATACAACGATATTCGCCGGTTTGTGTCACATAGCCTTTAGATTAAAGTGTCTAACGGGCCTCTACGTGTTGGCTTCGGCCCCACGCACGCCTCCCAAATGACCGGGACTCCATAGTCCCGTGATATGGAAACGACATACATAATAATAATAATAATATCTTGGGACAACTCACACAACGTCATCTGATCCCAAACTAAGCAGAGCTTGTACTATGGCAACCAGACAACTGATATACATACTTATATATTTCTAAATACATACATATTATAGATAAATTACACCCAGACACAGAATAAACCATCGTGCTCATCACACAAAGTTTTATCCTGGGTGGGGATCGAACCCACGACCTCTTGCGTAGCAGTCGGATACATTCCCACCGCGCCACAGAGGCAGTCTATATAGTATGAAGTGTACGCTACGTAGATACCTACTCATGACATACGTCATACACTCACGACGCAGGATATATCTAATATATGTATACTCCATGTCGTGCCATCCTAATTACTGTAGCAAGATGTCTGATAACGCTTGTCAAGTGTCTGATATAAGCTCTTAACCATCTTCCATGGCTACGATGGACATATCAGGAGTACTGTACAATGTGTTATATTGTTTTAAATGTTTATAACATGTTAAGACGTATTTGCACTACCTATATACCTTTTAGAAAATACTGCAGTGACACAAAATAACTTGGTGAATTATTTGGTTTTTATAATACTTGCTAATTTTCTCGTCTCTCCCGTATTATGTTCTTCCTGAAATAATTTCTTATCCCATGCCTTGATGTCTCCATCACAAAAAAATCATTACGAAATTTCAAATTTATAGATCCATTGGTTTGGGTTGACGAGTAAATGAGACAGAATATTCATTAATTATAAGTTACTTCCACAAATTTCAGTAGGAAAAGCTACTGTTAAATAAATACAGCACATTGTGAAAGTTGAAAACACGATCGAGGTAAACAAACATGTAATTTGTTATTATATATACATCTAAAAAAAGGAATGTGGTTTTATGTTGATATATTATATATATATAAACAGAAAGCCACGTTCCTTTTTGGTTTACATTTATGTTAAAACCATTAATTGTTGTAATAGCATTAAAATTTCCTACATAATTATTGAAGGTACAAGGAAGGACTCGAATATGTTTGTCTACCTTAATGTCTCATTACCGTTCAAATATAAAATTACTGGAACGAAAACCTTGATAATTAGACGTGTACCTACCTAAATAAACCATGTAACAAGTACAAAAGGGAAAAGTGAGGATAATTTAAAACCTTTATATAAAAATATAAACCTAAGGGCATCATTATTGCGATTTAAAATATCGTAAAATATCAATAGTCATGATAATACAAGAGTTCCGTGAAAATCATAATATTTATTTTAAAAATAATCTTATACTTAGCTATATTATCATACAAGTAAACTCAGATTTGTTATCCCTGACAGATGAACTGATACTAACACAACATTATTATGGTATCTGATTAAATCGATTAAACCATATCGGTTTTTATGTGATCATTCTAGTAGATACAGGTAGGTAATGTTTACCTACTGTAACTCATTTTAACACGGCTGCTCAAAAAAGAAATGTATTGTTTTTAGGGTTGTGTATGTCTGTAAGTATTTTTATTCCACCAAAACTTCTAAATGCCAGGATGGATATTAGCTCGTAAGGTAGTTAGAATTGTTATAAGATAACGGGTAACATGACTAGATAAAAAAAACAATATGGCAGCTGTTAGACGTAATAAAAGTCAAACTCAATTTATTTTTTCTTCTGATCGGGTCATCTCGATGATTTAGCAGTATTAGACCTAAATTCAATTGTATATTCATCAGTTATCGAATAATGTAGGCACTAAGATAAAGAAAGAAAAGTGAGATCTCAAATAAGGCACAAAATAAATGTGCCGAGTTTTTACTTACTATGTGGGTTAAGGGTGCTCCGAAACGATTGGGGTCACTACTTATTGCATTAACCCCTTCAGAATTCAAACAGGCCTCTAACAGGCTTCCATTGTTTTGTAGAAAAACTTTTTTTTGAATATTCAAATGACGATATATTGCTAACACACGTCTACAATTTCATACATAAAATACTTATTATCAAGTGAACACCTAAAACAAATTAACTTTTAATTAAAATAAAAGTAAAGGTTAAGTAGATTATTTTTTTAACTTTGTATCATCTTTCACATACCTACATACTCTGTCTTTGAAAATTTGACATGTCTACCGACTCTACCATAGCGAAATTGGATAATACAATTTTCGCAACCACTAGGCAACTAAAGGTCCCTATAAGATTGTGTTACTGATGGACCCCATCGATTGAACCTAATGAAAGGATATGACTACAACTTGTTAACTATGTGATGCTGAGTATCGTATAAATTTAGGGTTGGCCCGCCTCCTACCAGAACCAGTAATTAAACTGTAAATTACCACTAAGTGCAGACCCAGCCTGAAGGTCGTATCGGCACTCTCTTCCAAGAATACCAATGAACCTAAGACCGTAATCAAAAATTTATTCTGCTGCCTACTACACGTGGAAACATAATATACATCTATACATTTAGATATATTTTCATTCAATGAAATTGAATTTTCATCATCCGATACCTTTTAGACGTTGCGTGACTTTATTATGAATAATGTATTTTATCTTAATTAAACAGAAAAGTTTTGGACATTTTGAAAATTTCTATGGTTACATTTGGAATGAAACAACTCTTAAATAATAAAGCAAAAATTTGTAATTCGTATACAATTTTAATACAAATTGGTTATATTCGTGCTATATGAATGGTTTCAGTGAGTATTGTGACAGAGATGGATGCTTACATCCGACAAACGAGACAAAATTTCGCACCATAATTTGTCATCTATTGCTTCGCCCTTTGCAAAATTATTTGTTGTTGTATTCATAAAATCGTCAGAAATAAAACTTTGATAAATGAAAGCATTTCATAAAACTTTTCAATGAATTGTATGAAATATGATATGTTAGATTCAACATATTATATAGACCTATTTAGGTATACCTACCTATTCATATTATTAGTTTTAGAAATTGATCCAATCACGCGGGTCGTTTGGCATACGCGAATACTCCCATGTAATGTAACCCTTCATAAAGTTTAAAAGGTTTGAAATTATATTGGGGTGGATTGCTTAAACCACAAATTTTAGAAAAATATTGACAACGATAATTTCAATTAAGTACGATTTCATAGTTGTTCCTAAGTGATTAACAAAAATAACTAGATCTATAGTCAAATACTTAAACTTATTCAGTTTTAAGGTACCTACTTTATGCTCTCACTGACACTGAAAGGTGAAAAGTAAAAATAATTGTTTATTGACACATAAATTAACATTGGTATTTAAGTGGGCACAATCTATGAACATTTGTTACAATTTACCTATGTACTGATACTGCTTCCCAAACTAGGCCAGAAGCCTGTATCTTGGGATAATGACAGAATTAGGTAATTTTGACGACGTCTCAAAGTATCGATAGATTAATCGGTGGTGATTCTTGTAATGCCAAATCGTGTTTCACACACATATAAGGGCAATTGGTCTAGACATTTTAACAAACCGCCTTCTCAATAAAGGAGTATATAAATAGGGATCCTAGTTACGGATAGAGTAGCGTCATTACCTCGAATTCAGGAAGTTACACACGTTAAACACAGATTGTGTGATTCTGTTGTAAGTGAACAATTAAGTCGGTTGGAAATGTTCTTTAAGATATTAGTAAAGTTGTGACAAGAGATCGTGGCGCGACCCCGCGACTGAACTTCTTCGGTGCCATTTAGCTCGTAAAAGAACGTAACTGCCGTTGTGAATAGATAATAAGGATTTTATTAAAATTCCTTGTCCTTGTTTTGCCATTCGTAGGGCTCACTTCGTCGGACTTCTTTTGTTCTGTGGCATGCGAACCTAAAGCCTTGCCAAATTCTCCCATCGTTTTCAATGAAATTTCAGTGCCATGTTTATAGTCCCTTTTGTGTTCATTTTAAAAAACCCTATTATTTTAGTAAGAAACAATTTAAAACACATTTATGTTGTAATGAAGCGTTTAACGCTTTGCTGAACAGGGTAATAGTTTTTGTCATGAAAATGCTCTTATTTTTAATGAATATGGAATGATTTTGGTGTCTGCCTTTTAGTGTTAGTGTTAATATTGTTACATCTGACTTCAGTATTGTGTGGTTTGTTACATATGTTGACAAATACAATGCGGTGTTATTTTTAATCAACTTCATATTTACTTCGGCCTTAAGTAGATCGTTTATACGCTTAAGTAAATCGATCTGTAAATCTATTAAAATAAATGCGTTTCGTATGTAATACATGAAATAATACAGCCTTCGCAGTTTTAATTAATCTCTCTCTAGATGAAATAACAACGAGGATTCAATTTTCTGGTCTAATGGATTGGTGCTGCCAAACGTGCGGTCAGTTGTACCTACTAGTCTATTTTTTATCTTTTCATATTATCCTACGTGCGTTTATAAATTCAATTTTATAATTGAAAAAGCTTTACGTTAATCAAAATATTTGTATGAAGTATGTACCTATCTATTGCTTAGAACAGTTACCTTTGTCTTCTCGTTAGGCGCAAATAAATCCCTTGATTTATTTTATGGAGGTTCAACAGATTATTCTATTTAGGCAGAATATTGAGAAATATACATGTGCCAATCCAGAGCCAATTACCTAGAGGACCTTGCGTATAGAAGTGAACAAAATTTTACAATTCTTTAAGTTTTAAAATTGTGTTCTTTTCTTTTTTTTGCATGCTGTATTCACTCTTAGTAGGTTATACACAAACCATTTTTTTAATTAGCAAAAGAACTGTAAACATATGTGATGTGTAATAACCAGTTTGTGAACCTTTTAATAATAATTAAAAAAAAAAATGTTTGCAACTTGATTTAAGAACATAGTGTTATTATTATAGTGTAAGGGTATAGATTCTAGATTTTAATTTGTATGTGATTTAAAATCTAGAATTATATCCTTACACTATAATTATAAAAACACTTATTTAAATTGAGTCTACGTATAAATAATCATAAACAAAAAAATGGCTGTGTGTAAAGTCGGTTTACGGACATGATAACCTCATATAAAAACATCGATGACATATCGCCATTTGCGTTGCTTAGCAACCAACTTGATTCTTTGGACCTTACAATGTCTTTCTTGTTTAGAATTTTCGTGGATATGTCGTTTCTGTGCAGGATAAGATATTTGTGATGAGTTGGTCTGAATATTAGGAAATGTTAAGCGACCTACAGACTGCCTCTGTGGCGCGGTGGGAGTGCGTCCGACTGCTACGCAAGAGGTCATGGGTTCGATTCCCACCCGGGACACCACTTTGTGTGATCCACAAATTGTTGTTACGAGTCTGGATGTACTTTGTGTCCGTGACTTGTATGTTTGTAAAGTCCCTCGCGACACAGGGCTTGTACCATACTGCGGGAGTCGTCTTCTAAAAAAAAAGACTTTATTTTCTACTTTACTTTCTGTGTCCAACGAGTAATATTGTGTGTAGTTCTTAAACGAAAAGTGTTGTGTACATTCAGAGCGCCTGTTTGAATAGATAGCTTTGGGTGTTTTCCATAAATCATCTCAACGGGGTTTACCGATAGAATGTCATTCCCTTAGGAGTCGTTGAGAGAAAATTACTTTCTCATTCTCATGGTTTTGGTGCTAGATGTTTTATTACTCCATTTCAGTGAATAATGGTCGTTATTCAGAGTATACACAAAAAATATACGTTAACAACGGTTCCAAACTTTAAATTGGCGCTCTGTTTGTTCGTTTCATAAAATCTTTTCTCTGATTTGCTCAAAATATTTCAAAATTATAACAACGTTTTTAATAAAAATGCAAAGTTTATTGTTTTGAATTTTATATGCTGTTATCTTTATGAAGTGAAAGGTTTGTTCGTATCTCAATTTAAACGAGCCAATCCAAGCTTTATGTTAGCTGCGGTTGTCCCAGTTGAACCTGTGTATACACGTATTTTATCATAACGATATAATTTGTACCGAGGCAGTTGTGAATACTAAACATAACTCATCAAATATATGCTCTCTTGAATAATGTGCAAGATTTGATTTGTTTTGTTTATGCCTGTCTGTATACATTGCTTCCCGCTACGGCAAATAAACAGCAACCTCACTGTTTACTTGCGGTAGTGGAAAGCAGAAATATGTTTGTTGATGTTCGTTAACAGCTTGTCCTCATTTGATTTCCGACATTTCCGAATTGTTATTTTGCTAAAAAGTAAAGTAAGATAATCTACGGTTGTAAAGGGGCGTCTAAACGGGCAATTTTTACGGCAATTTGTGGCGGCAATGCTGTGGCCGGCAACATGGCAGTACTCTCCAATATTGATATGATGGTTGCCAAACGAACACTGAGCGATCTATTTTCCGCAATGTTGCCCGGACAATGTTGTTGTTGTTTCAGTCAAGGGTTGTGTAGCCTGTTTAGGAGACTGAATCATGCGCTTTACAATTGCAGACGTATTGCCATTATTGGCCGAGCAATTAGTCGCCAATAGTGCCGCCACAAATTGCCGTAAAAAATGGCCCGTTTAGACGCCCCTTATAGGTGCGTGTGACCGACAAGAACTGGACCAGTTTTGTTACACCATGCCTTCGTAGCTGTGGCCTAAAAGGTAGCGCATTACTAATATAAGATTGGGCATTGCCCTACAATTACCACCCCTAGGTGATATCACCTACATGTGCATATGCAACTCTTTAGTGGCCTTTGATCACCCGGCGATTTTGATCAACTTCATAATTAATATCGCGTAATCACCTTTTAATGAAACCTTTTACTTTTACTGCTTTTTACAAATCAGAAAAACACAATATATAAAAATGGTTGTCTGTAAAGTCGGTTTACGGACGGTATTTTACGTGATAACGTCTTAAGAAAACATTGATAACATTGTAATAAACAACCATGCCTGTGACAGCTTTAATGGACCCGGGCGCTTGCGCGCGTATTCGTCAGCAAGCGGAATCACCATTCGCGTTACTTAGCAACCAGTCAATAACGTGACTGCTTAGCAACCAATCAATAACGTGACCGTTGCTACGTGACACTTTTTCATGCGTACACCCTGTCATCGATTTATAAGACGTTATCACGTCAAAAAAACAGGATGTGTGTCCAAGACTCCGATACTTAGGATGGCTGGACTGTGAGAGTTTTTTAGTATTTAGGTAGGTCAACATAGTAGAATAGTCCCCTTATAATTTTCACTATTTAATTTCTAAATACTTTGGACCAATCTTAAGACATTTTCACCGTAAATCAATTTATTTACTTAAATTCCCATGATGTAATTCTATTGACAGTTCTATTAAAGCATTTTTTTATGTATCAAATTCCACTGAAAGCCTTCTGGGACAGAGACGCGGTGTTGTCACCTGTCACTATCCAGCGTGACATGTATTTAACATGCTCTCTTGATCTTCTAAACACGTTGTATAATATATTATACATAAAAAGTTAACTTGACTAAGTAATAGGGGCAATAAGGGTATATTGGAAACAGAATAATAAATTGCTGCCTTAATTGGTGAATTCAAGTTTGTCAATGGATTGAATGTTATATCCCTATTATAGTTGTGGATACTTATTTATTAGGATACAATTGTGTAGAGTCAACAGCTTTGTTTTGTTGTTAGTTTGGTGATTCAACTAAAGTTTGTCTGGAGATCACAATCTGCGATAAGACCGACTCACGTACCGCTAACTAAAATTGCCGTATTGTATTTTGTTATTGTTTCTATTGACTATGAACTTAATATCAAAATCAAAACATTAACTAAAGTATCTACCAATATTACTTACCTATATATTTTATAATTTTAAGATAGATATACCCAGCTAAATACTTCAAAGGTTTCGATAAAATAATGCGAACCATGCATAAATATACCACACTTTATTACCAATAAACAAATCTCAACAAGAAGTAGCCTCAATGCAAACAGTAAAAGACACCAAGAAAAGTTTGGCGGCACATCTTACAGGCACAGGAGGAGTGCAATTGAAGATACTAAGGAGACACAATATTTACAACTTGGAGACCAGATTTGCAGTCAGCCAATAAATAGAGAAAGTGTCACTGGGCACTCCATCTTAACGAGAAAAGTAGCTCATTGTTACAGAAATGTCAAGAAAAAAAAAAACCCCGCATAAGTACTTACTCCTATATTTATATAGAACTAAAACTTGGTACCACTATTTATACAATATGTAATCAGAAGTGTTAATTTCCATTTTTTAGTACCTTAGTATTGAGGCGAAAAAAATAAAAATTAAATAAGTCTAGCTAGTTTCAACTTTGTGTAAGATTAACGTATGGCATTGATTTATATAATAATCATAAATTATTTTCAGTTCCAGCTTTAAATAGAAGACATACTCACAACACAAAGGCATACTCACAATACACTCCAGACAGCGCGGCGTTTATTTAAACCTGTGACTGGTTCTAATTGATCGACCTCAGACCAATTTTAGAAATAGAATAGAATTTGACATTTGGGTCGCTCTAAAACTATGTTATGAATGGCCTTCAATGTGTTATGTTGAAAAGCCTTTAAGTTTCGGATTAATCGATTACGGTGCGGGTAAGATTGGGCAAGTTTAACAGCCGTTTGGACAGGCTAACTTACCCCATTTGTCTGCAACATGACTGAGTTTATCCTCGACGTGATAGATTCTGACACGACCCTTATGACCTTACCAATATGGAAGACAGGTCATCAAATTTAGTTTGCTTTATGACATATTAATTAAAGCATGTACTTGATATACCTATTCAAAACGTGCATTTTCTGAAGACAACTTCGTATAGAAGTGCATCATCTTTTCGCATTTGTATATATCATGGGTGTACTTTGTCTACGTAAATTAAAAATCATAAGGTAATCCTTTTTTATTAAATTTAATCTGAATTGAACGGCTTTGTCTGATGTCATTAATCTTCATAAATGAAAATGATATGTGGTGCAGGAAATCAATTTTCCGCTCGGCTTCATTGCATCAGTATTCGGTGGTCCGTGTTTGCTATTTGACATTTAATATTCCTCAATGGGAATGAATTTTTTTGCACGATCACCGTTTTTAGAACGACGGAGAAGTTACAGTAATTTTTTATTTTAATAGAACTTTTGAGCAGCTATTTTCGGCTCGTCTGATTAGACAGCATATTTAATATTATTTTATGTAGATACTTTTAAAATAAAATGATTTGTAAATTTAAGTTTCTTATTCCATTTAGTAATAAATGAATGATTAAGCGCATCTATGATTGCATTATTGAGATGAGATTGTATTTATTGGGATAGAAACAAGGCATGACCAGTCAGTGCCATATCAAGCCTTTTATACGACCGGTGCGAGCTTTTAATGGCCCGGTGAGATTTTACATAACAGTGCTCTTAGCCTGCCTGTAATTTCTGCGCCACTCCTGGATCTGCGCCCTGTTAGTGGGTACTACTGGTAAAGTCCTAGTTACGGCACTGTGTCCAGTAGATTAAAGCTCATAATAATGTTATTCTGAAGCTAAAATTGAACTGAAGCATAACTCAATTCTAGTGTTGAGTTATGCTTCAGTTCAGTTTTTAATTAAAGGGTATTCCGTAAATTCAGCTAAACCGTGCAATCCACCGCAAACAGAACTGTTTACGCGATGTTTCTATTCATTCAATATTGCGAATCATTCACTATAATTTAGATAACGTTCAAATAACGTTTATCCTAAGTGATTGTATAAAAGTACTTATTAACGACAAAAGTCTATTTCTAGTGTCGATTGCCCCTTTAAGATCGACTGTGGTTAAACTTCACTGTCACATTTGGCTCATATCGTTCAGTAGGAGTCCTCCCCTAAGTTGTGCAGACAGACCTCTAAAGAAAATTAATATTAAAAACCTTTAAAAACATATTTGACATGTCTTCTTTTAAAAGAACATGTGGTACGACTTTTGATACATATATCCGAAAGAAAAATATAGACTGTTATCCCAAAAAATCTTTGAAATATTCAACGCCTATATGTCGAACAAACGTAACTTTCAATCTGCATCAAAGAATTTCAGAGATAACTTCTTGTGACGGACAGATAGACAGCGGACTGATTCTGCCAGCGTGTCGATTTTCCGATACTCGGACTGTACCCTGAAAAGAAATGGGGATTGCTTTTATCTGTGACAATTTTAAATTTCACGCTTTTTCAAATCAACATTTCGTAATGAAGCGCTTTTGATAAATTGCAAAGTTATTTGATTTATCTTCAATGTGAAAATTACGAGCACTGTATAAATGAATGGTGTCCTCTTTGAGAACATGTTACTGTTTTTATTTTGTTGTAAATTGAGCGTGCATAAAGAGACGAAGAAAATACGAATCCGGTTTAAAATTTTGTATAATGTTTTTTTTTCATTTTCATCGTATCATGGTTCATTGTAATGAGAGGACGCTGTAAGCTTTAGAACTCAATTTGTTTTTAATAATTTTTATCAATTTTCCTTGAACAACAGAAATGTTGAGGAAATAAAGCTTATCTTTATTCTATATTAACACGTGTTTAGGTAGGTAGAAACATAAAATGTGAAAGTAATTTCCTAGTTAACCCTCAACCTGTCATTTTGACACAAATATGAACTTCCTTGTAGACATTTTTCCTCCTCTCAGCGAAATTATTCCTCCGGGCGTCGATTAGTAAATTGCCATTAATTAGTAAAGTATTTTGTACATTGTTAAGCATGGAATTAGCCAATCATCGTTAAAAGCTTTTTGTAGATAGTGCTAACAACTCAACACGATATTAGGCCTTTGTAGGTATAGGTACCTACGTACTTAGTTCCGAATCGTGAGACATAGGCAACGCTACTGTATTATGTTTTAGACTCTCAACAGCGCTGCCATTCCTGGCAAACCTAAACAGGTTTGTAAAAACAAAACCCTTATTTCGTGAAAAGGCCACTATCCTTGGTCTGTTAGTCCGTACAGACATAACATCGATCTAATTATGTGGTTTAGATACGTCTGCTAGACTTTGCCTCAAAGTTTATAATTATGTAACTTATCCACAGGCAGTTATTTATGATTGTGTATGGCAGTTGAAATAATATTATTTTGACGTGTAGAATATGAAGGCGCCCTCATTTCAGCAGTTGTGTTAGCCCGCAGGCAATGCTGCATATTTATAGGCTAACATATAAGTGGCTATGAAAAGCTATTATCCCTTTTGTACCACTTCAAAAGGGATCTATTTCTGTTCTATCTATGTTAGGTGTAAAGTTCATATTCATATTTGTCTTCTTATATCTTTAAAATGTTATATAAAGTACCACAGATAAGCGATTTCCGAAATACACGGCCATTTGTAATATGTATACTAATAACCCCCCCAGCTCGTGGATTTTACATTACACTAAATTCATTACTCTAAAAATATTATTATTAGAGTAATGGCCTTAACCACTAACTGTTTTACTTGAGTAAAACCGTTATTTATTGTGAGGTTTACGCGCTTAACCTGACATAAAACAATGATTTTACTCCGGGGTCTGTGAGACCCCGGAGTAAAACTATTGTGACAAAGGTAAAAATTGAATATTAAGCCACGAACTCAGGTTATTAGTATATTACAAAACACCCTATATACCTACTTAAATCATTAAGGTGTTATAATGAGAAACCAAGATTTCGAGGACACGAAATCTAGTTTATAGGTACTTATGTAGTTTGTTTTGTACTAAAGCATGTTTTCTGTAAGAGCATCTTCATTATGGAACTGCAAACTACACAATGTTAGAAATAAATATGAGAAAAGTGTCCTAATGTTGCCAAACAAAATAATATTACAATATCTTATGGCACCGACATCGTCTATAAATAGCTTTTATATTATAAGGTCTGTTCGTCCCCTAACGATCTTGAGAAGGGTTAGAAATGACTACAAGCGATGGAGGTCGTCTTTTATTTGGTATTCTAAAGGATTTTGTCCCCATGTCACTATTCGAGCCAATATAAGATATCTCGATAACTTTAGGATAACACTTTCTAATACGATTGAAGGGTTTATAAATAACGTTTTAACCCAAACTAATTTAAAAAATATATATATCATAATGTACATCTGCGACACTTTTTATATTGTCAAGTAAATTTTATTTAGCAAAATAAATATTTACGTCTTAATATTTTTAAGTGCTGCGCCCAAAAATCTAAACGAAATTTGATCAACAACGTTCACATTGATCTCATTTATCGTAATCTTCTTATAAAATATGAAAACGTTTTTCACCCCGCCAGTGTATGAGATCGTTGCGAATTAGAGCACCCTATAAAACTCTCGTTTATGCTATATCACGGGTAGGTCGTTGAAACTAAGCTGAAACTAGTTACAGAATTGAAGACAGTTTACAAGTACGCAAGTAACAAACTGTGTAAGTACATTTCGAAGTCATATTGAACTCGATTCTCCTTGAATATTAGTTTATGTATGTGTAGACTACTTTATAACTTCATCCTATCTTTAGTGCTAAAACCACAAGTTTATTTAACGCGAAGGCTGTTTTCAGATTTTTTTCTTCACGCTAGCGTGGCATTATAAAGGCTTCTTACTTCTTGCCACACAATTTACAATATTTTTTTAGTGATTTAAACACGAAAATATTAGAAACTAGCAGACTGAAAAATAACTAAAATAGTATTTGAGTAGATATCTTTCGTATTTATTAAATTGGTTTGACTTTTAAGACTTATATTGAACTAGCTTTCGCCCGCGGCTCCGCCCGCGTGGATGTCGGTTATCGCGATAAAAACTATCCTATGTCCTTCCCTGGGACTCAAACTATCTCCATACAAAATTTCATCTAAATCGGTTTGGCTGTTTGAGCGTGAAAGCGTAACAGACAGACAGACAGAGTTACTTTCACATTTTATTAAAATATATATATTACGGGTCTTAATCGCGTGAATAATTTAAGGTAAAATACCTTGTTTATTGCCCGACGTTTCGACCGTATTGCAACGGCCGTGGTCACGGGAAGAGTCTTCCCGTGACCACGGCCTTTGCAATACGGTCGAAACGTCGGGCAATAAACAAGGTATTTTACCTTAAATTATTCACGCGATTAAGACCCGTAATATATATATTTTAATAATGTGTACAAATCGCGAAAGTTTATCAACATTTACTTTCACATTTATAATATTAGTATGGATACCATAACATCAAAATTGTTTCTCATTCAAAATACATTTTATTACAACTTTGATTTATAATATTACGTTTTCAAATGTATGCGGTTGCCAGATTCAACCCACGAATTCTCATAACGTACGACATTTATCACATCCACAAAAATGAAAATAAACATACTTAGAGCAAGAAGGTCCATAATTAATGAGAATGTACCCGCTTCAGACGGCAGTACGTAATGCACGCAACCTCCGTGGTGGACCACTCATTAATATTGCCTTGCCAAGTCGTTGCTATTTCTGTACTAACAAATGAAATGTATTTTTGGACTCCTGGAGATTGTTTGATATGTGACATCACTCTACGTTTATGTCTGACAGTGTTTATAACGTAAATAACCATCAAAATACCCACGGGATAGTAAACTACGCACCTACGACATCGGGTTTGCGAGTTTAGACCCTCGGGAATGAGCGTGGTTATACCTAAAGATACTTAAATACAGCCGTTTCTCTTACTAAATTCGGTGAACCACATATTCAAAGCATTCCTAATATTCCAGACTTTATACGTGACCTATTTAAGTTTGAAAGGTTTTCTGTACTAAGTAAATAAGATTGGGACGCCAATTGAAGCTCCGTACGTGGGTAACAAATAGACAGTTTTGGGAGTTTAATCCTAACGTCCTATCCGTCGGAAATCTAACAAAATGCTGAAACATTACATCGCATGAATACATATTAGAATCTTCAATATGATAAGTAGTAAAATTGTTATTCTTATAAAATGATAAGTGTCACTACACGAAAATAAATTGCGTTGCATTCAAATCACGAACACTTGAAGGAACACCGTCGAAATTATCTGACCTTGTGTTAAATTTAGACTTGTTTATTTATGTTGTTTACAATAGGTACACTGAGTTGAGTTGTTGAATGTTTCTCTCCATTGGAAATCGGGCCAACGTAGAACGTTTCTCCTATTGTATATTTCAGCTGAGATTTTTCTAAAACGTTCAATTCACAACCCGCCAGTAAAGTTGAGTAAGCATCAACAACGTTTTAGGTAGACACTCTAACAAATAACTTTGTTGTGGAGGATAAACGGACGTCGGGAACTTAGGAGCCCCCGAGGCCACTTAAAACTTATGTGGCTTCGTTAACCATAGTCCTATATTCCTACTGTTGTTAAGACCGCCCAGAATAATATAACAAGAGGCGTCTTCAAGTTTATATTTACTGTTTCGTCTTGTCATTGTGGTTTCGTTGAATTTAATCAGTATATCACTGGAACCCCAGTTTATATGTACGGGTTGACTTAAACTACGAGAAATGTAGAATATTTAGTGCTTACTGAAACCGAATCTAAACCAAGGTACAGATTAAATAATAGTAGGTATTTATACACGAATGGCTATTCAATCTTCGCGAGGCGGGCGATCCAACATTAATATTAACAAAATAAATAAATAGATGCAGACATGTAACATTATGAAGTTTGGATATCTAATATACTTAGGCACCTACGTATTTATCTCAAAGCAATGAATGCTGTCCAGATGATAAAATAATGGTTGTCTGTAAAGTCGGTTTACGGACGATAATGATGATGATGAAATTGTAATAAACAACCATGCCTGTAACAGCTTTAGTTTCAATTGTATCGCATGTCGCTGCAATCTTCATTCGCTGTTGCTTAGTAACCAATCAATAACGTGACATTTTTTCATGGATGTACCCGGTCATCGCTTTATAAGACGTTATCGCGTCAATAAACTAAAGCAACATTGTTTAGGATTGAGCTGGATTGGGTATGATGTAAACTGCTTTGATATCAAAATCATCAATCTCAAATTACTGTAGTAATACCGAAACGATTTTTCAACGATGCTTGTCACCAATATTTTCTGTGGATGTTTTTTACGGAAATTCCTAAAATATTTTTGAAAACGTCAACGGTGTAATAGAATAGGTAGGTATTTAAATATTTTGGGTGACGGAATGTGGCGTTCAACACCTATATTTTTTTCTGTGTATATGAAATATTTTTTAGTCGTGAATCGAATCGACATCCGATTCGATTCACGACGAGATTTTTGAATTGAATTGAATTGAAAGGAATGACAAAAGGCTTGTTAAAGGAAAGTCGTAGTGTTAAAAGGCGTTAACTAAAATATATATGTAGGTAGGTAATTAATTATTTTATCATATTGTTATATTCATTCATATTACAGTGAACGTTTAGTTATTCTTCGCAGTTTAACTTGAAAGCAAATTTAACTATTTTCCACTTGTGTGTTTCTTGAAATTCATAGATTGCGACGAACTTTACAGTTACTAAGAGGCTAAGCTTTTGATGAATATCATTAATTAATACTCTACTTCTAACATATTTCATACTCAGAACAAGACTCATGTGATGTTGCTACGCTGTTCATTGAGGACAATTGACAACAATGGGCTTTATTGATTTATTTACAATAGACGAGTTCAACAGTCAGTAAAGAGATCGCGTCTTCAGATTATTGACACAAAATATTTCAAAGAAATAGGCCGTTTTATATAATAGTAAGTAAATGGCATTATTAGGTTCATCTAAAGCAGACTGTCCGCATGTATGGCTGCTACTAAGTCGTTTTACATTTTTGGCAAAAAACCCTAATAAACCTAAGTTTAATTAAGAAAGTTAAAGTCATGTCATCAGCATAAATCATAGCCTCACAATTAATGTTCACCTTGTTAATACTCAATATGTAGGTAGGTATATTACACAATAATCTCATTAGGTACCTATTGATATTGCTTACCTAGATAGCAAACCGCAGTGATGTTGTAACAATTAATAATATCTTAATAATAATATCTTGGGACAACTCACACAACGCTATCTGATCCCAAACTAAGCAAAGCTTGTACTATGGAAACCAGACAACTGATAAACATACTTATATATTTCTAAATACATAGGTACATATTATAGATAAATAACACCCAGACACAGAATAAACCATCGTGCTCATCACACAAAGTTTTATCCTGGGTGGGGATCGAACCCACGACCTCTTGCGTAGCAGTCGGATACACTCCCACCGCGCCACAGAGGCAGTCAAATTGAATGAATTGGAAGATAAACTACGGCCCTGATCAATCCAGATATCTTCTTCAACAAGATTGTTGGTGATTTGCAAAAAAGTTCAGAGTCTGATAATATTTTGATTGTGTTTAACACAGACGCAGATAGGTACGCAAATGTAGTAAAAAAAAACCGGGCATGTGCATGTCGGACCACGCACAATGTAGGGTTCCGTAGTCCCTCATTCGAATAATGCGGCTTAAGAAGTGGGATTTCTGTTGTTTTTGTTTCATACTATTAACAACGTTACATAAGTATTTTTCAATGGAATCTGTACGAAAATTGTGTTACTCCTCATTTGGTCTGCTGTTACTCGTTAAGTTGTAAAGCCTTTTTCACTGTGATAGTTTTCCTTTTAATTTCACTATATAAACAACTACCGTGATTTTATTTATACCCAACATCAACCATTAACTGGCACTTCACTCTAACAAAAATTTGCACTTTAAAGCTTAATATTTCCATAAATCGAAAAATGGTCTTTACAACCCATAAATGTTTTCAAAAGACCTATCAAATGATCCTACACGATTGGGTAGATAAGAAAAAAAATCACATCCCAACTTAACATTATAGGTAAAAAATGTTCGCTTTGTCGGCATAAGTAATATGCGCATCCATCCAAAATTAAAGTCTTCTAGCAGCACTAACAGTCTGTGAGCTAACCTGCGGACGGACGGACAGATATGGCGAAACTTTAAGGCCTCCGTTTTGTCATTTTGGCTACGGAACCCTAAAAAGAAAGTGAACAAAAAATAAACAACACAAAGATCCAAAGATCTCTTATAACTGATAGCATTATATCTTATCAAGATGTCTCAGGTGGCAGTGGGACTTATAATAATAGAATAATTATGATTTATGGAGGAGGACACGTCACGTAGGAAGATAAGCCACGCAATTCGTTTCAGACCACAATATTACAAATTGTACCTATATTATTTTGCTGACCCTAGACTTGGTCTGAGCTTCTTGGTTATTTATTTCACTTCAGTTTACACTAGAATCAGGATAGAAAATAAAATAGTATCCATGATGGACTGTAGAGCGTGCCAAAGAAACCAATGACCCACATACATACATTCGAAAAACAGTACCCTCCTTGTACCGCATGCGGGTAATTACTTAGAATAATAGTTGGTCTATACCTTTTTTTTATCATAAAAGCAAAAGTTTGTGAGGATCGATGAAGGTTTTCACGCAGTAACTACTGTAGTTTCCTAATCTTAAAATACGATTATCCGAAATATAATAATAAATATGCACGAATGAGAGCTAGTGAACAATAAACTCAATCTTCCAAATAGCTGAATTCAAATTGACATGT
Source organism: Herminia tarsipennalis (assembly GCA_945859575.2). Classification (NCBI taxonomy): domain Eukaryota; kingdom Metazoa; phylum Arthropoda; class Insecta; order Lepidoptera; family Erebidae; genus Herminia; species Herminia tarsipennalis. Next base: position 19,658,580 of record OX243836.2, read on the forward strand.
GACAATTTTAGGTTATCGTGTCGCTAGTACGTCAATAATGTTTAAATACGATCCAATAATTCTATTATTAATGCATCTAACGTCGAATGGGTTTTAGCGCTCGGCATTTAGGTCCATATGTACATATTTGTCAGCAAAAGCTGTACAGGTGTCTGGAACAGCGCAGAGCGGGGTCTTGCATATTTTAGAAATCGGTATGCGTCGACAATCTGTGCAGATTCCTACGGCCCCAAGAGCCGCGCAAACATAGCATCTGAACGTGGCTCCAATGTTTGTCTTGTCTATTGATCGAAAGCTAATGAACTTACCAGTAGCTTCACGTCTAATAGTTTCTCAGATAGATTGAACTCGTTCTTGTAAAACAAATATAAGTAAGTCAGTTTGGCTTGCACATTGCAAAATAGAGGAAGTAGAGGACTGGAAAAATTCAGCTTCAAATAAAACGCTTTAAATTACGTTCCTATCTGAGGTACTTATTAGTATAAATAAAGGCAAGATTTATTTGATTATAGGTTTGATGGATAGATATTATGCCAAATACGTACAATTTGCCTGAATTGCAGTAAATTTTACTTTCCAGCTGCAACCAATCTGTTGGCGCAAGAGAAAATGAATAAATGAAATGTAAACACAGACTAGAGGTCCCTACTTATTATAGTAGGTAAACTAAATAAATAAGTGAGGAGCTGGGTACAATTTATAATAATGATTTCAGCTGTTGCTCGTGGCTACGTCCACATGGAGGCCATTCCCCAGTCTATCGTCGAAAGAAAAGAAAATAGAATAAATATCAATCTTGGCAACTTAACTAACCTATGGCAAATATATGGCAAAAATAAGTAGGTAGTAAATTAAATCTCTTATTTATATTAAAGTAGACTAGTTTAATAATAATATAATATTTTGGCACAACTCACACAACGCTATGTGATCCCAAACTAAGCAGAGCTTGTGCTATGGAAACCAGACAACTGATAAACATATATTTCTAAACACATAAATATTATAGATAAATAACACCCAGACACAGAATAAACCATCGTGCTCATTACACAAAGTTTTTTCCCTGGGTGGGGATCAGTCACACGGCCTCTTGCGTAGCAGTCGGACACACTTCCACCGCGCCACAGAGGCAGTCGGAATAATAAATTCATTCAGTTTTAAAGACGTCTAAAAATAGGTATCTACTAGCGTTTATGAACGAAACAGCGCCGTGAAAAACCAGACGAAACTTTTCTTTGTTTTTTCTTCTCTTCGTAAAATTTAGAACTGAATTATTTACGTCAGCACTACCGTAGTGTTGCGCACTAAAAGCGACTAGAACAACAGACGTCGGCGAAATTAATTTGATGGCTTTTCTGTTTTGCTATTAAATTCATAGCGGCAAACAGAAAGAGCTGCGAGCTTGGTGGAGCGCCTGCTAGCGCTATTTACTTAAGGCAAGAAAACAACCAACCTCAGTACAAACTGCAGGCGTTTATAGTGTAGTCGCGCGTTTGCATTGCAATGTTGGCGCGCTTGTTCTGTAATTATAAGAAACTTTGTCACGAAAGCTTTGCGTGCAAATAAACTTTAAGTCGTTGTGATGATAGGATAATAATTTATTGAAGTTTCCTTAAAGTAAGTCGCGGTTATCCAGATGTAGTTGATTGAATTTATATCAAAATCAAATCATCAATCTAGGCAAAGCCATCTGTATCTACCTACATACGTTTGCTTACAGAAGTTAAAAAAATCTAAGTAGGTTTGTGACTTGTGAAAATTTGTCGGTAAATTCATCGGATTAGGTTTGTGTGAGACATTCAAATTTAAGTACCTCCTAAAAGGTATCCTTATAGGTAGGCTATACTTTTTACGGTTCCATAGCTTATAGTTTTTTTTTAATCAAATCGACTCGCTGATTACAAATAACTCCTTGTTGGATACCACTAAGCCAATTTTGATAAAGCCTCTAGTTATGGGAGTATGGTTGTTAAAGAAAATTATAAGGTATTCTTAATATTTAGGTACCCACTGTTTTTATTAGTATAAAATCTTGGATGACTGTCACAGCGTGAGGCCTACTCTGTTAAAGTACCAATATCAGTTTATTTAGTTGAAATGTTTGTTAGTTTCTTATGTGCTTGCCTAATAAGCAGGATAATAAGTTGTATAAACATAATATAACTTAAGCAAACATGTATGCTATTTGAGTTTCCTTTGATTTCCCAAGCGGGGTAGTACAAAATTGTTCAAAGACTATGAATATATCAGGCATATAGAATGAACTAATTTGTCCAGGCCGCACTCTCACGGTTGAAAATTCAGCTTTTCTCCAACAATTTAATTTTGCTATTTCGTAATTATATGGCGATTCTTATCAGAGAGTTGGTAGAGAGCTTCTCCTCGTTTATATTAAACATGACCTTGTAATACATTTTAAAACATTTACAAACATTTGTTTGGGTATTGTTTATATATTTAACTTTGTCCTTACTTTGTCCTATTTATTGGTTGAAATTAATATTCGGTATCTGTAATCTGTAAGGTGTCACTAATATATAAGTGGGGAGTTTATAATATTGGTTTAAAATATTTGTATTGTTTTTTGGACCGTCAACTGTTGTTTGTTTTCATCTTCCTCTTTTTGAGTTGATGGTAATTTGTGTCAGTGTCGTCTGTTCATACAGGTAGGTTTCTAGTTTAAAGTAAGGTAAAAAAGGACACTTTTCACTCAAATTATATACCCGTTACAATCGGAAAATTCGATACGAAAATAATACGAAAGTTTTCATGGATTTAATTTTCTCGACATTTCTGTAATATATAGTCGATCAAAGTAAGCTCAGGAATGAAAATAGATTTCTATGACGTAATGTGTATACCTACCTATAATATTCACAATATCGTGCTCTATATAGAAAGTTTGGACCTCTCGCCTATATTGGCGAAATGCTATTTATATCTCTGTTTAGGTTTAATCTATTGCAGACTTGGCCCGAAGACAGCTTAGTGCAGTCCGCTTTACTGACGACTATTATTTAATATCTTTCTCACGAAGCTCCAAACTCCAACCAAAGCCAAAGCCAAACGTTCCGCTACTAGAATATAAAAAAATAATGCTGAATAACTTGAATAGTCTACGGTCTGGCTGTTCCAATTTCAATTTGAAATAACAGTTATTAGAACTCATTTGAATGAACGAAACCGAAATTAGGTAGGTACTTAAGTATATTCTGCATTAGTAGGTACTTTTGCGGCATTCGTTTTCGGTTCTCATTTAAAATGAAAGTAATTTTTTTCATTGGATAAATTCCACACAAAGAATTTCAGGCTTAATTCTAATTAGGTACAAATATTTAAAGAGACAAAAAGGTTGTAAAATACGAAACGTAAACTCTCATTAGATGCCGTCTTCAGAAAGTTAAATGTTGGTGAAAGTAATATTACTTTTGAGCTTTATGACAATTTGGCGGGATTATTTTTATAGGTCAGCTAATGGAACACTCATATTTATGTTTACGACTTATGTGGGGATAAGTATACAGACATTAATGTCGTATGTGGTGTTGATACAACACGGTTGCTATCCTATCAAATCTCGGCTAAAATTGACGTTTATTTTTAGTGCCTTTTTTTTCTAACATGCAAGATTTAACCCGCAGATTTTGTCGACTAGGATTGTAAAAATGTTTACTATGCATTTATCTAAAGCTAAGTTACCTGCCTTAATGCGGATTATTAAACTAAAAAGACCTCCGTTTTCCAGCTAGGTCTAATAATAACTATAAACATGGTCTCAGTATTCCAACAGCAACACTAGAAAAATATCTTTCGGCACCGCACCCAGCAGTCAGACACATTAAAACCGTCAGCTCTCCTTACTGTTTAAAGATACATATTTGTTATAAAATGCCTCGTGACATTTTCGCTCGCACATTCAGGCCCGCGCTCAAAAGTTTAAAGCGATGATAAACGCTATAATAAGCTCGTGGATCGAGTCCATTACTGTAACTCGTAGGAACTCGTAATTTATGTTGTATAACTTGAAACTACCCGCGTCCCACCCCGAGGATTAACGTGCCGACGTATAGTTTAATTGTACACAGCCATCACATGTTGTGTTGACATTTAAATTGGAGAAGAGTAAGAACGATAACTAAAGTGCGTACCTATTTATCACTTTATGATCTTTTAAAAGATAACGAGATAGTTTAGTAGGGTTTTTAACTTTTTTTTGGCGATTTTCATAATATATTTGCGTGGCCGTCGGTGCCACGCAATTATATTGTGAAAATATTTAAAAATGTTCATCTTGATTCACGATAATTATCTAATAACTTGATATACCTATATACAAGGTTACTTTTGGTATAGTGCAAAGCTATTATGACCTAACCAGACACCCCAACAACATTTTTACTTCAAGAAATCATATAAAAAAAAGAAAATGAAAATATTGAAAACGTGCATAGTTATAAGCCATTCAATTTTTCTTATGTTCTTCGCGCTATCGTGCTCATTGCGTCTCGTAGTACGTAATCCATGGTTGGGGCTTTCTTCTGTTAAGTAGGACTTAACAGAAGAAAGTCGTCTTAAACACTAGTATGCCTGTAATTTTTCTCTTCTTGACATCATTGAAGTTACGTACGTAACTTTTTGTAACAATATAATATTACAAGGTAACATAATACGAGTTAATACAAAGATTATTTAACGTGCAAGTAAGTGGTTTTCGCTTAAAAAGAAAAGAAGTGTTGAGCTTTATAATATTAAAATGTATTGAAAAGACGAAATGTAAAACATGGATATTGCCTAGTTTTACATAACATAATGTAGTTACTAACAACATCATCAATCATCTTTTGAAAAACTTTGAGAACTTATTGCCAAATATGAAGCACCAAGTTATTGCACTGCAATCTTTTGCAAGACAGAGTGGGTACTCTTTAACTATAAAGACAATTTGAATAAAGAAACGTATACCAACTCATCTTCGTCGTATCTCGTATAAAAATTTACTGTCGGACACAGGCGAACAGTAACTTTACTCATTTAGAAATTGAAAGCACCTACATAAATAAAGTAAGCTATGGAAATGGAGATAGGTCGATAGGTACCCATATCAAATTTTCGTGAGAAACAATCATCTATAGGCACATATTTTATAAAATGAATTTAAGAGCAATAGAGAATCGAAAGTTTTCTTTTAAATGCTTTTAGCTCTAATTTCAGAAGTACGCAAGTTTATAGACGTAAGAAATATTAATGAGCTTTCGAGAACTTTTTCAGACTCGTAAAGCAACTCAAGACTTTTTCAGTCATTTGTTAAAAGCAAGGGTTAAATGACGTACTTTACATTAAATTTGTTTTTATGAATTTATAAACCTAATAAATAATATAGAATAGGTACGCAAATAAATTATATATTTTTTAATTACCTAAGTACCTATCGGTATACTGAAAATACTGGTGGTTAATGATTTATAGATAGGTGACGATATGCCTACTTCAAATTGGGTTAACACCCTAGTTTGTTTTAACCTTAAATGCAAATTAGAGGCTAAGTAGGTACAAAAGGTCTCATTCAATTCAAGGCATGATAGCCGGTTGTTTGGCTTCCATCCTAGATAGCTTATTTGGGTTTAATTAAATCTTGCCGCGCTGACCCCTAACTGCTTGTACTTGCCTACCTAACATGCTATAAATTACGAATATTTTTTTTGTAACACAGTTCCTACACCAGGTTTGAAGTCATGTGTTGAGGGGGACTTTACATGCTTATAAATCACGGACACAAGTACGCCCAGACTCGGAACAATAATTTGTGAATCATACAAAGTGTAGGTACCGTGTAGTAATCGAACCCACGACCTCTAGCTTAACAGTCAGGTTAACTAACCACAAGGCCCGTCATTTACAGACACTCGATACTTACACCTATTACAACCAGATACGTGACAAAAAATTTTGACACATCATGTAGGTAACTACTCACTCGTACTTTTTCCACAGCTCGCAAAAATAAACACAGAATTACATTTTCGCTGGAAATTTTGCAGTAAAAGCAGTTTAAACTTTTAATACGTTAACGTGGTTTGTTAAGGCCTGAATGACAACACTGATGTTTATATTGACGCTCCCTTTGTGAAGAGATTACTTCCGTACAATTTTCGATTGTATCATCAGTATGAAAACAACAAAATATTTTATTTTTTTCTCTTTATAAAAAGACGACTCCCGACGAGCCCTGTGTCGCGGGGGACTTTACAAACATACAAGTCACAGATACAAAGTACACTCATACTCGGAACAACAATTTGTGGATCACACAAAGTGGTGTCCCGTGTGGGAATCGAACCCACGACCACTTGCGTAGCAATCGGACAGCCACCGTTAGGAGACTTCAGTTAAGAACGTACATTGCATTTTCTTTGTAGAAATTGAGTTGCCACCATTATTCGTAAATTAACGTAAGAGCAATTAATTAAGTTTGTTTGTTTAAATGCGATAATCTCGCGGAATTTAAAAATTATTTTACTGTTGGACAGCTCATTCATCTAGGAAGACTATAGGCTATATATAGATATATATATATATATATATGATTTTGCTGCAAAAATGGGGAAAATATATGTATAAATTTAATATTCATAATATTAGACAAGTGGGTACTTTTTAAGATTTTGCTCTATGTTGTGATGTTATAGAGTAGATTATAGATAATCCTATAAATGTCAACAGAAGCGAAACCTACAGTTAAAATATTTTGATAGCGTTGGTAACTGTGCCGAGAGAGTCTCAGTTAATATTAAAGGGCTGCACCGGTAGCAGTTTGCTCTGGACAAACACAGAGCATGTTAGCAAATTCATAACAGACATAGCACAGGTTATAGGTGCATATACGAGAGCTTCGGATGCAAGCCCGGACAGCACAAGTTATTGGATTTCGATGTAAAACGTCCTTTATAAAAGGCTTCAACGTAAATTCAAAGATTCATGTATGCATAATATTTTGTATCTTATTGTTTAGAGAATAGAATATAGAATAGGATTACAGATAATCTGTCGCATCACATTAGACTGAAGCTGAACTTTCTGCAGACATGTTTACTGTTCTCCTGTCCTTTTATTTTGTTGAGTTTATTACGTGGAATTTCTTGGACCAATGTAGCCCTGGAAAATGTATTAAACATTGTTATTTAATCTAGTTTATTCTAAAACAAAAACTATTATTCCATAGATACCTAGATAGTACATTTTGAGTAGGTAGGTATATCGCTATCAAAGAACAGGAGTTTTTATTATTATTTATACTCGTATTTTAACAGTACAAAAGCTCAAAGGGAGCATTGCAATAACCATAAACGTCAATCGTTTGTAGCTAAAAAAGCTAAATACTCAGGAGAAATACTTGGACGTTATTATATTTAGTATGTAATCCACTTAAGTTTAATCTGAAGCAACTGCATGGCAATAGTACAATTCCTTAAATTGTATGTATAAATTTGTAATCGTCGGTAGATATTGACATAGGATTAAAATATTGTCAAGAATCTGTCAGACTTACTATGCGAAGAATAATAGAAAATTATGCCGTTTTGGGATAGGTACGTGAACGTTTCCATTGGCTAGAACTAGGTTCCTATGGCTTCTTCTCTGTAAGAGGAGATGCTCTGTAATCCACTATGCGAGTGCAGCAGATCGGTAGATAGTACCTACATTTATTTAAAATCTACTGCAGCTTGGAATTTGAACCCGAATTTATCCAGCTTTTATGGACTTTCAAAAATCATATTGGCCGATTCAGGCTCCTGTATCTCTCAAATAGCAATACACGTCACAGTCATTGCGTGCAATATAAATTCCCGTGGAATGAATACAGAAACGCAATCAGCCACATTGCCTTAATTGCATTGGTGGAATAAAAAAGCCAATTTTGTGCCCTTTTGATTTAAACTTTGGTTTTATCTTTCCATAATTATGAATTAGGTACATCATCATACTAAAATACCTAGGTACCTACTTCAGATATTATATTGTATCATTATCCCGTGACAGGTATAAAACCATTGGTGAACTTGGTTTTAGCGACCAAAGGGGCCATTTATGCATTTTGCTCAGATACAGTCAGTTCAATAACTTGAGTAGGTACAGTCAGTCATATAAAATAAATTCTGTGTAAAAATGTAATATCATGATTTAATTTCCAAAGAGCCGTATCTATGGCGGGTCGTATGTAGTTCATTTAATAAATAGGTATAACTGGGATTTGACTCATAAGCGTACCCAGAACGGAATTTGGAGTCTCAACCTCCACCCCCCTCCCAAATGTTTTAGCGCCGGTTTTATGTTAAGAGTCAATCGCTCTTCGCCCCTTTTACCTGGATACAACCCCCAACAATGATCCTGGATACACCTAAAATTTGAATATTAAGTTGAAATTAAAATGGCTAAGAAGAAAATGGTACCACATAAAACTGCCCAAAATGATTATCAGGAAGGTCGTAGCGGTGATAATTTCAGTAATATTAATTAATATTACAATATCGGCCCCGAACCATCTTTCAAGCGTGATTATGACAGTACTTTAGGAGCTTTCCTTAGATGCCCGGTGATAATGCTGTAAAAGTTCAGAATATTACTCGGGGTTTATAGCCAATCTACTTACTTAATATTATAATATATTCTTCTTCTTTCTATTATTAGTTCAATACACACTGGTGAATATGCATGTGGGCAAATTTCTTCTTAATTTTTTTAGGAACAAAGGGAACACAAATGCTGCAATTTTTCAAATATACTTTGTTTCAGACTGTGCTACTAATTTACATCTACGATGTGACAAATTCCAGCAAATTAGCCTAGAATATTATGTCTTTCTATTTCCACATTTAAATCAAAATTACTTGAATAGAATACAAAGGATCATAGCGTTGAATATCTGATTTATCAAAGAAATTCTCTATCGACGCGGAAGCACTGAGAGCGGAAATGATTTCAAGAGCACGTAATTAGATAATAACGACATCATTCAATGAGCCAATTACTGAACGAAGCGGAGCGAGCTCAGCATAGGAACGGCGCCGGCGGCCGCAAGCATTGACGAACAATAACTTCGTTACTACTTCCTACCCCCTCTTAAATAAACAACAATATAGAAAACAAACAAGTTTCAATTATAGTCTTTGTTTCATTCCGCTCGTGATTTTGAAGTACGTTTTTTGTACTCGGCAAATTGTCTATTTAACTTCAAAGGTAGAAAATAAATGTCGTTGTTCATCTGAACTTTCCGAATTATGAAACTCCAGAGCGTTTATATTGCGTTGTCATGGAAAAGTTTAAAATATCATTTAGATTTTCATTTCTATGTATTTATTATGGCTTCTACTACAACATCCATGTATCCATCTTTCCAATGGTCTAACTAAGCTAAAGTCTAGCATGTCTAAAGTCCTCTTAGGAAATTCACATTTTCCCGACTTGAGGGACAAAAAATAATTAAAGTAAATATTCTATACGATTCTGTTATTTGCCTATTAATATATAGTAAACCTAACTATACTTAAAAACACACTTAACCTAAGCCAAATAAAATAACAAAAACAAAACCTAGGACAGCGTCTCAAAAAGCAACAAAAACATTCAAGTTTAATTCCACCAAAAGTAGTTTGTTGACAACTTCGTCTATTCATTCAATAGAAGCTATACTCGTAGCGTAGGTATTGTATCGTACAAAAAGGTCACAAGTGTAAAGTCCGTCCCTGACTTGTCTTTTTACGGAAGCTGGATCCTCGCCAGCTCTAGACAATGTTGTTATGAGATTGTACTGGTACGGAATTAACGTAACAACTCCTGTATATTTATGGTGACACACCCACGAAACATTTCGCGTGGAGACGCTTAATCTTCCAGCAACCATGCGTCTTTATTCGATTCGATTTCGTGTGTCGTTGCTTTCGATCTTTATTTAAGGCGCTCTGTCTTTAGAGCTTTAACGTATTTACTGGTTTTAAAGGAGATGCCTATTATACCTACAGATGGTGTGAGTGGCGTAAGTAATGGATAAACAGATTTTAGCAGTAGGTACCAGAAATAAATAAATTGTCTAAGCTTCAGCAACGTGTATTATTGTGTGTAAAAAATAATCGAATATTATGGATTTTTCCTTAGCTGTCATAAAATGAAAGTTTTATTTTTAACATGCATAATCTTATTAATTCAGGTTCAAAACTGAATATATAATTATTATGTAAATTTGTTATTGGCGCCATAATTTTTACAAGTCACATCCCAACCTATAAAAGCATCGAGCGGTTTTTCCCTAACTTTTTTTTTGTAATACATTGGCTTTGCCGACCAATTCGAATCCAATTTACATTTCAATCGGGAGCTTCATGTAAAAACATGAGCCTCGCAGAGCATGCCGCTGAACTCGTCGAAGGCTTATGAAATAATGTTACATTGGCTCGCAAATAGTCCTATACACACAGTATTATTTTACCGGTAGGCAACATTAAACAACTTTGTAAGGTGAATGCCAGTGAAAAGTTCCTCATAATTTATATAAAAACATGAAAGGTGGGCGTTACAATATTTTTCAATGAAATTTTCTCTTTACTTTCGTACAAATACGTCTCCTGATATGCTTATATACGTTCGCATGTGATTTTCAGCGTGCATACATGCTACCTATTTAAATAATTGCTAGGTTTTCATGTATGTATTGTATTTGCTGCTGGGTCAACATTGCACACAGTTACATCATAAACATCTTATTCTACATTTCTTTGATATAAATTTACCTTCATTTACATGTAATATGATGTAATCATAATCAGCTCATTTCAGCCTACTGGTAGATGTCTATATACTTGTCCCAATTTGCCTCACTGCAGCTAATTTGAAACTCTGAGCTTTTAGTAGTAAATTACTTCTTACATTTTAGGTTGACGGTCTTATGTTTGCTGATTTGCGGCATCTTTTCATATCTGATTCAGTGTCCATAGGTCCCTTTACTTTTTATAGTGTTGTTTTAGCTTTAGCTTTTTTAATAACATCGTTTTAAAGTTTATCCTTTCCTAAAAAAATCCAGAGTAAGGTATAGCTCACTGAATGACTTTAAACTTTGGAACCACCATTAGTCCGTCATGCACACCTAGATCAGTGGTTCTTAACTGGTGGTGACTTCTGGTGGTCCCTCTAAAACCAAGTGATCCGCGGAGTAATGGTAAGACAGTAAATTTGTCGAATGGTCCCTCGTGACTAAAAGGTTAAGAACCACTGACCTAAATGAAGATCCTCCTTTTGAGGCACTGCCGTAAAGTCAAGGTAAATATTCTACGCAGTTAGACGAATGCTGCATAGCTGAAATAAATCCTTTTCTTGATAAGGACACGACAATATGTTGGGGTAGCGTTAAAAATACAACTACCCAGGAAAAAAGTCCTACTAAAAAGTCTTGCTTTAAATTTTCACTATTCCCTTCTGAGATATTACTATAAACAGATAGCAAACAATTTGGCATCACGACTGGGCTCTTTTCACTTAAACATGCATGGAAGAAATACGCGGCTTCTTTTTTAGAAGAATCTTATTTTCCGTGCGCACGAAGCGTTGCATCGTCGCATTGGTGAATACAGGGTTGACTCTAAACTAAGAGATAAAATTAAATTTGTATTTTCGATTCACAACCAAACAATAATATCTAAGTTTATTATGGACCCGATCGCGATGGCACACCCTAAGCGCATTAGAAACACACGAGTCGCTTTGAAACCCCAGATATCTGTCAACAAGGCGACTCAAAGCTTGAGAGCTTGGAGCTCGTCTATACGTACGACTTCCAGCGTAATTCTAGGTATTAGAACTTATAGGTGGTAACCCTATATAGGTACAGATAAAGTTGCTAAGCTCGCGGCAAGAGTGCATGTTGTAAACTAGTTTTATTCGGTCATAACAATGGTCTCGTGGGATGGCAGAGCATGTCTCGTATAGTCGTATCTCCTTTCTTCGTTTTCGTGTAATTTGCTACGAAGTGATGGCTTTTATGCGTCGTTAATTCAGAGTTGTTGATGCTAATGTCCGGGAGCGTTTTGAATTGTTTGTTTGTTTTTCGTTCGACTAAGGAATGATAATTTATACAGCCTAGTATGTATACATTAGTCGCATTCTTATTTCGTATTTAGGCGAAATGATTCACGTTGTTTTATAAAAAAACCTGGCAAGAGCATGTCGGTTGCCGTATAAAAAATCCGATTTGAATAATTGCACCAGCAGAAGAGCGTAACTCAATGACAGTAAACTTTTCCGATCATGTCCCAAATAATTTTAGTTTAAAGTATTTGTTAAAATAAATCCTAAAGGTAGCCTTTAGGATTTTTTTTATATATTTTGGTCGGTTCAAATAATAAGTTTAAAAATAATCGCTCTGAAAGAAGTATAAATTGTGTCCCCCAATTTATACTTCTTTCAGAGCGATTATTTCCAAAAATCAAAAAAGTTTATTTGAAACATATTTTTTACCCCTAAAAATATTTATTTCTATTATTTAACTATCAAACTAAGTAGCGGCTACTACAAGACACCTTTTCACCAAATTTAATCAATATTCATTCAGTCTTTGAGTAAAATTCCTGTGACATACGGACGGACAGACAGACAGACAGACGGACATTACGAAACTATAAGGGTACCGTTTTTGCCATTTTGGCTACGGAACCCTTAATAGTCTTTATTAAATTAGAGCCAAACGGAAGGATTATTTATGTTTTACCTGACTACGGGAAGCCAAAAATCTATGTATGATTTTTTTCAATAGACTTGTAGTGTGGTATTTTCCCACATTGCTAGTAACTAATCCTATTAACCCCTCCAGCTAAGCTCTATGGCTTGAATTAGAGTCGGTTCACGTCGGTAGTAAAATGGGTAGAATTCGAACCTACTATTGCGAGCTCGATGCTTTAGCTATTAGGCTACCGCCGCTTCTATTTAGGTTAACAAACAGTAAAATGGTATTTCTTTCTGACGTTACCAACGAAACCACTTTCCACAATGAAAGCTCTCCGGGCTTCAAATTACAAGAGTAGGTACAACTAACGAAACACAAATACACGAAGTTCTTTTACAGTTATTTAACCTATCTACTTATTTAATTACAGCATATAAGTATCTACAGATTAATCTATACTAATATTATAAAGCTGAAGAGTTTGTTTGATTGTTTGAACGCAGTAATCTCAGGAACTACTGGTTCGAATTTAAAAAAATCTGTTTATCTTGGGTAGCCCATTTATCGAGGAAGGCTATAGGCTATATAACATCACGCTAGGATCAATATGAGCGGAGCAGCAATGAAAACAGTTAAAACAAAAAAAAACGGGGAAAGGTTACGCAGACGTTTACGCGGGTCAGCTAGTTATAACATGAAATAAAATACATTCCGTTGTTATTAAGTTTAAGGGAACAGAAGAGTCGGTCGAGTTGAATATTTTTTTCCAGGATTATGGTAATGTCAACCTCAAAATTAGCATAATCTGTGAAATGATAAAATTTGCACTAGCTTCTCGTAAATATTCACAGACGGCTTATCGCGTCAACACCCACAGAATCCATTTACATTATCGTCCTTTATACACTAAGAAGGGTTTAGCGAATGTCTCATAGACATTTTAGCACAAATCATACATGAACTCTGTACAAGGTTTGTCACTGTATTATCTATATTTAAAGGTACATTATACTGAAACAAATATTTTATTATAACGTCGATTTTCGCACTTAAGTATAAGATTCGACGTTGGCTACCCTTTTTTAGGGTTCCGTAGCCAAAATGGCAAAACGGAACCCTTATAGTTTCGCCATGTCCGTTCGTCCGTCCGTCCGCAGCTTAGCTCAGAGACTGTTAGTGCTAAAAGGCTATAATTTTGCATGGATACACATATTACTTACGCCGACAAAGTGAAAGAATAAAATCTTGAAAATATTTGATTTAGGGATCCGTTTGTGAAATATTTAACTTTAGAGGGTAAATTATTGTTAAAGTCAAGTGTCCCCCTTGCCAGTTTAATGGCTGATGATAAGTTTGTGAAAAAAATCATGGTAGTAGTATATAAAGTAAAATTAATAGGAAAAGTATCACAGCTATAGTATGACCATTAGTGCTGTGCACTCCCTGAGGTATGCGCGCGGTGAGACGGGGGGGTTAGAATCGGCTGCTGCGCTGTCAGTGCGCCGTCAACGCTTGTGACGGCAGGTAGTGTTATTTGTATCGGACTGTCTATGTCAGACGCACACGAGATAAATATTCAAAGATGGGTCGTGCGTTATCTCGTGATATGAAGACTGTCATTTTTAAGGTGGCTGAATATTTTAAGAAAAGAAAAGCAGACAAAGAAAGCTTTGAATTTAAAAATGACGTGAATATTGCTAAAATCGTTGCGGAGGCTACGGGATACAGCAAAAGAACCGTACATAATGTGATTTCTGCGGGCTATTTATCAATTGAAAATTCAAGCCAATTAAAATTTCAATCGCCAAAAAAACCAAAAGTTCTAAAGAAAAAACACGTTGTGGATGATTTTGACCTTGGAGTTATCAGAAGAAAAATTCATCAGTTTTACGAAGTTGAAAAAAAAATACCAAGTGTCCGTAAGTTACTATCAAGTTTGAGACAGGATGGCATATTGAATTGTGGACGGGAATATTTAAGACAGCTTTTACACAAAATGGGCTACCGTTACAAAAAATGCAAATCAAAGAGACATCTCCTTATAGAGCAGCCTAATATTACAGTGTGGCGGAAAAAATATCTTACACAAATCAGAAATTACAGAACGGAAAACCGAAACATATATTTTCTTGATGAAACATACATCAACGCCAGTCACCATGCCAGCAAATGTTGGCAATCATCGTCAGAACCCGGTATTCATGCTGATATTGGGAAAGGACGGCGACTAGTAATACTCCACGCTGGGTGTCGAAATGGCTTAGTGGATGATACATTGACTATATTCAAATCCGATGCTAGAACCGGTGACTATCATGGAGATATGAGCGGACCTACTTTTTATAAGTGGGTAGATGAAAAGTTAAAAGATAAGTTGCTGCCGAATTCTGTGGTTGTAATGGACAACGCGTCTTACCACAGCGTTCAGATTGAGAAGAAACCAACTATATCAAGCCTCAAAAGTGAAATGCAGAACTGGTTGCTACGCCATAATGTAGAATTTTCAGGAACCATGTCAAAGGCTCAACTGCTACTTCTTATCAAAAATACACAAAAAGAACCCGTGTATAGAATTGACGAACTCCTGAAAGCCAGTGGACACACTGTTCTGCGTTTACCTCCGTACCATCCAGATTTAAATCCAATCGAGTTGGTCTGGGCTGATATTAAAAACAACATAGCCCAAAACTATATTAATTCTTCTCTAGACGAAAAGATAATCTTATTGGATAAATTGTTTTCGGAATTCACGGCGGAAAAATGGCAGAAATGCGACGATCATGTCCAGAAAAATGAAAATGATTACTGGAGTCGCGATAGTAGGTTCGATAATGTTATCGATTCATTCATAATAAATTTGCAAGACTCTGATTCAAGTTCCGGTGGCGAAGAGGAAGATGAAGATGATGACGAAATGGAAGATGAAGTTGAAACAGAATCTATGTCAGAATAACTTTCGTTAGAATATATAATTGTTTGTAAATATAAAAAATGTTTAATAAAACAAGTCCTGTTGTGAATTATAACTTTCAATTCTTATTTATCACCTGCATATTTTTAATAAAATATGAGTATATTTGGGTTACATTTTAATCAACAAAGTAAGTATATATTACAGATAGATAGCCTCCGACCAACGCAACGTCCCGCCACAAGTCTTGCCTTAGAAATGCAAACTGATATCGTAAGATCTGTCCGACATGTATCGACCTCATGTGAACTCATGCACTTTTTTCTTCGCCCCCCACCTCGCCGTGCATACCTCAGGGAGTGCACAGCACTAATGGCCACACTATAAGTAGACTTTACAAGTTTGCAATTTTCGTACAAATTCCATTGAAAATTATTATTACGTATAACGTCGTTAGTATGAAATAAAAACAACAGAAAACCCATTCTTAAGCTGCATTATTCGGATGGAGGAGGGGTGACTACGGAACCTTGCATTGTGCGTGGCCCTCCATGCACTTGCCCGGTTTTTACTAAATGTTTTTTAAAACACATCCCTGTGCCGCGTGGGACTATGCTAACATCAGCCTGGCTCAGAGCATTAACTGCAATGTCGCACTATAATAAAAACTCGTAAAAGTGAAAGCATGATTTAATTATCACGCGCGAAAAGAGGAAAATGAAATCCGCTGCTTCTCATCTGTTGATGCCGGCGATGCTACACTAACATAATTTAAAAATTTGGTAAATTGCCTAGATTTTAAGGTGCCGCTTGCTAGGTTACAAACCTATTTACAACTTTTTACTTAAAACATAATTGGTGTCAACAGTATAAACTTATTGATTGAATTATGGCTTGAAACTTGAGGAAGCTTTCTTCGGCTCCCTTCGCTATTTGTAATTGCGCTCCTATCCAAGGAGAAGAAGGATGAAGGACGATCGCTCGGTAGCGCGGTGAGAGTGCGTCCGACTGCAACGCTAGAGGTCGTGGGTCCGATTCCCACACGGAACACCACTTTTTGTGATTCACAAATTGTTGTTCCGAGTCCGGGTGTACTTTCGTGTCCGTGACTTTTATGTAAAGTCCCCCGCGACACAGAGCTTGTACCCTACTGCGGGAGTCGTCTATTTTAAAAAAAAAAAAGAGTCAATACACTGAGATATATAATATTACCTGACTGTGGCAGAGGTTAAATTTGTATAAATTTGGTATGCATTAGATATTTTTACTTTCTTTCTTGTTAAAGATATTTTCTTTGTAGAATTGGAATGTCTCTAACAATGTCAATAATTTAAATTTAGACGCAGACAAGGTTATATGAGGTTATACTGAGCTGTTTTGTTGTTTTTAAATAAATAACGGTAGGTATAGGTACTTACCTACGTTTGAATATTGTAAAGTGTTGGCAACTCTTCATGTCGCAATCGTAAGGTCGCGGGTTCCAATCCTATCCATTATGCTACCGACGTGAACCCACTTTCTAACATAAGATTTTGAGCTTAGCTGGAGGGGTTAACAAGATTGCTAGTAATGTGGGACTCAAACCCAACTTCTAGCGTAATATAATGTCTAAAAGAAAAGTCGTTTTACCTACGCGTGGTTTTATTACGGTATCATTTTATCTCTACATTTATAAAAGTGACATTCTGGGGTCGGTAAATTCTAGTGTTGTGGAAAAGAATTTGTCTGGTCTTGAAATTGGATTCGGATATTTTGTTGTGGCGCACTATAACAATGCTAATACAAGTATAATGCCCGCCTTTTACCTACTGCGAGCGGAATCGGCTCTGTATGGACTCTGTTTAACTTGCAACGCTAATCTTCCATTGTGAATGAGCGAACGGAGCGGAGCAAAAGAGTACAGAGAGTTACAAAAGTGGTCACAGAGATGATCGGATTGAAGGCTAAACCCATTTTTTACTAAAACTCTTTCTTAATGGAAGGTGAGGACTATGTACCCCAAAGGGGGTACATAGAGCGCGGGCTAAAACCGGCTTATAACTAAGCTCTGTTGCCCACGTAGCCTCTACATTTTTTTTTATTTAACGCTTGCTGTCGGCAGGTATGTTTGATTGCAGCTCATATAGAAATAAACATACCTATTTACACAGACATCAAGCAACATTTTCAGAAAAATGTATTCGAATAAACGAATCTACGTGGACAGTAAGGCCTTATATCTTCAACCAGTAGCTACCGTAGAATATTGGACTAACTAGCTAACTAAAATAATCTACCTAAGTGATAATATGAATACTATCTATAAAGGTACTTAGTTAGAGACTTTATGCGAAGCACCGCTGCCTGACACACTTCTACCGACGTTAAGAGTTCTCTCCGTGAACACTTCGCTATAACAGATTAACTATTTTAATTAAACGATATGCGGCCAAAGTGCATGATATTATTATGATTTTAATAACGGTATTACGATTTCAGCACTGAGCGGTGAGCTTAATAAAACCACTTTAATGAAATTTTTATGAACTCAATAAAGACCGTCGCCAATGTTCGTATTTGCAGTAAAATAAAGTTTATCGTTTGTATCAAACGAAATGTCAATTCCCTTACGGTTCACTTTCAAAATGTATACGTTGTTTCTAACATTGGGCTACATAATGACGCGGTCATATTTATACTTCAAGCTCTTTTTACTAATATAAACCTTTTAATAAACATCTGATTTTCTTTTCAACATTTTTATTTCTAATTTAGTAAAATTTCCTCAGTGGGTGGTGTAGTACTTACATAATGTAACAAATGTATTTGCAGAATTTTATATTAGAGACCAAGAGCTAAGATGGAACTGGGAGACAAGTTTTTTTATTTGTGTAGTTATGTATTCGGAGCAGCACACTCCGAGATAAATAATCCTCAGGCTGGCTACTGTAGATATGCACAAAAAAGGTCATGTCCTCTGAAATGCTGGCATCCAAAATTTATACGCACGCAGGGCAGAGGTACTTTATTTTCACGTGTCTACTCGAGGAACGCTTGAGAAGTTATTGTTTTCGCATGTCATGCGGGAGATATATCGTCTCTCCAAAGAAATGAAACTGCTCCACTTGTATCGCAGAATTTGGATCTCGAGTTTTCATTTACATGTTGATTTTATTTGCCGCGAATGTAGGTACACGTCTGCGCGACTGTGGAATATCAATGTGACAATTTAAATGTATATGCTGATATCCCATCCATATAAATCACATCCCTAAATATTCAAGTTTAGCTCCTGTTTATTTTTGCACGATTCACTTGCCAGAGAAACTGGATTTATGAGGGAATATACTCGTATTTCTTTAGGGGCTGACATTCGGAAGCCTAAAGTTACGAATAAGTTAAACTCATTACAGAGAGCGATAAATATATTTTAATAGGATTTTTCAATTGTCCTTATTTATGTAGACTACCGGAACGAAAAATTTAATTATTACACTCTGTATCGCTTACATATCAATCCATATGTCCCATTGATGGGGATGGGTTTCCCCTGGGAATTTATCAACATCCTGGGGGTAATTGCCATATTCGGCACTCTTATACAGAGTTCAATTATTTACCTATAGCTACACACACACACTGTTTAAAAATACACTGTGGAAAATATGTCTTTTGAATATGTATTTGGTCATTTATACAATTTTGAACTCTCGCAGGTGAGCTAAAGCTTAGTGCCTAATATAATTTCGAACGGCGCTTTATAACCTACAAGACGCGTTACTTACTTTGATAGGCTCATATTAAATTTCGTTAATAGGGCCACAAATTTTTCACCTCCATTAAATTTTAATGAGATAAAGTAGATATTATGAACGTGAAAGACTTACCTACCTACTAAGTAAATAGATAATAATAAAAAAATATTTATTTTCTTAAGAAGCAATATATCACACTTGTAATAAGTCGATTCTACATTGACATGTAATGCTAGTTCGCAAACAATAGGTAAAGCCGGAGAAAAGAACAGGCAATAAAAACTCGCGGCCACTCTTTTCAAATTTCCAATGGTTAAAAAGTTTATTTGTTTATAAACTGTATATGCAGGTAAGATGCTGCCACCATTATATTATACACCATATTAGAGGACTGATGCAAAAACAAGAGATCAAAAATATTAAAAGAAGAGTACACGAGATTGGATATATCAACTTCAATGGGCACAACATAGTAGGAGCATGCACTTACAATGTAAAAACTTTGTGTGCTTAAATATTGGCCAAATTACTGCTACTTAGTAAATAAGTATAAATATTTGCAAAAAAAAGAAAATAATCTTCAAAATCTTTACTTACATAAGTATATAATAATATACTAGCATAATTCTAGTTGAAGCAATGTTAGGCACAAAATCATTTTATTTTTAATACCTGACGCAAACAAAGGGTTATTATAAGTTTGATGTGTGGCAACGTAGCGTCAAAACGGCTGGATGGATTTCGATACGGCTTTTTAAATTAAAAATCCGGTTTGTTCAGAATGGTTTAGTTTTAGCGTTGCTTGATGAAAATCCATTTGATAGTGTTAAAGACATAATCAACTTTGTGTTTCACATCGAGGCTTTTATCTCTATAGTTACATTGAATGACTGAACAAAACTTAAGCACGCCTTTATAAATCTAAAACTTAAGTCCTAGACTAAAGTTTCAAAGCTAGCTTTACAACTTTGTAACCCAAATGAATACTAAATAGCCAACTCTACTCTGATAAGCTAACAAAGTAGAACATATTGGGAAAGTTCGATCAAGAATTAAAAGCTACGGTATCGACAATGTCGCAGGCACTCGTACGAATACGCTGTTACGTTTCGTTATTGCTGCATGGAACCGGTGTTTATGTCTTGGCGAATAACCGCCTCATAAATTTTACGAACCTGAGGTAATATTGTTTGCTATTACAACGCGTTTCGGCGGCAACGCTGTGAATTAACCGCTCACTACCGCTCGCTGAGACTTATTTACATAATTTTAATTTTGCTTCGTATGATAAGTCAAATGTAGCAAACTAGACAACAGCAAATAACAACAAACATGACTATGAAACTTTTTAAAGCATTAAGTACGTCCTATGTTATACTAGCATTCAGGGGAAGCAATAATTTTGGCACGAGCAAACAAGCAGAACATAAACATTAGATAACATTCAAAACTTGGTGGAGCTGAGGGAACGAAAATATGACGAAATCTCCAGGTAAAGATACAGCAATACAATAAAGAAAACTTAAAATATTCACGAAGAACACAAATAACAAACAGGGACTCGCAATCGCAAAGTTGTGTGAGATCCGGTAAACCGGCAGCTTTGGTAGAAAATGGTTGGGTCGGCCAGTTCGACTTGGCGTGGAGCCAAACACACGTTTAGTGGCCACACGCGTATACAAAAACTACAATGTTAAACACACGCTCTTTTTGTCTAGGAGTTTAGGGTCGTGCATTACTTCGCACTTTTAATGATATAGGTAAACGAGATTCACTTTAGCAACAGTAAGAAGCTTTGTTTAATAGCTCATATTATAACCCTAAAAGTGTTTACTAAATATTAAAGCCTAATAGTTAACTCACAATTGAGAAATGACGAATGTGATATCACATTCATTTCTTCACCACCCAAAGGTTAACTTTTTTTTTTTTTTTTTTATTGAATATTAATAAACATGCATCTTAAATACATACAGTATCATTGTCCCACAAAACTGTTTACACAGTTTGTCTGTGGGATCTAATGAGTCTCAAAAAGTTATTACTTATCTCATTTTATATGAGTAGGTAGGTACATAGAACAGTTTATACAACAATAGTTAGTAAGTACTTTTTAAGTTTAGATTTAAAGTTATTTTTAACTTTTTCTTGTCGAATGTCCTCAGGCAGGCTGTTTAGAAAATAGGGTAATCGTTTTTAAGCGTTCTATCTCCAAAATAATTATTCACCTTAGGTACTTCAAATTTGCCTGCGGACATGGAGCGAGTGCCAACACTATGATTAATTAAAGTTAAGTTAGGCGCCTGTGTATCATAGTTATTGATGGCTAACAAATATTTATGTTTTAATCTTACTGGCAGAACTAGTTAGAAAATGTGTATTATAACAGCATTATACCGCTTTTTACAATGTATTTAATGCAACAAATTTTAAATAAACAAACAATTAAGAATGTATGTCCTAGCTTTTTATTAGTTTAGTTGCAGGCGTTAAAAATATTTCGTTTTATTCAGTTTCTACAGTCTCCTTTGAAAATTGTCTCATCCACAAAACATTTTGTAACAAAACTTGCCCATTACATACTCAACAGATAAATTTATTTGAAGTTGGTATATGATGGCTTACACTACGCAGTTGTTATAAATAGAGCAGACCGGAAAGTTCAGAGTGATAACCTGGACATACAATATTGATTAACACAAGTGTAAGTGGCCAAAGGTCAGGCGTGCGCCCGAATTGTTGAAACTATAATTGTATTAGGTATGATAAAGTTGTCTACTAGTCCAAGGAGAAATGGAGGTCTACTTAATTAGATATGCTGTAGAGAGGTACTAGGTATAAAAGGTAAAAATACCTAAAATCATACATAATTATTAGCTCAATCATGGGTCGCTATTTTACCTACCAAATTGCAAGGTTACTGCAATAAGTAAGTTTATTATTGGTATTCAACCTTATTCTTGTTATAGTGCAAACCTGAAAGTAGTTTGCATAGAATCAGTAACATAATCCAATGGGGAAGTTTTTGGATCATGTAACATTTTTTTTTAAATTAATTATTTCATTTATTATTCTAACAATCCAAATCCTGATCACAATGTGATGTGAATTGTAATCATTACTTATTTTCAATAATAACCATGGTTTACGTACTACGCGACGCAATCAGCACTAACGGCCAGTCTCAATACTCTAACTATCGATGGATTTGTCTACTGGAGTTATATATTTGACATAAGCTCCATACAAAATATGTCAAAATTCTACCTCTAGAAGACAAATCCATCGATAGGTAGATTATTCAAACTGGCCGTAAATCGCGAAGAACACAAGGCAACTTGAATGGCCTATAACTCTTGTAAGTTTTAAATATTTACATTTTCTTTTTTATATGATTTCTTATGTTGGGGTGTCTGAGCTTTGCACTATACCAAAAATAACCTTGTAGGTATATAGTAAATTTTGGATCAATTTTACTGCCATTAAATAAAATATTTACACAGCATTTTTTAAATTGTTAGTTAGGTAGGTACCTACTCTCAGACGATTCAGTTAACGAATCAGACCGAAAAAATCCATCAATATGCCAATGATCAATTTCTTTCATATCATAGACAAAACTAAATCAAATATTCTAGTAAATGTTAAGAAAAAATGTCTCTTTATACAATTTTATAAGCGACGGGTCTTAATCGCGTAAATATTTTATTTTAAGGCTAAATACCTTTGTTTATTGCCCGACGTTTCAACCGTATTGCAACGACCGACAACGGCCTCGAAATTTTCATAATGTCAAATTCTATAATGTGTACAAATCGCGAAAGTTTACGAACATAAATTGTCTCTTGTTCTTGAATGTGCCTATCTGTTTTCCCTTCTAAGTTAATCTAAAACTTCTAGTCCAATAAATAAACTATCTACCTACTCTAATTAAATCAAAGCATAAAGTTGCGTAGCCTCTAGTTACGTCGTATACAGACTGAAATACTTCGACACTGCCAACTATGAACAGAATTTCATTTACCAATATCAAAGATACTGGAATCAAGATTTTATCAGACTCTATTGTGCATTAACATCTATGTTATTAGCGGAAACTTAATAGTGCTAAAGGTACGACACCTTTAGGTGTTTCCCCGAATTTTTAAATCGATCGATTATGTCCGGAAATATCTCAATGGTGGGTAAAAATCGCGAGTAATTGTATCTAATGTGTAAAATTCACCTACTTATCGGTAATTCATGTTTAGAAAACTACGTTTCTAGGTCTAAACAGAAATTTATTTTATTTATTTATTTAAGGTTCACCAACAATTGCTTACATATACATAAACTGTTATAATAAGAACATGCAATAATAAAAGTAACAATGTAGCAATCACTTAAAGGTAAACACCACATGTTGATATAAATAATGAGAAAAAAAAACAATACACTAATTAAGACTAAGACATAAGTAATTTCACATTCTATTAATAAGGTAAGACCAAGTTAGAGAGAGTTGATAATTGGGTAGTGAGAGAGCCGAAATGTAGAAATAGACAATATTGAAGTAATTTTTATAGGCATTTCTTGCCAATTACTTTACAAAAATGCAATTATTGTATTTAGAAATAGACACTAGTCATTTAAGTCGTTTCATTCATTGTATTGAACACTAGACTTTGTTATTACCCTTATTTCCAAGTTAACAAATGCTCTAATTTTGACCAGAGTGTGAATATGAAACAGCAAGGGAAGTTAAGCAACCTATACCATTATTGCTTTGACAACATTTTATCGAACTATCACATTAAAAAATCTACTGTGCAGAAGGTAACCTCTTTACGTAGGTGGTACCTCGCTCGAGCAACGCACACATAGACATCGTTTACACTTTGTTTGAAAGGTGTCCCGTGGTCATTGGTCGATCGCGCTTATGTATGAAGGTTACCTTCTGTGCTTTCGGTATTTTGTGATCATGGCTCTTGAAGTTGAAATTCAAATAGAGTCAGACCACTGATAGAGCTTCCCAAACGGAGAACTTTTAAGTTGTAACATAGTTCAAGTACATTTAGGTTAAAAGGTTGCGCTCCATTTAAATTGGGTCTAAGCGCTTGCTTCTATTAAAAATATCGGTCAGGTGTGAGTCGGCCGCTTGTCGGCTCTAATTTTCAAATGTTTTTTCAAGGAAAGTTAGGTTGTGCTAATGATCCCTCTAACCGCCCCTTCTAACTAGACCATTTTTATATTTTATTTGTGTTGCTTTCTAAGTGGTAACATGTAGAGGTATACCTAGTAAACAAGGTGTAACAGAAAGGTGTGGTCATATTCAAGGGTTGGTATGTGCCCATGATACTTAGTGCACATACCTAATTTTATCAAAATCGGAGAACCCTAAAAAAATATTTATTATTTTTTCATTCGTTTATTTATGAGTTAAAAAGTTATTAATTTAAAAAAGTATGACTTAAAAAGTTCTATGCCATAATAAATCTAATCGATTTTATGTACCAGGGGAAGTATCATTCTTATGCCATACGCCTTTCACTACTGAATTTTGACAAAGGAATTATGCTATAACTATGTAATAATAATGCAACCAGCTATGGCGTCATGGTAGGTGCAATACAGATAACATACCTTATACGCTGCTGACATTTGACCATACCTTTCTGTTACAACCTGTACATATATAAAAAAAAATTATAACCTAATATATTATCTCTATACGTTCCAGAAGTAAGTTGCCAGACAAAGAAGTACTCCAATAAGGGTCTTTGGATTTTACTTCTAGTACATAACCCTAAAATTGTCCTGTTTTGCGAATAATTTTGTTCCTGTTTATTTTTTGTATGCCCTCGTAACGTTAGTTGGTAGGCGAGCAATAGTGACGTAGGTCGACATACAATTTCCTGTCTATGGGCCGCCCTGACCGCTGCTCTTTCCCGGGAGATTTAGCCTCGTAGTCGTCTGACGACCTGGAAATGTTTGCCGGATATAGGATGTCAAGTAACCAACCTTTGCTCGAGGGCTACCGAAATTGCTTCCGACCAAGATCCCGTTTTGATCACTGTGTAATTGTTGCTTATTTTTTGGGTACCTACTGATTTAAGTGTTAAAATGTGCCAATGTTAAACTCGTAGTTAAATTGTAAGATTTAAAGGAAAAAATAGGGTATCAAGAACTTCAGGTGTGGCTTGGTGCCGGCTTAGAAACGGTGCCCCTATGTCATGTCATGGTTTCGACTCCCAGACGAGCGAATTTTTCCTTCATACATTTTTAAAATATGGTTCAGTCATACCTAACTCTATAGGCCATTATTTTGGTTCATCATACTTATTTTGCAACCCAATTTGTTTTAATTTTAAAGGTTACGTACCTCAAAAGGAAAACATGGAAGCCATAAAGGATCACATTGTAATCCATCCATCCGTCTGTCTGTCAAAATCTTTTATCTTGGGAACGCGTGGAGGTATTGAGTTAAAATTAAAACCACTCAGGTCTGCAGTCCCTTGAAGCTGAGTAAAAATCAAACTTATAAGTTAAAAAGGATGCGGCCGTTTATTTTAAAAACTGCTAGACTCGATTCCTGAACTATTTATAATATGTGTCTACAAATTTGTACGGAACTCTCAGCGGGGGGGCACTCGCACTATACGTAGGTATTTGACAGTTGGCGAAAAGTGTTTTGTTTCAATACACGCTCCGAACTGCTAAAAAATTAACTTTAAAGCAGACCTTACTTGGTCAATATTCGATGTTGATCAATAGGTATATTGTACGTATATGGAGTGTATTGATTAGTATTATTGAGTCGTTTGAGGCCATATTATATCGAGTCAATAGTATTGCTCCATTAAAGTAAGGTACGCTATATATGTACCTATTGTTTTTATTGAATTTGATATGAAGCATGTCAGTAGTTATAGCAGCTACGTTTCATGATTTCAAATTAATGGAGTGGAATTCACGACATTCGAATTGGCAAAACATCCCTATATAAAATTCTAACCTAACCTTTCTATAATTATTTCGAGCTGTATAAACGCAAAAAATAATATAAAGAGGTACCTACCTACTTATGGCTTAGTTCAAATGAAGTCTTCCCTCAGATTCGCAAGTACAATAACATCTGTAAGCACAGCATCACAGTAAAAGGTAATATTGCATGTCTCATTTTCAGATTCTAAAGTGAAATCAAGCTTATTTTATTCATAAAATAATAATTCCATTATGCTAAGACGGTGCTTGAAGATATAAAAACTAATAACGCAATACTAGACTATGTTTATTTATAAAATACCCAGTAGGTATTATACATAATTGTGTATAATACCTACTAGGTATTATAGACCTGAAGATGATTTTATACCAGACTAGGTTTTCTAATTAGAAAACCAAGTTTGGTATAATATCAACTTGGGGTAATTCTAGGGTTTTCACACAGTCTTCATACACATACAGTATGTAGATATCTAATACTTTTATTATAATGTAACTATAGCAGATGTGTTTGTTCGTTTGAACACGCTATTCTCGTTCGAATTTGGAAAGCACTCACACGATTTTAGTGAATCGTCGTCGCTTGGTATGGTGGTAGCTTGCAGCTTAGAGCTGGTAGTAGCTGCGATATTCTTTATTGTGATCCACCAACAATTAATTCGTTACATGCATTTCGATATCAACCATCTCCATCTGCGCTTTTATCCAAAACCATTTTGTCTTTCAAGCATTAAATATTTGTATATTTTGTTAAGTTCCTATTTTAAACCAATTTTGAATATGAACATCTATCCTTACATTCTTTAACTACAAGCTTGCAGCAATAATTCGATTGTCTGTTACTTCTATATCTCAGGAACTACTGGTCCGAATTGAAAAAATATTTTACTGTTGGATAGCCCATTTATCGAGGAAGGCTATAGACTATATAATAGCACGCTACAATCAATAGAAGCAGTGCAGCAACAAAAAATGTTGCAAAAACGGGGAAAATTTACGCCGACGAAGTTGCGCGGGTCAGCTAGTATTTAATAAGCTGAAGAGTTTGTTTGTTTGACGCGATAATCTCAGGAAGTACTGGTCCGAATTGAAAAAATATTTTACTGTTTGATAGCCCATTTATCGTGGAAGGCTAAACGCTATATTACGTCAAGCTACAACCAATAGGAGTAGTGCAGCAATGAAAAATGTTAAACGAAGTTTCGCAAGTTGATGTATAAGCCATCTAAATCTGTAAGTATTAGTTTTGTCGAGTGGAGTTCATAAATCTTTAACCCTAAAATTGATTAATGGAATAACCAAGTGTTCAAAACATTATAACTTATAGGAATGGAAAGTCCCGTGCTACCATTTTGTTATTTTCCTGTTAGAGATTTTATATAGATCTATTTACTAATAGACCCCTGTGTCTCAGGGGATTTTACAAACTTTTACCAGAGGCTCAAGTCACGGAACATTCTTAGAAAATCGAGTAAGTATTTGTGGCCAATGTTTTTGTCATAATTTGTTTATTTCTACAAAATCAAAGGTCAAAACCACGTCAAGATATCACCCCAATATCAAAAATTACAACTTACAAAGGTCGTTATAAGCCAGGGACAAATTGATGATAGTACCAATTCATGAATGGTACGTCTTTGCAACCAAATCCGTGATATCACGCTACCTTGATGTCAACAATTATTATATTACTCGTCAGTAGTTCAAAAGCCAGGGGAAAAATGATAGTACCGAAATTGTAATGGTACTGCTTCGCCCGTAGAGCGTATTTTAATAACATTAATATGTTAGCACCACGAGAAATGCTTTAATAAGTAATTAGAACAGAGTCTAACTCAGGTATTCAACGTACGTTTGAAATCAGTAAAGTACCTACCTATATTCTCTTTTGTACCGTACAACCTTCCAGTCATAATTATGTTTGCCAAGTAAATTAAACCAACGGTTTATTTTGTCTGCTTTTAGCGATTTTTTTTAAGTTTGGTAACTACTGAAATGACGACTACATATTCTGAAATTGATTAATCCTGAATACTCCGGTGCTACTATAACTTTAAAGTGATAAAGACAGAATAAAATTAATAATGTCATATCATTGAGTTGCATTTGGATGTTAGAGTATTTTCATTGTTTGAGCTAGTTTAAAAGCGGCGGTAGCCTAGTGGCTGAGGCATCGGCCGCAGGTTTGAATCCTACCTAATAAACTACCGACGTGAACACACATCTTTTTGTTAAGTAACGAATCTAACTGTGACTCCGATAATTAATTATTATTTGTTTTTTTACGATATCAACTATTGTAGCTATTTGAATTCCTGCAATAGTTTTTGAGTGAAGGTTCCGTATAATCATTCACGTATACTGAAATTAATTTCACTACATTTTAGTAACTTATGCCTCTTGTTGGGTAGATATTCTGCTCGTATTAAGCGACATTTACCGCAGTTAATCCAAGCAGCAGATAACATTCATTCATTCATTCATAAACAATGTTTCATTTATTCGTTATTAATCCAAAGTCAAACGTACTTTGGTAATCATGGCAATTACCAAAATAACAGCAAATATTTATTGGTTTCACCAATGTAGTAGTACCCTTATAATAATATTTTCAGTTGTGCACTCAGCCTCGTGTGTACAGAGTTGCGGGCAATATAAAGTGCTTTTTTATGTTACATCGACCGTTTTCACAGTGAACATTTGCGTTTCCGATA
The DNA here is from genome assembly GCA_945859575.2 of Herminia tarsipennalis. Lineage (NCBI taxonomy): Eukaryota > Metazoa > Arthropoda > Insecta > Lepidoptera > Erebidae > Herminia > Herminia tarsipennalis. Next base: position 19,687,632 of record OX243836.2, read on the forward strand.
GGTGAACGCATCAGTGAAAATGTGACATAAATAATTCAGGGAGAAAGCGATCAGATAGCAGGACGTGAGTCTGGGCGCGATACTGAACAGGAATAGGCGAGCATACTAAAATTACTTCCCTCATGACGTAATAGCGACGGCTGAATATCAGTTTATGCGTATTATTTCGTACCTCTAATGGAATTGGAGTAAACATACACTTTCTTACCTCTCTGGTATGTTTAAATAATAATGAGGATACTCACGCATACATAATTGAAATCATGATAGCCATCGTAAAGATTATTCACATTACATGGCAGTTCTAAGACTGTAACCAGCTTATGCTAGCTATTCTATCTGGAAATTGGGTAATCGTTGAATCCAAAGCTAAAGTGTTGGACAAACGATAATTGGTTGAAGTCCTAACATTGAGGGGACGATTTAGCTTACGGTTCGTGGAGAGTGAACAAACTCAGATAACGTTCATATTTTGCTCGAATAAGGAGAAAACGAGGGTAACAGTGGCTCGGAAGCATCAAAATGCATTTTAGATGCGAACCCAGAGGCAGAATAAAAGGAGTGAGTCGCTTCAACCGCGTTCACAATATCTATAGTTTATTTTCAAAGAGTATCATGAATTCAAGCAAGGTCTAAGCAAGAATAATACTGATTTCTGTTAAACTAGTTTTGTTGGCTATTTTGTCTGCATAGATTATATTGCATAAGGCACTCCCAATGGTTATCTAAATGTGTTTGTGTTTCAGTGAATTTTATCAAAATTTATGTTGAGCGGTTTTCAAGTAATAAATAGACAGTGAGAAAAAAATACTAACTACCAAGGTATGTTTAAGCTATTTTCCTTTGTTTGAACTCTTTTGAACTTCGCATGGGTACAATTTAATACAATCTAACCAAAACTTTATGGTGCTTTTCACACTTTCCGGCGGGTAGCCAACGAAGGGTACGCGGCGCGATGTGTATGTCCATGTACGGTAGCTTTCATACGTTACGGCGTCCGTCCGTTCAGGTCGCTATACAATCGCCGACGGGTAGCAGGCGACTGGATTGAAACCGGAACGTATGAAAAGGACCTAATAGTAGATCAAAACTGTCATACATAACATTTAGGCACACATTAAATATGTGATGATCTTTGATATATGCGTCAATTGAAATGAATGTTTTCCTGTTATATTGAACGATTTAGGGGATCAATTTAAAGGCCACTCAAATATAAACAGTAGATTATATTAATTTTACGTTGTATTTACTTTTCTTTGATAATATTTTCCATAGTTCAATAGTTGATGTGTAATTAGACTGACGCAAATGGTTAAAGTTAAAATACCATTAATTTAAAACGTAATAACCTACTTACACATAATTTTGATGTTTACAGTATTATTAGCGTTAACGATATCGTAAATACATATATTTTGGGTTTATTTTATACCTACGTTAATTGTTGAGTTGGTACACATTAAAGATAAAATATTTTATGAGAACCTTTCTTGGGCTATTTAAACAAATAATTTTGTAGCAGATAACCTCATTAAACATAGGCATCAGGTTATCAACCTTATAACACATAGGAAAAATGCTCAAGGTTTCCAACTTAATACTGTCTGATGAATTCGACCTATGGGATTCGTGTATCTTTTATGTCGTTACAATTTGAATTTAGGTAACATATGATGTTGAATGAATTTTTAGCTTATCACTGTGGCTTTGCCCGCGGTGTTGATTTTCCTGCCATGCACCCAACACGTAACTATGCTATTCCAGATTAGGATCTATCTATCTATTAATTTTCATCCAGCTCCGTTCAGCCATTTATGTGCGCATAGGTACATACCTACATAACAAACATACATCCATTCAAACTTTCGCATTTATAAACTAGCTGACCCGCACAACTTCATCTGCGCAATTTTTCACCGTTTTGCAACATTTTTCATTGATGCTCAGCTCCTATTGATCGAAGCGTGATTATATGTAGCCTATAGCCTTCCTCAATAAATGAGCTACCCAACATTAAAATATTTTTTCAATTCAAACCTGTAATTCCTGAGATTATCGCGTTTAACCAAACAAAGAAATAAACAAACTAACTCTTCAGCTTTATAATATTAGTATAGATTTATAACCACTATTTATTCAATTTTAGCTTTTTTCACTTTGCCTGTAAATTATGTTTAATACAAATCTTGCAACTGAATTATCAAAATTTTGTAAATTTCATAAATCAGATAATACCCAGTTAAATCATCTGTTGACAATCTTGGAGTAGGTAAATCATCCTAACAACACTAGAAACAACACCTGTACCTACGGGTGTTGTTTCTAATGTGATCACTGACATAAAGTACCTCGGCATGGGTACGTACCCATGCCGAGGTACTTAATGTCAGTGATTTGAACGTTTGTAAAGCCCCTCACGACACAGGGATTACTCCTAAGTGCGCGTGTTGCTTTTATTTTAAAAGACTACATTTCTTTGTCTTGCCAAGGATGTTTCGTACACCTTTTAATATAATAAACACAAATATTTATGTAGCTGGTAAAATAAGTAGGTAGGTTTTTAGCATAATATCATCAAATCTTTGATGTTACTTGGTTACACTTTTCTTATTTCCACTACAAGAAATACATAATACTTAAGCTTTTCTGAAATACAAGATTGTAGGTAGCTACTTATATTTAAGAAGTTCTTTCGTATTTGGTAACATCATTATACCATTTACTACATTAACGAAAGGTCGCAGCTCCTTGTCTCTAACGCAGTAATACTCGTGTATATCTAAAAAGGTTTTTACTATCTCTCAAACTGAGTACCTATCCTCTGAAGTACCTATGGTTCGACACTGAACATATGTCTTTTTATGATTGTACTGCAAATAAAGAAATACAATTTCAATTCTGAAATAGGTATTTCAAAATGTTAGGGATGTTTACTTTGCTCGACGAGGCGCCTCTCGATTCGGCAGACATTTGAGATAACTAGAAATGTTCGAGTGTCTACCTCTACTTGAAATTTAGGTGAAAACCTGTCCTGTGACTAGTGGTTTGAAATACTTAGTGAATATTTAAGCCATTTGGAATACGAACACGAAGTCGAAAAAACTTGTGAGAAGAAAAGTATTGAGAACATATTATCTATAAGTATATTATGAAAGGAGAAGCTGACTGACTGACTGACATATCAACGCAGGGCCTAAACTTTAAGAAACTTGAAATTTTGCACAGGGGTTCGTTTTATAACGTAGGAGAACACTAAGAAAGGATTTTTGAAAGGTCACCCCTAAAACGGGGGTGCAAATTCAGTATGAAACTTTGCCGTTAAAGTATTTTGGTAATAATCTGGCATCCACACGGGCGAAGCCGTGGGCACAAGGTAAGATATCTATAAAATCCGTTTCTTAAGGTTAAAATCATCGATATGATGATATATAATGATCTGCTACCGTAATCGTCATCTCTTAGCAACGTGTATCTATAGAAACAACCAACACAATTCAATAAACCATTACCTATATTATACCATTTTAATTACGTACCTATCTAGTTTAAATAAAAAATGCATAATCTTTCTTCTTGATCCCGCACTGAGGTCGTCTGTCTACGTAATAATATATGAACTTTAGTCTCGAACAAAGGATACCGCACAGATTAACTAACCTAATAACCAACTAATCGTTGTCTGCAATCACAGTGAGGTCTATTAAGAGATAAAGGTCAGACGTATGATAATTAAGATACACTATTTAGCATCGCAATTAGTGGGATATCCATGAACATTAATGTTTCGATGTTTTGAACTAGCGTTGCACTAAAAGTAAACAAAGCTTTGACGTACCCGGTTTTCATTTTGCTCATACGAATCGCATGGACAAACGCAAACAATACCTAGATATTTTTGTGTAGGCACATTTTTACACGCCCAGAGGTAATTCTGGTGGAAATTCGTATTTGGTTCATACATCAAATAGCAACTCCTTTCACCCGTTTCCAAATAAAATATTATGACTCTCTGAATTATTATCTAGCACGAACTGCTTTTGACTGCTGCAAAAATAAACTACTTGCAGTTGAAGGTGTGTCGGAGTAAGGCAGCTCGGCCATTATTTTTTATCCTTTTAAGCTTTCTATTTCTTACATCTATAAAGGTTTCCCTCGCTTCCGTATTTGTGAGAACAAGTTACTTTATTGTTTTTTTTTCAGTTAATATTATAATGTCTTTATTTTTTAAAGCCATGTAATCTTACTAAAACAAAGTAGATTGACTCTAAAACTTTGACTTAAAAATATTTTGTTCACATATTTTTGTGGAGGCATAATTCGAATCAGATGGACATGTCTCGGTGCCAGAGTTGGTAATGATTTAGGGCCGGTACCCCTAAGGTCCTTTCTCCATACATTTAAATTTTTCTACGTAATAAATATATATTTATTACATAATTATGTATTCGACCTACAACTTACGTTTCCAAGTAGGTACTAACTTTCTACTCTCTATGGGATTATATTGAGAGCATTACTATTTCTTAGAGATTACAAACACAAAGCCAATTTTTGTTGTTTTTAATAGGCACGTTTTTCATGGCCAATATGTGTACCTCGAAGCAGAAGAAGAGATTACAATTTGGCGCTATGTCTCTAACCTTGTTGGTGATATGTCTCTTTGCTCTAAAGCAACTTGACTTGCGCTTAACTCTGAACGGCATTACTTCTTCTACTAAGCTTCTTGTGCTCTTATTCTAATAAAGTACACTATGTTTGTTATTTTGTTTTTGTAGACTTTTGAGCTCCATCTTTATTTACTTTCGGGATTCAAACTAAAGTATCGATTCAATTGAACTTCAAAAGAGCGCTTTGTCTATATCTGAGTATTCTAATAGAAAACCTAAAGTTACTGCAGTAGATTCCACCTACACTTTTATGCCACGTGCTTACTTACTGGTGGACACGGAACTCATCCTCACCTCGGCCTATTCCGGCAATGGCTCCTTTAATGGAGCCTCCGCCTGTGCCGAAAAAGCCTTCAAGCCCCGACGCTGAGGCCCTACCTGTTAAAGAAATACTCAAGAAACCAATGCCAATGAAATATATTTAATGTTTTATTAATATTTAGTACTTATAATTATATCTTGGGACAGCCCATATGCGCTCGTCTGACCCCAAACTAGGCAGAGCCTGTACTTTTGTAGTCTACATTTATTTTTGTATGTTGAATAAAAAGGATGAGTCTTAAAGGAATTCTTATATCTTATTTGGATAAAAACGGTAGACTACTCTTTATAAAAAAGCCTACAGTCATATGCATAATTGCATCTACATATGTGGCATTTCCCTGGAGTACGCGTCATTGAATGTGAACGCTACCTCGCTGTCGTTAGCTGATGCTAGGATATATATTAGTGCTTGTGTGAGTTTGTTTGCTGTTTCTTGTCCTTCCAAACTAAAAGAGAAGAAAATTTTCGTGAGTCGAAAATTTTCCCGGGTTTTTGGGGTAATGTACCTAGTAATACTCGTAAAATTCTTACCTCCTTTGTATTTAACTCCGTGTTTATCTTATTTCATTACATCCTTTCTAACAATGGACATAAACTCTATTTACTCAATGGATACAAAGCCACCGCACAAATCCTGTTCGATCCCTTCAAATACACATATGAAAACATGTTCGTGACTCGTAGTCAGTCACGCTTGAATTAATCTGTTAGGCTTTGACATCATACCGCCGAATCACATCAAAATGTCCCCAGACTGATGCGACTATTCATTCTACACAAACAGTACGGTTAAACGAACTTTATGCATATATTATGCATACTGCGTAGGTAAACCATAGTAACCATATGTTTATTTATGAAATATGTACCTTTCATACCTAGTCGTACAATGTGTATCTAACCTGAAAGGTATAGTCGAAATTTAGTACCTGATAGTATATACCGTTAGCATAGCGTAGTAACAGCTTCTTCTTTTGTCAAATTTCTGCCGCCAATATTATCTGGCATAAGTATTGCATCTTCCGTGGTGCAAAATGTTTATTGACTTTTTGACGTGATAACGCGTCAACAATCACGTTATTGATTGGTTCCTATGCAACAGTGATTGCTGCGACATGCAATAAAATTGGAACGAACGTTATTGACTGGTTACTAAGCAACGCGGTTGGCGATATGTCATCAATGTTTTCTTACGACGTTATCACGTAAAATTATCATCCGTAAACCGACTTTACAGACAACCAATTTTTTGCCTTGTCAAGATCTTTTCATTTATGATTTCTAAATATAATAATATTATAATAATATATTTATAATAATAATCTACAAAGTTATAATAGCTCAGGTGGAAAATCGGGCGGTCTAGAAAACAAAAGACCCCAGTTCAAATCCAAATGATATTTTCTTTCCCTTTTTTTTTTTTTTTTGATTTTTGTTTTTTTTTTATTTGTGTGATAATATTTCATATTTTTGATTTAATTGTCATGTCGTATTTTAATTTTTTTTAAATTGGTTTTAAATTTGTGATTCAATAAGTATTTTATATTTTAGGTTTATTTGTCACGTCGTTTTTTATTTTTTTGATAATTTTTATTTATTATTTGTGATTTAATTGTCATGACGTTGTCATTGTCATTTTTTAAATTGTCATGTTTGTGTACTATAGCGCAATAGATGCATATTGTATTTAACCACATAAATGATAGTAACTACCTTTATACCGATAAAAAAAATATTCCCTAACCAAAATATTCAAAAATGCACAACGTTTAAGTTTTCACTTTTGACGGCACTCCCGGAGTGCAACCCGTTTTTTTTTTTTTTTTACGAAGGTTACACTGTAGGTCTGCACGATAAATTTGATCAAAACACCAACACGATATAAAATCCTGTTACGATTCAGGATAAACTAACTGGTCGCTATTCCCACGGTACGTGATAGTCAATATGGTGCATCTGAATTGAACAATTCAATTTACATTGGTAATTTTTTGCACCAAGCATATTTTTTATAGAATTATCACGGCCTGGTTTCCTTCGAATATTAATAGAACCATATCAAGTGCTTGTCTTTATAATAGGGCATTTGACAAAACCAAACCAGTATCTTTTTATGAAACGTCAAAAACGATACGCTCCGTACTAGTCTGTATGAAATACTAGCGTGTGACGTAGGGTTTTCTCTAGATGAATAAAAATAATAAAAAAGCTAAATTATAATAGAACATATTTTTTCAGCATACTATGAGACATATCATTGCATGGTTAGTATAAAATAATAAATTGTGATGGTAGTGAAATACCCAATTAAATAGGTTTGGGGTATAAAGTGTACATGCAATATTTACCTTTCGACGTTTCGGCCAGGTTACAAGCACTTGTAACTACGTAATTAAGAATATTTTCAATTCTTTTTTACAAAAAGACAACTCCCGCAGTACACAACGTACACCCAGGCTCGGGACAAAAACTTGTGGATCACACAAAGTGGTGTCCCATGTGGGAATCAAACCCACGAACTCTTGCGTAGCAGTCGGACACTCTCCCACCGCGCCACCACGTTGTAGGTAAGCATGAAAAATATCGGTAAATAATGCGTGACCGCTAATGACCGTTTCTTTGTACACTTAGTAACTGGTTATCATTTTTCGCGAAACTCTTAAAACTGGATAAAAAACCCCATATCATGGGGAATGCCTAGGTTGTCACGGACACAAAGTATATACTTAAACTCGGGACAACTATTTGGAACAAAAATTGGTCTCATTCTCATTTTGATCTACAAAGTGTACGTAAATAATAATGGTGCTTCTTTAATTGGTACAATTCAATACTTAGTATATAAGAATAAAAATATGAAAAAGGGGTATGCCCACCAGCAGTATCGCTAGTATTTACGCAGTGCCACAAGTTGATTAAATGTATAATGATGTAGAACAATCGCCTTAAATGTGTGGGTTGGTATAAAAATACTTTACCTACTGTCTTTGAAATAGCTGGATTTATCTTAATTGGTACATTAATCTACGGAACGAGAAACATTTAAACTGTTTATTCAACCCCAATCAATTATTTTTGCAGTTTTATTTTGATTTTTCATGTGCAGACAATGCAATTTGAAATCGCAATCAAGCCTAGCTCGTATATGTTCGTATGCCAGATACGAACGTAAAATCGTGTCCTGAATACGTACGGCGTAATCGAACTGGGCATTTTAACTTGGATCCAATAGATTTTGTTACTTTATTGTGTTTGCGTATGCTACCTTTTAGGCTTAAAGTTAAGTTATTTAGTCTAGCGTCTATTTGATGGATGAATTTTTTCAATACAACGATATTGCAATTGAAAATCACCTTTCAGAGAGACAAATGCGTCTCATATTAGATATTTTTGTGGACTTAATCGCGCGATCGTGGTCAATTCGATCGAAAAGTCGAGTAAATAAAAGGTTCGTACCTTTAAATAGTTCACGCGATTAGGCCCCGAAATATAACTAATATGTATAAAAATCGCGAAAGCTTAAAAACATTCACATTCTTGATGGACATTTGTAGCTTTAGCGCTCTATCACAACATTTATAAGCAGCAGTTGTACGTAATATCAGCCCCACCGTTGTAGTTTATATACTATAATTCAATGAATTATATATACCTAAGCATATGTATATGAAAGTAAGTATAGTAAGATTCATGCTAGAGCCATTTATGTTCCCTTCCTAACTTATTTGAATTGCGAACACCCAGAAAGAATTCAGAATAGAAGCTGAAACGATTTTTTTCTTTTATGAATGAGATCAGTGAGATCGGAACATCGTGTTCATGGCACTTAAAAAGCCATAAATTAACGTTGGTTGGCCGCAAGCGAGCGAGGTGGGCTTTCATGTGAATAATGGCTCTAAAACAGTCGGCTATAGGTATTTGAGTACCTCCTTAAACATTTTTTAGTGACTTTAAAATATTAAACGTAGTAATTTGTTAGGTAGGTGGGCTTACTAAAGTTAAGTTTCTGGTTTAATTAATTAATATTTATAAACATTAAATAATTGTACTGATTAATAACATTTCGTTTAACTTTCAAACTTGAATGTTTTGTATTTTTTTTTATGTTCATGAATGGAATTATATTCAACAAACTTAAATAAGCAATTCTCGGAAATATTTAGGTACGCTGATATGGCTCTATGATATGGCTTATGACATTTTTTTGTATACTTAAATAAATCAAAATTATCACTCTACGTTTTTAGTTTTCTTGACAGAACACGATTTACACAAAATAAATCGAGTGGAGTTCGGTGACTCTACTTGTTTTATTCTAGTTTGCAATAACGTTATATAATGTAACATGTAAATTTAAACAAAAAAAAATTGAATTGGATTAGTAAATAGCTACTAATACGTAGATTTATATTGCCTATTCTACAGGTGACCCCCTAAGTCACCAGTTAGTACCTATTTGACACAAATACGGTTTACGATGATGGATATTGTAATAAAACACAAAATAAACGCTATTAAGTGCGTAGTTACATAGGTAAGTAAGTAGAAGGCTCACGACCCATGCGGGGTATCGCTTTGACGTGAGGTTTCCGTTTGTTTCTAGGTTTCCTCCAAATTGCCGCGGTGTTCCATGTCGGGGGCACTTAAAGGGCCATAAATTAGCGGTAGCTGCCCACAAACGGCAAGGTGGGTGGTTTTCCACGTGAATAATGGCCTCGGGGAGACCCACCAAACCACTGAGCCACGTAATGTTAAAAATCCGCAATAAACATAATATCAGCCGTAAATATTTTGTTTATGTATGCGGTTGAGATGTCTCCAATAATTTAGTTCATGTCATCGCTATGTTATTTTCATTACAATAAAATTAAATAAACTACGCATTTGTGTAATCAACAAAGTGTTTGTTTGGCTCTAGGCTTAAATATGAACGCTATTTTCAGTCAGATGGACTGACGTTGTTTACGTGGCTGTGATTTCAACGGCGTATTTAAACTAGCCCTGGTTCCTGCGGATATATTAATAACGTGATCCGTTTAATTATTTACCAATATTGGTATTATAAATGCGGAAATGCATTTTATTTGTACCTTTTCTTTTACGTAATTACTGATCAACGACTATATATACACTCACCATACATAATTCTACACGGGAATAAACGCGTTTAAACTAGGTGAGTATTCACCTTTTTTTTTTTCTTAAAAAAGACGACTCCCGCAGTAGGGTACAAGACTTTACAAACATACAAGTCATGGACACAAAGTACACCCAGACCAAGAACAACAATTTGTGGATCACACAAAGTGGTGTCGCGTGAGGGAATTGAACTCACGATCTCTTGCGTAGCGGTCGGACACACTCCCATTGCGCCTCAGAGGCAGTCGACCTATATGTACCTATTCCCGTATTGAAATATGTACTCGTATATCATGGAACGCGTAAGCTTAAAAGTTGTATGTATACACTCCCCATTTATTTATATGCTAATAGACAAGTGTTTTCAACTATTGATGCAATAGTAGGGTAGAAGTGGAACATCGACTTTCACTCATCTGATAAACAGATGAGACTTGTTTTTTTGATTTCTAAACACGACAGCTTTAGAAGTGTCCATGGCTATTTATTTTTTTATTTATTATTTTAGCAAGCAAGCCCATTCGATTATTTTCGTAATTAAATTATCTTTCTTCCGATACCAATTGTTATTGGTTATCATAACGGTAGCCCCGAACATAAATAAGCTAGCAAACCTACTAAAACATAATCTCTATGTTAAAAACTATCAATTACAATAATTGCATTTTTGAAAGACAGAAAAATTTGAATCCAGACTCAGGAATCGAACCCGAGACTTACGTAGCCAAACCGGGGCCAGAAGCGAACCACCTATCTGGACTATGTTACCAGATATCAAATTCTTCTATCTCATAATGCTTACGGGTTAGGCCCCCGTAGCGACATCTAGTCGGTAGTTAAAGAACTATCACGGCTTTTGTTATTGCTTCGTTACAGAGAGCATTTTAACAAATTATGATGACGCAGGCCGAATATTGAAGTAATTTTTATAGGCTTTTCTTGCCAAAGACTTTACAAATACAATAATTGCAATATTTGAAAGATAGAAAAATTTGAATCCAGACTCAGGAATTTAATAATTAGTAATTAATATTATTTTAATAATTAGTCATTTGGATTTTTTGTTTACCTAGAAAACACGCCTATTCTTTATATTCCATTTATTGTTCTAGCTTTTTTTTATTAAATAAAAATTATTTACTTTAATATTTAGTTAGGTACCTACAAAATTAGCTTACACACTTATTATGTCCAACGGCTTCCCCAACCCTGCCTTCAATATGCATGAAGCTCATAGCTTCCAACCTAATCGTACATTTGCTAATTAATTTGTTTTTGTTTCAGGTAAGCTTGTTTGGATTCACAACTATGTTGATACTACGCTTGGATCGGTTACATGGGTTCATTAGTTGCAGTCGCTACAAACGTTTACGTACGGTAAGTACCTATAAATATTAGCATAGATATTTGAACTAAAACGTGATAGTATGGTCATTGACAGGCTACATTACCACATATATTCGAACTAGGTAAATTCTCATGACATTGCGAACTGATTTCTTGATTGGATGGGATCGTAGTAACCCTAGGACAACTTTTTAGGGTTCCGTAGCCAAAATGGCAAATACTCCATCGTCTGGCTGTCTACCTGTCCGTCCGTATGTCACAGGCATTTTACTCAAATACTACTCAATAAATATTGATGAATTTTGAAAAAAAATGTATGGAGCCTCTAAAAATATTAATTTTTAATTAATATTTTTAGGGGCTCCATACATTTTTTTCAGCAAACATCAACGTGTGGCACACCCGCACACCATTCGACAGGTCTCAGGTTCTAACAAACTTTTTAAAATTGAGTGAATATTTTTGGAAATAGTCGCTCCGAAAGTTGCATAAATTGTGTCCCCTTAACTTTTGAACCGTGTGACCAAAAAATATGAAAGCGCTTAATACGTAGGTACTTTAAACTAAAATGATTTCGGACATGATCGGATATACCGTCATTGAATAATTGCCGAAAAACTGCGTTTCTCAACAAAAGGGCGTAAGTGCCATAAACATACCTATGCTCTTCTGCTGATGCAATTATTCAAGGCTGCGGAACCCTACACTGATGCACTTGCCGGGTTTTTTTATCCGAGGTATCTGTTTCGTCAGTTAACGGCCACACGGTAGTACCATTATTACTTTATAAATAATAAAATACAACATTCAATAAAACACACCACGATTAGAACAAATCGCACCCAATCCAGCGAAAAAAAATATAATCGATAAAATCCATATTCGATCGATAGCTACGTCTTGAACTATAGGTATTGTTTTAACAGTTATTATTTAGTTTATTTTCACATACTTAATTCAAATCAAGTTGACGATGCTTATATAGATATTTTGTATCGTTTACGATTAGTCTAATAACGACTAACGATTAAAGCAGATGTAGTCGTTTAAGCATGTCTCAGAACAGACCAATGCACTGTGATACTATTAATTAAAATGAAGCAATTTTATGGCATATTGCGCATCAAACATAGATAAGAGGTTTTGAACCCCGGAAAGAAACAAATAAATATTACAATTTGATAATTGAGTAGGTCGTTCCAGATAAATGAATGTGCCAAGGTTATGTTTTCACCAAAACAATTGGTCTAATATTAAAACAAAGAGTCGAGAGTCATATCTTGACGATAACTAATTGGGTCAGACGAGGGTCAAGTCTGGTCAGAGATGAGCTGATAAACCAGCACGCGTTATTCCGATGTCACATCTTATACCAAACACATAGCACTGTTATTATGAGAGGTATTATGATGCTCTGTTCTTTGAGTATTTATGTGATTACGTAAGATTGGATTAACCAGAATATGCAGAATATATGTTTTTGTGAATAAACCACACGCCAGTGAAAAATAAGTTAGAAATGCCTTGTGAGGGAACTGGCGAGTGGCGCGCATCAAATCCTGAGCAACGCTCGTGTTTATTTATTTATATGTTGGAAACAAACAGCTTATACGTTTACTGTTAGGCAAAATTACAGTATTTACAACATAAGCCTCTTAAAGTTTCCACCTATAGATACAATAAGTTTTTAGTTGTGAGCATGCAACAAAGTAGCGAAGAATGCATAACATTCAAAGTTTTAATTTTGTTACTCAATTCGTGATATACTGTAGGAAGCATAAATCAAATCGAAAAAAACGTAGTTATAAGAATTGAATAACTATTTTAATATCAAATTTTGAACAATAGTTATGACGTAGATACAGGTATGGCGACAGCTATCCCAATTCAAAAGTTACTTGATTTCCTTTCTGATATAAGGCTATTCGCTGTTCTGTGAAATATACCTACTCTGCCCAATTACATATATAACATGCCTCTAATAAATCTTAGAACGTGAAACAGGCAATTCTTAGTTATACGAGTACCTATCCTAAATCTTTACCAATCTTCGTACGAAATTAATATTGTATCGAAGCGTATCCGTCTTTGCAGTTATATATTAATTTTGCTAGTGGCCTAAATATATAATGCCACTTATATACCTAGAGCTAACACAATTACACTGATTCATAATAAGCCTCAGATTTTGGGACGACATATTGTGGTGCTAAGTGCTCCAGCTGGGCATTACGATATTACGTACCTACTTATATTATTTGCTCTTATTTACCATGATCTATATATTTTCACTAACGTCCAAGGACCGAATGTATAGGAACTTATTGACTCAAGACGCAACTATCTAGTGTTGTGTGGTGCAACAAAAGCAAAACATTGCACCTACTTTATTTTTATTAGAGGTCATTAATTTACTTAATGACTATTTCGGTCTATTTTCTGGTATCGAACAATATCAACATTGCGCTATATTGATAAAATTGCGATAAATTGCAATGGTACTAGCTTCTAATCTTTCTCCAAAGCCCCGTTGATTTATTTTATCTAGTGCAAATATTCGCACAATAAAATCAGTTTGAAATAAACTTCTCAGAATAGTCTCAGAAGTTTATTTCCAACTGATTTTATTGTGCGAATATTTTGCGGAGGCGGGATGCGGTTAGTGTCTATAAAGCGAGATCGTACGTGCGTTTTTCCAGTGCAAGGATTTATCTATTGTACCTAAACCATTCAGCACTTGACTTTCTATTTCCTGTGGATTGTACGGCAGAATCCTGCGGATCTTCGCTGCGATAAATGAGGAAACTTACTTCCCGCCGGCTTTGTCTTAGCTAAGTGGGATACTCGACGATTGAGAGTTCATTCCACGCTCGCGCGCTGATCGAATCTCCTGTAATTGACATACTCGTACTTCATTATTAGAACTTAATAAACTACTTAAATTATATCCAGCTGTTAATTTTTTTCGACTGAAATGATCGAAAGCAGCCTTTCTTTTCTATTAAAACGTATTTTAATTAATACTAAAAATGAATTAATGAGCTATTTCATTAATCGTCGGAAAAAAAATTCGCTCTGTTCTCCGTTTCATCCAAATTGAAGCTAAGGCGAAGCTCAAAGACCTACAGAAAGAGAGTTATTTTCACAATATCTTATAAAAGCATTAAAGTTTTCGTAGACTTTGTAGGTAAGACCTACTTTGAATTTAAGCTGGCATAGGCAGTTGAACGATGATGGCTCAGAACGTCTTTGCATATGTTAAGATTTAACATAAAAACTCAATTATACTTTTACTTGGCTTTGAGAAAACATGTAAGAGCTGAAAAGCGTCAAAGTTTGGAAACAATGTTACGCCGCAGTAAGTAAATTTATAAAATGTAATGAACTTTGTAAAACTCTTTTTCGGTTTCCCCGACAAGTATTTTTAATTATAAACACATCACTACCTCGGCAAGAAAAAGTTTTTTACATGTTATTTTTAACGCAACGATCACATACCTACGTGTTGCGAGAAAAGCAATATTGTATTGTGCTCAAAGAAAAATATTGCAATACCGTACTCGCGCAATTTCCCAACCATTGCTATTTCATATGGTGCACATTTCGTTCATTTGTTCTAGTTTTTGTAGACGCTTTCATGGCGTGAATATTCATGTTCAACGGCTGTCATAAATATGTAACACTTTTAAACTTCTGCCCCAGTTGTAAAGCAAGTTTCAAGTCTACATAATTTCCAGACTAAGTTGCTAGGTACCTAGTACATGTCCTAACTCAATTTAAATCAATAAAACATGTTTATATTGAAACTTATGTACCTTACTTACTTATAATGAATTTTGGAACATTATGTAAAAGAAAATAATGCATAAATATGCTTGCAAGCAAATAAATAACTGCATAGAATGTCCAACGTTGGGTTTATCAGTCCCAAAGAGATGTAAATAATAATGATAATCAAATTAACTACTCTTAAACCTAAAAGCCAAGTTAATTTATCATCAAATAAAATCTTGATGATTAAATCACAGTCATTTCATTATTACGTCGAGAAGAATAGAGCGCGCTTGGTAACTTTAAAGAATAGAAGTTTCTGCATAAATTTAAAGTTTCGGAAATAGGATCGCGAAAACGGCAACTCTATCAGACCACCTGCGTCCAAGATCTGGGAATTTAGATTAGTGCATCACGAGCGGCGTATTCGAGGAGAGGCAACCGTCTCTCAAAGTTTTCTCCCGCGGAAATCGTATAAATGTTAATGAAAGTCAGACGTCTCTAATGAGATTACCGCTCCCGTGAAATTGGATTCGCGTGGGACTTCTTTAATTTTCATTCAACGCTGAAATTAGGTAGATTCAAGCGACTCGTGTGCCACCTGACTGATTCACATTGAACGCCTATAGGCTAATAAATATTAGAGTATTCGCTTAGAGCAATCTTCTTTCTATCGAAATATCTTTGTAAGTTTTAGAATATAAGTCAATAGTGACGTAGCAACGCTGTTTTGTTTCATAAGCAAGTGTGGTAAATGTCAACATTATAAAACATTAATGTATTAATATATCGTTTGCAAATGTATAGTGACGGCAGTCAACATACATACTGGTTCAATCAGTCAGAAGTCTCGGCACATGTCATGAATTTCACAGAGGCAGGTTGTGGAATATTCACCCCTATCCCCTCGCAATTGCTATGTACTGTATGTACTTTATTATAGATGTATAGGAAATATTTTCTGCATGATACACACACGTATAAGTGCTTTCCGCATTTCAAAGAACTGTTATATTTTTAATACTTTTCCGTCCGAAGTTTGATATTAACCGTTTCAAGTTGTAAGCTTTTTGTGTTTCACGACTCAACTGAAACTCATAAGGATGATATCTGTTTGTGAAAAGTTATAACTTATTTACGTTCGTACATAAAACGTGATGCGTAACTGTGTTAATGTTTTGAAACAACTTTTCCTTTTATCTGTTGAAGTTTAAGATTCAGGTGTTTAGAATTTAGGTTACGTATGTATGTGGTTGCACAGAGGAGCTTGGTAGCTGTGGCGCTGACCGATCGTTCTGTGCCCGCAAATTGAGAGAGCGATCGGCTCTGTGCAAATTGAAAGCGCTCCCAAATTGCAACAGACCTTTGTATTTGTAACCAGGAGCGGAGCGTCGAGAATCAATCAGGGTAATGGGGGTTTGTTCGAATCTGCCAGGATTAGTCGCGGTGAACAGACCACGGCCACTACGGCAACAGACTTTCCAATCGCACGAAGCCCTTTGTTGAATTGATTGAATGGCTTTTATCTGCTCCCTTGTTTAAATTTTGAGCCGTGATCGTAATTGGAATCAGATAAACCAAAAATGAATGCGTTACTGATTCCATTAATATTTTTTTTTTTAAAATGACAATGTCCAGACTTATTTGAGGCGAGCGAGCCATTGGCTATCGTTTATGTCCAAATCGTTCAACGAATAGAATAGGGTGTGATTGTAACAATTATCCAAAATATCGACGAATATTGAGTAATGTTTTCACAAACATCTACACAGGTAATAAGGCTGTTAAAATACAATCGCATCACTTCAGCTTTATGTGCTGGAGTTCTGCACATTTGATTTTGCGAATTTCGTTGTCAACCTCCTACCAAGATGTCGCAATAGCTCCGGCAAGGGGTACATTGTGAGAAGCGACTTGACGTAGAGCTTCAGTAACGTAGATAACGTAGTACGAGGATCACAATAGACTGTGGATCAAGTGACAGCCGTCGCCGGCGGATCTAAATCTAAATGTTAATGCGTTTGATAGCTACTATGAACAGAGTCGGTATTCCATCTTCATCAATGTTACGTTGAAATTTTGTTAATGAGCCTTGAATCACAACTGAGTACATAATGCATTGTATCAACCCATTAGATGGGAGATGGATTGTTGTAGAGTGCAGTTTAGCGCAGCTTACGGTTACACAATAGTAGTCCTGGCCACATAAGCCCATAACGTAGCCTATACAAAGCATTTACAGATTGCGAGCGAGGCTGTGGCACGCCGCAAGGGGGTACAAAGCTTTGGGGAATGTTCGTGCCCATTGGGCCTAACAATTAGCGTAATAGACGTTTGACCGACCGCCTCCTCTGCCTCATTCTAAATCACTGCACCGTCCGCTCTCTCAATTACTTTTTGAATTAAAACACGAACTCATTTACTATTTACGTAACATTTACTTGCTAATTTTGGTTTAACACCTGTACCTACAACGCTTACAAAAACAAAATAGAAGGTAATCTTCTAAATGAAGTAAAGTCGAGGCGTATGTGAGTCCCTTTTTTGTTGAGCTCAAACACTAATTACGTTAGCTAAGAAAAAGTGGGGAACGAGCTAACAACCTCAATGTTATAACGAAGTAGATACATAATTGTACTACGAAGCCAAAGTTTCCTTTGTCTGAAACAATGAGTTTCAGTGAGGCAGCTCGCGTTTGTCTAGACTAGACTAGGGACAGTTGGTATTGGGGACAGGGTAGAGCGGCATACGAATGAAGAATGGTGAACTGGGGACAACACGTACGTATCGCTTTGTCACGTCTCTATTGTGTCGCTAAACGGTAACCGACGCTATTTTATACTCTGTAATCTTTGTACTTGCTTGTTCGACTGATAAACATTAGCTTTTATCCTTTGTGACTTGTGATACCATACACGTAGTATAAAATTTGGCTTTCATCACTTATGTAGATTAAAATTTCGTTTGTATAAAATTTGCAAATTTTTAAATGTAAAAGAGCTTCGCCATTATGCACCGGAAGCATTCGCTTTTGACGAAAATTATATGACAAGTATGTTTTTCAAAGAGATTAAAATGTAACAAAACAACAACGCTAAGCTTAACCCTTGCTCTCATTATGAAAACTGGACATTCCGCCTTTGAAACATATCGCGTCGAGAGCGACCCTACACTGGAAGGGTCCTTTTAAATTCCACTATAGTTCTAATTAAGTGTTAAGTGTTGTACTAATTATGCGACTATAGAAATAAAAAGAGCGTGTTTAGTCCCTCATTTTATAGGGACTTGAGTATGACTGCAGGTTGCACGAGTAACTAATATATTCTGAACGTGACATATTGAAAACTATAATTCTAAAGCGAAGCTAAAATTGGTAAAGGAATTAGATGGTGTTGGGTGGCACGAGACTCTGTATTAGTGTCGAGAAATTACTCGACACTAATACAGCTGGAACTGAAAACGGCGACGGTCGGTGAAAGTTTATAATAAATTCAATTCCGTGACGTTATGTGTTTGTTGAGCTTGTTGTTTAGCAACAAGAAAAGTTTCCTCCCGTCGTTTACGCTTCCCGCAAAAATGTTCTCAAATGTTTTTAATAAACAGTATGGGCAAACAAAATTCTAATTTACCTCATTCTGAAAATTATGGCTTGTTGTAAATACTGGAGGATAGCCTTGCAAATTACGGAAACATGAAATTGAAATTACTTTACAACACAGTTATATTGTGTTTGTATTCCAAGTTGTTTGCCAAATTTCACAAATCAGTAGATATGTAGGTATGTCATGTATTAATAGTAGAATCTAAAAATGCGTATAGTCCAAATATCTACAATTAGATGAACGTAACTCGACCGGATTGAAGTTAGATTCATATAACTTTCGCGCATGTCATAGAGATGCGACTCAAAAATTACTTACAAAAAATATTAATTATGTTTAATCGATTAAAAATACTATCAAAAATTTTATTCAACAATATAAAAATACTATTATAATTTAGAACAATGACAAATACTAAAGAAAGTTTGAATAACATTTTTTTACTTCTAATTATAACAATGTACGTAACTACCGAGCCGAGTTACGTGGGTTCAACTGTAATATTCTGTCAGAGTCCTAATAAAAATAGTCTCAACAAAGTTTTTTATGCCTAGGGGGGCTCTACTAAACTACTTCTGTAGTTTTTCCCCAATAGTTTTGAAGTGATTCACGTGCGGACATTACCTACATAAATTGTTTCTTCACTCACTTTTAAAAAGTATCTCAGAGTTTTGATTTCAGGAACAATCACGAAGTAACAGAATGTTCTACAGAACATTAAATACACAATTCAGTGTGTTCGGGACGCGTGTTGATCAGCCGCTGCGCTGTCAATTTTGTGGCGAATTTGTTGATTGATTCGGTTAAGCCGAAACAAAACTCAATTTGTCTTATCCTGAGCTTATCCTGGGTGATATTATTTTTTGTTTCATAGGCTTTTCTCATGCTTTTTGTGTGTTCAATAGTTCCAAATACTCAAAATGTTTACAGTTGCTTTGGTTAATCTCTTTAAAAAAATATTAACATTTTCTTCGTTATCTATTCTATTCTTGTTCTAATTTATAATTTTTATATCTATACTAATTTTATAAAGCTGAAGAGTTGGTTTGTTTGTTTATTTGTTTGCTGGAACGCGATAAGCTCGGGAAGTACTGGTTCGAATTTAAATTATCGAGAAAGGCTATAGGCTGTATAATATCACGCTATGACCAATAGGAACGGAACATCAATGAAAAATGTTGCAAAAACGGGACAAATTGACAAAGGCGAAGTTCCGCGGGTCAGTTAGTTAGGTATAATAAGAATAGAATGCACCACAATGTAAGAACTATTAATAAACAGCTACTCTTTTTTCAGTTGTTCTTTGTTTTTGCCAATGTCTTACATTATTCTTTTATTTCTCTCTGCAATGGATGAAGTTTTAGAAGTCTTTTTCTGAACGTGGCGTACAGAGGATTATTTCCGTAACTCCCTATAGTCAAAAGTTTAAACTGTGAAAAGGCAATTGTTTTCGTGCGCGTACAGCTCGCAACATTTTTACGCTTTCAAAATCAACTCGTTTCTTCCCCACGGGTTTGTCGTTGGAAGTTAATATTTTTCTGAAATTCCCAGCATTTTATGAACAAAGGACTGTCGTAACGAACCCAGCTGGACCTTGCGTTTTTATGCACCATATCAGATTTCCTTTCAACGGGAAATATGCGTTGCGCGAAGTTGTCAGTGTGTAACCGATACCTTATGAATGACTCATGAATCATAAATTTGTAAAAAAAAAGATTAAAGACTTTAGAATAAAAACCGGGAAAGATCATGTCGGACCATGCTCAGTGTAGGGTTCCGCAGCCTTGAATAATTGCATCACCAGAAGAGCGTATGTTCATGGCACTTACGTCCTTTTGTTGAGAAACGCAGTTTTTTGGGAATAACTCAATGACGGAAAAAAAATTGCTTCTGTTACATGTATGAGTGCCCCCCTAAATATTTATTTTTATAATTTAGCTATTAAACTAAGAAGCGGCTAATACAAGACACGTTTTTAATAAATTACATCCATATTCATTATGTAGTATTTGAGTAAAGTGGCTGTGACATACGGACGGACATGACGTAACTATAAGGGTTCCGTTTTTGCCATTTTGGCTACGGAACCCTTTAAACTAAAAACATGATAATTCTTGTGTATTTACCTACATTCTGTCCTACTTGGACAGATAGAGACAAATATATATATATATATATTTTATAAAGATAACTAGCAATGTGGGATTGAGTCCCACATTACTAGCAATCTTGTTATCCCCTCCAGCTAAGCTCAAAGCTTTGTGTTAGGAGTGAGTTCACGTCGGTAGTATAATGGGAAGGATTCGAACCCGCGACCTCACTATTGCGAGATCGATGCCCTAGGCTACCGACGCTTTTCTCTTAATTCTTATCTATCTATTCTTTCTATAAATTGTTGATAATTCTGTAATTGAGAAAAGCCTATGATATTCTAGTTTTATCGTAGAATAAGTAGGAATGAACCTTAAATTCATCTTTGTAAATCAAGGATGAATTTAAGGTTCGATCCCACTTATTCTACGGTAAAACTAATTTTTTTTTTATCACTAGTCTTACGATTTAAGGTGTTGGAAAATAGTAAAAGCGTGGACTAAAATAAAAATGATATTTCTTTTTGAGCATACTTATACTCAAATATCAATTATGTTTCAATATTATATTATAGTTATTGTATTTGTTTTTAATTGTAGTTCCATAAACGCAATAATAAAGTAGCTACATAGTATAAACAAACAATTAAATATTTGAGAACACGTAGAGCACTTAATTGTTAATACTTACTGCTTTCGTAAGTGTTGTTCTCTAGTCAATTGGTTTGTAAGCTTAAACTGTTGTAACTGCAGTGTAATTTACCTACTTCAGTTCTGTTTCAGTTAAACTTTGCGATACTAGGTTTACGTTAGGTATACATATTCAAGACTCAACTCTAAATGTTGTAGCAAAACGTAAAGATAGTTATCAAAACGATAATATTATAATACAATGAAATATTTGTTTTCGACTGAATCATTAAATAAAACTATGTATTATACTATAGCTGAGAATCTCAAATATAAAGCTTTGTCCGGTTGTTTAATATTGTTTTGCGCCTGAAAAATAATATACCTATCCACTCAAAGGTACACTTATTAAGAGTTATAAAGTGCACATCGAAAGAGGCAAGTAAACAGCGAAATTCACATTGTACTGGCCAATTTATTTGTGGTTAAGTGCACACAATAAATTTCTCAAATGGCCCGTGCTTACAACGACGAAGGCTGCCGCTATTTATTTCCTAAGTCCGTGGTTTATCGTTAGACCTGTGGACACATTGTGGTAGACAATGGTGCTTAGATTTGGCGCGAGATGCGATAATAAAAACCACGTATTATGCTCTATTTGTCGCTGCAATATAAGCTTTTACGTCGTTTTTATGGGCCCGCGTAAACTTAAGCTACTAAGAACGAAATACGTTAACATTTGACCTACTTAAAAGTAAAAATGGACCCGGGAGGAAGTGGTTTCATTTACAATGTCGTCAATTCAACCCTTTAAATTATACCATAATTAGTAAAATAACATCATTGTAAATTTTCCCTGAATGTTTTGACGTAGAGACCGATAAGCCGATACGGTAAACAATTACAAGCGGTTATGGAAGTTCAATAAAAGTAAACAAGGCCGGAATTACAAACAACAGAGCTTGTTAGAAGTAGAACGTTACTTAAAAACAACAAAGCCACGTTTGACGGTTAAACCACAACACAGCGAATACTGTTATTTTATGGGTATATATTTACATCTAGGGGTGGAAAAAGCTAATGTTTTTAAGAACAGGTAGGTAGGTACTAAAGAAATCACGATACGCTTTATAAATGAGAGCGTATTCACAGCTTTTATTACAAAATCTTCTAACTAAGCAATCTAATAATGTTTCTGAAAAAAAATTGCCAACCGAGGCTTTACATAGCATTCCATAAATAAGTCGTAACCCGGAAAAAGCAACAAAAAGAGGGGAAGAACACAAAAATTGTCCGGTAAAAGTATCCACATTATTTTTAAATATGCAGTTTCTTCTTATTACCTGTTGGTAATAAAAATAAGGGTGTTCGCAAAGCATTAATGGGCGGTGTTAACGGCGGTATTTATGCACCAGCACGTTAACAAGACAACATTACACTGCAGTGCAAACTTCGAGTCTCAAACTTTATAATTAATGCCCTGTTTTATAATTTTCCCACCGTGTGCAGTATTAAAGTTGTGAAGTGATATTTCGGCCACTCGGTGCACGGGTATATTAGATTAGGATAAACTTTTGAAACTCCTGCCGCATGCCCGATTAAGCATCACCAATATTGAACAGCATACAAGAGCTTAAACATAGCAATTTAATAGAGGGATAATCCGATTCGGAGTGTGTTGCAAATGTGCTAATGATTTCTGCTTTTAAAAGCCGGCGATAAATAGTTTACCAACAAATGTAAACCAAAGGATACCTACAACAGGATCCCTGAACCGGGTATTCTCTTAGGACTCCTGATTTCACTCGCTTTTATAAGCGATAGTTATAAAAATCATTTTGAATAGAGTGAAATGGCTTTGTTTTCAAGATAAAAATGTGTAGTTACTGTGTATAATTCACACGGGAGGAACCACGGGCGTACGTTTTTATAATAAATGATAAAAATTATCAATGTAAAATAATTTGTTAAGTACAAAAACTTAATCTGAATGAAACTTAATTAATTTTAAATTTAGCCTGGGCCGCTGCGGCGGGCTTGTTTTACCACTTTTTTCATGTCAGTGTTTTTGTTTTGCTAGCTTAATCAACTCTAAAGTAATTCAGTCATCCACTTTGTTCGTTAAAATGTAATTATTTAAATTGCGCCTACCCTTTCAGTTTTTAAGGTTTGAAAATCCAATAATAGAAACGATAGTCCGAGTGAAACTGACGACTTTATGAAATTAATGTAAATTTGATAAACTAAACATGTTACAGCTAATTTAATCTAGGTATACTAATATTATAAAGCTGAAGTGTTTGTTTGTTTGAACGCAGTGATCTCAGGAACTACTGATCTGAATTGAAAAATTATTTCACTGTTGGATAGCCCATTTATTGAGAAAGGCTATATAAGGCTATATAGGCTATATAACATCACGCTACGACCCATAGCGGAGCAGCAATGATAAATGTTGCAAAAACGAGGAAAATTTACGCATACGAAGTTGCGCGGGACAGCTAGTTTACATAAAAAATGTATATTAATGACAATGTGAATATATCGTTTGGTCATAGTTAACGACATATTTTTTCATTGAATATGTTGATTTTATTACTACGAGTTTCCCCAATTTCAAACAACACTGTATTAGAATATTCTTTTTGATATCGCACGAATATTGTTTACTAAAAGTTTATATGTAACCATTTATTCAACAAACAATCGCAAAATACATAAAAGTAAGCATAATCTACGTTTTAGAATTTCCGAAAAAGCGTTTTTGTCGAATTCTAGTACTAAAAAATAGCACTTCAATAAAATAAACAAAAGGCTTTCAAATTGGGAGTGTAAAGCTTTGAATCGTTGTACTGAGCCTGAACTGGCACATAACTTAGCTTTGCTTTTTTGCGTAACTAAATCTACACTACAACTTTTAGAGGAACTTTCCTCTAGTATTTTAACAGACCGACAAAGTTACTTTCACATTTATAATAAGTAATCCTTTAGATTATAAAGACAGTTACGGAAAAAAAATTAATACGAGAAACATCCAGCTCTTCTATCAGAATCTAACTCTTCAGAAGGCTCATCTACATCTAGTTTATGTCAGATCGGATGAAAAGCATGACCGGAATCGCTGTAGTTCTCTTAATAAATAAAAGTAGGTAGGTAAGTATAGTGTTTTCGAAGCTGCAGTGAACTTCTCGTTTAGTGGCTACCCATATGCTACAGTTTTATTTACTTGTTGAAACCTATTCTGCCACCGTACAAGTACCGTTTGTTTTCCTAAATTCTTAATAGGTGGGTACCTATAGCAGGATTAATCAGCATAACATGTACCCACCTATGTACCTAATTATACGGTGACATGAGTTTATGCATGCAAGCAATCATGAACGTAATGCCCAAGCGATGACAAATGCAATCTAATAACCCTAGGGAGATCTGAGCGAATAATCCGTAGGTATGTCTTTTTGTAGTTTCATTATGTTATCAATTTATACTGACTGGATAACATTCGATCCAGAACTACCTATCATTATCTCCAGGTTCATATACAAGATTCGATGATTTATTCTTAAATGCGATATTTTAATAAGCAAACGCAATCTTCTACGGCCTAGTTTACTTGTTCTACCTAAGACACGTACCAACTATTCAAAAAAAAGTATTACATATGAAGGACTGCCTCTGTGGCGCGGTGGGAGTGTATCCGACTGCTACGCAAGAGGTCGTGGGTTCGATCCCCACCCAGGATAAAACTTTGTGTGATGAGCACGATGGTTTATTCTGTGTCTGGGTGTTATTTATCTATAATATGTATGTATTTAGAAATATATAAGTATGTTTATCGGTTGTCTGGTTTCCATAGTACAAGCTCTGCTTAGTTTGGGATCAGATAGCTTTGTGTGAGTTGTCCCAAGATATTATTATATTATTATTATAAGGAGCACAACTATATAATAGTTTACCATCTGATATTAAAAATGTAAGCTCGTTTAGCCGTTTTAAATCTCAGCTCTCGGCATATATAATTGAAAACTATAAATAATAAAAATAATAAGTAAACAATATAAATAATAATAAAGATCATACGGAAAAGGAACAATAATGGAGCTGAACGTGTCGTAATCACATAATTCAATTGGAATGTATTCGGTGATAATTTTTCTATATTATAATGTAATATTTTATTTTATATTCTTATTTAAGTGGCATTTATGTCTTTTTTAAGAATAAAATGATTAAACCAATTCGATATTTTCCGGATGTTGCTAAGCACACAAATAATTTAATATTTTCTGAATCATTTACCCTAAACGGCTTTACGTAAGCTTATTCTTAACATTGCACGCAATATTATTTAAATAAGCCTATTTTCACAATGCCTAATGGTACGTGAGGGTACAATTCGGAAATCCTAATAACTGACGTCATTTGAAAGCACACTCCACTTTTCCCAACGTTAGATTCGAGGGTCCGCCATATAGAGGCCCACGGGAGTCCTTTGGACGGCAAATTGCTCCAGATGACTATTCAATGCGGCCTGCCTCCGGCTTCAAACTGCCTGTCAGGAACTCGCATAAAGCTTCCATAAAGCTCCCATTCTGTGCAAGTTGGGACCAACTTATATAAGTACGTGTTCGTATTCCTTTCCTTATTGTAAGTAACTCTATGAAACCTGACACGTAACTTAGATAATAATCGTTAAATCAGATGCCTTTTCACTGAATAAGCAACTTCGGTATCCTAATTGCCGCGAGTTATTTGTTGGTCCCTCAAAGTTTTTATTTAGTAAATGGATTAAATCATAACCAAACTGTCGTTTTCATAAATTGATGTTGTCCTTTTAGCAACTACGAAATTAGAAAAGTAAATAATAACTTTTTATTTGATTCTCTTTATTGTTTTGAATTCATTAATTAATTTAAGTTTGGACCGTTAGCTACCGCGACATTTTGTAAATGACTCCCTGTTACATGAAATACGCGACAAGTTTATGGATCCTAATTGGAAATCAACTATGTACGTAGAACAACAACAGTTAACCAACGTTTGAAAGTTTTGGACTACACGCCTCGTAATTTATAAAACAAATTTTATTATTTTCTCATTAGCTGTAGACAACAACAAGCGTTAGGCCAGTAAACAGGGAATAACTGACTTCAAAATGGCTTCCTTCTTTCAAGTTTTTTGTTATTACAACAGCATCTTGCATGTCTACTTGTATATTTTTGTTATCTATACACTTTTGCAAACAATTTTGCATGAGTTGATTCACGCTGTAGGTACTCTTAGGCATCAGATAAGTAGATTTTAGGTATCTTTATTGGTAAGTAGGTAGTATTTCAACATTTCGACTGAATGTACGAAGTAATCAGGTGCCACACAAATCTAGTCGACATCGACAAAATTCAATCCAATTAGCATAAAACATCTGGCAAAGAATTTAGAGTTGGCTAGTTACGAACGGTATTGAAGACAAATGAAGCGAGGACAGGTCTCGACTGGGCGGGTGCTGTGCCCCCGGCACACGAAGATCCACTGATGAAATTACACAAATGCTAATGAAAGTCGAGCTGCTTGGGTGAGATTAGCGTCGTCACTGTGAAATTGGACCTGTTTAGGAGCCAATTTCACCCGATCCGGGAATTTGTTTCAACGTTTTTATTCTTAAAAAGGTACGTTTCAGTAGTCTTTACACGTATACGTTATATTGTGTCTGTAACACAGCTTGCGTTTAATAATCTCACAAATGGTTTTATTGTGAATTGGATTCGTAAACACGTAGGTGTAAAATGTGTAAGATTTGGTATTTTTTAAATTCCGATGAAAAATATTATTTTTCTGACGATATGGTTATAAAACACATAATAAATAAATTGCAAGGTTGTGATATACAGTACCAACAACGCGTCGCAACTGAACTTTCATGTTGAGAGTATTTTCAAAGACAACAAAAGTGACAAACTATTTTTTGAACTTTTCCTAACTGTATAATTTATCGCCAACACAGAAATTGACAAGTTTTCTCCAGTGCAGACGTACTTACCTTCCTTAGACACCTCGTGTATAATAACGTGCTCAGAATTAATTATCTCTTTCATTAATAATTATACAAACACGGAGACGGTGTCATAATATACACATTATATTTGTGTAATCAGATCTTATACTCGTGGCAAAATGACAATAAATAGAAAATTCTTAAACACATGATTGCATCTTACACATGGCTTGTGCTAATTGGTACATCATACAGTTTCTACTTATTATCTCTACTCTTACTTTCTCATATAGAATGTCTAAAAACCAATATATAAATAATTCAATTTAAGATTTATGTGAATAATGAACTCGCATCTTCGAATAATAAATCAAAGATAGGAACTTGATTGATGCCATACAAGAAGCAAGGCTCAGTTAAAAAGGTGAAACATAATGTCACAACAATAACATTGATACTTGTTGCGATGATAAAGTAACCAAACTCCATTAGCAACAAAAAAATATCGTAAAGGAAATTCTCAGCAAAATTCGGTATCAGTTGACAAATAGCTGACGTATACATTTGCTTTGATAATAGTAAGTCATTAGTCAGTTGCGAATGTTGTGATGTAGACGACGACGTCTGCGGATCAGTACACCACGGTACTAAGAATTTGTGTCTGACTCCTCACGCAAAATTAAACATTTCCCCGCAACTGGGCGTGAACGATACACACAATCTGATGGTGCCCTCGTCTAATCTTCCATTCCGCCGCCCCGCGTCCTAATCCGCGCTCTATGAACGTTTATTTCATATTTATCCCTGCTGTCCTCTCTGGCTCTAGTGAAACTTTTCTTTCCTTTGTTTTCATTATATTTGTATTTTCCATTATTATAGGTGTTAGAATTTATATGGGTACTTGCTTGTGGAGCTTCAGTATTGTACATTGAAACTTCGATTAAAAGTTTTGCTTGTTAGTGGAGGGCGTGAGGATATTACTAAGGGATTGTCCAATATCCTTAAACAACGTAAAACTAGCTCGTACCTAAACCCAATAATAATAGGTATATTTATCTGATATTTTGATAGTTACATCGGTACTCTATATTAATGTGAACTGTACCCAAACGTTTTGTAGTGATGATGTGTGTAATTACTACATGGATAATATAATTAGGCACTCGTATCCAACTCTAATAGCCATATTATGGCCTATTTCTTTTTGATAGCGTTTGTGTTATATACCAACGTAATTTGTAAGGGCAAAATAGACCTATTTTGTCTTCGCAAATTACACACGTACTTGTTTTTCTTATACGCATTCCCTTTCATAAATATTTATATTGGTATACACAATCTTTCATTAATTCGCAATACACATTTTGGGAACTCTATTTAGCTTGACGTTTATAGAACACGAATCTTTAACAAGAGTTGTCAGGTAGGTATGGTGTTTCTATTTTTCGATTCTGTTTCACATTCGACGTATTTAACACGTGTTTTAGGACTTTTAAAAGCAATATTATGAACAGTAGACCCGCGTAAATGACATTATGCTCATGGTACATTATGTGCTAAAGACCAATGGTGTTTTTGCATATCGTCATAGGTTATGCTATTTATCGATGGCATTGATTAGACAATATTTAACTTCTATTAGCACTTCAAAACTCAAAAAACACGAATACGTGTAAAAGAAAATACAAAATTTAAAAAACGTGAGAGAACGTATGTAATTTATTCAAGTGGTATACATTAACTCCCTATTAGATAGGTTACGTAAGATTTTAGTTTTTCAGACCTTTATTTAACATAATTACAGCGATTTTGACATCTAAGAGCCTACTTTAACTTCGAAAAAGCTATTGAAATACGAGCTTATTAATTCCAAAAAGATTTATCTCCAAATTTAAATAACGTTGAAATTTAGTAACACGTCATTAATGTAATTATATAACAAAGGGGTTTTCTCCTTTGAAGTAGTTGTAATTCCAACTTTGATACGGTATTTTACCTTCAAGTATGTTATTAAATTTAGCACGTGTATTAATATTGCATTAGTAAGTTTTTTGCTCCTTCTTGAGGTGAAACGAGGTTATTGTTAGGTTGAGAATTCAGTTAAAGAAGAAACCGATGCTTGGTTTGTTATTCGTTGGTGTTACGAGTAACTCGAGTAAAATATCTTCAAGCGGCTGAGATAGTATTGAACAGTCATGACACAAAACACCAACAGGAAGAAAGTGTGTGAGCAAGGCACATATAGACCTAGATCAAGACACGGAATTTCAGACCACTTCATCCGATGGTTTCGTTTCGTGGCATTGTTTTGTTATAAGGTACCAATTGTCTCAACGTAAGTATATTTAATCACCCATCACAAGTGATCTTATTAAAAGTCGTTGCTCGAAACGAGACGACAGACACAGGTGATAAGAAGTATGAAAAATCGTAGTAGCAGTAAAAAATGATAAAAGTAATGGCTGTGCTGGGCAATCGAAATAAAAACATGGCTAGACTTCAAAATGTATGCCTGAACAAATATAATTACATATTTATCTACAAAATATAGTAAGTATACCTACAGTATAATGTCGAAGAGGAAAAATGGACACGATTAGATTTCAACGTACCTACAGCTACTGGCTAGCTCTTAGTGTAAAGTCTTTGTAAAAAATATAAAATCTCTCCATGACAGAGTACAATTTATCTTCTTAACATCGAGTGATATATAAGTCGACTCAAGGAAAATGTTGCCATACTGCCATTGTGCTTTTAGCAATGCGCTTAGCGACATGTCACTACTAGTACGCTATATTCTACACGCCTTTCCTAAATGGGGTCTTTTAGACGACAACTCGCTTTTATATTACCAGCTGTACAGAAGGATCTTGTTCAATTCACATGTCTGTTGTACGAGGCACGAGTTTGAACAAAAGTGTTAGTGTCGACTGAGCCACAGGCGTTTCAGCAAACGTACCTGCAATGACGTCGCTAAATAAAAAATAAATCTATAGCATTTCGTCTCTCTTTTGCGTGCACTTTTATAGATAGCGTTTCAATGATTTGTGAAAAAGTTCGGTCTTAAAGAGGTATATTTATCATTAAATAGATTAAAGCAGGCTTACTTATATTTGTTGAAACTACACATATTATCTTACATCTATTTTATAAATAAGTCGATTTTTATAATTTATCTACTAGATGCATAGTAAAATATAAAAATCAACCGGCAAACCCGACTTTGCATGGGTGTAATTTTAACCCATTTTATGTACACTTCCATGCATTAAAAAAAAATATACACACCTTGTCCTAACAACAAACATAAAACCGGGCAAGAGCATGTTGGGCCATGCTCAGTGTGGGCTTCCTCAGCTGTTACAACAAAGAAATACACTACATAGGAAAAAATAGGATTTGGAAACGTGAACCATCACTACCAGGGAGTCAATTCACGTATTTAAAGCAGTATAGTTGCAGTTCAGTGCAGCAAAAAAATGGTATAGCTTCTGTAAGATGTATGGAGTGCCCCTCTTAGAAATGTTTATTTTTATTATTTAACAATCGAACGAAGTAGCGGCTTATTGAAGACGCCTATACTCCAAATTTCATTAATAGGTAAACATAGTTTACTGAGTAAAATGCCTGTGACATAAGACCGAACAGACGTACGGACATGACGAAACTATAAGGATTTAATTTTTTGTACATACATACGTACCTACATACAAAAATAGAATTAGGTATCCAATTTGGTAGTCGTTTTAAAGTTATGCATTTATCTACATACATTTCGGCGATTTATTTTTATTTATTTAGATAGCCGATAATTTACGCAAATAGAAAAATTACGCAGACGAAGTAGAAGAAAGAACGGAGAAAATTTACGTTGCGCGGGTCAACTATGACCCGCCAACGTAATTTTTCCCCTTTTTTGTAACATTTTTCATTGTTGCTCCGCTCCTATTTGTCGTAACGTAATGTTATATAGCCTTTCTCGATAAATGGGCTAGGTATCCAACAGTAAAATATTTTTTCAATCGGACCAGTAGTTTCTGAGATTATGGCGTTCAAACAAACAAACTCTTCGACTTTATAATATTAGTATAGATTAAACTATCCCACACTAAAATTCAAAATTATAACTATCTAGTTAAATGTAACGAGATAAATCGGATTACAATTTATGCATAAAATGCTCGTAAACCCTCTATCTGAACAAAGTTGTATTATCAAACGTAATTTTATTACCTTTTTATCATTAAAGATAAGTATTTGATTAACACCTTGTCGAATTGAATAAAGTTATTATGTAATGAAAGGTTAATGGAACAAAATGAGTGCGTTGACACTTCAGGCAGTCAAGTACACATAAACGATGTTTCTCAATGGCTCATTGTCTTGATTTATTACAATTGGTGAAACTTTATTTTCTAAAATAAGATAACAGTGTCATAAGACTCGTATTTCAGTGTTATTACCCGGCAACGGGGAACACTTTTATCGAAAAAACCTTCTGTATTGCGAGTAACGCGCATAAATTGAAGCGAAATGGTAGCATTATGTTTGTAATTAAAAATTAATAGTTTTCATAAATCAGTAATAATGTATATTGTCTCGTTTGTTCCCAGTACAAATAGTATCATTCAATAATAACATTACAGATCGGCTAATAAATATATTCGTTGCCGTTTTATTGTCGCACTATTATCTTATTAAAATAATTAACGTTATTACTGTCATAGAATCGGACGGTTATTGAAGCTTATAAGCGGTGCAATGACCAATTAAGACCTAGATTTCTTTTCAATTTTGGTTATCATTGCATAATTCTGTGGCGCGGTGGGAGTGTTTCCGACTGCTACGCAAGAGGTCGTGGGTTCGATTCCCACACGGGACAACACTTTGTGTGATCCACAAATTGTTATCAATGTTGATAAACTTTCGCGATTTTTACACATTATAAAATTATATATACTACGGTACTTAATCACGTGACTAATTTAAGTACTATTCACGCGATTAAGACCCGTAGTATATATAATTTTATAATGTCCACAAATTGTCGTTCCGAGTCTGGGTGTTGGTACTGTTGGTGTCCATGACTTGTGTGTTTGTAAAGTCTCCCGCGACACAGGGCTTGTATCCTATTAATAGGTAGTCGTCTTAAAAAAAAACAATACCTACTATTACATTTTAAATGCGAAAGATTGGTTGTGTGGATGGATGTTTGTTACATAATCACGCCACAACTGGTAAACGGATCTGGGCGAAATTTGGAACAGAGATAGATTATAGTCTGGAATAGCACTATAGCTATCTTTTATACCGGAAAAATGTTCCCGTGGGATACATTTCATTTTTAAAATTGTCACGCAAAGGTTGTCGCGGGCAACAGACATTAAGACGAAATATGAGGCATTATACAAAGCTAAGATTCATCAACCAACATAAGAAACAAATTTATTAGGCCCTTCAGACAGTTGGACACACACAATGTTATACAAATAAGACGCCTTTATTTCGTCAGGCTTAAGAAACTCTTGACTTTCTTTGCCAGTGTTATAAACCTCAGGTCTATGAAGAGTTACCTACAGTGTCACTCATAGTAAATGATGCGTATTACAGCGAGAGGTCAAACATCCCTTCCAAACTGTTTGTCATTATTAAAATGAGTAAACACTTACCTAGTACAGGGTGAGACAAATAAATTCATTTGCGCCAACAAAGGGCGTCCAAGCTCGGCTAATGAAGAAGGACGTCTTGTTTAATTACCTTTTGTAATTTTTCTACTAAGCGGGCCAACGTATAAATTAATTTTCTTTCAGTGGCCCGTCCATGAGCACCATTATGAGGCACTAAGTGAACCCTCTTTTGTCTGATGTAACCTGGCGGGCTTGTTGAAAAGTCTTTAAAAATCTTGCTAACAAGACTAAATTTACAATGGGAAGACTATTTTATATTGTATAAATGGCTTTAACTTTGCGTCGGAAAAACTGTATGAAAACCTTTTACATAGATCTGTCTCCACAGTTATTTTATCGGAGTATTGTATTACCGATATTTAGCTGAACTGTAATAAATACAACTGTTACAAACTTAGCAGATTGTCAACCGATGATAAGGTAATTATTGAAAAACGAAGTACTTAAATTACTTCTGATAACTACTCAAGTTCATTTAGGAAAAACTATTAAAAATAGACTAGAATACTCATAGATGATTCGTACTAGAAACGTAAAACATCGTTATCAAAAAATAGAATGAGTAATGCGTTTATCTAATCATACCCATTTCATATTGTTTACTAACAATGAATAAGTTATTGAGGCATTCAAAAGCAGTATTATAATCGTACTTAAAGCCGGTAATTGAGTTAGTCGTAATCGCAAAAGGTCCATATAAATATTCAAATAGATGCCTACTTAGAATAAGGAATGATGCACTACCGAGGCTTCCAAGTCTTATGTATCATCCAAATCTCTTTGAATATCATAGGCTTCGTTTTGAGAGCTTGTGTTGGAAACTTTTCCAATATTTTTTTCATCACGTTTGTCAACTTCCACGGGTCCGTATCACGTCAACAAACAAACAATATTTCCTGCGGTGACGCGACTTTTTCAAACTCATTTCCATTCAAGAACGTGTTGCAAACAATTTGTTGACTCCAAAAACTTATTACACTTACGAGTTAATCTTTCCTGAACTAGTTCAATTGTGTACGCATTTTGTCTTCGTTAGTGGCGCATCGCTTTTCATTAGCTATTACCTACCTGTCACAAGACAACTTCTGTATTTGCGGCAATGTCACAACTGTCTGGAGACTTTACTAACTTATCTCAGCAAGTTTTTGTGTGTGTGCGGACGTCGGAAGTCTTCTCGATGCGATGTCCCTAAGGAATATTTTATAAGCAGCAGAAAACATTGTCTCAGTTCTCAGCTATATTTAGCTGTATCATTTTACGATAGTGTAGGATTCGGTTGGGACATATTTGTCTTATTTGACATCGTATTTTATTACCATGATCATAAAGTAGATAGGTACCCAATAGACAAACAAGCCTTTTTCAGTGATAAACACTTATCATCTCTTGATTATTTAATATTGCGCTGCGCAGCTTTACACAATAAAATAGGTTTAATGGTTTAACTTAGAATTAAAGTCGGTCAACTGTCCACTCATAGGCTCATAGAACGAGTGTCACTATCGCCGGCGCATTTGATAGACACGCAGATATAGATAGGTACATTCAATAAGTGGGTCGTGCGGACTCGTGCGTATCCGGAGGGGTCGCTATCGGCAGATATTGTCGCACTTAATGCATTAAACTGTTACTGTTATTGCAACCCAGAGCTATTAGAACACTTTTATTAACACGAAACGATCGACTAGATACCGATTGTCTTTATTAAATACTAAATGAGGATGAAAATTCAAAAGTAATCCAGTTAACTTTTTGTGTCGCCCAACTCATTAAGCCTGTTTAAACAGCTTTTTGACATCAAAGTCCAAGAACAGAAAGTGTACTAATTTATTTAAAGAATTGCGTAATTTTTAAACTCATACAAACTATCAAAGTTGAAAAGCTAATGCAAACAATGAAATCGCTTAAAACTTTTATCTACCTCGATGCCAAAAATAAAATTAAGGTTTTATCTACCATTTAAAGATTTAACTTCGAACATTGCATATATATTTCACAGAGAATAAAAGTCGACGTCGTGCAACGCTGGGGAGGTTTAATAGTTCTCAATCTTCTATTCGGAGGTCTGAGCAAATCTTTGGGGAGCAAGCGAAGCTGTCGACAGCGGCTGTCCTTAAAATATCAGCGTTATACTGGATGTGACAGGCCGACCTCGTCGCCCATTGAGCGCATTCATTAATGATTCATGTGGAGATGACAGCTCAACGATTTTATATAGATCTTTTGCTAGAGGCACTGATTTCGTATTTTTAGATGTTCGTTTCCTATATGCAAGGTTGAGTTATATGTAATGGCATAAAATTGATAACAACAAAAATTGAACTGACTGGCCTGTTTGATCTAGTGGTTAGTGACCCTGACTGCTAAGCCAGAGGTCGTGGATTCGATCCCCACCTAGGATAAAACTTTGTAAAAGGAGCACAATGATTTATGCCGTGTCTGGGTATTTAGAATTGTATAAGTCAGTTCTTTTGTTGCCATAGTACAGGTATTGTCTAGTTTAGGATCAGATGGCGTTGTTTGAGTTATAAAGTTATATGTATATACTACGGGTCTTAATCGCGTGAATAATTTAAAGTAAAATACCTTGTTTTACCTTAAATTATTCACGCGATTAAGGCCCGTAGTATATATAATTTTATAATGTGTACAAATCGCGAAAGTTTATTATCATTTGTTGTGTGAGTTGTCCCAAGACATTATTATTGTTATTGAATAACTAGATAATTATATATATAATTGAAAACCAAAACTAGTGCTTACATGATTATACCTCTTAACTGTATAAAGATTATTGAAAAAAATATTTACGGATTTTCTACGTCGTAAAAGCTTTAGTGGAATCTCAATATCAAAGTGAGTAGGTATTTCGCAATTACCTAAGCAAGTTGTTTTGATAATAAAGTCTAATTAAATTACTGAACCGGTGAAGGAAGTTGCTAACAATGTCAACCTATAAGCATTTCGGGACTAGTATAGTAATTAAAACGGACAGACGTCTTATAAATAACTAATGCATAAGACGGTGTTCTGACTAATTAACAGTCTCATTATCACCAAATTCAAATCTTAAATTGGAAACACTAATTATACCTATTAATATCCAAATATGTAGGTAGATACCTATAAAATGTACCTATAGGTATAATGAGTATCTAAGTATTCTAAATATTAGTAGGTGTAGTAGGTATTTACTACTGTTGAGTACTTAAACTATATTTCAGTAATTTATCTACTGTGTGTCTGTGATTTATTCTATATCACATTGAAACAGTAATATTAATTTAAAGTATACTTTACTATAACTTATAAGTCGACCTTTTTACGTCAACATTTGTTGTTCTAGTAAAAAAATCGGGACAGGCCAACGCCGAGGAAATTGCACAAATAATAAAAGAGCAAAAAAGGCTTGTAAAAGTTTCCTTCGTAATATTATTACGTCTGTCACGTCTAGTTAGTATAAATCTGCGTTACCGTCATACTAGACGTTTTTATCTCAAATGTAAACTGTGAGCAATAACCGTATTCGCAGTTTAGGTATTGTGCGTCGCAATTTCGCCCCTCGAGTAGTCCTTGAATCGCGGTTCGCAGTTTATATTCGCTTACGGCAGATATAAGATTTATGTTACAAATTAACGAGGGAGTCAGTCAAGTGTCATGTCGTCGAGCCTCATTGCTCGGAGTGACATTACACGTATGCGGGTGACACCTACCCTCAGTTTGATAGGTATAAACACCGCTTTCGCTTTATACAAATACAAGATTCGTATCGAAATTACTAGCTCTAAAGCTTTCGTCAATGTAAATATGGATGGAATTCCAACAAGCGAATAATTTATAAACAAAATTACTTGTGTCGCAGAGTCCGAGGATAACTTACCTACAAGTTTATTTTATTTTGACTCTTTGTCTTTGTGTATGACAAATTGATACACACAATGAAAAGGAAAACATTGAAATGTTGAATTCCCTTTATTTTCCAACTACATCTGTGTTAAATTATGTATCTATACTAATATTATAAAGCTGAAGAGTTTATTTGTTTGTTTGTACGCGGTAATCTCAGAAACTACTGATCCGAATTGAAAAATTCTTTCACTATTAGATAGCCCATTTATCGAGAAAGGCCACAGGCTATGTAACATCACGCTATGACCAATAGGAGCGGAGCAGCAATGAGAAATGTTGCAAAAACCGGGAAAATTTACGCATACGAGATTGTGCGGGACTGCTAGTGAATTTATATCTGTAAATAATCATATTTGCAACTTCTTAATCGAAAACTCATTTCACATTAAGATTAGATTTTTTATTGTATGAAAGTACTTTCATACAATAAAAAATCTACTGAAGAAAATAATTTTCACCGAAAGAGACACGGAATAACATGATTATTGAACTTTAATATAATTTTAAAGCGAAATGTAGTAGTATATCATGTAGAGCAAGTTTTCATATACAAAATCGGTCTGGTAATAAAATTGTGAGGGGATATCGTTCACTGGTTATTTCCCTGATGCAATTTTCCGGTGACATCGATAATATACCGGTTATAATTTAGACGCAGTAGAGACAGATGTTCATTCCGATATTTATATATATCACAGACATATTCTATATGTCATATGTATTTGTTATCATTATGCGTTATATCAGACGGTTGCGTTATTTGCTAATCGAACTTTGAACCTATTTTCATAATATTATTATTTTCTATTATTGCGCATAATAGTAACGCTTTAAAAAATATAACAAATTTACAAAGAAAAAATATAACTAAAAATATATTTGTTAATGATAAACCAAATAGAACAAATACGTAGTAAACTATTTGTCAACTGATATCAGATGTACTTAAACTTTGAACAATTACGTTTCATTTCAGAACAGTATCACTACAGATGCGTAGACAGTGTCTTTGTTATATTCATAGATATGCACAACAATAGTCTGCATTTCTTCACAAGTGGCATAGAATAATTGGTTTTCAAATAGTAGCAAGCATAATTAAAAGAACCAAAAAGCTTAAAATTACCTACTTAAAATTGTAAAGTTGAAATGTGTGGTCCAATGACAAGGCATGAACCGTAAGTCGTATGAAGCAGGAATCATAAATTTGAATACCGGTGACACTCACCAATTCGAAGTCAACCCGAGTTTATCTGGGATACAAGTCTTCTCTCTGACGTAGTATAATATCTTGAGACAACTCACACAACGTCATCTGATCCCAAACTATGCAGAGCTTGTATTATGGCAACCAGACAACTGATAAACATACTTATATATTTCTAAATACATACATATTATAAATAAATTACACCCAGACACAGAATAAACCATCGTTGAGCACGATGGTTTATTCTGTGTCTCACAAAGTTTAATCCTGGGTGGGGATCGAACCCATGACCTCTGGCTTAGAAGTCAGGGTCACTAACCACTAGATCAACAGGCCAGTCAAAAGTGTCGACGAATGATATGTTACACATAGTTTTGAGTACGAGCTTGATTGACAAACCGCAAAAATGTAGCCTATGTCACCTGCAACGTAATAAAGAATCGGTTGACACCTTATTCATTGCAATCGGATTGAAGCTGAGTGGTTTGGCGCTAAAAAAAATACTGACAGGCTGCTAAAAACATTACATAACTCTTTATATTTTGGCTTCGCCGTAGTCGAGTAAAATTAATTATAAAAACTCAATGGCAGTGTTATCATTAGCATAACTGTTAACATAATGAAGCGGAAATGCGTACATAGATACTTCAGTGACCTACGACAAACGCAAAATAATATAGCGTAATAAAATAATCTGTACTAATTAAGATTTATTTTATTACAGCAAATCTTTCTAGAAGATATGTTTTTGCAATATTTGCTTATCATTTTTTTTTATTAGCATTTATAATAATTACATACAGTTATTGTTAATGGAAATTAAGATTTGCAATGTTTTATTGTTTCAACAGTTAGATATTGAATTTATACATCCATACAAATATTATAAATAAGAAAGTAACTCTGTCTGTCTGTATGTCTGTTACGCTTTCACGCTCAAACAGCTAAACCGATTTAGATGATATTTGGTATGGAGATAGTTCGAGTCCCGGGGTAGAAGATAGGATAGTTTTTATCGCTATAATCGAACTCCACGCAGACGAAAGCTAGTATATAAAATATAAATGATTCTGTTCCAAGGAAATAATAGGATCTACACGTCTGGTTTCTTTGATAAGATCTTTTGTTAGGTTTCTTTCTTTTAAATCATGAAATCATCTTTGCCAAAGGTAAATTGAACAGCAAAATTAATTCCGTAAAAACTCGTAGGTGGAAGTTTTCGATCTCCTTTTTCTTCACATGTGGGTGTTCAGTGACAACACAATAGGTATCTCTAGTGCTACCAAGTAGCAGTTCTTGGGCTTCTTTTTCATTGTCCATTTTGATGTGATAACGTCTTATAAATTGTTGACCGGGTGCACGCACGAAAAAGTGTCACAGTTATGTTCCGCCTGCTGATAGGCTGAAGTACTGTGGCCGTCGGACGCATGCGCCCAGGTCCACTAAAGCTGCCAGTCATGGTTGTTTATTACAATGTAATCAATGTTTTGGCGGGTGCAGCGACATGCGAAGCAATTGAAATAAACAAATAAAAAAGCTGTCACAGGCATGGTTGTTTATTCAATGTCATCAACGTTTTCTTAAGACGTTATTCCGTAAAACTATCGCCCGTAAACTGGCTTTACAGTCAACCATTTTTTTTTCTATCTTATAAAATATGAGAATTTGAATACTAAAGGTAAAGTATAATCTCAAAGAAGAACTACGTCTAACATGTAAATTGAAACCTTTAAAGCTAAGCTACCTTTGAAACTCATACCTTTTTAATAGGTCAAGGAAAGGTAAATTACGGTAAACCAGCAGTATCTATTACGGCGTGATCGGCTTTGACAAATGACGTGTGAAATAAGTTTTCTTAAGGAACTGAAAAAGCCTTACAAAAAAGTAAATTGAAAATGTTGAAGAACAAATTGTTTTCCAATTTAGTTTCAACAAGATAGATTAAGGTGTCACTAAGGCTTGCAATCGAATATTCGAACTAGTACAAATACCTATCGGAATTTTTGATGTAAGTAATATACCTATGTATTTTTTTTTAATACGACTCCCTCAGTAGGTAGGGTGCAAACCATATATATTACAAACATACAAGTCATGAACAAAAGTACACCCAGAGTCGGAACAAGAATTTGTGGATCACACAAAGTTGGATACGGTGTGGGAAACGAACCCATAACCTCTTGCATAGCAGTCGGAGACACTTCCACCGCGCCACAGAGGCAGTTTCATTGGTTGGAATATTCTATTACGGGCCCAAGGTGTCATAAGAAGCAATTACTTTGTCAATAGGTTAGCAACAGTTTCGTCAATGTGACAAATAGATACTGCCCTCTACTTTTGAGAGTAGAATGTAAAATACGTCTCCTCGTGACGTGATCATCTCAGACAATCATGAAAGGCTGTTTTCCACGAACTTAATAAAGATTTGTACCAGTTGCACAACTCATTACAATAGCACCGAAGCTCCGGTTAATATCGGTTGGGGTTATGAAATTTTACGACAATACGGTACCAGTGCGAGATAGTCGCAAATGTCAACTATTCGTGTTAAATTCTCCGCATAAGGGATCACCGTTTTTATCATATCTTTGTATACACATGCCTTTACAGGTTTCGTTGCTGGTTTAGTTAACGATGTTTTATTAAACGCATTTATTATTATATTTGTAAATCTTTCTAAGACTGTTGTTAATATTAATCGTAGGTATACCTACCGCATTAGCTGTCGTTTAAACGGCATTATATTGTACTGTACGAATAGGTCTTTTGATAAAAACAAACAAAATAAAATGTGCCATATGTATATGCCATAACATGAACGTACTCAGAGGGGGGATTTGAGGTTGATTCCCCCTCCCCCAATTGAAAAATGGTACCTACTCAATTGACCGGTGTTTATAATACTATATACAGTCATCATCATACCTACTCAAATATGACCACACTTTGCTGTTATAAATTTTGTATGCAACAGTTTTTACATTGTTCGTAGTATAA
This sequence comes from Herminia tarsipennalis, assembly GCA_945859575.2. NCBI lineage: Eukaryota > Metazoa > Arthropoda > Insecta > Lepidoptera > Erebidae > Herminia > Herminia tarsipennalis. The sequence goes on from OX243836.2 coordinate 19,729,000, forward strand.
GGTATTCATATGTCTTATTTGATACTATAAATATATCTGCCTCCACATAATCCTGCAATAAAACGTAGATACAGTACAACCCCTGGTGAACCTAGTATTAGTTATTCAACTAACAGAAAGTTGGGATTGCATTTTGCATGCATAAAATGTCATGCTTATAAATTACATCTTGTCATTTTGATACCTATATTTAAATTTAATAATTAATAAATGATTTAAGGTTCGAAAACTTAGTTATTCGAAACATAGAAGAAAAAAATCAATATTATTTGCCTTTATTATTATTACTTAGTCCAATTTATATTTGCTATGCGCTGAGGTTTCATCTGCATTAGATTTGTTGGGTCTCAGCCTAAAGAGTCATAATCTACAGTAGTTTTAGAAAGTGAAACGTTCCCATCAGCATGCCTTTAAAATATAACATCGGTGTTTTCATAAATCCTTGCCCCATCTTGGGTCATTGAGTTTCTCTTGAATCAACTGAATATTCATATTTACCTATACTTAAACTAGTACCTAAATGGAAGATAACATTAATTATTTATTTAGGTACTTTTAGATCAACCCAGCGCGGTAGATTACGTCCGTCTAGCCCAAATATTTAGCGCCTAAATTAATATTAGACAAGACCTTGAGATATGGATATTTAGGAGTAAAGGATAGGATTGGCTACAGGATTTCGTTAATTTTCTAGAAAATATGGGTTCGACTCCTACTTTAAATGAAAATTATTCATCATATTATTTATAATAGGTAGTTACATTATACAATAAAAATGTGCCTAGCAATTTAGGCAATTGTTATACTGCTATTAAATTAAGCTCATTCAAAAGAATCCTGTTTGGTCCGGTGACTGACGCAACTCAAGCGGTACTGGAGTAAGAAATGCGCCCGCGCCGACAGAGGTTTGAGTAAATTGTGCGCCCGTGCAATTATGGCAAAATGGCACCGAAGTCTGATGTAACAACTCATTAAGTCGTATCACTTGATGGTTTCTGTTCACATTAAAATTGCGTCATATATTTCAAAGGTGGCAAGTGTTCATTTTGTTCCTTAAAAGGAATCATTATACTGGGGTTGGACGTTTACAATAAAATCCTTTACCTTCAAGCTTTTTTTACTTTTTCGAAGCAACCACGAGTAGATATTTGATATTGTCTTTGTGACGAACATTGAAATGGAGTCATTGATCTGCCATGTAAGTCAATTTAACATCAATTATCTCACAACCTCATATCAGAATAAGTGAATTTAACATGCACCTGCAAGACGCAGTCGTTGGTGGTATACAAAAATCATGTAACGATAAAAAATGGTTGTCTGTAAAGTCGGTTTACGGACGATCATTTTGGGTGATAACGTCATAAGAAAACATTGATGACATTGTAATAAACACCATGGCTGTGACAGCTTCAGTGGACCCGGGCGCATGCTCGCACAATACTTCAGTCTATCAGCAGGCGAAATCGCCATTCGCGTTGCTTAGCAACCAGTCAATAACGTGACTGCTTAGCAACCAATCAATAACATGACCGTTGCTACGTGACTGCTTAGCAACCAATCAATAACGTGACCGTTGCTACGTGACACTTTCGTTCGTGCATTCCGTCATTGATTTAAAAAAGTTATCACGTCAATCTAACATACTGTAGGTACATACTACGCGTTTCAAATGAGTTGATAACTGTCATGATGACATTTTTATTCATTATATGACGTAAGGTCAGCAATAAAATGATTCGTAAGAAGGTGTCATTAGTACCTATTACACAGAAGTTTCTACCTACTCTAATGAACTATGTATAAATAAGCACTGTATGTATTTTACTATTTATTATTATAGATATGTTTTAGTTAAAAAAAATACCACCAAAGTGTAGAAAATTCTTATATTTTGCCTATTTATTTATTTCTGTTTCGTGTTTATTAAATAATAAAGAATACTAATAATATTAAATTAAAAAAAAATGTTAGGTACATAGTTCAAAGAAAATAAATATTATGTCCGTTCCATTACCATACACATATGTACTTTACCCGACTTGGGAATTTTTGTTGCTAGTGGTACAATTTTGACAAGTACTACACTTCTGAAGCATTGCTGCATAAATGTACTTACGCTTTTAAAACGTGAACACTAGATATTATTACGTGCATTCAGAACGAACGAACTAAAACTTTGCTCATTATAATAAGAGTAATAGTGAAACTGTTATGTTTGAATCTGAAGTGCTATTTCCAAACGTGGTTTAGAACAATACTAACGTGCACCTCTAGGGAGTGTTGTTCATTTCAGAACATCTTTAAATAATAATAAAACAGTACATATTTCCATTGTCTATTACTCAGTCAGTTATAAAACGCCGCACAATGGTACAAATAAACTTTTTATGAGTTTAGGACTATATTATGTGTTATTAATTAAAACATCTCAATGTTTTAAATGTTGATAAACTTTCGCGATTTGTACACATTATAAAATGATATATACTACGGGTCTTAATCGCGTGAATAATTTAAGGTAAAATACTTTGTTTATTGCCCGACGTTTCAGTCTACCCGTGACCACGGCCGTTGCAATACAGTCGAAACGTCGGGCAATGAAATTATTGACGTGGCTAAGGCCCGAAGTATAGATACTTGTATAATCGCAATGTTCCAATTTCTAGTGAAAAATCATTTACTCATTAATGTAATATCGGCTAATTTTACACGAATTTATCTGAAAATCATATTAGGAGTCGTAATTTCACTATAAAATATATATCAGTTTCATTTAGCTTTTACAACAGCAAAGTTTTAAATTTTAAAGACAAACGGTCATTTAAAAAAAAAATTAAGACAAAAGTTTTTTTTTTAAATATGGACTCTTGCGATTTGTCTTCTCGACATTCAGCAATTGGTGGGAAATTATAATGCGCTTGCACGGTATACGTCACATCCGTGTTAGACAAAAGGTGAGCACTTTTGTGTTCAGCATAGTTATAATTCGCAAAGTATATTAAGTTAGTTGTAAATACTGTTTACAAAATCACTTAACTTTTGCCGGTTCGTAAGTTATTTACAGATATTTAAAAACAAATTTTAATAAGTGTTGTCATGAATTGTGGACCTGTATTAATCGACAAATACTTTTATTCTACAATACCTATTAATTTAAAATAGATTCCTCCTACCTTCCTTAATACACTACGTTTTACAATAAATCAATAATATTAATATTAATTGAGAAAATAAATTGATAACTTAACGCTCCAAAAGAAAACATATAAGCGTAAAATAAGGAGTAACTGCGAATTTTAACTTACGGCAATTGCAAATTGACTACCTCTGTGGCGCGGTGGGAGTGTGTCCGACTGTTACGCAAGAAGTCGTGGGTTCGATTCCCACACGGGACACCACTTTGTGTGATCCCACAAATTGTTGTTCCGAGTCTGGGTGTTCTTTGTGTCCGTGACTTGTATATTTGTAAAGTGCCCCGCAACACAGGGCTTGTACCATACTGCGGTAGTCGTTTTTTTTTTTTTAAATTGCAATGTCACTAGAACATAAAAGTGACTTTTATGTTATAGTGTGGTGAAATTAAGACTTATTTAATTAAGGGAATTTGTAGCTAACCAGGCCTATTAAAACACTACAAAATCGATTTAAAAGTACGAGTTTCACGTAATTGATATGTTCAATACTTTATTATTTTAATCTCGTATAAAGTGTGTAACGTTAATGGCCCATTCTTTGTACAGTCAAGTGTAAATACAATAAACACATGACATTGGTTGCGTATGAACTAATGTCATGTCACTGAAAGAAATCGACGACATAGCGATTTATTCACAAAAGAAGAGAATCCAAATTGAAAAATTATTTTACTGTTGGATAGCCCATTTATCGAGGAAGGTTATAGGCTATATAACATCACGCTACGACTAATAGGAGCAGAGCAGCAATGAAAAATGTTGCAAAAGCTGGAAAAAAATACGCAGACACAGTTGCGCGGGTCAGCTAGTTAATAATAAAGTACATATGTACTGGAAATGGAAGATTTTGAGGATCACATACCCAGAGTTATGGTAATCGAAACTGCATCTTTCTCAGTTAAGTAATCTAGCAATAATAACAAAATAACATCATCTGCATCGTCTGTGTCTCTAAAACTCTGTAAATCTGTAAAGGCTTTAAATACAGAGCTAATCGCTAGTTGTTATTACAACTTTTATTCGAGAAAATATAAGACTTAAACTAACAGTGTTAAAATATTTGCATAGCAGAATGTTACGAAATGTTAAAAATAATCCAGAATAATGAGATCTTACAGAAACATGGTTATGTAGTTGTCATATAAAATTACCACACAATCCAGTAAAACTTAACGTTTAAACTAATGTAAACACATCAAGATATTAATAGACATTCGCGGAACGTTAATCGCCAACATTTATTACTCGTAACGTGTTATCCTGTCTATTTTAGACGACGATTTTACGATTCATTGATACAAGTTTAATTAAATTTTAATGATAATTCATGTTATTCCTGGATTCGTTCTCCTCACATTTTGCTTTCATTGACTCTCTGCTTTTAGTTAGAGAGAGAGTATGAGTGCGTGTTGTAACATTAAAATTCCAATTTTAAAGGTATATTTCGATTTACTTTTTACTATCGTATTGTATTCTCAGTATCAATGCAAATCTATTCAGAAAGCATTCACTTAAAATACATATGAGTTTAGAAACGAGCAGCTGTTTTCACTGTGATGAATTATACCTACTTTTCCAAACAAAAATAATATTAGAGCATTTTTGTATTGTAAAATTGTAACTAACGTGAATTTTATTACTTACAATATCTGATAATCTGTGTATCCATAATACTATAATACTATTCTAATTAGGTAATTTACTAATTAATTAATTTTAATATTAAAGAAGGTAGGTACTTATTACGAAATTTTAGATTAAATAATTAAAACTTTGGTGTTCTGATAGAATGGAAGTTGTAGCAGATTGTTTCAAAACCGAGTTTACTTTTCTGAAGATATTTTAGCAGCAGAATGCCGACATTAGGCCGCGGCACGAGCTGATTTCGTAACACTTAATAGGCGATAAAGCATCGATTTTCACACAAAGAGAGGTTAGTGGCGCAACAGCGACCCCTTTTCAATAAAATTCACATTTTCTTTCACAAGTTGGGTGTTGGTGCCTGAGTAACATTCATGACGGAGTTTAGTGACTTCCGAAGTAGCAGGTTATCAGACGTGGGGGTAGGAGGTGCGGAGTGCGGGCGGGAGGGGGCGGAGGGAAAAGCTGGATGCTGGTGGTGGATTCGCGCCCCCGCATTCAAGTCCCGGCGCTCGGCGCGCACGCTCGCGCCACCTCGTTCGCGACATTCGCTCATTACCGTTTACGCGTCAGATTCTTATATTTATTTACTTACGCAGCGTCTTTTCGCCCTTTTTATTAATTGTGACGGAGGTTTGTTGTGACTGTTTCAAGTGAGACGATGTGATTTTTAAGGTTCCTTTTTTCGCGCATCTGTTTTATTATTTACGATAGAACATAATTGTTTGTATATTTTACAGGCACTAATTGTTTATTTAACTTAAACAAGAACATGTGTAACATTGCTGTTATCTTTCCTAAGCATAAGGAGATGCCAAAACAAATAAATAACCGTATTAATTTAATTACTCGTATTAGATAGTTGATGCAAGTGACGTTATCGCATTTTCTAGCGCAATTTTACTTTATTTTATTATCGGATTAAAGCAGATGTTAATAAACACGAGGCTAATCGTTGCTTCGATAAAGGCGTTTTAAATTCAGCTAGGTCAGTCTACTGCAAGCAAAATTGCTGCCTTAATCGATCGTTCTCTATTTTTTTTGTAATCTAGTTAGTACATTTAATAATACAATCAATAGTTACATTTTATAATATACTCAGGTTTGTTGTACCGATGTACAGCTTTAATATGTCTTTACAGCTTCCGATTTATATTATTACATGGCAGATGACAAAACGATAGTGCTTTAATAAATGTGTTTCGAAAAATCGAAATCAAATTAGACATCATCATATTTTTCATGAACAACATGTTCACATATATTCACTCAAATCAATCGAACAAGTAAAACTCGTATTTATTTAGTTAATTACAAAACGAATTAAGTATAAATAAAATGGCCGACTTCCGTAATTAATTTATGCGTTTATCGATTTGAAAACAATGGTATTGTAACTGTTTACAGAGTATAGATATACCTACTTTAGACCTTTAAACTTACACAAAGTAGCGTATTTTGTATTAGTTTAAAGGTCCGCGCAACTTCGTCTGCGTAAATTTTCCCCGTTTTTGCAACATTTTTCATTGCTGCTCCGCTCCTATTGGCCGTAGCGTGATGTTATATAGCCTATATCTTTCCCCAATGAATGGGCTAACAAACAGTAAAAGAATTTTTCAATTCGTAAAAGTAGTAAGATTATTGCGTTCAAACAAACAAACTCTTCAGCTTTATAATATTAGCATAGATTCATACATCGACCTCACAGGAAAGGGCCATCAGATACAGACTAAAAGTAAATAACAAAGGCGCCGCTTTTTACAATGGATACCCACATATAAATTAACTGAGATTCGTGATACAAATAATAATCTTGTCGTAACACGAGACTGGTTTATGGGAAGTGAATCCTATGCTACCGTCCTACTCTACTTGCTGGGCACTCGGGGAACTCGCGCAATGTGGCCTCACACGCACAGTAAAAACGATAAAAGCGCGCTTTCGATCCGGACCCGAGCAAGTTTCTATCTGGGATGATAGCCGAGTACATTCGCGTGCGAAACCCAATGGCCCTTTATGACAGCGATTCTTAATTGAGTACGCAGTTTATTCAAACATCGCTTTATATTTTTACAGACCCATGTAAACCCAAATCGACCCGTGTTTGGCACCTACATTAATAAAATATTACTCTAGTCTTAAAGTTAATTTCAGTCTTAATTTTGGTGTTATGAAAGTCAAGAATCCGCTCTCTATCTACGCGGGTCTCGTTAATGTTTACATTGTCCAACATGATGGCTCATTAAAAATGAACATCAGAGGCGAACCTAATTCCAATGTAAACTTTTTGAGTTACTAAACTGTGTTTCAATTACTTTATTATTGGGTTTTTATATGAAAAAATTTAAAAAACTTGTTAATTTTTTTAATATAAAAAATACCCCAAAGTAACGTATAAAATTTTCAAGTTTTTTTAAAGTTTACGACGTGCCAAAAATTGTAACTCGAATCTCTTGCTAGCTAGATAAATCGTTGCTACATTACTTCACATTTCATCTTATATCTAGCCGTGCAAACGTACATCAAATATTCTAGTGAGACTTGATAAGCGATGTTAATTTTATCTTACATTTAAATATTAAAATGGCCTGTTAAAGAAAATTTTAAATTGTAAAATTGTTTCTAATACATCAAAGTCTACTTACGTATATTAGAAAAAAGTGATTCTATGAAATACGCGAGCACAGACAGCCATGACCTAAGCAGGATTGACAACTTTCTTAATCTGTATTAACACTCCTTTAACTTGTGACGTCCAGTCAAACCGCTTGAGTATAAACCTATTATAAAAAATTACTCACGACGTGTTATAAACTTGTGATGATAGGGTAAACTCTAATAACGTAAGTATACCTAACTACTACGATATTTGTATTTCTAAATAATATAAAAATAATGAAATAAAACATATCAAATCAGATCAAGTTAGACTTAATACAGTCTAGAATGTAGCCTTTAAATGCATTTTACGTCTCTAGAATCTAAAACTAGTTTGCAACAATCCATTCTAATTGTAATAAAATTTCTGTTGTACCTACTATATTCATTTAACGTTAAAACATATCAATTGACTACATTATAATTACTTGATTTTATAGGGCGTCTAAAAGGTATTTCGACTAGTGCAATTGCGCTAGGTAGTCGAAATTTATATCGAATATTAATTGATTATGGGATTTAAGCCATTTACATATTCTTAAACTTTTGCAATTGGTACATATTATTCCATTTTATAAACAACGGGTCTTTGAATTATTCCCCTTTTTTGACAGTTTTGCAAAGGCCGTGGACATGAGTTGACGGGGCATATTTTTTTTATTAAAATATTATTAGTTTACATAAAGTTATTATTAGTTTACATAAAGTTATTATTAGTTTATTTGTTTCATGTTTTGAGATGTTTGGCCGAGGTAGTTAGAACTGTAGGTACCTACTGTACTGTGACCGTTTGTATAAGAGTATAGAATCTATATCGATTAGGGTCTCACGCAATAAGCAGAGTTAATGACATGTAATTTTCAATTACATAGAATTCACTCAACATATTAATCAATTTGTATTACGTATTCACGTTTCAGTGATTAATAAGCAAAATTATAATTAACTCTAGTAGGGATTCACAGAATAAATTGGATTATTATTAATAACTTGGCGGAGTCAAACGGTTGTGGCATAGTTTGAGGATATTATTTATAATTTGGTTTAGAGTTCTTTCAGTCACAGCATGTACCTATAAAGTACGTACGTACTTAGCAATAAGAGATAGATTTAATGTTCCATTTGTACAAATCAAAAATTAAATCTATCTTTCATTGCTAAATTGGATATTTAGCTAATTTTATTTAATTATATTAAATCGGTCCCATAAATGGATGTAAACCTTTCTGATATATTTATACACTACTATTTTCACACGGGTCGTCGCGCTCAAAAAGCAGTGTTTTTATATCTTGTGATTATAACATTTAAACTAACAGACAAATTTAATGAAAAACGACCTGCCATATTTAGTACAAACTTCACGACCATAATATAGGCAAAGTTATATATAAATTTGAGCCACAAAATAGGCAAAGTTAGGTGTCAACTTCAGGGCGGGCTGGCAACTGCATGTTTGTTACAATTTGAGCAGTAATAAAATATATAAATCAATATAGGCCGAAAGCAACTATAGACAAATGGTTGAACAATGTGCAATTGACATCAGCCTTGAAAGTGGCCTAGGTTGACTGTAACATTTACTTGTAGTTCAAATTGTAAGTGTTTATTTAAAAAGGTTTATGTTAAAGCGAGCTATAAACTTAGAGAATGTGAATCTTTTTGATAAAATCGCCCATTAAAGGCTTGTCTAAAATCCATACTAATATTATAAATGTGAAAGTAACTCTGTCTGTCTGTCTGTTACGCTTTCACGCTCAAACAGCTGAACCGATTTAGATGAAATTTGGTATGGAGATAGTTTGAGACCCGGGGAAGGACATAGCATAGTTTTTATCGCGATAACCGACATCCACGCGGGCGAAGCCGCGGGCGAAAGCTAGTATTTTCATAAATCGAAGGAAGTTTCTCATCTTAGTCGATTAACCTTGACATTTCTCAACTTTCCGGCTTAGCATTAAAGCTTATGGCAATACCTATTTATTTAAAGATAGATAACCACCATTAAGGCCAGATCTAAAAGCCGTAAGAAAGAATTCATAGGAGGTTTTGTTGAAATATACTTACAAAGGATTTGGCCCAAATACGATAGTGATTTTCTCGCAATTGTTATTTCAAGACTCAGCCCCACCTAAATTACTGGCAATATTTGTGTTGAGAACTTATTTAACCACCGCTTAGCAAATTTTATTTTTTTTATTTATTTGACGGCATCTTACGTATCCAATAAAATAATTTACAACAACTTGTGTTATCAACACAGAAACTATCAACCTCTCTTTGATGGAGACGTGTAGCTTAACAATATAAATGGATTTGGTGTTATTTAATCTAAACTAACAAAAAATCACTTCAACTGCTCAGAAACAAGAAAAGACCACGGATTAAGCAGCAAAGACCAAGCAATTTATTTTGTTATTTATCTTTTAAGTACTCAAGTCTGTGCCCTAACTGTTACGAGATAGGTCGTGAGTGTAAACGTATTTTGAACTTTGACATTGGTAGACTTGCTGCGATTTTCAGTAACTATACTTAACTTTTAAAGTGTTCTGAGGCTTTCGGGTTGTGAACAATGACAAACAATATTCTGAAGGCAAAAATTAATCACTATATTGTTAGAAGTTACATGTGCAGTGAGCAAATCCGATATTTTAACTAGCTTTAACATATGAACGCTTCATTAGTAAGTGGATTTTGGTGGTAGTTTTACCAACTAGGCAATCTGATAGGATGTGTTTAAAAATAAGCCAAGAAGTACAGGGTGTGATGAACAGAAAATGCCAGTACTTCATTTGAATAAAGTTATTTAAACGTGTGATGGAATAATTAAGTAAGTACTACTGCTAGCGTACTGCAACGATTTACGATAGTTTTTTCCATATTACCTACTTAGATATAATTAACAAAGCCTAAGTAATATAGCCTAAGTATGTATGCATAGTGAGCGTATCAATAAAATAACATAGGTAGTAAAACTACAAATGAACTATACGTCCAATACGATATCGAATGCAAATGGATGCATGAGGGATTTGCATACTGTAAACGGATTGAATGGTGGCCAACTGACCTCTGACCTGATATTCTTATTTTTAATTAAATTCGTAAAATAAATAGAACTCTATACGCGCATATTTGTTCTACATATCAGTTCATATTAGCATGAATGGATAAATTAGAACGTGAAAACGGGTACGTTGTAAAATCATTTGAAATTGAGCTCGACAAAAAAAAACAGGAATAGGTACATGTGGAATTATTTAATATTTTTTATTCAAGCCACGGGATTAAATTATTCTTTATTTTTATTGCAAATCTATTACCAAGTTGGTAGTTTCACTAATAAAGGTTAGGTGATTAAAAGTACTACAATTTCATTTGACCTTACTTAATCACAGAGACAACATCTATCTGTTTCACTGCGGTTTTAAGTAATGTGGACGAATTTTGATAGAAACTTTGTGCCTTATCTCTCTTAAAAAATATTACGTTGTTGAATAACAAATTACATACATCCATTTCAGAAAACATTCCATTTTATAGTAGTAGGTAGAATAAGATGTTTTTTCTTATAGGTACATAGTCACATAGTCGTACGAAAAAGAAAGTTAACCGATTTTATGAGCTCTGTAACAGATTCAGACACAGTTATCATATACGATGACGATTTCAACCAAGTACGACGATATTGAAAGGGTTTTTATATATTTTACATAAACCTTTTCGGAATATCGTTACGTTGTAGAAAAAATAATGATTGTAATTTCTTTCGGTCTCTGCTTCCGCATTTAGTATCTTTTCGTATTAGGGTACACGATCAAAGGAAATAAGCGTGACCTTAAAACGACAAATCGTTATTTTTGTTAGCTTTTAATATAATATATACCAGCCTCGTTCGTGTCTTGTCTAATCTTTGGATATTTCTTCTCCATTATAAATAGATAGGACGGAACAAACGGGTGTTCAGACACTCCTATACATATTCTATTTGTCATCGACTTGTGTCGGGTTTATTTGTTGATATAAATGGCAACCGTTACTGACTGACTGATCTATCAACAGGCAGCTCAAACCACGCAACGGATTGCACTGAAATTTAGCACGATAGTTAGACGGAGTTTCCAAAATTAAATGACTAAAGGAGTGAAACAGGGTTTGAACCCCTGTTTCACCCCTTTAGTGATTTAATTTTATTTAAATCTAATTTAACGTGGGCGAAGCCGCGGGCGGTGCTAGTAATATTAATGTAGTAATCTATTGCAGATAAGGCCCTAGGTAACTAGTTACTTATTTAATTAATTATAACTCACTTTAAACGCTTCATAAAATTAAATATGTACCTATAAATTTTACATCAGGGAATTCTACTATATTTCAAAACCAATTTAATGTCTGCGACACTAATTTTGATTCTCTTAACAGGTAGGCACGCTGGCTTAAGTTTATATACCTACAAATGGAACCCAAAACTAAATTCAACATTATTCGAAGCTAGTAAAATAGTTTTGTCTTTTATTTTTCTAAGTTGACGACGTCTAAAAAACAATTTGGTTTTCTATTTAATATAGACTTAAAAGGAAACGTTGCTTCAGGGAGAGTGATGGGTGTGAATTTGACAGAGGTAGTTAATTATATAGTCCTCAGAGTCGATCGCGTACTCCTTGCGGTCTCGAGGAAAATTACGACTCGCGTACATAGCTCGTTTAACACTCGCACAGTTTAATGAAGTCGTAAAAAAAGAAATTCAAATGTCTGACTCCGGTAGATTTCATTCATTTCATTTCTACGTTAAATTTGTTCGTATTGAGCAAATATGTATCTAATTTGTGGATGAAATGTGTTATGGTATGAAACGATTTATGACGTAGTCAAGGTGTAGCGTAAGACTTTTTTCTTTTTGAAGACATCTCCCGCACCGAAGAGTAATCCCTGTCGTGATATGACATATATTATAACGGACACAAAATACATATACAACAATTTGTATGTCACAACTGGACAACACACAAAGGGTCAACTCCCGTGCGGGAATCAAACCCACAACTTAAAATCAAAATTTTAATGTTAAGGTTTAGTGAGACCATAAATATAGGTTTTATTTTATTAAAGAAAATCACGGCTCTACAGTAGGCAGTACTAGATGTAACAAAATTGTTCTTAACTTCAGCTCTTTGTCTAAATCTGATATTAAGGTGTACATAATAGCACTTAAGGGGTTTAGTAGTAGATAGCTTAGTTTGACTATAGAAGCCTAAATATAAATAATGTACCTATTCAGGACTCTGTTTAAATTAGTTGCTCTAATTTTATTTTATTGACTTATTTACGAATAAAACTAGTACACAGTCTACCAACGAATTCAGAAACAGAAACGTGTGTTATTCCCCAAATAGCTTTTCTATTTGTCGTCATAAAATCAAAAGAAAAGCAATTAATTTTCAGAAAATTTGAAGAGAAACACAAATAAAAAATGAATTATGAGAATTAAGTATCCGAACAAAACGTGCCATGTCTAGAAACTTCACGCAATTTTTACACAAAACTTTAAATGAAAAAGTTGGTAGAGCGGTTTGTACAGTTTTTCTTTTCATTTTACACTCGTAAGTACTCGTCAAGTACATATAATACAGTTTTAGTTAATTGTCTGCAGAGTTCGAGTTAATGCGTTTTGTTCTAAAACACATTTTTCTTTCACATTTAGCTTTCCATTTTATTTTTCAAACAAGTTTAAAACGAGCGTTTTCTATTCTGTTAGAATTTCAAATATAATTCAAGTATTCAGTGAGTACGTAGTATATTAGTGTTTATATTTATATTTTTCACTAGCTGTCCCGGCGTACTTTGTACCGCCTCGTTATTTTTTTTACGTAAAACCTTCTACCGAGTATTATTAAACTAAAAATAATGAATAAAATCAGGAAAATCGTAATCAAGTTATCTCGCGACCAAGGGAAATAAGGATTCGTTTTTATATGTATATAGATTGAAATATTCAAACCAATCTCTTAAAAAACGGGCTATCCATAACTAGGATGGCAGTTGGTCTTTATTCGTATAATCAAACTCGTTTAGACAGCCCCCTCAGTGTGGGGTGATTCCGAATAGAATAATGGCACGGTGTAATTGACGGGTCCCTGAAGTTCGTGGTAATTAATTTTCGACTCGCTCCGATCTATCACAGTTTGCATGGAATTAACAAAGATTAGGAATGGACGATAAGCGTGTCTTTTAGACAACCATACTAGGATTACCTATAACTATAAAGCTTCGTCTGAAGCAAAACTAAAGTGATGTTATCTGTACTGTTACTTCTTTAATAACTAGAATCAAATGCAAAAATGAAGTGTTTTGGTCATATTACGTATACCTATCATATCTGACTGTTTATTTGTAAGTTAGCATTGTAGTATCCATTATAGATTTTAAACCAAAAGACCGATCGGATACGGTGGATACTTTTTAGCAATGCAAAGTCCAATCAATTGTTGACAATATAGAATTTTATAGCTACGGGTCTTAATCGCGTAAATATTTTATTTTAAGGCTAAATACCTTTGTTTATTGCCCGACGTTTCGACCGTATTGCAACGGGCGTGGTCACAGGTAGACATTATAAGTAATAGGGCAAATACAATTCTATAATGTGTACAAATCGCGAAAGTTTACGAATATAAATTGCTAACAATACAAATCAAACAATGTCGGATACAATGTCTACTTTTACCTTATAAAAGTAGACATTGTATTGGTTGTAAAAGAGTACCTATAGGATATTCTGCAATTATCTTAGTTAGTTTCATTATTAAATTCATTTCACGAATTATTTGGACATTTAAGTACCCCCGAGATGCCATAAATACAAAGAAATTTACCGATTACTACGCCCAGCCATTTGCTTATTTCTCCATTCTCTTTTGCCGTCTCTTACTTCGCAATAGAGATAAAATAAAACTGTATCTTCATAAATTTTATTTACCTGCCTTATGCCCAATAATATATTTTGTGTACCGAGCTTTTCATTTATCTTATTTAATATTTTATATGATGAATGTTAGTAATGTATTAGGCTTATACATATAAACGATGCATGTCAATCCAATCTTCATATTATTTAAAATATAGTGAATTAATTCCAAAAAGGTGGTATTATGTAGTCTGTAGGATAATGCAACGGGATAATCCTCACATCTTGTCTATAAAAAGATACTGTTGTAGCTTTAAGCCATGTTTAAAACGGAACAAGACAATTTAAGCCTTGCATTAATGACTGGAACAAGGAAGTAGGACACATCTAACCGGTATCTTGCCGGATCGGACCTTTAGACATATTAACACCACTATACACATATAAATTTGTATTAAAAAGTAATTATACTTTGGTTATACACGGACTGCATGCGGAATTTAAGTTACCAAACTCGGATTTAAATAAAAAAATATTTATTTATTCGGACAGAGTTACAACTTCTAGTTATACAAAACAGTAATTAATTTAATCTTACAAAATATTGATCTTATATACTAGTAATATGTTGATTAAGCTTTTTAGTCTATGACGCATGTCCTAGATTAAAGTGCATGGTTGGGTTTGCTGACAAAGCTAATGTGAGTGTTTTGGGGTTCCTTAACTCCTCCCTCCCCAAGAGAGAAATTATCTGAAGGCGGAATTTGCGGCTTCAGAGAATTTCGGCAAAGAAATTTATTTCTAAGTCTTAAAATTACAAAAGTAGTTACTATAACAATTACTATAATGTACAGACAAACAGTCCAAATGCTTGCTTGATATGTCACAATTGTGTCTATAATCGGATAATCACTATCACTGATTTTAGCACTTTGAAGCACTTCTTTCACATCACTGAAGTCGACATTTCTCAAGTCCACCTTCTTTAATCTAACTTCAATGTTGTTCCTCAGTTCTGGCATCTGTATGAGGGGTAATTGCAGTCTCGCATCCGTGGTGTTTGATCCTGCATTGACCAGTGTGTCTCCGATGAAAGTTTCACAGGAACTTGAAGGTGTTACAATGTATGTACCTTGGATACTGTATTTTCGCATATCATTGTTGCAGTTTTCACTAATAATAGTTTTGTCTTCTGAATATATCATCCAAGTGTTGTCAGATATTTTCTGTATTTTCGTGGTTTCAATTTTTATATGGTTCTGTCGACATTGACTGTAGCTACTCTTCATTGTCATTATCTCTTCAATACATGTCTCCGTAGGATATTCTACCAAGTTGTGTTCAGCACATAGATATCTCTTATTCTCGATTTCTTCACAAGGTGTCGCTACTGGAATGTACTTCAATCTATTCACCAATAGGTAGGGGTATTTTGGGATGATGGTAAAAGTGTATGAAGTATTGTGGATAGGGATAGGAATTACCTTATAATAATTATATGTTTCTGTGCCTATTAAAGGGACTTCTAAAACAAAAACTAACTTTTGATTACTATCTAAATAAGATTTTACTATAATATTATGTTCTAATTTTATCAAATTATCATAGCTTACTGGATATATGGTTCTCGCATGAGTATTTATTACTACTAAAATGTTGTATAATTCTGTAGTATTTATAATGGACTGATGTAACACATGAAGTTTACTAAATGCAATTGCAGTTTCAATTTCTTGTATATTTTCATAACAAGTCCGAAAGTTACTCAGTATCTGATACATAGAATTCATCATTTTTAATAGATTATTAAATTTTGATTCGTTTTGAGTAAGTGTTTCTAACTCTGAGGTTTTCAAACCTAAATCTTTAATATTTAAATTAATTATTTCTGAGTCGTTAACTAATTTATCGAAAGCTTTTTGAAATGATGACACTTTACGTTCGACTATATGCTCCCTATTCTGTAGAATGGAAATCTCTTTATTATACCTAATAGCATCTTCTTCGTCTAAGTTGCCAGATATAGCCTTAACTAAAGTTCCTAAAGGGCTGAATAAAGCTCGTTTATTTCTATGATTATTGGGTATTATTTGACTTAATCTATCCATAATTAACTTAATTAAGTTTTCAATCTGTCTTTCTATAGTCAATAATTCATTATCTAATTTATTTTCCCTTACAATATCCTTTAAACTATCAAAATCCCGAATATTACTATCTATTTGTAATCCTATTGATCCTAAATCTACAGACTTAAATATTGTCCACGAGTTATTCTTCATCACTGCTTCTCCCATCTTCAGTGGCGCTATCCCTGGATTCTGATTCAGGTTTTGAAGATCCAGGTTGAACGCTGATGGCACTAGTAGCAGAAGTACTAGGCATGACCTGTGGGGGACGTTTAACGTTTTTTATTGCGACTTTAGTCGGCCTATTATTGAGCTTTACGGGTATGATATTCCGCTGAGCATCACCAATAACTTGTGCTTTCTCATATCGTGGGAGTTCCTTTGCTTTCCTGATTCTCGTATTTTTCATAAATATTTCATCCCCGTTCCTAACTGTAGGAGGTTCTTCTCCGCCTTTCTTATCTCTAACTTTAACTTTATCTGATATTTGTTTTTCCGAAATATATTCGTAAAGTACTTTTAAACGTTTCCTATGATCTAATACCAATTTTTGTAGCAAGTTTTTCTCTCTATCAATATCAAAAACGTTCCCTGCTTCTGTCTGACCGAACACTATTTCAAAAGGAGTAAAATCAGTTGCAGAATGTATAGCGTTATTATAAGCCATTATGGAATATGTCATTACAGATGCTGCATCTAAATCGCTTTTATCATATTTAGCTAATCTGTATATCTCTATAATAGTGGAGTGAAACCTCTCAACTATTGCCATGGAATTAGGGTTGTTTGGTGTCCCTATATGTAAATCAATTTTATATAAATTTAACAATTCTTTGATAAGTGCATTATTAAATTCTGTACCCGAGTCACAACTAATTTTCTTGGGTAAACCGTACATACTAAAGTATTTAATTAATGCTCTAACTATTTCTGGGGTACTTCTATTTGGAACCTGAATTGCTTGACCTAACTTACTAAATGCGTCTACTACGGTTAAATAATATTGTCCTTCTATGTATAACAAGTCCATAAAAGCTTCCTGAAAAGGAGCTTCTTGATTTTGCGTAAGCTGTATTCGCGGTTTAATGGGCCTCCTATCATACTTCATTTTTCTACATGGTTCACAGCTGTTTATAATTGCCGTGACCATCTCTTTCATGTTAGGCCAGTAATATTCCCTTTTGATTTTAGTAATTGTTTCCCTAATGCCTCTGTGGCATGTCTTGCCCTCGTGGTACTTTAAAACTACTTCTCTTTGATCTACTTCCGAGTCTGTTAAGTTTACTATTCGCTCAGTGCATTCGCTTAATTTTATAGCTCCCTTTTTAAATAATTTTATAACTACACTTGAAAAAGTTTGTCTAAGTGTGGGGTTTTCAAAATAAATAAAATACTTATTCTTAGGGTCTATGTATTCTTTCAGAAAATCCTTAACTAAACCCTCATTATTTGAAGGTAAGTGTACCTCTAGAATTTTCTGTTTCTTATTCGATATGTCCTTAACTGCTAACTTATCTTTAAACCATACATGTACTATTATTTGTCTAGGCTTTAAATCTATGGCTTCATTCAAGATGGGTATCCCATCGTGTTCTCTATTAGAGACTGAATTAGCAGTGGCCCCGTCATCAGAATCCGAGAGTTCTATCGTTTCTATAGGGGTTTCTTCATGAGAAAGATCATGTTCTAATTCTTCTACGATTTTTTTTATACGTTCATGTCTGTCACCTACATTTACAAATATCGAGTCTAAATCGTCGTCAATCGCGTTAATCTTAATTCTCGATAATGCATCTGCGTTTGTATTTTGGGGTCCCTTTTTGTAATGGACCTCAAAGTCATATTCCTCTAACCTAAGTCGCCAACGTGTTAGTTTACTGTTGGGTTCCTTAAGCGAGTATAACCATGCTAAAGGCCTATGGTCAGTAAAAATTTTGAATTTATTACCGTAAAGATACGGCCTGAAATGTTTAACAGCCCAAATTATAGCCAGAAGTTCCTTCTCTATGGTACTATATTTGGCTTCTGTATCGCTAAGAGTTCTGCTAGCATACGCTACCGGTTTGTCCGCGCCTATCGACCCCTGTGACAGCCCCAATAGCATAATTTGATGCATCAGTGGTAAGAATGAAACTTTTACTGAAATCAGGATACTGTAACAGTGGTGCATTCGTTAATAGTTTTTTACATGTTTCAAAACAATTTCTGTAATCATCATCAATTACTATTTTTCGGCCCTTTTTCAAACACTGTGTCAAAGGTCTAGTTATTTTAGCGAAGTCTTTGATAAATTTTCTATAATAGCCTATGAGTCCTAGAAAACTTTTAATTTCGGTCACTGTCTCTGGAATAGGATATTTCAAAATAGCATCTATTTTATCATTATTGGGTTTAAGACCCTCGTCTGTTATTGTGTGCCCTAAATAAAGAACTTCTTTCCTAAGAAAATGTGACTTATCTAATTGCACTTTTAAATTAGTTTTTCGGAATCTATCGAAAACTGTTTTGAGTTTTTCTATGTGTTCCTGTAAACTTTTCGAAAATATGATGACGTCATCAAGATAAACGAGGCAATGTAAGCCCTGTAGTCCCCGTAGGACGTTGTCCATTGCTCGCTGAAAAGTTGCTGGAGCTGTTTTCAGTCCGAATGGCATCCTATTAAACTCATAATGTCCTGAAGGTGTACTAAACGCTGTTTTAGCCCTATCCTCTTCCTGGACTTCTATTTGATGATACCCACTTGCTAGATCAAGGGTTGTAAAGTACGTACTCTTCCCTAGCATATCAAATAAATCGTTGATGTTGGGTAGGGGATACTTATCATCAGTAGTTATTTCGTTTAGACGCCTATAATCTATTACCATCCTCCATTTTTGCTGTCCCGATGCATCAGCCTTTTTTGGAACTAAATGCACAGGAGCACTCCAGGGAGAATAAGATTCCTGGATAATGTTGTCCCTTAACATTTTGTCTACTTGATTTCTAATTTCAGCGCTTTGTTTTGGAGGAAGTCTATATGCCTTTATATTAATAGGATCTTCGTTTTTTGTACGAATCCTGTGTTTCACTTGATTGGTGAAGGATAAAGGAATACCCTCACAATAAAATATATCTCTATATTCCCTACAAACCTCTTCAATAGCTTCCCGTTCTTCTAAGTTCATATGATCTAATTTAATTTTTTGTAAATTTTCTACTAATAAATTGTCAATGTCCCGGTCAGTTTCCGTGAAGTTAACGGCATTTGACTGGTTAGTATAAGGCTCTATATTAAAAGGTCCTGTGACAACTAAGTTTCCGACTTCATTCGAATAATTTTGAATGACAGTCGTCGCATATCCTTTAATGCACTTCACTAAAGCGGAGGGCATTCGAATCCCTTCCCTAAACTGCTTAAATTCTAATATTCCTTCCCCATCTAATAAGTTAACTGGAAGTTTAACTCTTATTTCGCTCCGGGGAGGTAATTCGTATATTTCCCTCATGGGCGGTGAGTAAATAATAGGTATGTTGGTATTTTTTAAATGTAAAACCTGACTTTCCATATTAATTTTTGCCTGTAATTGTTTTAATAAGTTACTACCTATAAGGCCGTCGTACCTATCATCTACGCTGTACACATAAAACTTATGGTATTCATTGCTTCTAAATATTGTGGGTAATGGAATGAGTGCTGTTTCGCTATGAGTACTCGAAGCGTGAGTGCTAACAACTTCGAATGGTTCATATCGTAAACAATTCCTAAAATATTTATTTGCAATATAAGGGCTTATAAAAGACCTAACGCTACCTGTATCTAACATAAAAACGGCATTTAATTCTGGTACTATAATATGGGGTAAATTTAAACGTTTATTAAAATTAATTTCTATCTTTTCCCTAGTGTCGAGACTCTCATACAAAAATTTTCCACAGTCGGTTCCTCGGGAATAAAATCCTGGCAATTTTCAACAGGGTTATTGAAATCGTTCCCATTAGGGTCATTATCTGTATAATTAATACGTCGTGAACTAGCCGTTCGCATCGTGACGTCGGTATTCGTGCGTGAGGACGATGCTTGCGGGGCAAAACGCGACACATGCTGTGCATTACTTGCGTAATTATTTTCATTTTGTTTTGACGGAAACGGTGACCTACTTAACTGAGGTTGCACAAAGTTATTGTTTGCATAGTTTGTATTATAATTACTATGATTATTATAATTGTTATGATTATTATAATTTTGTCTAAAATTTCTAAACTGATTCGAGTTATTCTGAGGCAACATATTATTCCCACTATAATTCTGTACCGGTGTACTATTCCTACTGTTATTCGGAGCGGGTGTAAAGGGTGTACTGCGTGAGTTAAATGTACGATTGTTGTTATTAGAAATGGGCTTAGCTATTCTATTATGGTTACGATTATCCTGAGTTCTTGACTCGTAAACCGTTTGGAAGTTTTGTTCTTCTAGAACTACCTTTAAGGCATCTTCCAATGTGGATACATCACGCATACGAACTTTCCTAACTAAAAATGATGGCAAGCTATACATGAAAATATGGAGCGATCTGTTACTGTAAATAGCCTGTTTTGCCTTACGCGAAGAGTCATCATTATCTACTTCTGCAATTTTAGCGAATAAAACACTCCTCAAATGTTGTACCCTATGACAGAAATCTAAATAACTTTCATTCCTGTTAATCCTACAACTTTCTAACTCTAGGGCTAAACACTCTTCTGTACGCGGATCTCCGAAATGCTCGCTTAAAAGACCTTTTAATTGATCCCAAGTATCTATTGAGTCCCTCTCTCCTATCAAACTAGCTGCTTCGCCCCCTAATCTACTCGTTAATACATGGAACAAGTATTCGTTTTGAAGTGGTTCCCCTTGAAATCTTGCTATAATATATTCACACTTTTTAATATACAACGGTAAGGTTCGGGGTTCCCCAGTGAATATAGGAATGATTTTAATCATCTCCTGTGGGACCCTGTTCAGTTTATCCATTGTGAAAGAATGTATACGTACGACACGTGAAAGAAATAAAAATATAAGAAATAAAATGAGTTATTCTACCTAACAATAGTTGTATAAGAATCTATGTAAGTAAATATTATCGTGGCGTTTTCTAATCCCTAATAATACACAAAACACAGACTTATTATAAGGTAAAGGATAAAATTGAGTAGCTGAAAGGAAGGTGAAAAAGATTTACTCACAATTCCGCAGCGTTTCTCATAATCCTTGAATTGCTGTTCTGCTGGTCTGCCGCTCTGCTTGTACCCGGAGTGAGGTTCTTAAAAAATTTCTTTGTTCGGCAATCTCTGTCAAACCGTAGACACGGACGTCGGCTGCTTCCTCGTAGATTATAATACGCGACAACTGACTACAGAGATCCTACCGGCTGCGCCATTTAAGTTACCAAACTCGGATTTAAATAAAAAAATATTTATTTATTCGGACAGAGTTACAACTTCTAGTTATACAAAACAGTAATTAATTTAATCTTACAAAATATTGATCTTATATACTAGTAATATGTTGATTAAGCTTTTTAGTCTATGACGCATGTCCTAGATTAAAGTGCATGGTTGGGTTTGCTGACAAAGCTAATGTGAGTGTTTTGGGGTTCCTTAACTCGGACCTCAAAATAATTCAAAATTGCAGGTACACTCTAATGGTCAACCATTCGATTGCACCAACCGCATGCTAAATGTTTAGTTCACTCTATAATCACAAATGTGGATAGCAAGTGAAATGTTGTTGTCACTATTTCTCTAGCAATACGTTTTAAAGGCTGCTAGTTACACTAATGTCAACCTAATTCTTTATTCTTTGATGACAATATTGTTGAAATCTGAAGTCTCTTTAAGGGGGCATTACATTGAGAGAATTATTTATTTAGCGCTACGTACACAGCGAAACGATCGCCGGCCTAGCTCTTTCGCACACAACCATTACTTCACAGTGCGCAGAAGTGCAGGTCAAAATAAAGTAGAATATTCGTTCGTACATATGTTAGATTACGAACGTCATGACAATGACAATACGAAAATTCTTGTTTTTGCATTTTTCGGCAACTTCAAGATTTATTTGCGGGATCATATTAAGACATATCCCTAAATTTATTTATTTCATCTACTAGAAAAACTCTTCGACTAGTGACACAATTTTTTTCGTTTCCTAATATTTAGGTTTTCTATATAATTTTTTGAAAGAGCCAAACCCTGTTTTGCGTAATCTACCCTTAATATCCCGTAGGAGGTTTTTCTGCTAAGAAAATTTTAAAAAAATACGCAGTCTCTGGCACCGTTGCTATACCAGCAGAATAAGTAACGCGACTTTGCATCAACAGTCAACCCACGCTCGCTTAATAAAACTAGAACAAACCTAACCAGATAACTAGAAAATTAAAATAATATTTTTACCTTCTTACTAAAGGACATTTACTTTATTTTCGAAGCCCTTGGAGGATACTCCGCTACGTAATTACTTAGATATTGCTCAAGTTTTTTTTTGGCTTATTTACCAGCGGGAACGAGAGTCGTAATTACTTCTCACGATACAATTTCCTTTCGTGGCACCTTTCTACAACATGGTACCGATGCTATGGTGAAACATAATTCATAACCTGTATTCAATGGCTAAAGTGAGAACAGTAAAGGCCAGTGAGGCCCATGAACAACTTCCTGCTTGAACGGTATCTGAAGGTTTGTACTCAAGGCTCTTTCAAGCAATAACTATTGAAAAAATATTGATGAGAGAAATATTAATGAGAGTTTATAGGTCAGAATAGCACATCCCTTAAATATGTATAATATATATAAAATTCTTTTTACTGACTGATTGATGGATCAACGCACAGCCTAAACCGCTGATTGTAGAGCGTTAAATTTTGAGGACGTATTCCTTATATAATATAATAATGTAGGCATCCGATAAGAAGGGATTTTTGGAAATTCATCCACTAAGGCGGCAAAATAGTAGTGGTAAGTTTGTATGAAACTACGCCAGTTTTGAAGATAGATTTGTGAAATTTCGTATTTGGATTTTTGTTTAAAATAATGAAACACGGGTTTCAGCGTTTTCGAAAAATCAACCCCTAAGAGGGTAAAATAAGGATCGCAAGTTTTTATCTAACTTCGTCAGTCTTAAAGTTAGATCTTTGAAATACTTATTTAGCCTTTTGGTTTAAAATCGAGACACACGTGTTTCAGCGGTTTTGGAAGATCATCCCCTCAGAGGGTAAAATAGGGGTTGCAAGTTTATATGTAACTTCGTCAGTTTCAAAGTTCAATCTGTGAAAATTTGACTTTATGGATAAAGAAACACGTCTTTCAGCGTTTAAAAAGCGAAAATTAAGGGGTGGACACAACGCGAGCAAACCTGCGGGGCGACAGCTATCCTAATTCTAACTAATATTATAAATCTGAAAGTGAGTGTGTTTGTTGCCATTTTGTTTTAAGTTACTAAGGAGATCCCTTTGTTGCCGATAGACTTTGGGGAAGGGTGAGCTGTAGCATATGCAAAAACATAGGATAGTTTTATCGCAATAACCGACTTTAAACGCAGGCAGAGCCGCGGGTAAAAGCTTATATATATATATATATATATATATATATATATATATATATATATATATATATATATATATGTAAGAAAGAAGCCAATTGTAGAAGTAAGCTTCCAACATTTACATTTACAGTGACAACTACAAAGGCACTTTTCTATCTAGAAAAATTAGACCAATTAGGCGCTTAAAATGAGGAACTTTTTCGTCCTTTGTAAATTTGAGTCTTTTTCCTTTAGACATTCAACATTTTTTTCTTCTATATATTTTATGCAAACAACTACAAGCCACCCACTCTTCAAATTTGCCTTAAAAAATTGTAAATTTGTCTTCTTGTGCTGCCTTTTAACGGTCATATCTTTAAGAACCATAAGAAAACTGAACGTATAGTTCAGTTATTTTATTTTACATTAGCATCCTCAGGGAAATCTTAAATGTCACAAATAATAAAAAAATATAGTGACACAAAATAAAGTATTCCATACATGATCGCTGACCCATTTATGGGAGCCGCTCGAATCGTAAATAATTTGGTATCACGTGGCTTGTGGAATCACGACGTGAATGAAGAAATTTATTGCACTTACAGGAAAAATAAGTGCGACCTTTAAGGAGTAAAATATAGCCTGGTTATTTGTTATTGAGATCTTTTCGAGAAACTGGTCATGTTGGGATAAAATATGACACAAACATAGAATGTGATTAAGTATGAAAACCTGACAGTCAAATATTGATATTTCATTAAGAAAAAGTAAACACAAATATGTTCGATTAGCCAATAGTTTCCATAATATAAGCCGGTCAACGATACAGTACTAATTATGAAATACCTTTGGGTTAATTTGACTGCCGAATTCAGAATTTCGTCCCTAGTGTATATCTCCCTATTTTCAATCCATTCGAAAAGAGTACAATAATACCTATTAAATTCTATATCCTCTTCGTATCTGTTTACTATAACAAGTAAACATTATCCTATTTAAACATTTAGTAATAGAAGTCAGATGTTAAGGTTATTTTACCCATCACTTATTCAGTATACCTAGCTCTATTTAGTTAGGACTTTTTAAAGGCTAGTTTGTGCTTGCAACTCAGATATGTCTTTGTCTGTTTTGTCAAGATTTATGTTATTCATAGAATAATAAATCACCATAGAATAGGTATTACAATTTTAATTAATTGTAATAATATGAAAATGGCAATTCGCAGAGAAATACACTAATATATTTCTCCTGTTTCTATTATATACAGATCACATAAGAACTTTCGGATGAAATTCTATAAATTGTATCAAAAACCAAAAAGATCAGTTGCGTGGGTTTAATAACTGGACGCACATAAAAAAAAACTTTACATTATACTTTATAACAACGCAATGTCAATATCAGTAAATGACTGTATCCTTTGTAGATTACAAAAAATCGAATGAATACCCTTTAACATAAGCATTTATTTGTCAACAAATAAGCCTACACAAACACGAGTAAATATTAGTACAAGTTTAATATTTTACGACTAGTAAAACTTTTGGAAAGTGACCTCTGTACGAGACAAAAGGTCAATAGGATTATCCCATTGGCTACCTGCTTAATACAGGTTGTTCCCAGTAGATTCATAATTTAACTTTGAAATTCAAATACACGATTTCGCTAGTTATTCGCTTGTCGGATATGTTAATTTGTATAGAAGTTGTTGTTTAGCTAAATAAAGCTATGGGTTCGAATTAATATGCGTTATAAATCTGTTGTAATCACTATAAAGTTTAAACTCAACTGTCCATCTTGTCTTAGTTTAGCCTAAATATTATAAATATTACATATTTATTGCATGATAGAAAATAGAGGTAAACACTAAACCCACAGGTATGACGCACGCCACCTAGGCCTAGTAAAGGTACTCGCAGGTACATTGATTAACGAACGAACGATCTACCTGCCTCGTAATAAAAGAACTTTTCAAGAAATAACTTACTCTAAGGATTATCTAACATTTTAAATTATATTCTACATGAACACAGAGAGCGACTAAATAAAGAAAAATATAGTTGTACGTATAGGCATTTACAGAGACGAATTTAGTCCATTTGACAGCAGGTAGGGTAGGAAAATTTAGCAATGTACACATTCACATGTACGAACACAGATTAATTTGCTGGCACGGTGTAGCGGTATGGCAATATTCTCCATGATGATAGATCTTCGTAATAAATCTAAAAGCCGAATTCCAGCCCTCACGGTGGATGCAGAGGGGTGCACGACCTCGTCATAACAGCTACAGGCTGTTGTGATTTCACAACATAAACATAACAAAAATGTAAAGTAATATTATACAAGGAACCTTGAAAATCATTGATGTTTACACGATATACTTTGTGGGATTTAGAATTTACATATCCTCATTGGTCCACGTTTTATATTTTAGTATAGTAAGTGCTACAAAGAGTGGAAAAGTGGAAAGCACAAGACAGCATGGCGTTCTCTCAAGTTGTCTGGTTTGTAGCCTTAGCTGTCGTAGCGGACGCATCCCTCTACGATGATGACTACGACACCTACACAAAGGCCTACAAAATCGACTACAAAATGACAGGTAATTCTAACAATGCTTGGAGTGTGAATTGTAATTTTCGTATCCGAACGAATTTGATTTTCACAGTTGTGCCTGTCAATCGAACCAAATGGCGTCCAACTAAATTGAGTTTTGTAACGAAGCCTTAAAGGC
Organism: Herminia tarsipennalis; assembly: GCA_945859575.2. NCBI lineage: Eukaryota > Metazoa > Arthropoda > Insecta > Lepidoptera > Erebidae > Herminia > Herminia tarsipennalis. The sequence goes on from OX243836.2 coordinate 19,755,800, forward strand.
AATAGTCGTCAGTGTCTAACGAGATTTTCGGAGCGCCTAAAGGGAATAGAGATTTGAACAATGCCATATTTGGGTTTAGTTCTGTGTCCGTTTATTTCTATTCGGTAATGTATGTAAAGTACCTCTATATCTATTTATAACCGAGAACCTTATTTAACAAGGATACGGTTTCAGATAATGTGCTTAAACCTATGTATAATGTTCAGGTAAAACGACTCACGAACTGTTATATCTTTATTAACATTCATTCCACGTATACAAAGTACTACAACCTGTGGTTTGCACAATTGTTGATTCGTGTAGGATTAAGATCACTGATATTCCGTCTGTGGAAATATGTAGAATACGTATATATTTAAACAAAGATTCTAAAGTGGAACAAACGTTATGAAATATATTAAATAATTCAGTGCATTATCTCTATGAAATAAAATATAGAACTTCAATATTTATATTTCATTCCAATAATTTTAAAACCAATATTGCAAGCAACAGTAATCCGTCAGAACATTAAAATTGAATTTAGATTAAATTTTCAATCTATTGAAGTGTTGATCATAAGTGATAATTTTAATATTAAAGTTCACATGTTTTGTAAATAGTTTAGATATTCCTTACGAATATGACAACACAAAAAACTGTACGACGATAACTTCGTAGTACATAAGACAAACTCGCCACGTATTCGTAGCAGCTCTCGTAGAGCGCTACGCATGTAGAAAACCAATCTCAAACTTTCACACAAGTTCGTACAAACTCAATTTCATCTTGGATGGGTCAACAAGGTGTCGATAACAGCTTCCGCTTAGTTATCCACCTTAATGGTCTCAACCCAGTACCCCGTATTACACTAGGACCGTAGCCGTACAATTAAAAGCAAAACAACGACAGGTTCAAATTCTAGATTAATACGCGTAAAAGCTCATTATTGCAGCACCGCTTAAAGCAAGCAGACACCTTCCTGGCAGCATAAAGCGGTACCTTTAACTTAACAAAGCAACCTGTAGTTCCAAAAAAGAGGAAGTACACCTCGGTGCGTATGATACGCTGCCCGTTTCAACAACGTTACGTTCCAATTAATTTATTCTTAAACAGTGTTTGCGATGTTATATAAACGAGGACGAACATCGCTTCAAAACCATCACGTATTCGACCGAGCAAGTCGCATGTCGTGCATGTCTGAGTCGGGCCGGTTCGGTAACCAAAAAGACTACAAGACATTAATGTGATTCATACAATACAAATTAAATTTTTGACATTGGTTGGACGCTTATTGTCCGGTGTAATGGGCGAAGACCATTATACAGTCGATTGTAGGCAGAGCGCGAAATATACGAGTTAGGAGAGCCTATCTGAGTAACATATGCACGTGTGCTTGAAAGCTTCTAGTAACGTCGGTAACGAATGCACTCATCGCCGTCGCCTGCAACTAAGGCTCGGTAATACAATTTCCCGCTGCTCTGACGCTATTGCCATCTTGGGGACAATTTGGCCTAATGCTTGTGCATCTCGTATTCGCAGCGTACATTGTTTAAAATATCTCGCGGAAATGGTTATTGTCGCGGCAGACGTGGTAAGTTTAAAGAAAATTGGAACACTATTATTTTAAATGCTTTCTTTCATTTCAGTTTGCAGGCTTTGAAATTGAATTTCCGACCACAAATTGCCCTCGTACAGTTACGTTATGAATGTGCGAAATACGCACGTAGTATACACAAAGAAATTCTAGTGACATAGAAAAAATAGGTACCTACCCACTACGAACTCGTTTTGAATACAAGCGTACATACAGTTTGTTACAAAGCTCTTTTGAAACATAAAACCCTTGTTCAGTCACCTTTCCTTTTGCTAGCTTGCTCATAAAAATCCCTTAATATTGTAACGGAAGAAACACATGTCGTGTAGTCTATAACTTGCAATATATTTTCATTCAAATGTAAGAGCGATTGTTGGTATTTCGCTATGGGAATCGTGTAGGTCTGTAATAATTTTCGATTTCTTAAAATTGTTAACATTGCCTAGCATGTATATATTTGAAGCTGCTAAATTTGTAAAAAAACAAATATATTCTAGACTATATTCACTTTGGCTAGATATAAATACCTTAGAAATACTCGCGATCCAGCAAAAATTGTATTGACTAGGGTTCCCAAAACCACATTATTAGGTACAGAAAAATTGAATTAAATAATTCTATTCAATTAATGATTTTCTGAATCACATGTAAACAACAAAATTATAACTTTTGACATGTTTTTATTATTTTTTATTTTTTTTAGTTTTATAATATTTTTTATTTCTTGACATACTTAAATGTGATAAATGGACCTACCTATGTGATAATCTAGAATCATTATTAATATTGTGTAATTAATTTAAAAATATATTTTTTTTCGTGTTATGCTGAAGGAAACAAATTTAGCAGGTATCATAATTATACAAAAAAACATTTGCATGTCACTATTGACTGAAGTTGTGAGAGCTAAATAGTTTTTAAGACGTATTTGCAAATAAATAATTTATGATATATATATATATATATATATATATATATAATTGTACCTGTAGGTATTGAATAAGTACATTCAAAAGAAACATAAAATGAACTAAAGAACAAAGGATAATATTTCAACTGCGTGGACATCGCCGTCGTCTGGGAGTCGTCTATAAATATCCATTTGAATTATTATTAAGCTCATTGATAAAATGTTCATTCACCTTTGATGAACCAACTGGTTCAAACATAAACCATAAATGATTAATTAATTATAGCCCAGGATATAATTATTGCAATCAAACCACAACATGGAAAACGTTTTAATGACGCCTTTCAACTGAACATTAATTGCATTCATCCAACCCAACTCAGCATAATACTGAAAGTTGACCTTATACCGATAAATTATGTGGTTAGGTACTACTTTTCTCTCATCAGGATTATTCGACAAACAAAGAATTGTGGTCGAGAAAAACGAAACATGACAAAGATAGAATATGTGTGATTGAATGTGAACACGATACGTCATTACATCAATGAGGATCAAAGATAAGGAGGGCCTCAGAGGCAATTTCGCGGATGGCGATTTTTGTCGCCATTTCGCGTTAGAGTGATTTCATTTCAAGAGAAGACATACCCGTCGAACTAGCTTATCGGACGGGCGCAGCTCGACGTATCTTCGATTAACCCACCGTCTAGCTGCGAGGCTCAATGGGAGCGACATTTATAGGCTTTTCTCCTGAACCCGATTAGTGATTCACATCTCTATCGGTCGTACAACAACTGGGTGCTTAAATTGCGTCTGACAGAACCGTTCGGCTAATGGGACTGTACCCAGCGGATTAATTAACTGTACACTGCCGAATAATCTCTTTGTTCTATACCATCAACTTGTATGAATACTTGCACAAAGGTTAATCAGCAAAATTAACTACGATAATTGCCAATTAAACATTATATGCTTAGTTCGTATAAAATAATTCATTGTTTGCGTTCTCATAGTAAATGTGCGTTGTTCTAACTGTTGTTTTATGCATGTAAAAGCTAGTACTCAGCAAAAATAATGTAAGCATTTAAGATTACACCCGTGACTAAATAGCTGCTCGCTAACAACGTAACAGGTTCAGTAGGAAATCTCACGTAAAACATTAATGAGAAAGTTGGCGAGATAAGCGAGCTTCAAACAAGGATTGAAGCAGGACCGCTGAGAAGAAGCGCGCATTAACATTCCAGCGTGGAGGAGGCAATAATGTGGGTGTTACACGGTGAACGTTTCACTCGAGCAAATGGCCGCGCTCCCGAGGGATATGGGTATTCTGTTACGAATAGATGGAGAATACTGCTTCGGTTACCGCTATCGTGGGTGCCAAAGCACTCTGTGTACCTACCTACACGTTGAATACACACCATTTCTAAAACCACAAGTACAAAAATGCTACGTACTTTTATATTCGGCTTTTATCAAAGTTTACCTTGAATGGTAAGGGTATTCACTTTCAGAGCATGGCCCTTTGTGAACGAACGTCCTCGCTCCAAAACTAATAATAAGACATCCGAGGATAAAATATGTGAACTATGTTCCAAGAAAATGTATATCACCCAGAGGCGTTGGGTTACAAATTACTTACCTATACCTAAGTAAATATATGTATAATTCATATAAAAAGTAATAACATTACACATCGACACTTGGTATATCGTAGAACAAAGGTACCACAAAGTTTTATACTTATCATAAAACGTGAAAAGATTATACCTAAAGACAAAGAGCTTGAATATAAACGTTACAAACGATAATGAGAAGACTTATATAATTTGTGGTGTCATGTATCGTGTACAAATGTTACTATCAGATATTACTTAGGGCATAACACTTTCACGTAACAATAAATTTGTGAGGTAAAATTAGTCAGCACTTTGTAACTGAAGTGAATACCTATTGTTAGTGAAGTTTTTACAGCGAGTTGTGTGCGAAATAGGGCTTTATACGTTGAACAATCTCTGATGGTACACTTGAATTTATCGCGTGGGTTACAGTAAAAGGGCTACGCACTCGGCGGCTGCGGGCCAATATTATTCGGCGGGGGTGCGTTTTGTTTACAAATTGGTTGGCGGCGCGTGCCTTCTCCCGGCTCGCCTCGAATCACCTCGAGATAAAGCGGCTGCTGCTACCCGCCGATAATTTTCTTCAACCTTGTTTTATACGCACGTTGAACGGTGATTTCAGCCGTAAATGGATTGATCCAGTTTACGGCACCCCCCAGCTCAGGCAAATTAGAGCGATACCGTAAAAAGTATAGGCACTTTAGATTTTTAAAATTTAATATTCGTTGTTTTTCAATAGCATATTAATTTAATTCGACTTTATTAAATATTTAAGAAGTAATATATAATGCAAACATAATAAATTATGATCATCTTAATATTTCACTTTTAGTAATAATTTCGCTTACTTATAACACAAGCAAATATAAACCGTCTGAATTTCGGAAAATTGAAATAATCTTTGAGTTAGTACTTAGTTCTGACAGCATTATTTATAGGGTAGATATTATAGAACCTGAGCGCGAATTCATCATCATGTCGATGAAGTTATTGTGTACATATTTCAATATTATTTATTGCCGCTAGAAGCTACGCAGTTCCCAAAAACAAATATATACTTAGTCATTCTCATACGATGCATACCTCAGTTCAATATAAGTGGAGATTAAAGACCCTCGGAAACGTCAACATGTTCCCCGCCACATCTTCCAAATAAATTAAAAAAGGAGTAAGATCTTTCCCGAGGTGTCACTGCGATAAATATTAACATCTACAGCAGTCACCTTAAGGTTCACTTTAGTTTAACGTTAAAGGAATCACAAAAATATTTATCAGCAAAATTGTGGGTGGTCGAGAAGTAATGAAAAATTCACCCTTGACGCGACCTGTGTAACTAAACCCCTACCGGTATTGCTGCGTACTTTTATTTTGTCATTTATTTACTTATGTACCTCGTAGCCTGTTGCTATAGCCTTCATTTAATTCTATATTTTGTTTTTTATTACAGAAAGCCGCACTTGTACAGAGTCCGAGTTCCGTTGCAAGACAGGAAGATGTATACCGCTGTCGTGGCATTGTGACAATGAAAAAGACTGCCCTGATGGTTCAGACGAAGAGCCCGGCACTTGCAGTCAGTATAAACCTTTGTTATATTGTTCGGTCGAAACTCATAAAAGAATTTTTAGAACGTTCATTTCAACTTAAATGTAATTTAACTGCAAACTTGTTGCATTATTACACTTTCATATTTCCTTTAGTTCTGTAACAGTAATTTAACGTGAATTTGGAATTTAATATCAGACTTGCTTCCTCTGTTGAAAATAAGAACATAATAAGTTATCTACTTTCAAATATTATTATGCAGTACTACTAGTTACTGTTTAGAACATATCTAGTTATTATTACTACCTAAGTAAGCGCTATGATGAATATTTAAATTTTCAGGGGTTGTAAGTAATGTACCTAAGTAAATCCTAAGATGAATATTTAAAGTCTTGTTAGCTACGTTAAATGAAAATGGAACAACGGGCTAGCCTAGCAGCATATTTAACAAAATATGTTTGTCGAAAATAAGTAAACACTGTTATTTTGGTAAATTTACTTTAGGCTCGAGTGGGCAGTCAGTCGCCTATTGTTTAAATGTAGAACAATGAAAAAACAAGGTCGCCAAATGACAAAGCCAGCGAGGGTATAAAACAGGACGTTCCTATAACCCCAACCCGAGAATTATCCCTTGTTATTAGAAACCGAAAAAGTTTTTATCAACCGCAATTTTGATTTAAACAGTCGGTCTGCGATGGTAACCGAAACGTAAGTAAAGTTCAGATGTTTAACAAAACGCAGTGTTGTAGAAAAACGTCGAGTTAAAAATATTGTTTGTTTTTACTTTTAAAATTGGTAAAGTTATATTATCACCTATATTATAAAACCACCCGAATTAATTGAACTTTGGTCTCCTACATTCTCGGATGTCTAGCGCCAGGCGCCAGGGTAATGGCATCGCATCAATTCAAAAACTGAAACCGTAAAAAATAATTATCTAACGATTTATGAGAAAACTTTTGAAATACGCGTATTTTGTCCTTAGCGGGACTTCCAACGTAGATTAAAATCTTAATTACAACCAAGTTTTCAGGATTAATTTTATAATCTTTACCCTCATCTACCTTCTGCCAAAACACAAGAATTAGTATTCGGATTAAATTGATTAATTTATTGTACAAACAAACTTACACAACAACGATCAAATATAATATTTAAAATAATGGTAAAATAAATACTCTGACTTAGCTATCGTTCTTACGCGGATATAATATTTTACGTTTTAACTACAAATAGTTTGAATTACCAATTTGTACTTCTAAAAAGGTAATATTCCGTTCCTATTTTTACCTAATTTGTTTTATGTAAGCTAACAAAAAGTTCGCTGATCGCAACACAAAAAGTATTTAATGTGCCCGATTAATAAATAATATATTTAACAAATTTTACGATAGCTTTACAATCGTTAAACAGAACGTCATTACGGAAATGTAAATATGGGCTTTATAAGTAACTCTGTTAACGTAATGTGAAAAATGCGAATATTCACAAATGAATTTTTCCCGAGCCTGTGGTATTTAAATAAAACACGTAATACGAATTTAAACATTCCATGGGGCGCGTAGAGGATCGCGTTAATTTATTTATGGTTGACACATGAAATAACGAATAAGGAACGGAATGTACAAACGAAAATTGGACATATTCGTGTCGAACACACTGGTAATTTTAACTTGCTCTCATACAGAACATTTCAACTGTATAAGATAAAAAATGTTGATCGCTAGCGGTCATAGAACCATGTTATGAAGCAGGATGAAATAAAAATGCAGGAAAAAAAAATCAGCTTCTGTTACATACATGGAGTGCCCCCCCCTCCCCTAAAAATATTTATTTTTATTATTTAGCTATCAAACTAAGTAGCGGCTATACTACAGAACACCTTTTCACCAAATTTCATCAATATTCATTAAATAGTCTTTAAGTAAAATGCCTTGACGGACATGACGAAACTATAAGGGTTCCGTTTTTACCATTTCGGCTACGAAACCCTAAAAAGTTGCCATAATGAGAAGTTGACGTTATACGCATTTGTCACTTTACGAATTTGACATTTTAAGAAGTTGTCGTTTTAAGAAGTGGACATTTTATTAAGTTGTCATTATGAGCTGATACGGAAATTCGAACATGAAAAATTAGCTTGCAAACAGTGTTTGGTGTTCAGTTTAAAAGGTTGTGCTATGGTAACTTAAAAGAACAAGAGATAGAACTAGCTGAATATGTCTGTCTGTGTCTGTATCAATATACATATTTCAGAATATGAGATTTGGCACTGACATTTTGCTCAACTGGAAAAGTATAATAAAATTATCATATTCTGATTTTCTCATTAAATTTTCCATTTTCTGGAAAACCAGAGAGCTGTTTAAAAATAGACAGGTATAAAAAATACAATGTATGAAATAAACGGCTACGCACCCTATTATTCAAATGTGAAACGAGTAGAAAATTACGCGTTGGCGCTTTTTTCGTTTGTCGATGGTAGGGTCACGCCATAAATCGCGATTTTTATCACCGACACTTTTCAATATAAGTGACCCGTAAAATTAACATTCCTTTTTATGATATGTTTGTATTTATTTATGATATATCAAAAAGTTAAGCAGAATATGTGTACATAGGCACTAAATTATTCATATGAGGTCGCTGGACAATATTGAACTGAAACCCTTATTCAAATTTAGATTGATTTCTATTAAAAAACATCTAGGGACGATTTGAAAGTTATGTGTGCAGTCGCCTGAAAATAAAAATGCTTTTTACTAAAACGAATTTTATGTTGCCGTAGCCAACTAAAGTACAAATTCATAAAATAAAAAGAGATAATCGAGAGAAGAGACATTTAATTCCTTATTTTTCACGAACTGCAGCGGTGTGTATAAAAAGCTTGCGAAAGTTACCAAGGTTTTATTTTTGTGGAGGTGGGGTTATGGCAACCGCAAACGAGTAACTTTGTACACTTAGAGCTACTGTAAGTCGTCCCACATAATGGAAAATCCTTTTTTATTTGGCAGGGACACGCAATGTTTTGTAGGCGACAATGTTAGAGATGCTTATATGTATCAAGTTTATATAGGTAATCTGGCTTTTGTGTTCTTGTTGACAAATGTATTTATTACCAGGGCTTCAACTGTAATATTATTTTGCCAGTATAAGTAAACTTTATGGCGCCATTATGCCGTTTGCAAAGGATGATATTTATGAGATTATTATCTGTTATGGTGCATCTTTCTCGGACTGGTAGGTATGTTTGTTTTTTATCAAGACAGATGGTACGTTCATGTCATAATAAAAGAAAGCGTTTGATTAGAATATTCTGAGACTGACACTGATATAAAATATGCATTGAGTTTACAGACTTTGTTCTTTAATGGACATACTTTTTCAACCGAGTTTCAAAGGGGTTTTATAACCTCACTTTATAGGGGAAACATCAACTAAAGTTCATGTATAAAGTGTACTAAGCGGAGCACCACTCATCAATTCATATTATTTACAATAACTTCGACTATGAGTTCCATCTTGTTTATAAGTCGTAGAAAGCGACTATACATGGACTCATATTTATTTATGTAGTACCTATACTATCTAACATCATAATTAACAAATGTAAACAATGTCAATCTTTGCATTTTATCATTAAACAGCTGCGCAGAAGTCCACAGGTGTGCGATGATTATAATTCAGATATCAGTAGGTACATTAAAATTCATTATATTGTAATTACAATCATTAACAATAAGTCAAAAAGATTAGATTTTAATCAATTTCTCCATTGTCAGCTGTTGTGTGCGTATCTACAAGGATTAAAACATCTTAATCCGCATCGCATGTAGGTATAATGTAATTTGGTGCAGACGTTACATAAATAATTAAAGAAAAGTATTATAATATCTAAAATGTAGCAACCATATGGTTCGTTTTAATACGCGACTGTCAGATTCTAAGCAAAATGTTTGTCGGGGTGGGTTACTATAGCTACAAAAGCTTTCTCAATTTGGATCAGTTAAATTTCGTTAGCACGGTCGCAAAACAACATAACACTCTAATAAGGGGACTGTTTAGAATCATTAATTACGTTTTAGCAGACTCGTGCTAAGCATTACCATTTATTATTTCGCAAAAGCAACTTGGATAGCATTTTAAACGTGTTTGCTTTGTCAACCTAAGTTGCTACTGATAGCCCAGTCAAGTTCGTTTGCCAAGATTAATTACATTAAGTAATTGTTTAGTCTGCCGGCCTCCAAGAATTTATTTGTGCGATCGAAGATAGTTTTAATAATGTTAAATTGTTTGCATCTGAATATTCTAAAGTAAACTGAGAATAGTTCTCAAGTAAGACGCCCGAGGCAAATCGCTATCAGTGGCTAGCAATGTCTATTAACTTTTGGTGTCTCAGATAGTGAAAGCAATTTCGTTTAGTAAAGTTAGTTTATAAAGTTAGGAATAGTTAAGAAGAATTGGATATTTGACTACTATGTCAATCTATTATTTTATGCTAACCAGGCAATAAATATGTAATGAAGTGTTCTGAAAAAATATGTTCGTTCGCAATTTTAATGGGTTTGTGAATTTTGATAACCAAATCAATAGGTACTCAAAAGTTAATCGATAAACCGTGGAAAATATGACGTCACAAGCTAGCATTTCATATGAAGTTGTTGTATGGCATGCCGAAACGCATGCCATACAACAAGTTTGAGTTCCTTAAAAAGCAACTATTGAATACCGATCTAAATTTTACACACAGCTTCTCAAAGGCGTTGTCCGGAACACAAATTCGTGTGCACTACTGGACAGTGCATTCCTCTCTCGTGGCATTGTGACGATGTGGCCGATTGTTTAGATGGCTCTGATGAACACCAATGCGGTAAGAGCATGGTCTCAGTTACATTCTGAAGCATGATGCAGCAATTGGCATGTCGGTACATACGGCTCGTCATTTTCAGGAACGCTAACTACAGTTTCAGATAAAAACACAGGCATGTGAGACCATTAGGCATGTTTACAAGGGGTACAAACCTTTCCAGTTTTTGTGAAATTGTCTTTTTACATTTACTACTTAATACTTTAATTACTCATCGCGTAAACTTATACAACGTGGGCAGAAAAACAAAAACAAAAAATTATCGCTACAAAACAAAGATACCTAAATACGAAATAACGCTCAAGCCGATGATCTACAAAAGAACTAAAATGAAATAATCTAATTACTTTTAACAAGAGTACTCGAATATATAATTGTCGTAGTTCGAAAAATATTTTTATTTAAACTTTTTTTACATTAACAGAGAAACCAAAGAGCTTACGTTAAAAGTAGGTAGGATCAAGGAAATACGACGGATATCCGCGGGGATAAATGTCGTTTACTTACCTCGTCAGTTCGTATTCGCATCGTACTTAGCATGTGCATGAATTGGGTTGGCAGAGGTGAAGTCGTGCGGCCCCGAGGAGTTCACGTGCAGAGGGAGAGAGGGGGAGTGCGTGCCGCTCACCTGGATGTGCGACGACAATCCCGATTGCTCAGACGGATCTGACGAAAAAGCATGCAGTAAGGGATTTACTTTATCACACCGAAGTAATTATGTAAAACAAACGCTATGTGCACAGGTCGCAACTTTGTAAGACACCGGGATCTTCATAAGCATTCCCTTTCTCTGTCCTTGTAACTGTAAGAACAAGTATAAAAGAGAGAGCGTGAAAGATCTTTTTATGAGCCCTTGGTGCGAGGGTAGGAGGATATTCCTTTCATATTAAACATTTCAGTTGGGTGACTTTTAGAGTTTATTACGTGTTTGTTTTACATAATTACCCTTGGGTTGTTTATTCTGTCATGTTATGATTTACATTTTGTACCTGGGTCAGCATTTGTGATGTTTATACTTCAACCGTAAGAAAATTATCATCAAACCATTCACACATTGGTTTATCACCAAATTAATGTAAGATATTGCGCAAGCGTCTATTTATGTTAAAATTATCGAAATTGCATGATGCCGACCTAAATATATTATCTTAGAGTTAAGTTTAGATAAATATAATGTAGTACAAAGAGCACATACTGATTTATATCTAACACTCGGAGATATCTCCACTGTCCCGTTTACCTAATTATTTCATTGACAATGTTATTATTTCATTAACAAAGTAGGTACTCCAGTAAAGCTCAATGGCTGATGAGATGAAACGGTGTCGTGGTAAACAAAAGTAATCACAATATGTATAAAGATTTGATCGATCGTAGGCGTATCAATGGGCGAATAAACTGTAGCCGATATAAAGGTTTATTAGAACAGAAAGGTCTGGGACTGAAGACTTATTAAAAATGTTGTGTATAAGCTCAAAGACGTGAGTAGGTACACTGAAATTATTCAGAATAAATAATTAATTTTAAAGCAACTTTTCACCGAGTCTATCCCGTGTGATTTCGCGAGCATTTAAGGCCTTTCGAGCAATTCGCCTTGTCTATTATTTGGCAAAATTATGTAATTAAAACAGTGAAGGTAATATATTGATAGAACGGTCGTCATGTTTCAACGATTCCCGATGGGTAAATCAATCATAGGGGTGGCAGTCAAACTCGGTTATGTATTCTATCAAAGCTCGCACATCCATCCATCTTTAAATTCTTATTTGGCCATACCCGCCCAGTAGCGTGACCGATGACGTTGTGTGTGTACTTCAATACCAGTTAAGCTTTTCTTACGCCCAAGGAAAGCTTCACGATTATGTCATCGTTAATTTTGTAACTTTATTCTGAAACATTCTGCACCATTGGGTATTAGGAAGCTGTTGTTTTATGATAAGTAGGTAAGTTATTTATTTGCTTGATAGTTTTAATTATATGATTGTTATAAAGATACGATGATAGGTAGAGCCTTCCTGGCTGACCTGTAGTAAGAGTGAGGTTCACCCAATATTTAACTTTAATGTCATGGTTGGATTTCTATTGCCCATAATTTGACAGACATACAAACGGTGACTTACAAACAATTTACAAAAAATATATATATTTACGCATTTCATACGGAAATCGTGTAATATCCGTACAAGGCCATTGGTATTATGTATATACCTATTATGTTCATGCCGACAAGATTCAACCACAATAGTTACGAAATTGCGAAATAAAATGCCACATTTCTTTTTTCCACTTCGGTTTATGAACTGTTAAGTGCCAGAAAATTCTTTTGCTTTTATAATGAATTTCACTACTTCATTAAATTTACTTGAAATGTTAACTATCTGAGAAGAAATTTTAATTTCGCTTGCATTTTACGCATTATTCATTCTAAAATAGATGTGCTCTTGGTACTCGGTGAGACTTCTTATGACTTTCTATTTTATTCACAATTACATTCATTAGGTACACATTGTGGTGGCGAATTGAAAATTAATTTAATAACTCTCTTTGTTTTTTCAATTTTCGTGAACCCCTTAGGTAATTTATCAATTCGCTGTCTGACATCGTCATTTTAAAATAACTTTTACATATTTTTAACAAAGGTAAAACATCAACATTATAGCTTTTTGTTTATTTTACAAACTTAATTTATTAAAATTTAACTTTTTTGTTTGTCATTGCTTAATGAATTTAAGTTTTCGAGCTTAATTTAATATTCTACCTAAGGTTAGCAATAATCGAATATCGATACCTTTCAGGGTATTTGTATCTGAACCTAAAATTACATAAAATAAGTTAGGTATCCATAATTTAATCTTTGTGCCAATCCATTTTAACTATATTGGACGCAACCACAATAACCATAATGTTATAGAAGTAGTTTTGAATAAAATATTACGGTCACAAAGTAGATATGTAAGTATACCTGTATAAAGAATCATTAATTTTTTTAATTCTCTAGGTACCTTTACCTATGAGACCGTCACCTACTCTAAGAAGCATGAATGATGTTTATAACTTATCTTTAGATGAAACCTGTCGCTCTGACGAGTTTACGTGCGGAAATGGCAAGTGTATCCAGCAGCGATGGGTATGCGATGGAGACGATGATTGCGGGGACGACAGCGATGAAGCCAAGTGTCCTGCGCCGACCTGTCAACCGAACACACACTTCTCTTGCGCTAACGGACATTGCATATCAGCTTGGTGGCGCTGCGATGGAACCGAAGACTGTCCTGATGGAACTGATGAAGTGGTAAGTTATCATCAAAGTATAGGACTCTACTACAAGATTCCAGATCTATCCAACTAAGACGCTGACCGCTATCTTCAGACTTGAGGGACCGAATTCATAGAGACCAGACTCGGTTTATTAACCCTTTTATTTAAATAAAAATTAATATATTATATCTAGAATCTAATTAGGTACTTAAATAATTTGAAATAATAAGAGCAAATCAATCAAGAATATTTGTTTAATATCGTATTTTAATGAATATACGATTATGATTTTCAGATGTAAGTTATGTTATTTAAACAAAATTCTAGAGTCATTAGCCTCTAGTTATGCATATGCAGCACATAATGTGTGTAGATACCTAGCTTTTTTTTGTAGCAATATTAATTACCACCATACGCGTTTTTTTCTAAAAATAACATACTCCCGCACTACTATATCTAAACATCTATGTTTTTAGGGTTCCGTACCTCAAAATAAAAAGAGCCAATTCCTGAACTATTTATAATATGTACCAAATTTGTACGGAACCCTCAGTGGGCGAGTCCCATTCGCACTTGTCCGGTTTTTTAATATACAAGTGCTAAAAAGTTATCTATTAAAACTAATAAAATCAATTCACCTTCCAGGGATGCGCAGCGACACCAAAGGTCAGATCACCATGCATATCATCAGAGTTTGAATGCAAAGACCGGATGACTTGCGTCCACAAGGCGTGGGTCTGTGACGGTGATCGAGATTGTCCAGACGGTGGCGACGAGGACCCCCAACGGTGCCGAGGCAACGTCACTTGCAGGCTCGACCAGTTCCAGTGCAAAGACCACAGCTGTATTCCTGGAGCGTTGTACTGCAATGGAGATAAGGATTGTCCAGATGGCAGCGATGAGCTTAATTGCAGTAAGTATTTTATTAGAATGAAATTATTAGTTGTTACATTTGGTGTCTGGGTTTTTTTTATCTATAATATGTATGTATTTAGAAATATATAAGTATGTTTATCAGTTGTCTGGTTTCCATAGTATAAGCTCTGCTTAGTTTGGGATCAGATGGCGTTGCGTGAGTTGTCCCAAGATATTATTATATCATATATTTATTAAGTTTAATGTCCTTAGCTTAACTTCTAAAAAGGCCTTAACCAGCCCCTTCAAATTGCCAATCATATTGTACTTTTAAGTAGAACAACAATATTTGAATTTAGTATAATGTACCAAATTAATAAGTGCCTAAGTAGATACCTAGGGTACCTAATTGCAATAAAAACAATGCGAATTATTATCTCTAGGTATTATGCCACTATCTTTATATATATTTTGTCGTTTCTGATTATATCTACAATGTAATGAATAATTAAGACGTAGGTAGGCAGGTATATCGAGATAATACTTCATTCACACCTTTTATATTTATCTATAAGTATATCAAATCATCTGTGTTTTTATCAAAACATGTGCAAGATACCTAAGACTTACAGCGATATAAAACTGGATCAGTGATGGCGTTAGCGAAATCAATAATATCTCATAATCGTATTTTAATCATCATAATATTTCCTGTGTTGATCGGGTGATTGTTGAAGATTTCTTAGTCAGATATCGCTATGCTATTAATGACAATAATTATGAAGCTTATTGATTACCTATATTAATTGTTGTTTTAATGACTGCAAGTAATGATTAGGTACCCGGGTATCGATTTATTAACAGGCGTTAGTTTTATGTATAGACAACTGGAATATACCTACCTACAACCTGCTACTGGAGATTGTTAGATGATGTCAGATCGAATCCATTGATCTACTCGATGTACCCGCTTTAAAATTCCAATATATTAAATAGCAAATCTTATGTCTTCTTCCATATCATTTTAAAAATTAAATGCAATACAAACCAATTTTATTAAAGATAACTAACAGTGTGGGATTGTGAATCACATATTACTAGTAATCCCGTCAACCTCTCGAGCTAAGCTGAATTACTTGCGTTAAGAGTGGGTTCTTCCAGTTCGTCGGCAGTATAATGGGTAGGATTTAAACTCTTGTCTGCACGAAGCTCGAGCACCGAATACCTACCTAACTTAACTTCGTCTTTGCTATTTGATTACAGCTGCCCTGAAAACAGTATGTGACAAGAGAACAGAGTTCGACTGCGGCGGTGGTATGTGCATTCCTCTCTCGAAGGTGTGCGATAAGCATCCAGACTGTCCCGGCTTTGAAGACGAGCCAAGAGATCGATGTGGCGAGAATGAGTGCGCAAAGAACAATGGAGGATGCACACAAAAATGTGTGGACACACCCGTCGGATACTACTGCGATTGTGACAAAGGATACAAACTGGTTGATAACAGAACTTGTGAAGGTAATAATATAATACATTTATGATGTACCATCCGCCTTATAATAAGAGACTAATTGGTATTGTTTGTCCAATGGGTCAGTTGTCGCATCATGGGACAACACCTGACTAGTGCAATAGACCCGGCTATATAAGTGACTAGCTGACCCGCACAACTTCGTCTGCGTTATTTTTCCCCGCTTTTGCAACATTTTTCAATGATGCTCCGCTCCTATTGGTAGTAGCGTATAGCCTTCTATCTAACAATAAAATAATTTTTCAGTTCGAACCATTAATTCCTGAGATTATCGCGTATTCTTAAGCTTTATAATATTGGTATAGATTAACCTCAAACCTCAAAAGTCTATTCTTTGTAAGAAGTATAATAACTGATACCTGACATATGTACCGTCATTTGGAGAGTTAAAAATTTTAGGTTAGTGTATTTTTTAACGCAAAATTAATCATAATTTTAAAAAGTTTATTTAGGCTTTTATTTTAAAAGTAAGCAGGCCATTTAAAAAGATGCTACAAAGTCGCTTCAGCTAAATAAAACTCATGAAGTTAAACTTTTCCCTGTGTTGACAAACGGACGATATACAAACACAGACATCAAACTTCATTAACTTTCACGTCAAGTGTTAAAGGAGAACAAACAGTGGCATAGGACGGGATTTCTGTGCAAGCTTTTTACTTTAGGAATTAGCTTGTCCCAGTCACTAGAATGTTTAACCGGCTTATCGTACCAGGAACGTCCGTGGTTTTTGGGAAGCGCGCAAACAAAAACGATAATTGTAACAGTTACCACCTGTAACCGATGGTTATTTTGTTTGATGTAACGAATAATTTATTTGAAACTTCAAAATTAGATAGTCCTAAAAAAATAAAAAACACAATGTTCACAGTTAATATTCCTTCTTATTCTCTGCGCCTACCAGTATTATTCTTAAAGAAGCAGTTGCTGCATGAGACTCAACGAGCGAGTTGAGTTATGTTTGAATATTTAGGCTATGAAGAAGCAAGAAGGGCTATAACATCCTTAACAGGCATTCAAAAATTCTTATTACTAAGAAGGGGGAGACCCATCATACTTTTGCCGATTCAGTCTCCAATCAAGGACTGCTCAAGCGTCCACCCACCCTTTGAATTTATGATCCTTCGACTCAATCTACGTCACATCAGTGGGGTTGCACCGAAACACTGTTTTGGCGTGGATTGAGAGAGGCCTATGTCCAACTGCGATAGGAAGATTGATTAAAATAATAGCTTCGGTAATAACTATAGCATCATTTCACTTTACAGATATCGACGAGTGCTCAGATCCTGGTGCTTGCTCTCAAATGTGTATCAACGAGAAGGGAACGTTCAAGTGCGAATGTCACGCAGGCTATGCGCGGGATCCTCGAGATCGTACTCGCTGCAAAGCAACAGAAGGCCACCCATCTCTTCTATTTGCCAGACGTTTCGATATTCGCAAGATCAGTCTTGACCACCACGAAATGGTTGCCATTGTCAATGACACGAAGTCTGCTACTGCGTTGGATTACGTATTCAGAACCGGGATGATATTCTGGAGCGATGTCACCGATGAAAAAATATACAAGTTTGTATTTTTTCTCTAAATTTCGCATGAATATTTTTCGTTTGTAAAAGTCAAGGTTGTTGTAGCGGTAGGTATTTACATTACAATAACAATTGTTGTTACAATTGGAATGTGTTACTAAGTAACTAATTATAACACAAAAGGATGTAACACTAAAATTTCACACCCAAGGTACTGTTTACGTTACGGCAATTACAAAAACATGTTGTAATCGCTGCCATTTTTTTTATATATAATGTTAATTACGTTATTAGATACTAGCTGACCCGCGCCAATTCGTATGCGTTATTTTTTCCGTTTTTGCAACATTTTTCATTGCTGCTCCGCTCCTATTGGTCGTAGCGTGATGGTCTATAGCCTTCCTCGATAAATAGGCTATCCAACAGTAAAAGAATTTCAATTCGATTCGGACTCGTAGTTTTATAGATTATCGCGTTCAAACAAACAAAGAAACAAACTCTTCAGCTTTATAATATTAGTATAGATTTCTAGAAGATCGCTGTGAAACAGCCTTATTTTAAAAAAAAAAGGAAAAGACTGGAGTTTGCCAAGTTACTGTACTTCTACAAGACCTTTGATATTTTCTCTACTGTCTGTTTGATTTCTCTAAATATAAGATCTCATGTTGTTGAGAGCGTCTTTAGATGACCTTAAGTTGCTAAGCTTCAGGCGGGATTTTCGCCATCTCAATGGCAAAAATCCTGTTCAGCTATGTCTGCTACATTTATGTTCTCTCAGAAGATGGGTTGTGTTCCCGCAATAGAAACGATACAGGATTGATATACAACGTGTAACAGAAAGGTGTGGTGATATATTCAAGGGTTGGTATGTGCCCATGATACTGAGTGCCTACCAAATTTTATCAAAATCATAGTACCTTAAAAATATTTTTTCATTCGTTTATTTATGAGTAAAAAAGTAATTAATTTAAAAAAGTATGCCTTAAAAAGTTCTATGGCATAATAACCCAATCGAATTTTGTACCAGGGAAGATATCATTCTTATGCCATACGCCTTTCACTACTGAATTTTGACAAAAAGAATATGCTATAACTATGTAATAATAGCAACCAGCTATGGCGTCATGGTAGGTGCAATACAGATAACATACCCTATACGCTGCTGAAATGTGACCACACCATAGTGTTACACCCTGTATATCTGCTTCAGAACTACACTAAACGCTTGGATGGCGATTACCGCTATAACCCTTTAGAAACTATAGAATGTGTTATGCTGACGTATAAGCTATATTATACATCAGCTATAAGCTACAGTTAGCATAGGCGGTACTTTATCCATAAAAGAGTAAAAGACACTACATACATTCTCTAAAATATATCGCGCTTATCTATACTAATATTATAAAGCTGAAGCGTTTTGTTGAACGCGGTAATCTCAGGAACTACTGATCTGAATGGAAAAATTCTTTCACTGTTGGATCGCCCATTTATCGAGAATGGCTATAGGCTATATAACATTACGCTACGACCAATAGGAGCGGAGCAGCAATGAGAAATGGTGCAAAAACGGTGAAAATTTACGCTGACGAAGTTGCGCGGGACAGCTAGTAATAGATATTTATAAGATCTTAGTAACAATAACTAACTACGTAAGTAGGTACTAATTATAGTTTGTCTTACTTAGGTACTTACTTAATTTAATATTTCTTTAAACCTTGATAAGTTTAATTCATGCACAGCTACTCATTTTTATGCACATAATTTTGGTTCATAATTAAATCCAAATATTATGTGCATAAAAATGACCTACCTACAGAGATGTCCACCAATTATCATACTTATTATTTTGTTTATTAGGGCGCCGATAGACGAAGGTACTCAAAGAACAGTTGTGATCGGAGATCAGCTTATAACATCGGATGGTTTGGCGGTCGACTGGGTATACAATCATCTATACTGGACTGACACCGGCAAGAATCACATTGAGCTGTCAGACTTGCAAGGCAACATGAGGAAGATTCTCATCAGGGACCAACTTGAGGAGCCCAGAGCTATTGCTTTGAATCCTCTTGACGGGTAAGTCATTGCAAATGGAATTTGAGATTTATTATTCTTAGATCAGATGTTATGAAGTATAACTCGCGGTGAGGCACAGCGCTGTACAGCGATCGCGGTCAAACTATAGGTATGAATTTTCGATGTTATCCGATAGCTATATCTAAATTTAAGGGTGTGATATGTAATCAAAATTAGGTACATAACCCCCGAACGTGCCCAAAATATATATATGTTGTTTCTGACCTAAATTGCGTTCGTGTATTTGGACGCAAATTACCAGTGGCGAAGGGTCCATAGAACACCATTACTTTCGTTTTCCCTTTGGATCCTAGATACGTAATCTTAAAGGTACAAAGAAACGTGTCCAGCTAGACATACTTTTAAATCGGGTCACCTTAGAAACATTTTAAACCTTCGCCTCTGCAAAGCCTCTCAGTCTGCAACCTATGAAAAATCAATAATCAAACATAACACAGATTCTAATAGCAACATTACGATTTTGATCAGATATATTTGCCCATGAAATAGCATGTTTGTTAGATAACATTCATTAAGCACTACCTATATTAAATGAAACGGCATATTTACTTTTAGAAGTGCCTAACACAAGAAATATAAAAGGCATGTTTTCATTTGCTTTATTACAGAGAGCACAAAACCAGTCAAAAAAACAAACAGATGATAATTTAGAAGTCAAACTGTGTAAGTTTGTCTCAAAAAAAATCCTCATAAAATTAATAATTTGCTCAGAATTCCAATTAGGGACTTTGCAGTCTGTTCTTAGTCAAAAACGTCACTACAATTGATAAATTTAATAAATCAAATATGACACAAAATGTAACGAATGGTGATTTAAATACGGTCGTCTTCCATGACCTTGTTAACACTGATTGAAAACGGCTCCTTAAGATTCTCTTTGAACGACGCAAATTCGACCAATTGAAGAAAGAATGTGACATGATTTCGAGCCGCACCTACCTACGTACAAAATTGTAATATACCTACTCATTGACGCATTACATAATTTAAGATGATTGCACTATATTATATTGTTTGCTATTAGGCATGACGATACGTTTACGCTTCACACATACGTAAAAAAAACGTCACGTAAAAGATTCCGCGATAAGAGATCGGAATTTTGTTGAGTCTGTGTAAATTTTTCATTAGAAATAAGTATCGCTTTACAATGGATTTTAACTTACGGTACACATGATAATTTTCGCAAATTCACACGATTTAGCGTTCAATTGCTATTGTTTTTTTATAGAAGTTTTGATTTGTGATAATTTATGGGCAAATATTTACATTCTACAATTAAATAAAGTATTCGTGTATAATAAAAGTATGCATAGTCTACCTATAAGTTAGGTATAAGCTCTTCCAAACCCAGCTACAAGTTGGGTGTACCTAAAGCGAGCCAGTCTGAGTGAGTGGGTAGATTTATCATAAAAAACGCAGTAAAACAAATCAATGGGAATAAGGAAAGACGCCAGAGTTCATCGGAAACTTTCCGTACAATCAACAGAAAGGTCCACAAATATAAAAAATAAAGATTAATAAGTTTTTTTTCATGTTTTTCAAAGGTGGATGTACTGGACCGATTGGGGTCAGGTGCCGAAGATCGAGCGTGCCGGTATGGACGGCTCTCACCGACAAACGATCGTGTCTTATGACGTCAAATGGCCTAATGGACTTACACTGGATCTCGTGCGCAAACGCGTTTATTGGGTGAGTTCGTAAGAAGAACCTACTAAAAAAAATATTAATGAACGGACTTATTTTTTGCATATTTGCGGCAAAATATCTAGTACCTAGTTAGCGGGAACGGTTACAAACATATTATTTAATGTTTATTACATTATTATGATTACAAATAAATATAGGTAATTAAAATTAATATAAATGTATAGTCACAAAATAGGAGTGTAAAAATGTAAAAGTTGTGTTGTGGACACACGCAATTTTAAAATTTCAAATTGTAGTCGATCCAACATTTCATCTTAATTTATTGGCATTATTTTTATTGTACTCTACCGGTAATGTATTTACAAGTGAGTATTATTGACGTCATCTTCTTCAATGTATGAAAAAAAAACATAAATGCGAATAACTGAATACTTATTCGGACTACAAATGTGTTTATAAGTGTACCTACCTATTCAAAATTTGTTTAATATTATCGACAAACAATGCTTAATGGTTTCAAAAAGCAAATGGCGCCTACAATTTACATCAATTAACTCGTATTTACCAGCTACCATAAAATATGTCTAACACAAAAACAATACTGAAAATCTTCCGTCAGTTTTTGCCACGACGAAATAACTGGCTGCTATGGAATTATCTACTATAATCAATGTTTTAACAGAATATCTATATATAGGATGATTTGTAATATACTAATAACCTCCCGCTTGTGACTTCTTTACATAACACTAAATAACTTTGTATTATCAGTTTTGGAAAATATTTAATATATTAACCCTTAATCATCTACCACTGTAAAAAGGAGTAAAATAATAATAATGTCTTGGGACAACTCACACAAAGCTATCTGATCCCAAACTGAGCAGAGCTTGTACTATGGAAAGTAAACAACCGATAAACAAACATTATAGATAAATAACACCCAGACACAGAATAAAACCATCGTGCTCATCACACAAAGTTTTATCCTGGGTGGGGATCGAACCCACGACCTCTTGCGTAGCAGTCGAACCAGAGGCAGTCAAGTAAAAATCTGACAAAGAAACTCCGATGTGTGGTAAATGATTGTGTGACAAAAGTAGGTGGTAGGTCGTGAAGGCTTAATTTGTATTTTTTTTTAATTATATTACGAAGATGTAAAGAAACCAAGAGCGGAAGGTAATTAGTATATTACAGATCACCCTGTACGAATCAACGACCATACAGTGGCTGTATAGTCGTTGATAAAAACGAATCCGTATTTCCCTTGGTCACAAGATGACTAGAGAACGACTTAACTGATTTCATATTTTTTTTATTTTAGTTTCTAATACTCTGTAGAACGCTCTTACGTAAAAACAAGAAAATGCCAAAAAAAAAAATAGCGGGGCGAAGTTTGCCGGAACAGCTAGTATTTTATACATTAGGGCTTACCTATATAACTTCAGTATAATAAATCATTGCAATCATGAATAAGAGTCTCTGAAAAAACCGAAAGGAACTAACTTAATAGGCTTAATATAAATTATAGTTTATTATTATATTATTATTAATAGAGTGTATCAAGGATAGCAATTTGTTATGAACGTGTTTAAGCATGACAAGCATTTTATTTACTATCGTCACATAAATTTTAACTTTAATTAAACATCTTGGTAGCTATTCTATAAAAATAACTCTCTAGACAATACCACATTTTTTAAGATAGTTTAGAATAGTTAATGTATTAAGGACATTATGTACGACTAGGTACCGTCATTTACATACATATTTTTTTTGGATTGCAAATGCGATTGTTTTATTGCAGTTTCTTTTGCATACCAATGGCAATAATTCAAACGTTGATTCTTCTAATAAAAACACCTAAAATCTATACTAATATTATAAAACTGACGAGTTTGTTTGTTTAAACGCGATAATCTCACTACTACTAGTTCGAATTCAAAAAATATTTTACTGTTGGATAGCCCATTTATCGAGGAAGGCTATATAACATCAAGCTACGACTAATCGGAACGGAGCATCAATGAAAAATGTTGCAAAAACGGGGAAAATTGACGCAAACGAAATTGCGCGGGTCAACTAGTATCATATGTTTTAGAAGTTCTAAGAACGTGCTTCGGTACAGAGGTACTTAATTTGTGTATGAAATCATCAATCTAGCAACTAAACCATTGTGTTGCCTAGGTGGACGCTAAAATGAACATGATATCATCGTGCAACTACGACGGAACAGGTCGTCGCGTCATACTCTACTCAACCGATGTACTTCGTCATCCATTCTCTATCACCACATTCGAAGACTGGGTCTACTGGACTGACTGGGATAAAGCTGCTGTCTACAGGGCAAACAAATTTAATGGTAAAGACATTGAAGCCATCACACCAACCCACAATGTAAGTAAAGCCAGAAATTCTTCTTTCCTACTCCGTGATCATCATGATAGCGATCTAAGAGTATTTATATCTTAGACTAATTAAATGAGCATACTTTAGATAAATATTTATTTTTAGCTAGACTAATTAATTGAGAATACATCAGATAAATATTGCCTCTGTACAGCTGTAGATAATGGCATTGGTATGATTAAATAATATTTTATCCATCAATGCCATTAATAACAATAAATGATAAAATTGTATGAAATGATAAAATTTAATTGCGATACTGTCAAACTGCGAGTCTAAAGCGTATGGTTTGAAGTCAAGTGATGAATAATGGTGTCATCATGCCACTACAGACATAACAATTATGAACAACAGAATACTTAAAGAAATATAACAGTAAAAAACAAAAATGATGCCATACAGAAATCATATTTAACGTGTCTTTGTTAGAAAAAACACATTAAAAGGTGATACATTACATTAGGCAAATACTCCACGTAACGTGCCGTATCTTAACTAACAAAACTGCTATCTGTTACACAAAAATTGACTTAACAGCTCCAAAACCCGATGGTGATTCACGTGTACCATCCATACCGTCAACCTGACGGCGTGAACCACTGCGCAGCCGTCAACGGTCACTGTTCCCATCTCTGCCTCCCCGCACCTCGCATCGGGCCACATTCGCCAAGAGTCTCCTGCGCTTGCCCCAATGGTTTGCGGCTACTACCAGACAACCAGATGTGCGTCGAAGACAGTAAGTACAATTTCACTTTTATAATCGTTTATAGGACCCACGCGTGTAGACTTTTAAGATAGATTATGTAACAGTGGCGAAGGGTCTTTAGGACACCATTACTTTCGGTTTCCCTTTGGATTGTAGCTGAAGTAGGCTACAAGTGGTTGCGCAGATGTATTTTTTGGAAGTAAATGGTGACAGGAAGCGGGGGGCGGGGGCGGTAACTAAACCAAGAGGATTAGAGATGCGATTACGCATTACATTGTCATAATTAGTATTACTAATTCATGTTTTTTTGTGATTATTTTGGTAAAGAAATTGTTTTTCAAAGTTTCTTTATTATTTACTGTAACCGTGCTAAATTTAAACTTTTATGAACTCATTTAAATAGTGTTTTTATATTGTTGAATTAAAATGTTGTTAGTATTTTTAATCGATTATTCGTTTTCGTAAGTAATTTTAGGGTCGCATCTCTATGACATGCGCGAATGTGATAAAAACCTAACTTCAATCCGGTCAAGATACGTTGATCGTACTGTACAAAGAACCATGTTCAGCAAGATATATTTGTGTATTGGGATACCACAGAAAAAAAAAAATTAACCCTTCGCCTATGTTATGTAAAATGGTTCTTAATCTTCATGATCGATGTCACTTCTTGGTTTTGATATAGGTTAATGACCCAATATCACCGAACATAAGCATTTGCTTATCGAAACGGTGAACAAGAAATTTAGAGGTCACGTCATGGCAAACAAAATAAAAACTATTGTTTGCAATTGGTGACCCTTGGTCGTCTTAGTACTTTATAATAATAGCTAAGAATATAGTTGGCCTGTAGCCTTAAGGCGTCTCTATGAATACTAAAACAATAAGACGTCGTTCGATATAGTATGCGAAAATATTAAAGATCTTTGTACGCGGTTTGCCGAGTTAAACTACGCAGCTTTAATATGTATAATGACGTGTGATTGTGTGAACATGATCAAATATGTTTAACAAGACTCGACTTAGTAATGTATTTAGCGGGAAGGCAATAAGTCAAAAACAATTTGTTTTTACTTCCGTACAGGTTGTTTGGTAATTGTTAATTAATGATTTCATTCGATTTATAGCATCAATCTGGTCTTCTTAACCTTTGCCTCGGACAAAATATCTTCATATGTGAAAAAAACTGCTTCTTTATATTTGTTTTTTTTTTTTAATTTTTTGCTTAGTTTTCATACATTTTTATTTTATTTGATTAAATTAATAAATGCAACATTATACCTATACTTACTTACTTAGATAGGCAACGTTAATTTAGTTTGAATTAATCAATAACGCCGAGTTTTGTCCATATTTAGAACAACGAAGGTCGAATAGGTGTTTCTAATGATGATAATTGAAATTCAACGACCTCTCAGGGTCTCGGAAGTGTTTCTTTAAAAAAAAAACATTTTTTTTAACGTTGGCACTGATTCAAATATTCCTATAGTTCGGTGCTCGAACGCAGTGAGTATTCGAAGTATGTCACGTCACATCTTAGAGGTAATATTATGTGATATTGCATAATACCGATTATACGAATCGAGTCGATTCGAAATACGTCATGACTAGCACTATAAAGTTGAATCGGATATGTTTACAAACTATACGTAACTGACATGAGTGACAGACCCGTTTTCTTGGCCGATTTCGAGACAATTGGGTTTCATGTTCCATATTACCCGATAAAACTGTCTGCAACATCGAATGTTGTGTTTAGAGGTAACTTGTGAGCCATGAGTATGGATTGCAAACGCATTACATATCACTTATGTAGGTATGCAAATATCCAAGTGCAGGTGACTGCAGGTCAGACTAACATAATACGCAGGTTGCAAATTATGTCAGTCTTATTTTAAATAATATTTACTACCTATTACGGTAAATAAACAAAACAATATAGGTCAATTGAGGCCACACAAAATCAAAATAGGTAAACAGTTTTTCCTTAAAGATTTAAGTCGATAAATAGGAAGTTAATTCATTAAAACAATTTTTTAAGCATGTTTAATTTCCGTGTTACATTAACTTTATGTACCTACATAGTTTATGCCATATTTAAAAAATATACATAGAAAATTGTATATTAAAGTAATTGACAATGCGTGTTGTGATTTCTGATTAGACTCTACCTACGTCACCAAACAGGTGGACATTATAATCACAGATAATACACAATTAATAGGATTGTTTAAAAGTCGATCGTGATTTCGGATAGATGAAACACTCACCTACACATGCATAATAATACATTTCATTGAATAGTGGGCTTGATGTTTTTTTCAACATGTAGGGTAAGTACCACGTATACAATCTTACTTTGACGTCACGAAATATAGTTTGTAGCTTGCCTGACGTGGATACTGTTGTACGGTATAAAATTTAACGAATATTGAATTAAGCAGGTATTGGGCTGAAAAATTGCATGGCATGTACATTCAAGGTTTCTTTTTATTGAAGATAAAAGCAATAGAGTAACGCCCAGTTTTCGAAAGACTGATTAAATTAGTTGATAGTGTTAATGGTGTCAGAACAGTAACAAAACGTGGAAGGACCGTTGAAATAAAATAGTGGTTGATTTCTACTTTCTTATGGCAAGTTTAGGTTACAGAAAGAGACATCATCATGTAGTTATGAGGTTTAAATCTTTACATAAAATCAGTTAAATATGTGGTGTACTAGCGAAAACATAACAAATATGAACAAAGAGAACTACTTTCGTGTTTGAATTATGTTTACCGTTATAATACCTGCACAATTGCACATTGGACACAGCAGCGGTTTGAGATAGTTACTTATCATGGCCAAACAAAAATTTAACGACTTCAAATACAAATTTATTAAATAAAAACGGAAAACCTCTACATATTCTTTTAAGACTGGAAATATTATCGCAGATTACGAGTCAGGCTTGTATGGCGTATCTAAATCGCGTGATAGAGGTAAAATAACGCAATCGTACTTGATGACGAGAATTAGTACGTAGGTATCTACTATGAGATAGCGATGGAAAATTCAATTGGTAGTTACAAATTAGAGATTCTATAGTCTAAAACGTCTGCATATTTCGTATCAAATAGTTTCAATCTCTTGCCTGGACTTTCCAGAAAATTGTGGTTACGATGTAACCTACTCACATGAATATTGCGTTCTAAATCAATATCCAAAAAACCGTAAATATAAAAAAAGTCCATGAATAACTAGGTAGTGAGTTATATTTAGACCCATCGAAAATTTCCGCGGACACAATAACACTAAACCACAAACAAGAGATTTCAAGGATAACTAATTTGTTTTAGGTGCTTATTTAGACACGTCCAGTTCCATTTATTAACTTATTCAATGATGTCTTACTCAAGATACCTAAAACTTAAGTCTCGTAGGTGAATTAAATTATTGGGTACTCTGTAACAGAGAACAAGGATGACTTTTTTATTTCAAATATGAACATACAATTTTTTACTTGACTTCTTACAACTTGTGGTTTAAAATATAATAAAGTAATTACTTTATTATAACAATGTGGTTTAAAATATAATAAAGTAATTAGGTACTCTATTATATTTTAACCACATTGTTAAATATATAGGCGTGGGAACTGTATATTTAATTTAAATACTTAAAGGAAAAATTAAATACAGGATAAATTAAACACAGAATCAATAAAATGATTGGTTATTATTCGATATTACCATACAAACCAGGAATGTACATATAAGGAAATCTATATATTGGTACCTATAATGAGCATCCTTGTAATATACGGGAAAGTTTGTTTCGAGACTGTTTCAAGGGTTTCCACATAAATTCTAGCTATTTTCTAAACTAAATATATATATGATAATTTATGGCCGGTTTTACCAATAAATAGTGATTTCTTAAACAATATTTAGGATATATTAATAAATTCATTTTACCATAAATTTAGGTATCTCCTATATCATTTCATCATACAACCGTGGTCTACAGATTCAACTATTAAATAGCTAGTGGTAACGAATTTCTTTATATAGATCTCTCAGGGAACTCCTAGTTGTTGGTATTACTCCTATAAGTAAACTCACTCGAGATATCTTTTGTAAGAATATTAATACATCGACACCATTCAGTAAAGTTGTAAGGAACGTAATATCGGATACCACTGTTTATTAAAGACCAATTGAATGGGTCAATAAAGAAGACATTTATTACGATTGGTAGCAAGTGTATAGTATTGATTGATTAAACTGGTACCGCTTGATCAATCGACGACTGTGTACTTGCAGTGCCCGAGGAATGGACAAAAAAAATGCCAGTAGCCAGACAGGTTGGGTTAAAAATAGCGTACACATGTCTATCCTGATATTTTTAGCTACTCTTGCAGTTTACGTAGATAGACTTACAGTATCTGATATAATTCGCTTTATTTAATGCGCAAAGCGAGGCCATCATTGAATTTTAATCCGATGAATTTTAGTGTTACATATCTATATCTATATATATACCTAGATTCATATCCACATTTCCAAGCCAGAAAAATCGATTTAAGTACGTAGAAGTAAGTAAACGTGAATCGAATATTCTCGATATTTTTTTTTAATTATTGAACTACGGTAGACTCTTAATATGTCCATAGTTTCGTACCGGGAAGTTGTCATCCTTTTAAAAATATAAGGTCGCATAAATAATTATATATTTTCGTATCTCGGATTAACGGCATTGAGGGTTCAAGGTTTAGAGAATGTAAACATACATAAGTAGCTATGTTTTTAATCACACTTGTTTAAGCTTACATTTTAAGTGTAATTGCCGACAAGTAAAAAAACAAATTACCTAAATATGTAGGTACTTAAGTACTCTGGTACATTACTTACAATACTTTAAATGCGAATATAACTCAATCTCTATCAGCTTGTTTCGATTTGATGTCAAATTTCTTAAACGAGTTTGAAGGAGTTTTGTACTATGGCGGGCTAACCCTGAAGGAAAGGACGTGGTGCCTACGTTACTACCTACTTAGAATTCGATAACAAAGTTGTTGATGAAACCTAGTATAGACTTGCAACAGCAATGAGCGACTGATGGCAGGTACATTTGTACCCTGTCGTTGCCATTGAGCTACCTACTTATAGGCAGCGACTGGTCGACATGATATTTTTTTATTTCATTTTTAGTACACAATTGCAGCCAATAACGAAAGCCAGATTAAAATTAAGAAATGCATCCGATGGGATATGGTGCAATCTAAGATGGCGCGGGCAAAGTTTCGAAGTAAAATCTTGTCGTATATTGGTTTGTCGAAATTCAGATTTTGAGTCACTGTGCACTACCTATAAAATGTGTCATGTTAATGAATTTCTCTGGATCTTAGTTTGAGAAAGACTCGATTTCACCGAGGAATTCGGGACTTTGCTTTTTTTTACTTTAATAATGCTTGGCCCTCTTTACCCACTGTTTTATTAAGATGTACACTAACAAGCGTTCTCAGACTGGTCTAACTGGACTCAAATACTTTCGGAACGGGTTCGGCCTTGAGCCCCTTAACTCTGTGGATCTGCCACGGCTTTATCAACCGTTCATTGGCTAAGGTATTTTAGGCCTAACATCAAGCAGAACATAAAACTTGCACCTAGATTGTTCTAAAATCAATAGTACAGTTACAATTCAATCAAAGCATTCCAGAACAATCTAAACAACGTCTTCGAACGACGAATTCTTATCACATAATTGAACTATTGCGTCATCTAACGCGTATGACACTAAAGGAATCATGGGGGCTACAAAAACAGTCCTTGTTAGTTCAATTTTCGTAATAACATCGCTAAAGCAAGGCCACTAGAACATCGACGTGAATTTTAAAAATACTTGCTCACACACTCAGCATTAATCGTATGCCGCCACGTCATTCAATGACGACATATCGTACGATCCTATATTATCATTAGCAAATTGTATGACTGATCTCTACGAAGAATTTGTTTTGATTGGAATATACCACGCGTGGGTAATTTTACCCTTATCAATCTTGTAGTAGGTATTATTCAATGGATTTAAATCGGCACACGTTATCCTACTAATTGTTGGTATTATTTGTATTACAAATCGTTATCAAAGAAATTCTCTACAGCCCGATAAAGCATGTAGTGTCGATTCATATTTAAGTACCTACTTGTAGTAATTTTATTATGTTTATCAATATCTGGGAAGTGATTAGTAGGTGAAACGCGCGACTAAAGATTGTAAATACATCAGATACATAAGATCATCATTTTTATTTCATATTTTTAACCACCTACATAGTTTATTGAAGTTCTATAAGTAGTTGTACAGAATGAGAATGAAGAGAATTGTAGAAAAGAAGAGAAACTTTTCGATAATAACCTACATTTAAGTAGACCTAATAATGAATCACTATATATTTTTTATTTACCTGTGAGTATGACCTCACTAGTTGGTGCGCATGCACTAAGCGGACCTACATGATTTACAGCGGTGTTCGTAGTGATGAAAACGACACACGCCCAATAGTCAAACAGTTGGCGAGTAAGGCGACGTGACGTCACAGCATCACGCCACCTTTTGTTTAGTGGTTCCTCACGCGATCCGGCACGCCGCATGCGCATGAAAGCAATATGTTACCGCATACTGGGTGGCTTAATTTAAAATTAATTTATACGTCTATTTTATATTATTTTCGCTCAGGATAAAGCATATTCCCTATTAACGGTATACAAATCTACGATGAGCAAAAGAGGGCATATCTTATAATGTTAAAATGACAATATTGAATAGACCTATTGTTCAAATACCGTACCAAATGTTTGTTTATTCATCAATGTAAGTTATTTCTAAATTCTACCTGTGCCCGTAAGACAAAAAATGAATCACAAAAGGTAACTTTTGTCATAGTGAACAAACTAGAGAATGGTTTAAAAGCGTGAGCCGGATCGCGCTCAGTTAAACTGACAGCACGGCTAGGTGGTGGAACGTCAATGGCGGTTACACGCGACCGGTTTTTCGGCCAGTCTCGATTCATTCCGTTTCGGAACTTCGTGAGTGTCGCGTGTGCCGCGTATGCATATAAATTGTTTCGTTGTGACATGAATGTATAAACCGCCACCCTCTAAAAGAAAAAAAACAAACAAGGATTTATGATATGGAAGCATTTTAAGTTGTATTTAATAAAATCTACAGATGCGATTAAACCAGTGGAGGTGCATAATACAACTATTAGTTCAAATGAAACTAAAGTTATCGAGGAAAAACCTGTAACCAGTGAGTATTTTGGTGTCAAAAACCAAATTTTAATTAGACCACACTCTTGTTGTCTCTCAGACTCAGTAAAAATCGTTTAATATATCAATTTTGTGGCGTTTGATTCACGACTCTTAAATAGAATCTGCCGGAATGAAAGTGAACGTGGAACTAACCTTGCTTTCTGCGAGTTGCAATTGCAAATTTTAATTTGAACTTTTCTGTCTTTTCAATCAATAACAAACGCCACAATCTTGATCGAAGATTATTTCATGGATTGGTTGATTCATATTCACATCGTCCGATAAGATAAAATAATCTCACCCAATATCATAAAAATGGGCTATGGGTTTCGTTCATTACTAATACTCATCAAACCGTCAAACTAACAACAGTTCATTGTGAATGTACAAACAAAATATCTGTGTGTCTTCAACTTGGGATTCCTTGACTGATTTGCAGGGCATGTCAAACTGCTAGTTCACAAACTGATGTATTGCTATATCGAATGCGAATAATTAAAGGGAGTGCCAGACACATATGGTGGATTTAAAAAGAGAAGGGCTAGGCCTTCTCTTGAAACTGGGTAGAGCGATATTGAAGAACGAAGAATCTACTGAATCCGAGGAATCGAAAGACTCTGAATTGTCTACTGTGGACCCACAAGCTGAGCCAATGAAGGTGTACTGGGAAGCTGATGAAAAAGATCTGAAACATAATAATCAACCCTTCATAGATCTGTACCTTAAAGGAGAAGGATCTCTGGACACAATACCAGACGCGACTGAGAAGCCCGTCAAAGAATCTCATTATAATTTTGAAAACCTCATTAGGGGTCGTTTACCCAACATACCTATTTTAGAGGGTAATGTATTAAAATTTTATTTAATTTTCTTTTAGAGTCACGTAATTTGTTGACGGGAAGACACACAGATTCATTATGAGCTGGGTGCATGTTGCATAAACTTTGTTACTAATACCTAACATAAAAATAAAAAATACTACTGACTCAACACAAATATTTGGCAATTTAATGCTTACGAACGATGAATGTCATCACAAATTGTATAAAATTATTCATAGGATGAATTGGAATTTTTCATGCTAAGTTAATCATAATAAACATTACCTGATTGTCATAACTAATTATATAACCTTATAGTGAAATGATATTCGGTTTAATATACAATACGAGCACAATGTATAAAATGTCATACATTACTACAATATAAGGGTTAAAAAAATGACCTACTCATATGTAATGTGAAAGTAGGTTAGGATATTCTAGTTAAATAGTAATAGTTGGCACGTTTCATTGACAGAAGCTGTAAATAGAATTTCTAGAGTGATCCGGTTAACGCCTACACGAGCATAAAGTTACTATTGACAATATTAGATGTAAGAATATTGATTTAATATACAATACGTGCAGTCGATACGTGGAAGTGTTCCTACGTTGGTTCACTGTATACCTACGTGTTGACACTGAATCGGTCAAAGAGAATCAACAACATTCGTAAATATTTATTGTTCTTAGTATATGAAGTTTGCTTTTATCAGAATTTCAGATTCAAAGATGTTACATAATTTATTATACACTTTGGTTATTTAACAATCAGTTTAGTTTCATATTATTAATTTCATTACTTTTTAAAATTTTATGTTGCTTTATTTAACAATTTCGCATCACTTTTCCTAAACAAATTAAATTGGTGGAGGTTTCATAACTCACAAAACGCAACAAGCGTAAATAACGATTTCTTTAATAAAACATTCTAACAGCTTTGCAACGTATTCTTGCACTAAGATCATTTAAAGCCTTTCAAAATGTTCCTTCTTCAATTCACTATAAATTATTAAGACTTAATTTCTCGCATTCGATCAAAGTAACTTTCGCTTCACTCACGTTGCATAGCAATGAATACGTTGCAAGGTTGACCATAATTGCTACATGGCAGTGTCATAACCTTTTTTATTTTTTTATTATAGGCGTCCCAGAAACACCTAAGACAGGCACAGGAATCTCAAGCAGCGGCCGCGATGCCGGCATGGTCGCTGGCGTTGTTATCGCAGTAATATCTGGAGTCCTTATTTTGGCTGCACTGGTAAGCAATCAATAAAGTTAATAATAGAAAATTCCAAAATACCCCACCGTTTCTAGTCCATCTTCTATTAGTCCAAGGAGTCGTTGTCAATAGAATAATAGCCACAAGTAAAAGAGACAATGAAAGCGCACATACCGCAATGTTATTGTTGACTCACTTATTCAAGACATACCAATTTGTTTTAGTCATTCTCAATCTACCTTGTAGATTACAAACACAAAAGCCAAAAAAATAATTCTTCCATTACTCATTAACCTATTAGGATTGGATCATGCGACAACGCCTACCTACCGGACACGATATGGAAATTTTAAAAATAAACGTCACATTAAACAGCCTATAAATAGCGTAATGTAAATATCAATCGATCATTAAATTTATCTTTTACGATGGAGGCGTGAGATACTACACTAGACAGTTTGATTAGGAAAAAATAATTACCTAATTGCGAATATTGTCTATCCCCGATAAGAACTACACTCATTGATAATGAAAATTTTTGACTCGTTGATGAAATGGTAAGTAGGTAGATACTAAACCTACCTACTTCCCGTCTCAAACCAAATCAGAATTTTGCTGCGCGTGGTGTAATTGTATCTCATTATCCACTCTGCAAACGACAGATGTGCATTCCAATCTACTTTTAAAAGCATTCGCATCAAGTTATGAAAATCGTCGGATAAGATCACTAGCCAATTGATAAATTGCGTTGAGTAATATCTTGATGACGTTAAATTACTTCAGTTACTGTTCTAATAGACACCAATTGTTTCCAAGTCTTTGATGTGTCTACTCGGCCTTCGCCAGTCGCTGGCCTTTAAATCGAGTAAAAATCACTTATAAAATTAATGATAACTACTCGTTTCAGATCGCAGTGGTTATGTACAGACATTACGTGCACCGTAATGTTACATCAATGAACTTCGACAATCCTGTGTACCGCAAGACTACGGAGGACCAATTCGCGCTCGAGAAGAATGGCTACGCACCGGGCAGTAAGCTATACCCGAGCACCGTGGGCGAAGAGGTGAGAGCGCTAACCGCTATGGAGTGTACGCTTAACATACAAAACAGTCTAAGATAAGTCGTACGAGGACGCGCCGCCCTAAGCAAAGCCAATTAATGAGTCGGTGCCACGCACCATCGACTTAGATCTTAATTTTCATATATTTTTACTGTAAATTAAGAACATTATTTTCAAAGACATCATTCCGACTTCTTATGTACAATTAATACCCCGTGTAACTTGGCCAAATGATAACGTTGTAAATATCAAGGTGAAATCTAGCATTATTTTACTATAGTAAAGTAATATAATAAGGTCTGCCTAAGACATTTTAAACTTGATGTATTTAGAGTTATATTTACTAGAAATTGTTTTAAGGATTTATAGGAAATATTTTCGTTTAGATTTAAAAGATTGTGGCAATTTATAATGTGCCAACATTTTTACCGCATCAGTATTAAATCATAGTTGCCAAATTATTGGCTCTAAGTGGTAGGTGTATAATGCTGTAAATAGTCCCTTTTAAATAGCGAATATGATTTTGTAATCTGCCTAATGCTTAACATAGACTTGACTAATGATATTTTACTGCCGATATATTTATTTTTCATGCGTTAACATGCGAGGGCATATTTATGGTAAGTATCGAGTAGATAAAACGCAGCGTTGTGCGCATTGATTTGCATAAGACTTTAGATGTTTAGCCGTATTTTTGAAGACATATAGAATGATTCCTAATATTTTTTTTTTATTTACAGGCCCAAGAACCTCTTAATACACCGGGTACAAATGACTTTGTATAGTGTACAAGCTGGAAGTAAATACAGTATAATGTCATTGAATGTGAAAAGAAAAAAAAGGACATGTGATACTTAAAATAGTGTTATCCAGTGAATGGGACTTAAGCTAACATTTTTGTAGTAAACTCTAAAAATAGTTAGCGTTAGTGCAGTGAAGTGAAGCTTATTGGAACATAGTTCTGTTCGCTAATGAACCTCGCGCCGGGAAGGATCTCAAAATTATGATTAATTTCATCAGTTGTCATATCACAATGTTGTCGGCCATTCCGTACTGCACTGTTCGGTGCAGCGTACAAGAGATCTTGGTAACGCTTTTGTACTATTTGTATCACATTACACATTAGAAGGGACATGTTTGCTCTAATTTCCTCTTAAACTGTGAATAGTATAAACATTCTAAATATTGCTTTATAAAATGCCTGGTGCATTGTAATTATTTATATAGAGTTTACATTTTTTATTCCACACTAGAAACTAATGTTCATATTTTACACCTATTATCAATCTGTACTGAACTCTTTAGGTTTCCACATTCAGAGAGAATGAAAGCTCATGTTTCATAATGAAATGTACTTAGTTATAGTAATTTGTCATGTTTTCCTAATATTTTATAGATTGAACTGAATCTACATATTGAATTATAATGAAATATTCAGGTAGGCATTGTATATCTAGATTTTTTAATTATCTAATTGGTTTATTTATTGCGTACACACTAGACGATTTAGGCTAATGTTTACTGTATAATAATGTGCCAATGTTTAGTGAAATCTACAATTGTCGCCAAATTTTATTGTACTATAACTTGATGTCGTTGAATTCTTATACGATATGTTTGTTGCGCCTGTAATTTATTTGTATTATATGAAATTGTTATTATTAGCATAGTGCAGTTTTTATATTTATTATTATATTTTATATAAACAGTTGATTTTTACCATCAAACATTTTTATGTATTTATATATTTAATAGCAATGAACGCATAGTATTTGGAATGTGACTTTGTCAAGCAAAATCCTGCCAAATCCTCTAAATATAAATTATTACTCTATTTGTAATGTAATTCAATTACATTAATACATACTTGATGCACATTTCATACAATATGCCTAGCTCAATAAGTGTGGTCACTAAAATAAATTATTGTGTAAATATTGTCAGTAAAATATATGTAAAAGGTGTTAATATATTGTCTTTTATTTTTGTGATACTCGCGTCGGGTACCAATACTGCAGTCCCGGTACTAGCTGTCACGGCAACCACTACGAGCTGCGGTTTGTATACAAAGATAACTTAGAAAGTGAGGTGACGCTATGGTGCAAATTGAAACAATGTTGCCAATGTCCAATTCATATTTCTAAGACATTCTCTATAACAAAAAACACGTGCCTGCCTATTTCAGGGACATGGAATTTGCATTTAATGCACAGCACAATAACATCCTGCAATTATTATCTATATAAATAAAAGGTTCTATATATATTTGACAGCGCAAAAGTAATGTCATAGTTTGAATTGGCTACCAGTTTGTTATAAATGAAAGGATTATTTGAAATGTAAAAATCATGACAATAAGTCTATTTCAATTTCTTTAGTAACTCTATTTTTTTTTGTCAAAGTAGGCTTTTAAAACGACTTTAAAGGTTTGTGATTTATTGTAGTAAATGCAAAATTTACGGACGGCCGATACAAATCTCCAAAACGGGAGATCATTCGGCCTGAAAATGGGAGTCTCGGAATATCCAATTTACTGAGCTATGATAAGGTTTTACTATTTTAGATCTTCAAATGATAGCCAATTCAAACAATGACATTACTTTTGCGGCACCCTATATATTTATGATTTATAAAGCAGATGAATTCTTAAAAATATATCTACTTGAATCACAAATTTGGAATGAAGGAAACAGTTACATCTAACTGACAAACTAAAATCGTGTTCGAGGAAAAACGTGTCTTCCAACATATGTAAGTATATCGAGTACCTACAATTGCCTGTTTATAAAATAATAATCATTAATCGATAAAATCTACCAATGCGGAAATCAAAACACAATGAGAGCACTGATTAAGGATAAACACAACACAGTACTGTTTGATTAAGTAAATTAAAACTTTGACCGAGTAATTGGCTTTATCAGACAAATATTTTTATATCTACTGACCCCGTCAAAGGAGTACTACTATCGGACAGATAACCCGCGTTCCGTCCTATCTTGGATAAATCCGACTGGGGAGGTCAAAGAATTAACCTGTAATCAGTGATCATACTTTGATTCTTCTAGAACCATGTGGTAATGTATTATCATAAATCAAGTGATTTAATTACCAACAGAAAACATTCGGTAATATGTTTTTGAATTCCAAAGGTTATGTTTGAGTTTTTTTTTAGTTTGTCAGTGAATGACGCTCAACGCACACCACACCGGAACATGATACGCTAGATTGAGCACCTACTAAAAGAGTGCGCCAACCAACGCGGGGAGATTGACGGCACCTGATAGTTAGATCATATCACAGCTGCCTGACGCTATAGACGTAGTGTATAGTGGCTACAACATCACACAAGAAATCTTTATTTTGAGGCGGAAAAAATGGTTGACGCACGGAGTGCGCGTCAGGCAATCTTCGCCTGGTAGAGACGATAATCTGTGGACTGTAGGATCTATCCAAACTAAGAAACTAACAACATACCGTTGCGAGAGGACTGACTGTAAAAACTTGTTTTATAGTAGCAACATCAACTAAACTCAACAGCTAATCTAATTAGTTAGAGCGGCATTGTCATCTCAGTAAGTATTTAAATTAAGCAATTTAAAAAGAGTGGCCGCGAGTTTTTATTGCCAGGTTCTTTTCTCCGGCTTGACCTATTGTTTGCGAAATTGGCATTACATGTACATGTAGAATCCCGACGTATCACAAATGTTGTTTTCCATCCTAAGTGAATGAAGAATTTTGTATTTCCTGTTATCTATATCCTATTACTATATGTAGGTATATCTCCATTCTACGATATGAATCGATTTTAAAATATTCATTAGTGTAAATTTTAACTATGGGTTTACGGCGTCATTAAAATGTACGTTTGTGAACAAACTTATTTTTATTATGCCATTTGATACATGTACAGTACAGAGGCGGAAATTAGGTAATATATTGCGAATAAAAATACAAATATGTAGATACTTATATTGGGATGTGTAGCAGTTACATTCATCTCTGTGTTAATACATTTGATGCGAGGTAAAATATATTACAATAATATAAAACTTAAAATAATACTTATAAGGAAATATCTGGGCTTTAATAGATAAGACTAACTAGTCGGGACTTATATAAATTAGTGTACAACATATGATTAGACATAAGGTTTGACGCTTTGTGAAAAGTATATACTTACTTATTTACTTAGTCATTAATTAAACACTTACCTAAAAAGTAAAACTTAATTTTAATCACGCGGTTTTAGGTCCTTAGGTATATTATTTGCTATTGCAGAATTCAATTCTGAACAGAAAACTTAAATTTACATTAAAATCGTCTTTAACTGAATTGATACTACTATGTAACTGAAAGGTGTGGGCAAATTTCAGCAGTGGACATTATTGGCGATTGATTGAATTGAAAATTTGGCGGTTGTGATTGTGTTTAGATTGATATACTGACTTTTTTACAATACTTATGTTTAATAAAATTAGGTACTATAGTTTGAACGAGACCGCTGTACCGCGCCTTATAATGACGCGGCGAGCTGGGGGCCGGAAATGAAAGCGCATGAGTTTCGAGATAGATATTGTCGGATGTCTCTGACAACTTTAAGATACGACTGGGGGTGTAAAGCCCAAAATTATTATAATTCCCTATAAATCAACAACATATTTTTCTTTATATTTTTTGTTGTTTTGGCGAATTAGCCCAAATTTTCTGTTAAATTCTTCAACTGAAAATTTGGGCTCATTAAAATTGAATTAACCCGCTTTTATCAAATGTTTTCATAATATTTTTCGCAGTACCCGTTTCGTATAATATTTGCATACAAAGCTTTATTTGTCTGGGTTTTTTTATTATTAAAAATCTCACATAAGACAGTCCGGTACAAACAACCCTGGCTACCGCCGTGAGCGTTGACGACTTGACGGCGGACTGACAGAGCTTCATGGCCGAATACGCCCCCCTCCTCGCCGCACGCATACCTAGGGCGCGGTACAGCGGTACCGGTCAAACTATAACATACAATTAGGTATTCAGTATAATTGTGACACATCGACCTTTGAAAGTGACCACACATTTCTGTTACCTACATGTTGTATAATGCAATTTTAACTACTTAACTATGAACAACAAACTATAATTACTTACTAAATACTACTACTATTATTAATTGTAAGGTATCACTCACATGAATCAGCCAGCAGTAATAATTTAAAGTACTTACATAACAGCTATGTAAGTACTGTAAATTATTGTTGCAGGATAGTTACGATCCTGCAACTAACATTAAACCCTATCTATTCTATTTTGAAAATAGAACGAAAAATTAAGACAAAACTTTTGCTAGTTAAATGCTTTTACTGGCATATAAGAGTTTGATTGCTCTTTTTAGGGTTCCGTACCTCAAGAGAAAAAACGGAACCCATAAAGGAACACTTTGTTATCCGTCCGTCAGTCGTTATGTCGGGAACGCGTGCAGGTATCAAGTTAAAATTAAAACCATATACTTAGGTCTCCAGTCCCTTGAAGCTGTTAAGTAAAAAAAGATACGGCCGTTTATGCCGCAAATAACATACATTTCAACACTATCAAGGAATCAACATTTATAGGGTATTTTTCGTTGACCTAGAACTATGTAATTTGGCAAGTAATACCGCACCTTATACTAAAAGTTTAGGGAAAAAAAGTCTGAAAACTATCCATTTGTATAAATGTTGATAAACTTTCGCGATTTGTACACATTATTAAAATATATATATTACGGGTCTTAATCGCGTGAATAATTTAAGGTAAAATACCTTGTTTATTGCCCGACGTTTCGACCGTATTGCAACGGCCGTGGTCACGGGAAGACTAGTTGAGCTCAGCGTCGCCTCCGTGAAGCGCGGGTTTCGGAAACTACCCTCGCTTGATTTTTATCACTCACTATTACGGAACCGTCGGTACTTCGACACACAACACTAAGGACATCTGCACACTGGCGTGTAATGTTTGTTCGGCGGTGTATACACTTGCCGATCACGGGATTCCACGATGTTGACAAACGGTATCCGTCTTCTCGGTTGAAATTGACATGTTTTTTGATTTCAACCGCTTCCCTCGCCATCCTGGAGTAATAGTGACGGTCAGTGGAGAGGACCTGTGGTTTGTGTAGTTCAATCCAGTGATTGGTTCCCGCATCCGCGATGATGATGCGGGAGGATGCGGGAACCAATCACTGGATTGCGTAATAGTGAGTGATAAAAATCAAGCGAGGGTAGTTTCCGAAACCCGCGCTTCACGGAGGCGACGCTGAGCTCAACTAGTCTTCCCGTGACCACGGCCGTTGCAATACGGTCGAAACGTCGGGCAATAAACAAGGTATTTTACCTTAAATTATTCACGCGATTAAGACCCGTAATATATATATTTTAATAATATCCATTTGTAACTAAATCATAAAAATATAGTCTTTAGCGAGACTCGTTTTCTGAAGTA
The DNA here is from genome assembly GCA_945859575.2 of Herminia tarsipennalis. Lineage (NCBI taxonomy): Eukaryota > Metazoa > Arthropoda > Insecta > Lepidoptera > Erebidae > Herminia > Herminia tarsipennalis. The sequence continues at coordinate 19,797,215 of OX243836.2, forward strand.
TTTATATGTGCCAACAACTTTGTACGGAACCCTTTGTGGGCGAGAACGACTCGCATTTGTCAGTTTTTTTTTATACGAAAACCATGAATAATACATACCTACTTCTTATAATCATTTTTTTATTGATAGTGGTTAAAATAGATATTTTTATTCCAGTTCTACGAAAACATAACTAAAAATAACTAATCTATTCAAAATGTAATGACCGTTTTTCTCATCATTTGAGAACGGCTCGACTGACTTGTTTTTTTTTTTATAGCATACGTAATCGTCATATTTGTACGAAAGAGTAGCTTATGTCTACGACTTCCCACGAATACCTAAATATGTTCAGCATCTTTCAGTTTTCTAAAATCCTTTCTTAGGAGTCTTCTACATGATAAAAAAGTATTTGTTTAATTTCAAGAACTGCGAGGTGAATGGCGATGTACAGTAGCTTTCTCACAAGTTCCGGCGTCCCTCCGGCCAGATCACCACACATTCGCGCCGGGTACCCGGCTCCGGACCGGATTGAAACCGAAATGTTTGAAAAGTACCATATAACGTCATATAAAGAACGTCAAATTATTAAACTTTTATTTTGACGACTATAAATTCTTAAACACATAAACACGCCCCTAATAAGTCCGTTGGTCCACATTTTAACAATGCAGACAAACGTGCTTATTTAGGGCACTTTAAAACGTAATATAGCCTCATCAGCATAAAATATTTACAACAGACATTGTCTTTACGGGCGAACCCTATACAACATACACAAAATCCTTAAAGTAACAAAAAATGCAATGTCACCTTTTCCAATTCCGGCCATATACATATAAAAATGACAATTTTTGGAGAGATGCAGTTAATAATATTAATCGCTCGAACAATCGGTGCAAATTTCAAAATATTCGTGCGGGCTGTTGGTACCTCAAATAACCTGTTTCTAGGCGCCTGTCGTAGCCTGGTATTAGGAACAAGCAATTTCAACGATTCCAGAATTTGTGGATTATTCAAATTTCCACGGAGTAATATATTTTGATTGTAGTCATTTACCAATATCTACCAAAAAAATCCGGGACAGGTCACTATTCTATTAATAGCAAGGTAACAGAGTACTTTATCATATCACTATTATTGCATTATCATTATCATGTTTTTATCGCACATATCAATATAATTATCTTTTCAAGGTTACGCAGAACGTAATGTGCAATTTTGCGATGTACTTCCGCATATGTTGTCCAAGGTGCAGCTAATATTACAAATAAATCAATAGTACTTACTGCCAAAACAAAACAGCTTAATTAAGTTCAAGTACGTAGGTCATTGTATTACAGACTTTATTTAAATAATAAATATGTAAATTAATAATAGACATGCGATTTAAAATCAATAAACGAAGCTAGGCCAAAATATTCGAAATCACAAAACTTTTTCTTCAAATTACAATAATATCACAATCTAAACTTCTATATTTTGGTTACAGTAATGGTTTCAATTTCAACAAAATACTCACAAATATTATAACATAACTTAATAATAAATATTATTAACTATTAACAAGAATTCTATAAACTGGTGACTCCAAACATATTGTCTTAAATTTAAAGGCCGGTCTCATTAATCTATTTATCGATATATTTGGCTGCTAATCTATCTATCGATAACTTTGACATTTATATCGTACTAGCTGACCCGCGCAATTTCGTATGCGTCAATTTTCCCGATTTTTTTGAAAAATTTTAATTGCTGCTTCGCTCCTATTAGTCGTAGTGTGATGCTATATAGCTTAATCTTCCTTGATAAATGGGCTATCCAACAGTAAAATAATTTTTCGATTCGAACCAGTAGTTCCTGAGATTATTGCGTTTAATAAAACAATCAAACTCTTTAGTTTTATAATATCAGTATAGATGCAGCTTATGTCAAATACATAGCTGTAGTAGTCAAATCCATCGATAGATAGATTATTAAGACCGGCCGTTAATTGGCGTACACTATTAGTATTAAACTGACATTGTGTACATTGTGAACTTTGATTTATTTATTGACAAATCTAAGCGTAAGTTGCCGCCAGTCTACAGAAGCCAATACTACAATAACTTACTACTAATTATAACTTGAGCAAATTTCAATATGAAACATTTGAAAACAAACTGTTGTAAAATGAAAACGACAGGGAATCCGACACGATCGCTGAGGAATTAGGTGCAGGACCGTTAGCTTATCGTTCTCTGCGGAGCATAGAGAGGTGTGACAATTTTCGAAAATATTTTTAAACTTTCGCGATGTTTACACATATTAGTATATTATCGGGACTTAATCGCGTGAAATATTTAAAGATACGAACCTTTTATTTACCCGACGTTTCGATCGAATTGCACTGATCGTGGTCGCGGGTCGACCCGTCAAGTCCAAGTCCCGATAAAATTCTAATAGTGTGGTAACATTGCTTATTCACCCTTATCTCTTGACTAGCTGACCCGCGCAACTTCGTCTGCGTAAATTTTTCCCGTTTTTGTAACATTTTTCATTGCTGCTCCGCTACTGTTGGTCGTAGCGTGATGTTATATAGTCTATAGCCGTCCTCAATAAATGGGCTACCCAACCTGACCTGAGATTGTGATTTTTAAATTGGGACTGAGCAGTACCTGAGATTTTTGCGTTCAAACAAACTCTTCAGCTTTATAATCTAAACAAATATTATAAAGTTTGTTTGTTTGTTTGAACGCGGTAATCTCAGGAACTACTGTTCCGAATTGAAAAATTGATTTTCTGTTGGGTAGCCCATTAATCGAGGAAGGCTATAGGCTGTAAAACATCACGCTACGACCGATAGGAGCGGAGCAGCAATGAAATATGTTGCAAAAACGGGGAAAATTGACGCATACGAAGTTGCGCGGGTCAGCTAGTATTAGTATAGATTTGCTCGCTCGCCACTAAATCACGACCCCTCAAAAGAATGAATAGGTACAGTAACAGATTAACCTGAGAACTGTTAACAAAAATCCCACATCGAAGTAAACTCAAATACCTATAACTAAATACTTACTACTACAACACTAAATACTATTAACTATTTCACTAGTAGGAACATCACTCACTTTAACTTTCTTGCTCAAACGAGGTGATACTTTCTTCTCAACCTTTTCTTCAGTGCCGTTGTTTGTAAGAGGTACTTTACATGCACCATATTGTTCTGTGATATGTTGTTTGTACAGCTGGAACGTGTTTGACGCGATGTGATGACGCGCATGGCGAAATAGTTGGTCAAAATGGTGAAGATTGTGGCTAGAATAAAAAGTATATATGTATAGGGTGTCCCAAAAAGTGCACTTTTTAAATTTTGAATTTTGTTTTCCCTGCCAGCCCTAAAATTTGGCAACTGTGCAAGTGCAGACAAACGTAGTGTTACACAAGAAAAACGTGTTATCATTGTGTAAACTCATTAGGTACAAAAATGGAGAAAGCCACACTGCCAGATACATGGCAGCAATGATTTCCAGAGTTCCAGACCAAATCATCACACAAAATTCTGATGTCAACTGGCCACCAAGATCATGTGATATTTAACGCCATGTGATTTTTTCTTTGGGGTTTCTGTTAAATTTCGCGTAAGCCGTGCCTCAGTGCCGAAATTCGACGCGTTAAGGAGATACACCCAGATCTTTGTCGAAAAGAAATAAATTTTTTATGACTTAAAAATAAAAATGGGTCTGGAAATAGTCACTGCAATAAATCGATTGTTTCGTGAGTGGTGTGACTTTTTCCATTTTTGTAATAAGTTTTAACAATTTTAACACGTCTCTCTTTTGTGTGATGCTCGATTTTCGGAACAATCATAGGTGACAGCTGTCAAATTTCAGAGTTGCCACATGCAGGAAAAAAATACACCAAACTTAAAAAGTGCACTCTTACTGGGACACCCTACATTAATAAACGGGACTTAATAATTACCCTTTTGATCGCCCCAGTATAAAATTAAACATAAATTTTTAAGATAGGGTTTAGCGGACGAAATCCCATTGTGAAAAAAATCATCAATTAATAAAACCTAACGTAAACTCATTCATAAATGCGACAATGGGCGTAGTTGAAGTCAGGAAAACCGCAAATTTATTTGTTTCCTTTTATATAGAGATAAGTTATTAAATCATTCTCTAAAACGTAAAACCCACGGGAAATAACTCCCACTTCCTTATCAACATATTATGGTATGTAGGTACAAATAAAACAGTGTCAAAACAACACATCTACATACACCGCGAGCATACAGTGCGAAGAAAGGGATACTCGAAACAAAACCCGGTATGGTTTATTTTTTGTTTATTTTTAAAAAAGACGACTCCCGCAATAGGGTACAAGTCCTGTGTCGCGGGGGACTTAACAAACATACAAGTCACGGACACAAAGTACACCCAGACTAGGAACAACAAATTGTTGATCACACAAAGTGGTGTTCCGTGTGGGAATCGAACCCACGACCTCTTGCGTAGCAGACGGATACACTCCCACCGCGCCACACCCACCTCCCGTAAGACACGGGTGAAGTCCTGCAACCGTTTTGACTACTCATTCCTGTGGGTTCTGTCAGTTAGGTCTAGAGAGTAAGTTCTGGGCATGCTTCCGCCACCTAAATCACGTCCCAGGCGATACAGCGTCCAGCGTCGTAGTCACCAGCGAAAATTATGAGCCTCTTGTGACGCTATTTCAATCATTTGATCAAGATGGCATAGGCCAATGATGAATGATGATGATGATATAATTATCTATACTAGCTTAATAGATATTCAATAATTACTTACATGCTCAACAACACTGATGACAGCATTTCGCGTGTATTCAAAAGATGACGTATGTATGCACGTGTATGTTTTTTACAAGACAAACACTCGCACCCCGCTAACACTGGCTTGAAGTCTTCTTTATACCTGTAATAAATTACATTGATAGGTGATTATTAGCTAGCTAATACTTACATAATACTTTGAGATAATTCTACAATATTATTGTTATTATAACAAGATTTTATTCTTTCACTTTGTCGGCGTAAGTAATATGTGTGCAAAATTAAAGCTTTCTACACTAACAGACTTGGACGGACGGACGTGGCGAAACTATAAGGGTTCCGTTTTGCCATTTTGGCTATGGAACCCTAAAAATGAATGATTTGTTGTTTGTTGTTTTAAATTCTACCAGGTCGATTTAGATGAAATTATAATATGCTTAAAACTTGAGGTAAGCCAACAAGCCGCTGTCTAACGGCCGGTCTCAATAATCTACCTATCGATGGATTTGGCTACTAAAGGTAGAATTTTGACATATTTTGTACGGAGCTTATGTCAAATACATATCTCTAGAAGCCAAATCCATCGATAGTTAGATTATTGAGACCAGACGTTAGACGCTTAGAAACGTTAGTTCTACTAATATTATAAATGAAAAGTTTGGATGGATGGATGTTTGTTACTAAATCACGCAAGAACGATTGAACGGATCTGGATAAAAATTAGACACAAAGGTTATGGTTAAGTAACCTATGTGATGTTCCAAACTATAACCTTTTTATTCCGGAAAAATCTAAGAATTATTATTTATAAATGCCAATTATAATAGTTGTGTTTACAACAGTATAATGCAAATAGGTTTATTATTAAGAGGATAATTATATTTCTTGCGTAATATCTACCAACGTGTAAATTAGTATGAAGCCCCATAATCATTGTCAAACTTATTAAAAATAATTATAATCACACATATAATACAGCCTTGAATTAACAATAACGTTGTTATAACTTATTATATAGGGTTACTTTATAACTATTGTTATAATAGTTATAATAATCATAGCTTTAAATATATACTAACTACCAGGGGACAATAGTTCTCTATCAGTTTTACATGAGTCAGTACGAAAAGCCATCAAATTCGACATGACCAAAGAGGGACTCGATCGAAGAGCCGGTCTAACACCAAGTAGGTAAATAATAACAATTTAATTTATACTAATACTAGCTTCCGCCCGCGGCTACGCCCGCGTTAGGTCTGAACTGCCATTTCACCCCTTTAAAGATTTGCTTTAGGCTTTGTAGTGGCAACATCATCATAACAACTATTTGTGTACCAAATCTGTGTGTTAATATATCAGTCAATCACAGTTTCCACTTATGCGTCTTAAATACACAGATAGATGATCCTCGCAACTTGGTCCGCGTCTCATGAGAGGGTACAATAAATAATACAATAAAATTTCTTTGTTTTATCCACGAACCACTTGAGAAAAATTTAACAAAATGTAATAAAATTTGGTACAATGCTAATTTAAAATCACGCGGAAGAAAGCAAGAGAAACATTGTTTGACATAGGCTATTTTAGAGTACACTGCGCTATGATCGGTAAGAGTGAAACATGAATAATAGAAGAACAGTACTAATACGTAATATTTTAAAACTATATCTCCTAAGAAATTCATTGAAATCAAATGAAGTAAGAGCAGTTTAGTTAAAAATTGTGATGAGTAACGTATTTATTTGGATAAGGGTTACCTAATACCATGAGTATTGGACGAAAGTGTTCTAATAAAATATTTTAGAACCAATTTGATTACCATAAAAAACGGGTCAATCTTAAAAGACAGGCATTTGCTGTCGCGGACTTTTTTTTGAACTTTTTAAGTAGAACAAATTCGTTTTATTTTATTGTTGTGTAACTTTAACTTGTTGTGTATCTCAAAATATTATATTAAATATATAGTATTTAAATATTATATATATAGTATTTTTTCTCCTATTGGTCGTAGCGTGATCTTATAGCGTAGCCTATAGCCTTCATCTTCATTAAATGTTGATAAACTTAGCGATTTGTACACATTATTAAAATTCGGGCATTAAACAAGGTATTTTATTTACCTTAAATTATTCACGCGATTAAGACCCGTAATATATATATTTTAATAATTCATCTTCATTTTTTCAATTCAGATCAGTAGTTCCTGAGATTACCGCGTTCAAACAAACATACTCTTCAGCTTTATAATATTAGTATAGATTTACGAATCACTCAGTAGGTACCTACGTGCATTAAATAGGCCCTGCGGCAGTTGTAGATAAGCAATTTTCAAACTTATGTCGATTACATAGATTCACTAAATTCTATACTAGTACGCTGGACTGGACTGGCTGCATTGATTTTATATTACAATGTCTGGTGCGAAAAGGGTAACCTCTTACCCGTTCAAACCGTGTTACAGAGTATTTAAAGCGGTAACCTGTTTGGAAGGGGTATTATTGAACCTGTTCGTTGGATAATCCATATGAAATGGTATATTTTTAAGCTCTAAAAAACCCTCCAAAAACTTTCAAAGAGTTTCCAGACGGCAGGCATTTTTTTCGCCATCCAAGTCGCGGGCATAATAATAATAATGGTCTGTCAACCGATTTCGTTTACGGCGTACAGTGGAGCGACCTAGAACAAACGCAAACGTCCGGACATCAATACTTCTTTCAATATTTCAAGATTACTCAATGGTCCTTACACGTAGAGACTTTTATGAAAGCATTATTATGAATAAATGGCCTCATGGTTATGCCTATCATACTGAAAACAATACTTACTGAGCGATAAAATATTTCAAGAAAGTTTTCTCTGTATTGAAACGCAATTGCATTATGATTTAATGTTTACATATTATTTTATGTATGAAATACATGCATCAGCATTTTGTTGGTAATTTTACATTTTAAAAACAAACAATAGTTTAAATCGTGATAGCAACCAATAAATCACATGTTTACAATATTGCTCACAAATATTGGCAGGCGCTGCAACAAAGTTTGTTAGCAACCACAAATCTTCGTCTAACTTTGGGATCGATCTTTAAAACGCTTGCGCACCGTAATAGAATGTAGTTATTGCGCTCTCGAGACGCATACTTGACGCAAGCGTATTTGAGATCGACCCCAAAGTTACAAAAAAACAAAAACGGCCGTTTTAATCAGAAACTTAAGTGCAACTGCACTGCTTTAAATACGTGAATTGACCCGCAGGGCAAATGTCAAATTCAACAAACAGAATGATTCCACTGTGCGGCGGCCAGTCTCATTCGGAGACTTAACCAACTATGCAGAAGATATAACAGTAGACACTTGCATGCATGCAAGACACTACTGCATTCTCAATTATACTATAGTCCGATTAGATATCGTGCGAAAATGGTCATCAATCTATGGACCGACAGCGATAAGGTTGCTTAACCTTGCTTATTTCTCGATTTGCTTGGTTACCACTGAGTCACAGACCTCTCAAAAAGCCATATATTTTTAATCTTTGTTTATCTTTACATAGAACAAAGTCGCTTTCCATGTCTGCTCGTCCGTATATCAGCTAACTTCTAAACCACGACACAGTATCACTATCAGCTAGATAATTTGTTCCGCATGGTTTATATCTATACTAATATTATAAAGCTGAAGAGTTTGTTTGTTTGAACGCGGTAATCTCAGAAACTACTGGTCCGAATTGAAAAAATATTTTTCTGTTGAGTAGCCCATTTATCGAGGAAGACTATAGGCTATATAACATCACGGTACGACCAATAGGAGCGGAGCAGCAATGAAAAATGTTGCAAAATCGGGAAAAATTGACGCATACGAATTTGCGCGGGTCAGCTAGTGTATCATATATCTATACTGTTTATATAAACAAACACATAAATAAAATTTAAGTGTTTGTTTGTAATGTATTTTTACAAAAATACAATTTTTGTTTTGTCTATTGCCATTGCTGTATCTGTCCTTCTGTCTGTTTGTTCCGGCTAATCTCCAAAACGGCTGAACGGATTTTGACAGGACTGTCACTGTCAGCACAGCTGATGTTGTAAGAAGTACTTACGCTACTTTTATCATCGCGCTAACGTAAATAGGGAGTGAGCAACACTGCGACTTAACACTGATCAGATAGCTTATACGTGCGAAGCAGGAGCGGGGCACTAGTAGATATTATAAACTTACCTCTCATCATTAAGATCCAAAATACAGGATTCAATGTTATCTGAGTTGATATCAAAGTTCAATGCCAACGCATGACCTGCATTACTCAGTTTGATAGGGAACGAGCCGTCGAATACGTCATAACCGCGTTCTATAGCAGATAGTATTATCGCTGGATTCCAACAGCCTTCAACTATGCGTAAGAGATCTTTGGGTACCTCACTCTGAAAAATAATAATGTCATTTCATCACACGTGGCTCTAGTATGTGTAGTAGTAATTGCTACATTAGACGTACAATTTAAGGATGTGGATGAGGAAGTGGAAGTTTTCTCTATCTTTGAAGCAATGCCTTTATTTCTATAAAATAGTATATTTAAAATTTATAACTTTAACAAATGAAGCAAATCAATTTAAATATCAACATAATAACGAAAACAGAGCAAACACATAAATGAAAGATGTAGATAAGTAGGTACCTATACGACGGAATGTCCTGCACGCCTAGAGACACATGTTCCGACAGTTTCATTCGTGGTGTATAAGTACGGGAGTGTGAAAGTAGTTAGGTATGCCTTTGCCTACCTATCGATCATTTCAGTTTGAAACTATCTTAGAAGTAAAATCAGTGAACTATAAGATTGTTTTTCGTTTAAAGCGATAGTGATGACAGTTCCTTATAAATTCGTCATAAAATATAAAGAAACGGAAGAGGAAAAGGATTTTATAAAATCGCTTTTTGAGGATGCGGAAGAGGATGAAGAATCGTTAAAAAATAACGAACTTCCTAATTATGAGGAAAAGGAAGAGGCATCCTCATCAACCCTATTATAAAGGACAAATTCAAGACAATCAGGTTCACAAAATATTTTTTGTGACAAATGTTTCACTCTACCCACGCAAAGAGCATGATGAGAATCACAAATGCGTCACTGATTAAGTTAATATAGTGACTATGACTAATCATAATGATGACTAAACTAAACCAGTGTTGCATCATCCACCTGAAAAGGTTTTTTAGGCTATAAAAATAGCTTAAGACATAATGCATGTCATAATTGATAACCTGAGCCAACTGTCATGCGTTTTTTTTATATCAATTCAAACATCCTCCATCCAATTTGACTGCCTCTGTGGCGCGGTGGGAGTGTGTCTGACTATTACGCAAGAGGTTGTGGGTTCGATTCTCACATGGGACACCACTTTGTGTGATCCACAAATTGTTGTTCCGAGTCTGGGTGTACTTGGTGTCCGTGACTTGTATGTTTGTAAAGTCCCCCGCGACACAGGGCTTATACCCTACTGCGGGAGTCGTCTTATAAAAAAAAAATCCAAACTAATATTATAAATGTCAAAGTAACTCTGTTTGTCTGTCTATTACGTTTTCACACTTAAACTGGTGTAAAGATTTTAAATTTGGTATGGAGATAGTTTGGAGTTTCGGAAAAGTTTTTATCGCGACCACGCGCGCGGAACAGCCAGCAAAAGGCAAAAAAAAAAATCGCTCGAGTGGTTTTTAAACCTGCAATCATACCCTATCTTGTTAACGCCTAAATATAAATACAATTTAACAAGACAAGCTGACTCTAGTCACACTCTAGACTCTCTCCAGTCAGCTTGTGACCACGGTCGGTGTAACCCGATCGAAACGTCAAGCATAAAGTAAATACTTTACCTAGATTAAACGCGTTTATTCCCGTGTTAAATTGTATTTATAATGCAACGCGTAAGTTTAAAAGCCTAAATATAAGTTAAATTGGTTGTAGGTTTGTGGTGGTAGTGCAATGGGTAGGGTAATCGTTTTTGAGCCCACCATCTCTCCGTTGCGAATCTCATGTTTTAACCAACACATGAACACACTATGGTTTGCATGAGTTCAAAAATATAAAATAATCCTTATCTGGTTTATTATTATTGTTTTAAAATTGAATTTTGTATACTCACACTAACTCTTTCAAAAATTTCTTCTAATTTATCATTGGCTAATTTGTAAGATTCTTCAGTACCATCTGTGAGGCCGGATAATGCAACACCACTCAGGGAATCTTTATATTTCAAAATGTGTTTTATACACTCATCACATTTCTTTGGTACTCCGGAAGCTACAATCACACCTGCAATGAAAATGGAGAACAGATGTATGGATATGTTACTCTTTCATGCAAAAATTACAATAATGGCCCATCTTATAATGTGGCAGCAGTTATCAAGGCCATGTTCTCACTGGACAATGCAGTTGACACGGCATGGTGTTCTAAGCCACATAGATAATTATAATATTTTATTATTGCCTAGAAAGTCGAAACGCCAAGAAGATTATGATCTGTCCTAAACTTTCAATAATATAACTGTATTTTTAATATAATTAAAGCGGTGGCCTAATGCTTAAAGCATTGGATTTACAGTCATGAGGTAGCGGGTTAAAAACCTACCAATTCAATACCTACTACTGATTTGAATCCACTCCTAACACAACCAATTCAGCCTAGATGGAGGGGTTAGCAGGGTTGCTAGTAATGTGGGACCTACAATGTTAGTGACAACATATTAAGCGATAAATGTTTCACTAGAGCCTTTGATGAGAAGGGATCCTACAGTCAAACTCTTTTCAATTAATCCATAGTGATGTAATATCTATACTAATATTATGAAGCTTAAGAGTTTATTTGAACGCGATAATATCAGGAACTACTGGTCCGAATCGTAAAATTTATTTTACTGTTGTATACTTTTACTGTTGTCTGTTACTGTTGGATGGCCTATTTATCCAGGAAGGTTAGGCTATATAACATCAATAGGAGCGGAGCATTAATGAAATATGTTGCAAAAACGGGGAAAATTTACGCACTTCGTCTGCGTAAATTTTCCCGTTTTTGTTGTTGCCGTTGCACGAGTCAGTTAGTAATTTAATATACAGCAATCACATACAATTTTATCATAAAATAAAATAATAAATATTTACCAATAAGAGAACTATTCTGTAGTTGCTTTGAGGCCTTATATCGATCCACACATTTCTCCAACAAACTGCATGTTCTATCCACGGATTTAGAAATTCTTTTATGCCCTTCACCAAGAGATGTTCGTCCATCTGCAATCGCCAAAATTATGTCTGGTTTGTACACTTCCATAAGATCCATATAGCTGAAATTCAATCAATTTAGATCTTGAAGAACAATAAAAATTAAAATAAAATGTTCATGAAACCAGAAATTATATTAAATTGAATTTACAAATATTTATTTGAATTTAAAAATTACAGTGTCATTGTCTTTGCTAACATTTAATGATAAGGTTTTTAAAATTATGGTAGAAAATGGTAGCCAATAGCGAAGCATTAAAAAAAAACATCTGGGATATAAAATTTAATTGGAGACATAAATCATGTAGATAAAAGATTTTTAAGTTGTGGTAAACCTTTGGCCAAACCATACACAGGGGAAATGGCTATTATAGTACAGAAGGATACAGATGTGATACAGACAAACAATAATAAACAAGATGACTTGCATAGTCCCAATATATAGAAATCCCACACAGCCCAAGAAGCATAGGAGCAACATCTTAAAATAATGGAGTGATGTGATATTTAAAAAAAATGGTTACCCAACTGTCGTAACATTGTTTAACCCCACTTATCTCTCAAATTGCTTAGTTGCTACTGAGTCACACACCACTAAAGGGAATCGGTCCGCCTCCACCTGAAGATCTCAATTTTGGTATGAAGGAACTTGCTGTCCAGTCAAACATAGAATGTTTTATCATGATAATTTTTTGTCTGTCTCAAACAGCTAAACCAATTTAGACGAAATTTGGTACGGAGATAGTTTGAGTCCCGGGGAAGGACAATATAGTTTTTATCCATGCAAGGAGAGCCGCGGGCGAAAGCTAGTAATAAATAATTACAACATCCACACAATGATGACCTGGTCACCATTGCATTACATACCTATCTGCAGTAATCATCTTTTTCCCATTTTTAGTCCAAAGAGGCACTCTACCAAGTTCAAAATGACCTGCAGGTGTTATCTCACTGGCACTATGTGGTGTAATACAAGTAAAATGTTCTTCAAGCCCCGCAAACTTGGCAATGCCCTGACCTTGGGCTTTCAAACCAGGTTCTAATTGGTACGAGTTTGAGAGGGGCACCCATAGGAGTTGCGGTGTAGTGAATATTTTTGATAATACTTCACTGGTTATATGTGTTACACTGCCACCCTGAAAAATTTAATAATACATAGTTTATGTGTTAGTTCATACATGTCTTTAAAATTGATACTAATACTAGTTTTTAGTTTTCCCTAATGGCTTTAGCCTAGATTTATTTTGTCTTTGACAGAAATTTGACACCTATATTTTTCTTATAGAATTTTTATAAGCTACGAGTCTTAATTGCGTAATTTTTTTATTTTAAGGTAAAATACCTTTGTTTTATTGCCTGACGTTTTGACCGTATTGAAACGGCCGTGGTCATGGGTAGACTATTTAGCCTTAAAATAAAATATTTACGTTGTTAAGACCCGTAACTTATAAAATTCTATAATGTGTACAAATTGCAAAAGTTTATGAACATATATTGCAAACCATTTTTTCTGTTTAGATAGCCAAAAAAAAAAGGGTTTTTCCATGCATTTAAGACCCTTCTTCCAACTTCAACAAATATTTAAAAAAGAATTAGCCAATTTGCGACATATTTGTTGACTCATTAGGCATTTAAAAAACTTTATAAAGCTAAAGAGTTTGTTTGTTTGAACATGCTAATCTCTATAAAATATATTGATTTAGTTGAAATTCTATTTGAAGGCAGGTTGAAGCTTGAGTATGATTAATAGACTCCCTTTTATAGCACAACCTGCATGATTATGTGACAGTGCTAACTTTGGAGATATCTGGCCGATTTAGATGAAATTAGGTATGGTGATAGCCTCAAGCTTGCAGACGGTTGTAGGCCACCTTTATCACTATTCCCTCTTCAGAGTCAAAGTTTACAGCTACGGGGCAGAAGCTAGTTGATTAAATAAGTAATATAGCAGTTAGAAAAAACTACTTAAATCTAATAAAATAACGAGTGGCATCTGTAGTTAACTTACTATTTACGTGATTGCGAAACTAATATTAAGAAGAAAAATTTGCTATTCTACTGAGTCATGCCTAAAATATATGTATATGTGGTTTTAAATGAAAATGAAAGTATTATCTTGTTTCTGAACTAGGTATACAGATAATTGGAAAGAGAGATAGATAGTAGGGAGGCCTTTGCACTGCTCACGTAGAAAATAGAATTAATTAAGAGTGTAGGATTTAATAATTACCTGTGTAAACAAAGCAGCGGTTGGAGTTTCGATAACAGTGCCCGGCGATTTTACAAATCCAGTTAATGTACCTATACGCTCCTTGCCGCAGCTTGCTTGTTTAATTGTGAAACGCATCTTCTATCAGTTATTAATATTTTTAAAGTAAATAATATTTTAAAAACTTCTAAACAAAACGCGCTACAGAATGGGTCAACAACATAACCTTAAAACCTATCTTTCAAATGCTGAAGTATTTTTTGTTAATTAAACGGTTCTTCTTCTTCTTATTTTTAGGTGATGATCAAAAATAACTAATCGTATTGCGTAAATTCATAAATTAATATAATGCGGATCTATTGTATATCAAGGCTTATTCGTGTGAAATTTCACCCGACGCTTAGAAAAATGGCGCCATTTACGATCACGCTAATTTTATCAAAACGTGGGGTAGGTAAATAAAAGTCTGGTATTGTAAATTATATCTAGAACATTCATTATTAATTGATTTGCTGCTGCCACGATGGAATTGTTTAAATTTGTATGCTATTACAAACTTATTATTATTTAATTCCTACAATTATTGATGTACTTAGGTATCAAATTAAAATTTGATGTATGTGGTGTTGGTAACTTTATTTCTCTATTCGTATGTTTAGTTTGTTTTTGCTAATATACGTTCTGGAAGATCAAGTGCCGGGAACGCTGGCAGTAGCGCCCGGAGAGCAGGACGTGGACGTGGGCATGGCGTCAGTACGCGTGGAGGCCTTGGTCGCGGTGTCGCTACGCGCGGAGGGATCGGGCGTGGTGTTACTACGGGCTGCAGGCTCGGGCGTGGTGCCACTACACGAGGTGGGCTTATGACCGGGGAGTTCGTACGCTCGGCGCGGTTGGGCGTGGTGTTGGCGCAACGCGGCCCACTGTATCCTAATCGTAATTATTGCTTTGCTTTGCTATTGTTTTTGCTATGTTATTTCTAACACATAAATTCGTTTTAGCATATTATGTGGTACTGTCGAAGATATACCTCTTCAGGAGAAGGGTATTGAACAGCCGAAAATCCTCCCAAGGCCTCGGCAGTGGCTCAGGCCAACATCAACATCAGCTAGGTAATTATTTTGAGAACTTGTTTATTTTGTCAATATTCATAGTGAATAGGTCCGATAAATTAAATTTGTATTTTAATGTATCATGTTGCTATGCTGTTGAAGCTGGTCCAGGTCCTTTAAGCTCGGCTCCGCCACCACCAGCTTTGTGATTATTTAGACATTTTGATTTTTTTAAATTCTTTATAAGGTTTACACAATCCATAAAATGTCATAATAATATTTGCAGATACCTAGACGTTGCGCGTTGGCAGAAGTGGGGTATCAACTCCACAAACCCAAGCCTCGACCCCAAGAACCCCAGTGAGCCGATCTCGGTTAGTATAATTAAAAATTGAACTATAACTTAAACACTATTAAGTTATTCTCTTACTGATTTATAATAATAATATTTGCAGGTTCTTTGAACTTAGTGGCAGGGGGCCGTCTACACCTAGGTACAACATCGCGCACAGGTACAAATGTTATTCCAGCTTAGTTTTTCTTTATTACAATCACTTTTCATTCTTTTTCAGTTTTTTTTCATCATTTAATGACTGGCTTAGTGATTAGTAAACCTGACTGCTAAGCCGGAGGTCGTGGGTTCGATCCCCACCCAGGTGTGTTTTTGTGTGATGGGCACGGTTTCCATAATACCAGCTCTGCTTAGTTTGCGATCAGTTAACGTTGTGTGACTTGTCCCTTTACCTATTGGATATCCCATTTATCGAGGAAGGCTATAGGCTTTATAACATCACGATACGACCAATAGGAGGAAAGCAGCAATGAAAAATGTTGCAAATATGGGAAAAATATACGCCGACGAAGTCGCGCGGGTCAGCTCGTTTTTATTAAATAAATATTATAGAAATTCAAGTAAATTTTCTAAATTAATTTAAACAGGGAGCGAAGAGGAGTCTGAGGAGGACGACGATGATGTTGACGTCACTCCGATGCTTTTGCCCAGGGCTGCACGGCTGTTGATCAACGACAGCGAGGACGAGAATGAAACAGCACAGGATGCAATAGTAAGATGCAGTGGCCACATCAGCCATTGATAACTACTTTACGCCCCCTAGCTCGCTCTCAGCAGAGCCCGAGGTACGCCAAGAAGCGGAGGCTGAAATTATAAAACCCAATATCTAGTGAGTTCGATTTTTCTTGGAGAGGGTTCACGGAGCCTCAAGTCGCGCCTAATTTGAAAACGAAACCCTTCTCCAACATTAATTTAGGCCCCCATATACTTATTGTCTTTACTGCAATATGGGATCTAGATATTATGGGCTACATTGCCAATAAAACGAACAGGTACGCTGAACAGCTGAAAACGGCCATGGAAGCTGCGGGAACGTTGCGGGCACGTAGTCGCATTCGCCAGTGGCGAAATACTGACGCGAGGGATTATATTTATTTTTCGCCATTATTATTAACCGGAGTGGTAGTAAAATTGCGAGTGGACGAGTATTGGAATTCTGCAAAGAATATTTTTATAACATCTGGTTTCAATGCAGTGATGACCTATGACCGTTTTCAGCTGTTGTCGCGGTGCCATCTATATGTATGGGTGGGGTCGATCGTAAAGACCAGATGTTGTCAGAGATCGATCATCGAGAGGAAGCGTACAAGAGTTTGGTACAAGAAAATTTTCAAACGCCTCTTGAATGCCAGTGTTTTAAATGCTTACATACACAAAGCAGAAACACTAATCACTCACCGAAATTTTAGGAAAAATTTGGTGAATGATATCATACAAAAACATTCACCACTGACTGTAACTGACCCCGCTGAGATCAGGCATGTCCCTGCGCAGTACGATTTTTTCGCGGGCAAATAGCACGAACGCCAGAGGCGTCCTTGTGCCGTTTGAAAAGATGCTCAGTGGTGTATTGCAAGGGTTGCAAGGTGCCTCTGTGTGTCTTCACATGTTTTGAGTCACACCACTATCCATAATAACTCAAAACACAAACACAACACAGCAACACAACCAAGACTATAACACAACACAGTAACAAAACATAATAACACTACATAGTGACACTAACACATTTACTGCATTTAAACACTGGTATTCAAGAGACGACTGTTTTTTTTTTTTGTACTTTTGTTGCATTGCTTGTTTCTCCTCTCCCGTTTTAACTCTTCTGTCCGACTTTCTGAAATTGATAAGTGCCATGACTTATGTTATGCTTCCTTGAGAAAATTGGCAATTTGAAAAAAATGGTAGTACGGGTACGTACGTTTATGTCAACTCAAATAACTTAACTTAGACATGCCTCGACTCTTCTGACTATACAATGGTCGCAAGATTGGCTTTAAATGTAAATATAGGATCATCTTCTGTGTAGTTTTACAATGTGGGCATTGGTTGCGAAATTGGCTTAAAATGTATTTAATTTTTAATTATTACTTGCAATGTGTGATTGAGTCCCACGTTGCAGGTTGGTATTGTGTAAAAAAAATGTACTATAGGATGTGATGTTTATATTGTATTTTATTATAATTAGGATAATGTGTAAATAAAACAAAATTTAAGGTGCAAATATTGTCTTGTTTTATTTGAATAAATATTACAATTTATGTACCTACCCTTACATTAAAACTCACAGTTTGACTACAAATCAACCAAAAAAAAAAAAAAAATTATATAGTTACGTTGGAAATTAGAAATAACTTATATTTTATATAGAATCCAAGTAATTCGAATAAAACAAAAGCATGTACCCGAAAATACCCCGTCTGTGTAGCATACCGGCTCCCGGTACACAGGGTACCTACTTATGTTTTCGATCTTACACAGTTGATGCTTATATCGAAGGCAAATAGCATAAACAAACGACATCGGCGTTTTAAACGTTTACAAAAAGCCTTCTTATATTTCCTCTGAGGCTTCTAGACATTATTAACTACGAACGGAATGTTGAGGTGTCCATAATCGGATCCAGGAGGGCCCCAGGCTGTTTTGTGTACCGAATTTACCTTGTATTGTATTTCTTTGCCCATCTGCCTCTTGTGCCCCCTTCAGAACAAATTTTTCTTAGACATCGGACTTGCAATCGTGAGGTCGCGGGTTTGAATCCTACCCATAATACTCATTAAACTACCAATGCACTATGGGACCAAACCATTCAGAGCGTCTTAAAACGCTTTGTTTATGTGTGTTTAAGTTTGTTTGTTTGTAGTGTAAGTTTTTCATAACATGGTAAATTAAGTGCTAAAAAAACAGATTTCTAGCAAAAAGCGGTGAACGCCTACGACATTGAAAATGGAACGAGCGCACCCAGTATAAGGCCCAAGCACTAAAAGTGTCCGGGTTATAATTAATTTTATTCACATTTCTATGCATAAAATAAATTATTTAAATTAAACTGTATCTTTCATTACTAGTTTTTAACCTATTATTAGCTATTAACCGAATGTAGGAATCTCTTATTGATTTTGGGTTATGTAACATACTACCTAGCTACCTAAATAATTATTTTTATATCCATCAAACTCCTGTTCTAGCACCTGTGTTTAACTTTAATGTTTTTTTTAAATTTATCTACTAGAAGACTTAATTTTAACAGCCAGTCGGCTACTTGGCAAAAGTCATAGTTGGTAAATCTCGTCAAAATCACTTCTAGAGAGTACATACATTGTACTATCTTGGAGGTTTACTTTCTTTTAATACTTAGATGGGTATTTACCCTCTTAAGTATTAAACAATGGGTAGTATTTAAACAAGCGAATATAAATTCAAATTATAAGTGTCAAAATGACTGATTATGGTGTACTTAATTACTAAGTGGGCGAAAGCACTCGACGGCCGCTGCCGCGGCCCAATATGCTATTAATACGCACGGTTAATAATCTCCTTAAACAATTTAAACACTGATGTAATTCTCTGATCCAATTAAACAAATATTTAAAGACTAAAACTATTAACGGCTGATCTCATTAACTTATCTACCGTTGACTGTCTGTTAAAATAGCTAATTCTAGTAGCCAAACTGACATTTGTGCTGGCAATAGACGGAAAAACTAGGTTAAAGAAACGCACAAATGATAATTTTAAGAGACGGGCAGTAAATAATAAAAAAGGAAAGTAGGTATAAGTTCACCTATTACGCCACCGTCGATTCCACACGTTGGCCCCAACGTTCCCACGATCTAGCATAACAGCTCGTCAGGCGCTAATTTTATTTTCTAGATCCACACGTTGCACGAGTCGCGTTGGTACCAATGTTGGGGCCAACGTATGGAGCCGTTGTTACACTTTCGCATTTCTAAAAATACCTAGTAGACTACACCAGGGCCCCTAGACAATTGGCATTCTATTCGATTAGAGTTTACGCTAATCGAAAAGAATGACGTCAGAATGACATCGTTGCGCGCGCACAACTGCTCATCTCATGTTAACAATTCAGTGTTGCGCGCGCAACGACATCATTCTATTCGATACGCGTAAACTCTAATCGAATAGAATGCCATTTGTCTAGAGGGCTGGAGACTCACTCAGTGACAGGGTCAGCTTATTGTTTGATAATCATTATTATTATTACCGATTTATCTACATAGGTTTAGGTTTTGGAATACTTTTTCAATGCCTTTTTGTTAATTGCCTCATTGTTAATTGTAAGCCACCAATTCATAATTATTTATCTGGCCATTTTACAGAATAAGCTTTCAAAACCATTACAGTGGGAACCCTTCAGTGGGGCAGACTGAAGTGCGCCCACCCTTTTACGTCTCATTGTTTCAAAGAATGTTGCGAGATCTAATGGATATATTAATTAAGTTTGCTCATTTATGACTAAGTATACTACGTACTTTACATTAATTATATCTGCAAAGCCCCTTTGAATACAAAATGGGGTGTATTTTTCAAGAAAGTCATACGGAACTGCAGTTCAAATTGTTTGGTATTCCTTGCCTTCAGGCTTTTCATTACTTATTAATATCATTTGTACTCTGCTGCATTTTGGAGGGAGTGAAGTTTCGTAGCTTGAAGGATAATAATTAACAATTCTGTAGGGTAATTTTCTAATCTTGATATTTATTGTTATATGAAGTCGATGCGGTGCACTACCCTATTATTTGCCTAAGTAGTTGTAGAAAGTGACATTCTATCTAAGATTTATTAAAATAAGAGCTTATATAAAACATCCTAAGATAATCGTAAAATAGATAGCGACCCCAGTAAACGGCTACGTGGGTAGCTCTGGCACTCTTAGCAGTATCATTACCAAGAAGCATAATATTAAATACCTATTTATTCATAGCCTTTATTTTACGCCAGTGCCTTTATACTAAGGCAGTACTTGGTTATTAATTTTGAGCCCTGGTATAAGTAACTGCTCGAAAGCTTCGTTAAATACCTCGGATTTCTTACTAAGGTAAACTTTATAGCAAAATGTTAATAAAACTTCATATTTTACGACTATTTCGATGCTGTTATAAAATTCTGTGTACCTAGGTAGATTAATCGTCAAAGCTTCCGCTATTACAGGCGAGGTCATGTTAAGAGCAGAAATCCAGTTTTATGTTAAAAACGTGAGTAAATTTTTGCGTCAAAGTAAAGTTAGAGCCCACTTTTACAGGGATGTCGCGTTATGAGAATTTTCACGAAACCTAAATATTAGTATTCAGACTAATTTGTGAGTAGCATATAATGGAGTGCAGGTTGTAACGCGGTTGAGAGTGGAAAAACCTAGTTTGGTGGTAGGAGCGCGTTGCTAAAATGTGCATGTACATAACTAATAAGTTTTTCATATGGTAGGCGTGGTCATGCGTCCCCTCGCGTTGGTGCATTAATGCCTTACAACTTAATGCAAGCTTGCATGCGGACCACTCGTGCCGTGTAGGGAGTATTACAAAGAATAAAATATGTTTCAGAGGTGGAATCTGTTTCACCTGTATAATCAGTGGCTTTACTTAGAAAAGGCTTACCTTTGAGAAAGGTTTTAAGGGTTGAATAATTATTACTAGTCCGTGTTGTTTTACTATTAGGCAAAGGCTTCGCCTTCCTTCTTCTGCTATGATTAAACCAAGGTGCATCGGGCCCAAGGACTTCGTTTAGAATTAGAAAGTCCAATGTGCATCACTCTGTGCGCCATACCATTAAGAGAGGTAGGTAGAGCGGCAGATCCAGAAATGTTTGCCGTCTTGTCTCATAATACCAAGACTTAATAGACTGGATGCAAAAAATACCTAATACTTAGTATGTACCTACTATGAGCTATTTTTTTGCAGCCAGTCTGTGGTTGCTTTTTCTTGTAACGAGTAATTACTTAGTACTACCATAGCCATGGCACTCATCGGTGCTGTTTCTGCTTCATCAAGTGGTTTTATCGTGGGCGTTTTAGTCCCTAGACAATGTTATGAACTCTAATCAAATAAAATGACAATTTCAGTTTAATGAACGCAACGATGCCGTTCTGTTCGATTGTCAGAAATAATATATATATATCTATACAAATATTATAAAGCGGAAGAGTTTGTTTGTTTGTTTGTCTGTTTGCTTTGTTTGTTTGTTTGTTTAAACGCGCTAATCTCAGGATCTACTGGTACGATTTGAAAAATTCTTTTTTTGTTGGATAGCCCATTTATCGAGGAAGGCTATAGGTTACATAACATCGCGCTACAACTAATAGGAGCGGAGCTGCGATGAGAAATGTTGCAAAAACGGGGAAAATTTACGCATACAAAGTTGCGCGGGACAGCTAGTATATATATATATATCCCGACCGTAACCATTTTTGAGAATAATGTTAACCATGGACAAATAATGACGCTCTAATTAAAAGTTGAATTATGTTACTATATTTAAACAATAGAATGCATATTAATTTGTTGCGTAGCTTCACAAGTCTGCCTAGCCGCCCGAGTGGGACTGAACGAGCTCCGGGCGAACCAACATGCAGCGACGGGTTGCTGGAATGCACTTCAGAATGCAGCACCTATAAGGGTGCAGCTACTATAACGGTGCAACCTCAGAATGCAGCTGCTGTAGCGGCACCACATCAGAATGCAACGATAGGTTACGGGAATACACTTCATGATGTTTTCTATCGGAGAACTGTCGCTTCATTTACAAAATTTCATACATACATACATATCAACCCATATGATGGCCCACTGCTGGGCACGGGTCTCCCCAGTAGAACCTACTAGTATGTAGATCCTGGGGGTAATTGCCATAATCGCCACGCTTGGCGAGCGGGTTGGCGATCGCAGTAAGGCTTTAAGTACGCAGAGGACGCTGCTGCACAAAATTTCAAAACATTTTATAATTTAAATTTAGGTTTTACAGATTCAAATTGCAGCCACTTTGGAATAAGTAAAATAATAGTAGATACTTTTTTACAAAAATACCTCTTTGTCTTCTTCTGTCGAAGTGTCAGTTAAATTTTTAACAACAATTTTTTAATTACTTACAATCTTAAATGAAGGAAAATATTAATGTGAAAATAGCGAAATATATAACAAATGGTGGAATATATATAAAAGGTACACAACACTACAAGGTCCTATTCCACTGCTTCAGCATCAGCATCTGCCTGACAAAAGTAGGAGAATCTTTTTCTAGACTCACTAGTTCAAATCCCAACACGTGTCTCTTACGCCAGCAAGTCAAGAAAATTAGGCGTTAGAAACGTTCTTTTTAGCGGTAAATCATTGAACAAGATGCTAAGTGACCAATGATATAAATTCGATGAACTTTTTTGATTCCATTTTTCTAACTCTATCTTAACTTCTGGTAAATATTTATAAACGCATAATTGTCTCTAAGTTTCACTAGGTATATCAATGTGAAATACTTGTAAGTAGTCAATTTTGATTTACCTTTTTTATTAATATTGAATCTATAAAATAAAACATCTCAGATCACAGTAAAGCGACATTCAAAATAGTTGCATTTTTGGCGGTTTTTGCTTAAAATTATTTTTTTTGTTAGTTCCATCTTAATGAGGCCGAGAAGACTATTTAATTATGGATTTGATACATAAAACAATTGCCTGTGTTCAAAAATATAGTAGGATTGCAGAGTATTATTGAGAGACATGAAAGTTACGCTTCTAAAAGAATGTCACCCACCCCGTCTTTCGAAATTGAATAAACAGTACCTACATGTTTCTACCTACGTAAAATCACTAGTTTATTAAAAACAGAAAAGGTATTTTCATTCTGTTGTCGCATCTGTGTCGCTTCTTTACAGCTAGTCTCTCGACAGCGGTGGCTAAAAGTCTGAAAGCCTTTGTGCCGCGCTGAAATCTAGGGCCACTTGCAGCGCATGTAGGTACTCGCCTTTATTTGTGTTTACATTTTACTTGCGTAACGTATCCATGTGTACGGTATTTTATGTGATATTATGTTTATTTTGTGCGTTTATTTATTGTACCAAGCTTTAATAAATAATAATAGAAGCTGAATTAAAACTTCAAAAACTTGGAAAGGGTTAAAGAGGGAGCATGGCAGTGGCATGGTAACAAAATTTGAGATATATGTACTATTATGGTATGGTATATGGTAACAAAATTTCAGATATTTCTTCATTTTATGTAAATATTATGATTTGTTCTAAAGGGTCTTTCAACAAAGACGGGTCGATGTTAAAATTGAATAAAACTAGATGTGTGTGAGATATTAACGAAATTTATTTTTTATTTGAAAGGCCCGTTTATGCCATTATGCATGAAATATGACATCGTTCAAATGTCCGCCGCGGCTTCGCATGGTGGCACAAATCCGAGAGGTCCAATTTTTAATGACTCTGCTGCATAGATCCGGCTGAATCTGAGCGATGGCCTGCGTTATGTTGGATGCATTGCTATCTGGTGAACCTCATGTGGGTTGTGGTCATCCCATATACGGCAATTTTGCTTATTAACAAAACCATTCATCCAAAAATGTGCCTCGTCGCTAAAGATTATTTTTTGGCCAAAATCGGGGTCCTCTTCCAAGCGTTCCGACGCCCATTCAGCGAACACACGGCGTTGTCTATGGTCATTAACTTTGAGCTCCTGGGTCAGTTGGATCTTGTATGGATGCAGACCCAAGTCCCGACGCAAAATTCTCCAAGTTGAAGTCTGCGAAAGGCCGAGTTCTTGTGCACGGCGAGAAATCGACTGCTTCGGAGTCTCCTGAACACTCTCACGTACAGCGGCGATGTTCTCGGCCGATCTGGCGTTCCTTTGACGTAAAGGTGTTGGTTGGTTGTTTACCGAACCGGTCGTCTCGAATTTAGTCACCAATCGTTGGAGAGTAGACTTTGAAGGGCCACCGCGTCTGCCGTAAAATGGGCGCAATGCGCTCAACGTTTTCACTAACGAACACTCATTTTGATAATAAAGTTTTATCATTTGCACATGCTGCTCAACCGTGTAACTTGCCATGGTGATTTGGCATCAGTGACTGAATAAGAAAAAACAGATTTGACAGATGCCGCCAAATCAAAATGGCCGCCACAGATTATTAATATCGACCCGCTCTATTTGAAAGACCCTTTAGTTTCATAAGGTTGGTAGGTACATTATTATTGTTATTTATTTATTTGTTACATTAAAGACTTACTTACATGAAATATTATTCTGGAAGAGAAAAGCGATATTTTTTGACGTCATAACGTCTTATAAATCTATGACGTCTTAAAAAGTATCGTTAAGGAATTTACGTCGTTACGTTTAAGTCGTAAAGTTACGGAATTTCTTGATTCGATCGCCGCGCTCAAAGCCCGCGATAAAAACTATGCAATAGCTTAAAAATTAAAAAAAAAAACTGTCACAGGCGTGGTTGTTTATTTGATACACACAACATTGTCATCAATTTTTTCATAAGACATCACACACACACACATTACGTAAAATTATTGTCCGTAAACCGACTTTACTGGTAACCATTTATTTTTATTTTGTTCTTTAAATACTTATTACATTTACTTGCAACATAAAACGTTAAACTACCGTCCGCGTCCTTACTCGTCTTTATTGTTTATTCAGTAGACAATAAGGATTACCCTTATTATACAAATCCTTACCCCGTTTATATCTTTACCCCGTGGACTAAACTAACACAAGGCTTAAGTACAACTCTAACATTGTACCTACTACTCTACGTCATTGTCTATGACAAACATATTTGTTTACACAATGACGAACATTACCCTATGCCCAAGGACGAAACATTTCACCTCGGCTTTGCATAATAAGTTAGTACCTACTACACGTTTTAGGCACAATATTCTTTAGTTCGTGTGTCCAAGTTGTCCTATATGACCCTTCTATGTTCCACTAATCTGATCATAACTCAGTTGAAAACCAACATTGCTTGATATTTCATTCAGATAAGTCAGACTACAGTCCCCTTAGTTAAAACATGTTAACTTTATCAACATGTTAGCTTGTCGTCTTATTTAAAAATGTAATATTCAACGTTACTCAAGAGGCTGGCTGAAGCGAGATGTATAAATTATATCTCTTACTGTGGGATTACATTTAACTGCGGTTATGAGGTAAATTTTCATTTAATGCATGTTCACATCTTATGTATCTTTTTCAATTTCGCCGGCCTGCCGTTTTTGTACCATGTTTAATACATTAAAACTAGTTAGATCAAGTTTTACAAGCCAGTTAAGTAGGTACAGTGAAATTAGTCTCGAGAAATTTTTGCATATGTAGTGGTGTGTATGTTACTTAGATATTAGAGCGCGTTTCCACTATATCGTTCTGGCCCTTACAAAAATGCTTCAATATCCTAACATTACTATTTAATTTAATACTTATCCCTAGCAACACTCTGATTTTTGTTTTCAATAAAAACAAGTTTTTATTTTAAAGAAAAAGGTTTTGACTTTATTAAAAAAAATATGTCATTCAATTTCACGTCCTTGAGCAAACGACAAGGCGACTACCGTGAAACAATAAAATATCGTGTCGTTCTTTAGATGATAGTAGTTTAGCTATAGGTAAAAAGTTTTGACCATAATAATTACGAAACAAAACAAATAAATAAATCGTCACTTGATAGTGGAAAGTGGAAACACGCACAAAACCAGAATAAACCAGTTTACTCTGTCCGCAGGTGCCACGTGCAGTCTGACGTCAGTCGCTTGATACCGTTAGAACATAAAGCACGCATTTCATTAAAAAATTATAATTATTAGATACGTAGTAGTTTCATTGTGAAATTTTGTATTTGTTGATTGTTGTTATTGTTTGTTATTATTGTTAAAATATTTGTTGAAGTGTTTAATTTCAAGTGTGTAAGTGTTGTAACTTTATATTGATAATTCAAAATGGCTCCAGTGTTAAAACATGGTCGAGGCAAGCCTTTGACTTCTCAAACTAAGGAAGTTTTGTACTGTTTGTACAAATATTTCGAAAATGAGTGTAATAACAACCCGAGCAGTATTATGACCCCCACTCAATTAGTTGCTAAATCAACAGGAATTTCAATAGCATCCGTCAGAAAGGTAGTATCAGAAAGCAAATGTCGTCCTTCAGATCAGGAAGTAACATTTAAATCTCCTAAAAAGAAACCGAATCGTAAACCTACAATAGTAATCGATAACTTTGATCAGCAAGTTATCAGAAGAACAATTCATGACTTCCACATCACAAATAAAGAAGTTCCCACTTTAAAAACTTTGCACTCAAAATTGAAAGAAGATATCGATTATAAAGGTTGTGTCAGCACGTTACGAAAACACGTCATGTCATTAGGTTTTAATTGGAAGCAAACAGAAGATAACCGGAAACTTCTTATGGAAAAACACGAAATTAGATACTTGCGAATTAATTATTTGATGAAAATTGCTGAATATCGTGAACAACGCCGACCAATTGTTTACACCGACGAAACATATATACATACATCACATACCCTCTCGAAATCTTGGTCAGATGGAAGCACTTCAGGTTTGAAGCAACATATATCGAAAGGCAACCGCTTAATCATTGTTCATGCCGGTGGTATCGATGGCTTTATACCAAATGCATTGCTTATGTTTAAAGCCGACCAAAAAAGTGGAGATTACCACAACAATATGAACTATGACAACTATTCAAGGTGGATTCAAACTCAATTAATACCCAACTTACAACCAAATAGTGTTGTTGTTGTTGACAACGCACCATATCATAACTCAATACAAAATCCTGCACCGAATAGTAATTCTAGAAAACAGCAAATGATAGACTGGCTGACATTTCGAAACATTGAGCATTCATCCACGTTGCTTAAGCCTCAATTATATGAACTGATTATGCAAAACAAGGCGAGATTTATAGAGTACAAGATAGACGAAATATTACGACAGCACGGTCATACTGTGCTGCGTTTACCACCATACCATCCGGAGTTTAATCCTATAGAAAATATATGGGGGATAGTGAAAACATATGTCGCAAAAAAGAATGTCGCAATGAATATGAAGGTTATAATGTCATTAGCTGAAGAAAAAATGAACGCCATAACTGTAGAGGAATGGAGAAAAGTTTGTTTGCATGCTATTGAGGAGGAAAGCAAATATCAGGGTAGAGACGCAGCTTTAGACACAATATCAGAACGAATCATAATTAATTTAAATAATTCATCTGATGAAAGCGAGGATGGGGATGATTGTGATATGCCTGGGGTTGCCGTGTGGTGCCGGCTTAAGAATAGTACCACCCCATCTCTACCCGTGGGTGTCGTCAAGGCGACTAAGGGATTTTACCCCGGAGGACGGGCAGCAGCATCCTCTGCGTACTTAAAGCCTTACTGCGATCGCCAACCCGCTCGCCAAGCGTGGCGATTATGGCAATTACCCCCAGGATCTACATACTAGTAGGTTCTACTGGGGAGACCCGTGCCCAGCAGTGGGCCATCTTATGGGTTGATATGTATGTATGTATGGGGTTGATGAATTATTAGAATAAAACATTTATGGCCGGAGAACACCTAATTCATACACGTCTTCACTGAAGTGAAAACCGGCATTCAATGCTTGTAATGTTTGGAACTGGCTTGTCTGCCTCATACAGTTCCATAGATTACAATGCGGTGGATACACATTTTCACGACCGTATTAGTACGTAGTGCGTATGCGTAGACGTGCACGCATTTGGTGTGCTCCAGCCACAAACGTATATTACCTTTAAAACAATAAAAACTAAAAATAAAATGTTGTTTTTTTTATTTGCTGACCATACACTACTACAAACGCAAAAATTTCTTCAAGCTAATTTACCTGTACCTACTTCTGGCTTTGATTATAGGTAAGAAACATAAGTTTAGCTTAAAGTAACGGAATACAAATTACCTTTACAATCTCAATTCAAATGATCTACCCTTTCGATTGGTATCGCAAAAATACAGGAGTACCTATCTTGTTTCACATTTTGCGGGTTCGATTCCCGGTCCAGAAATGTGACTTTATAAAAATCTTTGAATGCAGTTCGAATTATTTAAAAAAAAAATTAAAGGTAAAGGTTCAAATCTGCAATATTTAAGATACTTTCTTTCCGTGTGGTCTAGTTTTGGCACACCATGTATAGTTTCGACATTAATAACTATGGCGTATACAATATTGCCACCACATTGACCGTTGACAATAGGGCCACGACGCTATTCACAGATTGTTTATGGAGTACTTATATACCTACTTAAATATAGCCGATATATAGAGTTCAGTTGATTAATATACGTTTCATCTGGAAGTCTTATATTTAGGTACAGGTTGCACAATTTCTATTGCGCAACCCTAAAAACACTGTGCGAAACTCGATCAACCCAACTAGTACAATTTCAACAGTGGATAGAAATTATAGTGTTCTAGGTAAAGTAACCTTCATTAAAATAAGAAAAGGCCGTAAAACATTGTAAATATACCTACAGTAAACCAATCGCAAGGAAAGCCCGAAATAAAAAGTTACGGGCCAAAATCCGACAATAGAACAAATTCGGTTCCCATAAAACGAAGGTCGAGAGACATTAGTATTAAAAATGTATACGATGAAAAATATGTCGGCGAGATAAAACCAACCTTGGTTAAATATTTTACGTCCATTTATCTCCGAACGCGTTCCATAAATGCCAGAAAAAGCTTCAATTCGTAAGCCTATGAGACATGTGATGTGTCAGCAAATGACGAGTTGCCAGTCGACTGTATTTTGAATCCTGTGATCTACCTATCAGCTGTTAAGTTAAAGTTTAGCATTTGTGTACTTACATAATCGCATTTAAATTGATCTCTTTGAGAAGTTAGTGGTGAAAATGTGGTGGTATTGTTTTGTAGCTTTGTAATAATTGCACCTAAATATGGTATGACGTATTTAGCCATCTGCTAAGATCCGAGTTTTCGAAAATTCAACATTTACAAATTGGCCAAATGGGGGCCTAAAATTTAGAGGAGAAAACTATGCGAGCGCTGCGGCTAAGGTCTATTGTCTTATAGCTTTGTACCTATCTATGGTATGACGTATTTAGGTTTCTGCTATGATCCGTAATTCAAAAATTACAAGTTGGCCTAAAAAAAAGAGTAATTTACGCAGGCGCCGCCGCTAAGGTAGTACCTACTGAATAAAAATAGGAGCTTATCTCTACCAGCATTAAACAACGTAAAATTACGGAATTACCATTAAGTAGGGGAGAGGTGTGTCAATTGTAACGGGGAGCCAATAGTAACATTTGTATTTTCACGACATCTATTGGTAAGAATCGGTAGCTTTTAGTGACATTCGAAGCTTCATCGGGTACTGTTTTACCGACCGCACTGACAGATAAAACAGAACGCGCATGCGCCGTGGACAGATCATAGTTTGCGTCAGCCAAGTCAATGTAAAATAATTTTACCGTACTATTTATGTGACAAATTAAAATAAGAACAATATTACAAAACTCTAGTCGTGATTTTTATAGCAGATACGTTCAGTCTACACGTACAGGTATGTGAAGTGATCAAATTTGCTATGGTTTTTATATGTGTATGTCTTCTATGCTATAAGACTGTAGTGGTGCAAAAGTAACAAAACAAAGAGGGGCAATCGTAACATGTTACAATTGACACTCTGAATTTTAAACGTGTAAATTACTCATTAAAGTCGTATGTTTTCGTTTCAGATTACTCAAAATGGTTTACAAACGACCTTGGAAGACATCACGTGGAACCATACCCCCAGAACAATATATTGAAGCTTGTAATATTGTGATCAATGAAAATAAAAGTGTTAGAAGTGTAGCTACCAGCTTCGGTGTGTGCCACGTGACGCTATTTAGGTATGTCACTAAATATAGGCAGGATAATACATTGAAAACTGGGTATGCTCCACATAATAAAATATTTACTTCCGAACAAGAAACTGAATTAGTGCAGTATTGCAAAACTGCAAGTCAGCTTTACTTTGGATTAACAACCAAAGATTTGCGTAAATTAGTTTACTCGTACGCCAAAGCAAATCATTTAAAATATCCACCAAAATGGAACGAAACAGAACTAGCAAGTCTAGATTGGTACAAGGCATTCATGAAAAGACATACTACATTATCTGTTCGACGTCCGGAAGCTACTAGTATTGCTCGAGCAATGAATTTCAATAAACCAAATGTTGAAAATTTCTTTGACAAGTGGAGTGAACTTTTGGTTAGACTTAAATGCCAACCACAAAACATATATAATATAGATGAGACAGGCGTTACAACAACTCAAAAACCGAGCAGAGTAATTGCTGTTAAGGGCACCAAACAAGTTGGTGCCATAACTTCACAAGAACGAGGTACCCTAGTAACTGTGTGCCTAGCTGTAAACGCAATAGGAAACGCTGTGCCTGCGTTTTTTGTTTTTCCACGTAAAAATTTTCAGCCTCATTTTGTAAGAGATGGTCCTCCTGGCTGTGACGGTTCAGGAAACAAAAGTGGTTGGATGCAAGATGACGATTTTTTATTATTCATGAAGCATTTTACAAAGTTTGCTAAGCCTACTGAAGACAATCCTGTTGTAATTATATTGGATAACCATTCATCGCACATTAACGTTCCTGTAATTCAATATTGTAAAGAAAACTTTATTTCCATGTTATCATTTCCTCCACATACATCGCATAAACTTCAACCACTGGACAGATCAGTTTTCGGACCGTTTAAAACCAAATTTAATATTGCTGCTGATCAGTGGATGAAAAATCATCCTGGGCAACGAATGGTCATTTATGACTTACCAGGGCTTGTCAAAGAAGCTATTTCTCTTGCTGCAACACCTAGTAATATTACTCAGGGATTTGCGTGCACCGGTATCTGGCCATACAACAAATATATTTTTCAAGACGAAGATTTTGCTCCAGCTAGTGTCACTGATCAACCTATTGAAGAAAACACTCCTGACCAATCTGATCAGCTTGAAATTTCATCTATAGAGCCGATTAATAGTACATCAGCGCCTACAACGTCGTTTCAGATTTTGCCGCAGACATCAGCTCAATCAACATCAAGCCTCAGTCTTCAAACATCGCCATGTAGGATTTCGTTCACAGAATTGGCTCCACTTAAAAAAGCGCCACCTCGTGTACAACCTAAGACGGGAAGATCTAGAGGCAAAAGTGCAATTTATACAGATACACCCGAAAAGGAAGATTTGGAGGCAAAGAAAAAAAAGATTGATGAGAAGAAAATTCCAAAATTAAAGAATTTAGATTCCGACTCAAAAGCGAAAAAAAAGTGAAAAGTACTACTGTCAGGATTCAAAATAAAGAAGCTGATGAAGATAGTGACGACAGAAACGACGACGATGACTATTGTATTATTTGTTGCGAAGATTATAAGAGTAGTACAGAAGATTGGCTGCAATGCAGAGAGTGTCGCAAATGGGCTCATTCCAGCTGTGCCAAAAATGATGCATTTTTTGTGTGTTTGAATTGTTTATCAGAGTAACTGATATTGTTTTTGATTATTTTATGTTTTAGTCTAACCTTCTGATTGTTAATTATTAAGTTTATTGATTTTATATTACTATGTTACAATTGACCCTTATTACTGTTACAATTGACACCTTTGGGGTAACGATTGTAACACTGCCCCTTGATCTCAATAAGTGCCATTTACTAGAATATAAGTTTATTTTTTCTCCTAATTGATGGTTAATTATATTAATGGATAAATAACTGAAACGTATACCAAATCTTAGTTTGATGTGATTTTTCATTAAAATTTTATAAATGATACAATTTTTTTTGTTACTATTGACACACCTCTCCCCTACATACGAGTACAATGGCAGCCAATTTCTTTAAGAGGTTGGCGCCGAATGCGAGTACAAACCCAATATACTTTACGCATTTCATATGCCTAGGAAATGTGCCAAATGGCTTTTCATACGAGTCTCCGCGAAATCACACTAAGTAAATGAACAATATAATGTACATTTCAAATTCATATTCTTTGTATTCCTTGGATAAGTAGGTACCTAGTGTCAACATGTCTATGGACCTGACATTAAATTAGTTTGGTCATTGTTGTCATGGCATAAAAACCAGGCAAGTGCATATCGGGCCACGCACAATGTAGGTTCCGTAACTACCCAACACAATAATGTGGTAAAAGAAGTGGGTTTTCTTTTGTTTTTGTTTCAGACTACTAACAACATTATACTAGTATAAGTATTTTTCAATGGAATGGCTGACCGCTAAACTTGCAAGGCCTCGTAATGAAATTAAAAGGAAAATAAACTATATGGGTTACGTTTTGCCATTTTGGCTACGGAACCCTAAAAATGATTGTTGTATGACCTACTTGTCAAGATGTACTTACTCATTCATATTTCGGCTTATAGATCTCTACTTGTAAAAGCTACAAATGTAGTGTTTATCTTAGGCACCGTAGTCAGTAATTTTGACTGAAGTAAATGTTTCTCTGTGACTAAAAACATTGTAGCGCTCGTCTCGTAGGTAATTTTCGGTTTTACATAATTTAAACTATAGGTATAAGTTAAGACTTTCTATTTTCACAAATTGGTATGTTGCTATTAAGGAACAATGTATATATTTATCACGATACATTTTTGGAACGAAGTTCCTTATCGCGCGTTGTGGAAGGGGGCTAGACGGAAAAAAATCATACGAAAAGTTGTAACGACACTTTTTGCTATAGTAAGCTATTGTAAGCCGTGCAGCGTGCGCATGTTTCTCTGTCTGTCTCTCTCTCTCTCTCTTATAATAATTATTACTATATGATTAAGTTTAAATTACATTATATTTGTTAATTATAAAAAAAATATTATTAAAACTTAAAAAAATATACCTATATGTTACAATTCCTTCACTAACTAATCGAAAGGAACTTCGTTCCATCCGGGTGTCCCTTGACACCTCTCAAGTTTTTTGTTTTAATGAAAAATGTTAACAAATTTAATCTCTATTATATTATATATTTTTTTTTTTTTTTTTTTTTTTTTTTTTTAAAGATAACTAGCAATGTGGGATTGAGTCCCACATTACTAGCAATCTCGGTAACCCCTCCAGCTAAGCTCAAAGGCTTGTGTTAGGAGTGGGTTCACGTCGGTAGTATAATGGGTAGGATTCGAACCCGCGACCTCACGATTGCGAGACCGATGCCTTAGCCATTAAGCTACCGCCGCTTTTTATTTATATATATAATCACTTGCACTGGCTGACTGACTGACATTTTGGCAGTTGATGCCTTTTATGTTGTAGACCCACTGACCCACTAAAAAAGGATTAAAAAAAATCGTCCTCTAAGGGGGTAAAATAGGGGTTACAAGTTTGTATGAAACTCCGTCAGTTTTGAAGTTAGATCGGTGAAATTTTGTACTTTGCTTTTTCGTTTAAAATAAAGAAACAAGTGTTTCAGTGTTTTTGGAAAATCAATCCCTAAGAGGGTAAACTGGAGGTTGCGAGTTTGTGTGAAACTCCGTCGCAAGATAGTATGAAACTTCATTTTTTTTAAATTAAAGTTTCATACTATTAGTTTAAAAGTTAGGGCTGTGAAATTTTGCACTAAGATTTTTGGTACAGAATAAAAAAGCACGTGTGTCAGGGTTTTTCGAAAATCAACCCCTAAAGTAAAGTTTTGAAGCTAGATCAAAGAAAATTTTCAATTAGCTTTTTCTTTTAAAATAAAATAATAAACCGGCCAAGTGCGAGTTGTATTCGCGCACTGAGGGTTCCGTACTAACTTATAAGTATGTAAATATTTCGATCAACACTGGAATCTATCTAGATATACGACACTGTATCAACCAAGTTGAAAAAGGCGACTCACCGACCGTAGTTACACGAAGCATTTCAGGTCACTGTGCAACCCAATGTGGGTTGCTAGTAGTAAAAAAAACTTATTTGCTAAATTGCTCTATTGAGTCCCAAAAACAAATTATTTCAAAACATAAAATACGTCAGCAACTATGCATGATTATTAGAATTTCAAAAAGAATTTGATTTCTAGTTAGATTTCACTTCTGTTATTAGCGAAACCTAGGCATATTTTGACATTTTTGTTTTTAACTGAATCTCTACTTATATCAGACAACTCACACAAGACCATCTGATCCCAAACTGAGGAGATCCTCTAATATGGCAACCTGACCTGATCGGAAGGCTATATATAACATCACGCTACTACCAATAGGATCAGAGCATCTATTAAACATGTTGCACAAACGGGGAAAATTGACGCAAACTAAATTGCTAGTATTTCTGATACAGCTTAACTAAAAACTAAAACTAAAATACTTGTACTAGTATTATAGTTTTAGTTTCTAGTTTACCTATACAATCGATATAGATATACGTGAATGGGATGCCCGCAAGCTATAACAAATCTCAAATTAATGATTTTTGCCAGGCTAATAGATGCTGATTAAGGATTACGTATCTTGATGAACGAGCTTCGCTCGGTTTTTTTGTCTAACTAAACACAATATGACTACTTTCAACCTACTATTTACTAGGAAGGGAACTTACTATTGCCTATCTACTGCAAAGACACGACGTTTCCTATCGCCCTTTTAAAACGTATTACCATTCGCTATCGGAAATCAAAGTGATAATGTCTAACGACCGCTTCCGATATAAAAAGGTAAAAGGCGGTTTTGGAAATAGGTCAGGATATGTGAATAAATCTAGATTGGACGGTAATGTGTGTTGCCATTACCATTCCAAAAGAGACGGGTTATGTCTGCATCGAAAGGATAATACATTAAAAGCATTTCTTTGACAGAAATGAAATAAATCGACCCAAATTAGAATGTTTTTTTTTGCTAATGTAGTCCTGGATACGATATTAATAACTAGTTTATGCTGCCGCTTCCACCTCGTTATGTTTGTTCACCCCCTTAGCGAGATCTAAGCCGGCAGGGGGTGGGAACAATTTGACTTAACACCAGTCAAGTGTGAGTAGTACGCGCGACAGTGGGTGCAAGCGTTCGACACCAAAACGGCACGATTAGAGGGGGGGGGGGGGGAAATATAAAAGTTTAATATTTGTACCTTCTGGTTTATTCGGTGTCTGGGTGTTATTTATCTATTATATGTATGTATTAGGAAATATATAAGTATGTTTATCAGATAACTGGTTTCCATAGTACAAGCTCTGCTTAGTTTGGGATCAGATAGCGTTGTGTGACTTGTCCCAAGATATTATTATTATTATTATTATATATATTGGCGCTGAGAGGGCGTAGAGCGTGTACCATCTTGGTCTTCCCTAAAATACCCTTGAAAAATGTAGATACTTACAAAGACAATTTTAGGTTCTAATAATTGAGTTTCAATACCGTACAAAAATATTAGATACTCGATTATCTAAACATAATCTAACAAGTTTTGATTTAATTTAGAAATGATAACAATAAAACTATCCACCAGACCCAAATTCTCTATCTAATTAAAACAGAATAGGTAGGTAGATATTTTTTATTTTCCAAAGTTATAATAGAAAAGGGTTAAATAATAATAAATGGCTATTACATGGCACGTTCATATTAAAACCTCGAAACAAGCATCTGTCAGAGTTCTCAATAAGTTGTGACATATTCATTTGTCACGTACGGGCACAAACTTTGAGATACACACTGGCAATAAATTAATATCGTTGGATCGTCATGATGAAGGGCTTCTGCGACACGACAGGCCAACCAAGAGGTCATATCCGGCCCATCCGTCAATGTGAAACTGTACTCGATTACATCGTACGTGCGATTTATAGCTTACATAACCACATTAATCATTGACTAACTTTGACCTAGTATATGTCAACAGTATGAAAGGTATACTTTTACTAACATTTAAACTTTCGCGTTGCATGATTATAACTATTTAATATACGGGAATTAACGCGCATTATTTACCTTCAAATTGCTTGACGTTTCGACCAGGTTGCACCGGCCGTGGTCACAAGCGGACTGTCGCAGCGGTGTTAAGACTCCGTAAGGCCGATGAATCTTCTACTACCGTCACTTTTTTGTTTCTCGAAAAGTTTGGGTCACTGCACACTACACTGATTGTGTCCATGTTAACGACTGCGAACTAATACGAGGTTGTGTTTTACGAATCACTGGATTCCACGTGACGGATAGTTTGAAGCCCTCTTCCCGATTGAAACAATTTTAAACAATGCGCGTTAATTCCCGTATAATAAATAGTTATAAGTATACTTTTATTTAGTAGTTATTTATCCAATACTACCTGACCCGCGCAACTTCGTTTGAGCCATTTTACCATTTTTGCAACATTTTTCATTGATGTTCCGCTCCTATTGGTCGTAGCGTGATGTTATGTAGCCTATGATACTCAGAAATAACGTGACTTTCTATTGGTAAAATAATTTGCAAAATCGGTTCTGTAGATCCCAACCTAGGATAAAACTTTGTGTGATGAGCACAATGGTTTATTCTGTGCCTGGATGTTATTTATCTATAATATGTATGTATTTAGAAATATATAAGTATGTATATCAGTTATCTGGTTTCCATAGTACAAGCTATACATAGTACAAGCTATACTTAGCTCTATTATATCTATTTAACTATTTGGTGATATATATTTTCATAGTCAGCTTGATACCCTGCTATTTTAAATAGCTGTAACTAAAATAATGCTTCTGTTAAGTCCGTAGATGGGTGCACATAACACTTTGCAATTGGCTTCATCCCCAGAAAACGCCGCCTTTCACAAAATTATCGGTGGCTATGATGAGTCTAAGCAATTGACATAGCCTTTTGGAATGTAAAGTTTAGCTGAAATAGCGGCTTTTAGGAAAAAAAAAAAGTGGATTTCGATTAAAACGGTAACCTCGGTATAAACAACGGTGATCTAATCTCCTTGAATTTAAAACATAAATTGAAGGAAAATAATTTGGCTATAACGGCTTCGAATGTAACACCGATTTACTGATTAGAAAATGTATTGAATATAGTTTCTTCCATTCTTTTATTTTTTCCACACACTAGAGTCAATAAATGTGCTCTAGGTCTCCCGCTTGTAACCACTTAGCAGGTTTTTAAATAGAGAATGTTTGCAAGTCCTCATAAAGCGGTTCACTTACTTCACTTATGTCATATGTTGGCCGCGTTTAGGAGTGCATTAGGTGGTGATTGAGCTAAGTGCGCGACGCATTAGCGATGCGACGCCGGCGGATGTCCGCTCGCAGCCGCTACGTCTCTTCACGGCATGTAATGTAAACATGATAGTTTTGACTACTATAATGTGTTTATTCCGAGTATTAAACATGAAAATATTGTAACAGAAGTTGCAGATAAACGGTTTAGTTTTAGAAATAGAATACTTGGTACAGTTGTTGAACTAGATAGTTAGGTTAGGTTACCCACCTAAATACGATATCTATTTTATTGATTACGCTACTAAAATACTTTGATTTCCAAACTGGTAATATATTTTAGTTATTTTCAAAAAGAAAGGATCTCAAACTAAAACGAGAGTGATGCAATTAATATTGCTTAGAAGCAAAACCACTTGTAATATCGAAAAGATTGTGAAGAATATGAATGAAAAAGTTAATATGGAGGACCGCACGCGCGTGCGGCCGAGAAAAAAAAGATGGATGTCCGTGAATAATGTTCGGTCGCGAACTGTAGTAATGGACAGCACTAAATATTGCACCAAGGGAAAATAAATTACACCACTTTTTCAGAGGCACAAAAAGAACTCTTCGTTTTCTCTTTCAGAACGGTGAGTAGAAAAAAGTTTAATATGTTAGGAACGCCGGACACTGATTATATAGGTTGAGTGGTTGTGGGCGTGTGCCTCTGATGGCTTGTTTAGTTTTATGTGCGTATTTACTATCTGTTTTATGTCCTTCCACGATAAATGAAGACCAAAATGGCATTAATAGATGTTTTCACGTCCCCAATAAAAATACCCTTCTAAAGAGTTTGGCAATTCAATTTCTCACATCTATAACCCATAGAACAGCTATGCTAGTGTTTGTATTTCATTGGAAACATAATTCTATGTGACGTAAATAAAACAAATATTGTAATTGCGTAGTCAAAACTAATTTCGCGTTAATGAGGTTACAGACAGCTGCATGCGAGTGAGAAGTTTAAATTGGCTCACGACCATCGCCGCTTCGGTTTTTGTTGGAGAAATCAGCGGCCCCTTCAGCCGTAAATGGATTTATTACCGTGCACCGTTTCAGGTGTTTGTAATTACTCTTATTGTGCGCAACCAGATTGTTTATTGTTTGCTGTTGGAAAATTGCAA
The DNA here is from genome assembly GCA_945859575.2 of Herminia tarsipennalis. NCBI lineage: Eukaryota > Metazoa > Arthropoda > Insecta > Lepidoptera > Erebidae > Herminia > Herminia tarsipennalis. The sequence continues at coordinate 19,836,247 of OX243836.2, forward strand.
CATATATTACACGTCGAAGTTTGAAATATAGCAACTGCAATTGGTTTATTCAAGTTATCTAGTTTCTCGTTATAGAAGTTGGTAATGATAATAAATTTTGCAGCATACGAGTGTTCTGACGTTCTTCCTAAAGCATTTTTTATAACCCATATTAACTCATTTGTAACTAAATTGTACTTACATAATTGGATCTTTTACACGTAAAGTGGGGATGTTCGTCTACTCCATTGTGTGGGCTGTCATTGGATAGGTCTTCTAAAATATTGTATGGGTAAGTATGTTAAGACCATTTTTCGATTTAGAGATGTGAAATATTTAGCTAAAGTACTAATTTTTGTAAGGCGAAAGTGCCCCCTGCCAGCTAAATGGTTGATGTTGGGTATGTGAAAACAATCACGAGAGTAGTATTTATAGTAAAATTAAAAGAAAATCTATCACAGCTAAGTAGGCCTTACAAATTTACGAGTAACAACTGATCAAATGAGAAGTAACAAAATTTTCGTACAAATTCCATTGAAAATCATTATTAATTTGATATAACGTTGTAAGTATGAAACAAAAACTATAGAAAACCCATTTCTTGACGGTATCCTACATTGTGTGTGGCCCGACATGCACTTGCCCGGTTTTTTAAATGAGACACGATAATTTGATTTGGCTCTCAAAATTCGAAATTCGAGCAATGGTATTTTTACTTTTAAATAACCAATTTTTTTAAAATAATTACAAGTACCATAAACATATTAACTGTTTTTCTCTAAACTTTCTGAGTGGCCTGGTATTAACGCTTGTATTACCAACAACAACAAAGGTCTATTAACCATCACCGACGACGTCTATAACTCTACTCGTATTTATGCGACAAAGATTAGAAGTGTTTACGATTTTGAAATAGTGTTGTATTAAAGTTTCCAACTTTGTTTTTCAGACCTTTAGAAAGGGCTTTTAAAATCATAACAAAATAAGAACCAGAATTTAATCAGCGCCCACCAAAAGTTTTAACCTGAAAACTTAGCATCGCTTCGAAGAGCTTGTTACCACTAAGTCGACATTTATATTAGTAAAAGCACTTCTGGGACGCCGTCGTAAGTACTTTTCCTTTACAGTCCACGCCTTTTAATTAACAACAAACTCGATTCCATATAAAATATTCACACAGCTACGATGAACCAATCTCGTTCCTTTCAGGAGGAAGATTTAATTGAACAAAGAGGTTGTGTGCGTTCCATGTATCCATCCCTGCGGACTGAACACATACTTTTAGAGGAAAATCCTCTTGTACCGGTTGTTCCAATTTAAATATCCTAATCCGCGTTGTAGTGGCGTTGCGGGCAGTAATCAGTCGACAGTAAGCGGCGTCCGGAGGGATTTAGTTTCAATCACGCCGTTGGCCGAGAGCTTGTGATTAATGCATACTAAACAGGACACACAGACGATTTCCAGATAATTTACTTTCCAATAAATTCGTCTCGTACAGCTCCAATTTAAAGTTTTTTAATTTGGCGTTGGAAGTGTGGTTAATATTTTTCAAAAGCCTTTTTTTATATTTTTACCTATAGTTGGACCACGACCCTTTGCCCGTAGTGTAACTAGTTGAACAGAGGCAGGCGCGGATCCAGAACTATGTTTAGGGGAGAGGGGGGGGGGGCAACATTTAACTGAATCGAGTAATGTCGGGTAATGTGAGTCATTCGTGAATATAAGTCGATGTGAACTCCGGTACATCGGAACACCACCTTAGGGGAGCAATTGCCTGTCAAAACACCCGGTCTTGTGTTAAAATTCCCAAAAAAGATGTTTCAGTCGAGTCTGGGGAGGGGGAATGGTCGAGTCACCCCCCTTTGATCCGCGTCTGAACAGAGGAGTGGGACCACTGCCGTAACTAAACGCAACTTTGTACGGATGGCCAATTAAATACTGAACTTTAGCATTGGTGAACTGATGAGTTACCACAATGATAGGCTCAATAACTTTCTCTCTCTAAAAATTTTTACAGTAAACGATCAATATTGGTTCCCTTTACAGAATACGATAAAAATGAAATAAAACCGAAAAAAATACTGTTATTGTGTTTTATAAACACGAGTGGGGAAAAGTGGGCAAATAAAGCGTTGTTGATGACAAGTGACTGACTGACGGGCAATTAGCAGGCCTGGGCAAGCCAAGAAAACAAAAGGGCCTCTTAGTTTCACTTAATTAAAAAAGAGGAAGCCGATGTGCGGCAGAGAAAAATTGCTGCAAAATAACGTAGTCCCCTGTTTCTGAGTTTGTGCCTACCCGCAAACCGTGTGTAGATGTTTTGTACGAGAAAAAAGTAAACAATTACGCTTTGTGTACATAACCTAATGGAAAAAGTATGTCACTATGAAATTCACAGGTAATTTATGGCACTCATGTTTATTTATAGCGGTTCAAGTTATTCTGACAGTAAATAAATCCAGTAACTAAGAGCTACTTGTTAATTGAAATTATTTCGCCACCGAACGTCGAATAACGAATCGTTATCGACTGAACGTAAAAGAAATTCATAGGGTACCTTTATGACTTACTAATTTTACACTAAAACACTAATGCTTCATTTTATTCACTTAATCATAAAATTTTAGCGACATCCCGTCGCAATGTTTTTGAAGTGCAGCAAAAATTTTGTTTTTGACAAGCACTGTAAGCAAGCTATTACGTACGAGCGCGCTTGAGTAGGGGAATCGTTAAAAATAATTTACAATTTTTCCTGTTAGCAATGCAAAAAATAATCAGAAGTGTGCGCGGCGTGTAAAAAACTAAATTGCTCGTTGCCAGCCGAGGCAACGCGCATGAAATTCTACCAAGTTTAGTAACTATAATTTTCCGGAGTCCATGAGCGGAGCCCAGTACAATGAGCCGACGCCTGCAGCCATCATTAAGGTGTGTATGCGCCGCTCGCGCCTCGTCTTTCATCTCTACTTCCACTTCGTGAACTTTTCCATGTGAGAGTTTGGCGTCTGAATTCTGATATGACTCGTATTGTAAAACGACATTTTCTTTAGTTTACGATGTAATAATACATATGTCTTACCAATAAATGGGCAATGAAGATGTTAATCATAGATACTGAACAATAAATTAATGTTTCTATTCCGGCAGTTATAAAAAAATGCCAGATTACTAGGAATGATTTCGTCACAAAACAAGTAATTGGTCAAATTAGGATAAGCTATAGCTATGGTAGAATTACGATGGAATTATTAACAATATTGTTGAGTTTTACATCTTGTGTATATACTATGCAAGTTTCAGTATGTAACAGTCTAGTATACACAGAAAACCTTGTTATTTAACTTCTTAATTGTATTGATTCAGTGAATGTTCTGAAGACTCTGAGTCCTAAAGTTCGGTTAAAGTAAAAAGTTTCTTTTAACAACTGTGGGCGTATTGATACCAGTATAAATGATTAATGGGTGGTGTGGTACATAATATACTACTAATTCTATCAGGGCATTTAATAGAACATGAAGAGTAGATTTTTATTTTGTTGTTCATACGGACAACAAAAAAAACGCCCAGTCACAAGACTATAAGCAGATGTGCTAAATGGACAGTGCTATTGTGGGTGTGCGGTTCAATGAGGGCATCTACTCATATCCAGTAACTTTGTGCTACTCTCGGTTTTGTAGCTTGTTATGTTTGTAGGATGTTATGTCGTTCGAGCCGGTTGATGTGATTTTGTATTATCCGTTGGCGTGTCAGTTCATTGGATTGATTTTTAAGCCGTATTTAACTTTCTCTAAGGCATTTTGGATTTCCTCATATACTGTCTTGACCTTAAGGTGTTAGTGTATTTCAGTATTGGTGGTATACCATGGAGCACCCGCTATTGATATCAGAATTATATTTTGTACCCTTGTGAAGAATAATTATATTATTGAATTCCCACAGTTGAATACCATACCAACCATCCTGGTTGGTTTTAATTCAGTACAATATATTAATAATTAATTTTCCAATGACAGATTTGAGTTCCTTTCCAACATCTTATAAAGATTTTTGTGTCTAATTGATATCTCGTCTCATTTGGTTTTGATGCACTGTTTCCACGTCAAGCGGCGATCTAGGTGCAATCCAAGGTAACGCAATCACTCGCAATTATATGAAATAATAAAATAGCTTAGATGGATTTAATAAACTAACCTAACAAGACTTTGGCCGCGGTTTTGTAAACCTCCATGAAATAATATTTTCTTACAGGTGCCAAAGAATTTTTGTGTTACATAGCCCTGTAAGTTACCAGGAGTATGGACGACTACATCACTTTTACATTTTAATTTTAGCAAATGTGATTACTGATTAGGTATTCTTGGTATCCAAAGCAAACAAAAGTAGAAAGTATCTCTTAGGGTATATTAATATTCATATCATGTTTTTGGATTGAAGGTCTAGACATACCAGGCAAAAAAGGAAAATGCTACGATAAAAGTGTGTAGGTATTGTCTTCATTATAGGTATATTTTCAATCTCATTCTCTTATACAAGCAAATCAAAGAAGACGAAGACTACCCCGTTTGTTCCTGGTAAGCTAATTTTTGCGGGGAAAATTTACTGTTGTGTAATTAAAGACCAGTCGCGGCTGTAGGCTTGAGTATATTTGCAGAAAGACCGCGCCCGTTGCTCCCTTTTATTGTTATTGCCGAATGAGCAAATGAATCTTAGAAGCGGTGAAAATGAAATTCAAATCAACATTAGGTATTTGCTAGAGTCAATGAACTATTTATATTGTCCATCGTTTTTTTAATTAATATGTTTGATTATGTACAGATTTGTTTTCTAAATATTTTTTTTGAAATAAGAAGACGAATAACGAGTATATATACCAGCCATCAGGGTATCGGTGACGAGCCAATAAAAAAAATCATCGGGCACCTTTAACCACTGGTTCTCAAGTAGAGGCCCGAGAATAGTCGGGAATGGACTATCCTTACAGAGTTACTTTATTTACAATTAGTAGTAATACATGTATGTATGCTATATATGGTATGACTATTTAAGGTATTTTACTGGTTGTAGTCTAGATTATTTTAAATATTATAAAATGCCTTAAAAGAAAGGTCATTCAAACAATTTTTGAGTTTGATCTCAGGGATATCGTTATATAGAATTAAAATAAATGAACGTCGCCCGTGGTGAAATTGACACCCATCAAGCCGGATAGCCTATCAAAAGTTATAATATCAGTATGCATTAAATGAACCGTGTGCGGTAACCGAGCCTCCCAAGAATTAAATGCTAAAGATTTTCATGCCAACGGCAGTCCCCCGCTGAACAACCCCTGCAATTAAAACGCACCCGAAGGGTTGCACCGCTTTCCAAATTGCAAACACGTCCATTGTTTTAATCTACTCCTCTCCCAGAATCCTGGATATAATACTGAAATAAGGATTCCTAGTTTACTGTGACCCCTCGCTTTCGACACTTACGTACAATTAGCTACTACAAGAGAGCTCTCGTGTAGCTGGATGGTTTAGCTGGTGCGGAATTCACCGACGTATACTTGATTGAAATATTAATTTTGAGCTCTCTCACGGACAATAACTGCAGAATAAAATATTGCCCATGATCTTAGTAACAACTTGGAACAATCATTGCATGTAAATTGTTGTTTGAATGTTGGAGGGCCTACAGCATATTAGGTAACGGTACCAGCCATTTTCCGATGAATAAACCTACCTCGTCATTACGTCGTGCATGATTAAATAGAATAGGTGCATAAGAAAGAGGTAATAGGGGTAAATTACTTAATGACATGTCTTTACAACATGTTCTTTTTTCTATTATAGAAAATTAACGCCTTCGATGAAATAGAATATTGCTTGGAAATATATTCCGAGTTGAATTTCAATACCTTATAATCATGCCGTCAGATCAGTCCAAGATTTTCAAAAATAATATTATAATGTGGAAGATTTTTGGAATATGGGGAGGAAGAAATCCTTCAAAATATTACAAATATTATTCTTTTTTCTATTTGTTCGCAACATTTTGGAGTTACAATGTTTTGTTAACTTTGAACTTAATCTACACGCCTCGGAAAATTGAATTAATATTAAGAGAAGTCATATTTTATTTCACCGAAATAACGGTTGGAGCTAAACTTCTTACGATTCTCTTGATGCGTGACAAAATTATTGAAGTGTTTGATATGATTGATAGTGATGATTTTTTGGGTGACTATGAAAGTACAGGTGGAGTTCTTTGTAAAGCCCATTCCAATTATAAGTTTTTTTGGAAGTTGTATGCTTGTCTCTCAAACGTTGCTTACGCTAGTCATGTATTCATACCAATGTTTTTGAATCAGATACGCAAAACTGAACCAGAATTACCAATATGTAAATATTATTTCTTGAGCAATGAAGACCGCCAATTTTATTTCATTTTTTGGTTCATATATCAATCTTTTGGTATGTATGGGCACATGATGTATAACGTGAGCATTGACTCATTTATCGCAGGGTTATTATTCATAGCTATATCCCAATTGAAAGTATTGAATTATAACTTGAGAAACTTTAAATTATCAGAAGCAGAACGCAAACTTTCAAAGGAGTTACAAGATAAGATTTCAATAACAAAGATTAATAACTGTTTAAGGCACTACGACTATATTTTGAAGTAAATTGTTTTAAAGTATACCTATTTAAATTCTTTTGCATACACTAGTTTAAGAAACACCTACCTAATATATTTCTGTTTTAGGTTTTATAAGATTATTCAAGACATTTTGAGTACTGCAATATTTTTTCAATTTAGTGTGGCATCAGTAATAATATGCGTAGTGATGTGTGGATTGACTTTGGTAAGTAGGCTTAGTTATTAAAGAACCGAAAAATCGATTCAAAATTATGTATATTTGAATTTTATTAGGATATTATATTTTCAGAAAGAAGAAAAAGATTACAAAAACATTAGTCATCAGTTTCAAACTTAAACTCGTAATTTACTTATTTCTTTAATTTATACGTTCGTAGATTTTCGCGATTTGTACACATTATAGAATTTTATAAGCTACGGGTCTTAATCGCGTAAATATTTTATAATAAGGCTAAAATACCTTTATAATAATTTTTACGGACATTTCTAGCCGTTTTGACCGTCTTGCAAGGGCTGTGGCCATGGGAAGACTAGTTTAACTCAGTGTCGCCTCCGTGAAGCGTGGGTTTCAAAAACTACCCTCGCTTAATTTATATCACTTAGTATTTTTTTCACATTTTACAGTTGTTGTATATTACTTATATAATTTTTGAAAAAAAAAAATATAATTAACCCTTCACCACCTACCACCAAGTTTTGTAATACAACCATACCCTGGAGTAGAAAGACCCTGGAGTAAAATCGATGTTTTTTGTCAGGTTGAGGACTTAAACCTACTATAAAAAAATATTTTACTCCAGTAAAATAGTCTGTAATATTAAAGTTATATTAAGACGCCACGAGCGGGAGTTAATTAGTATACTTATTAAAAATCATCCTGAACGTTGGTGACATTAGGCAAAGGTAAATCTTAAAACTCAAAATCCCTGTATTTTGAGATGAGGTGGTATGTCCGCGTTAAGGTACGATTAACTAATCCCGCTGAATGGCACTACCTACGTCGATCACTAATAATAACACTTCTTAACACACTATTCTTTCACTAGCTGTACATTAACTCTATGTTCAGTCCTTTCCAAAATTTTCCAATGATTTAATGTTATAAATTTCAAAACTTTAAATGCTTTAATTTTACATGTAACTGCTTTATTTTCAGTCATCAGCTGAAACACGAGTATTTTTAGTAATGTATTTATGCACTATGACAAGTCAAATTTTTGTGCCTGGATATTTAGGCACTCAATTAACGTATGAGGTATGAAACAATATTAATTCATCATCACCTTAGTTAAACACATAATCGAAATAAGTATTATGTGAAAGTGACTCTTTCTGTCTCTTACGTTTTCACACTTAAACCGCTGAACCGATATGAATGAAATTTGGTGTGGAGATAGTTTGAGTCCAAGGAAAGGACTCAAGATTATCACAATAACCAACATTCTCGCGGGCGTACCGCTGCGCGAAACCTAGTTGCTTATATATACCTACTTTATATATTTTCCAAGTTGTGACGATAATAAAACAGATTAAATGACGTTTAATATGTTTTATTAACGTCTATTATATTTGTAGGCTTTTAATGTGATTTCGGGTTAGGTTAGGAGCAATCCTAATGTACGTGTACAATGAAATTACACCTTTTTGGGGTTCCGTAGCCAAAATGACAAAAATGGAACCCTTACAGTTCCGTCATGTACGTCTGTCTGTCAAACTATCTGTCCGTCTGTATGGCACAGGCATTTTACTCGAAGACTACCCAAGAAATATTGATTAAATTTAGTGAAAATGTGCCTTGCTAAATAGTAAAAATCAATATGGGGGGGGGGGCTATTCCGACACAGAAACTGAAAAAAAAATCCTTGAGCATACATCAACGTGTGGCACTTAATTCAACAGGTCTTTTAAAAACATTTCATAACTTATCGGATATACCGTCATTGAGCTATTGACGAAAAAGGGCGTAAGTACCATGAACATACACTCTACTGCTGGTGCAATTTCCAAATCGGATTTTTTATACGGCAACGGCTTCGGAACATGATGCGACATGTTCTTGCCCGGCTTGTTCTTCGTTTTGTTTCATAGTATTACTATTAAATAACAGTTACTTAAGCAATGTTTTATTAATCCTCATTAATATACCTATATACGCTGTTTATTCCAGAGTCAAGAATTGATATTTGCGGCTTACAATAGTGAATGGATACCCAGGTCAGAATCTTTTAAAAGAAGTCTGAGGCTTTTAGTGGAACGTGCGAAAATTCCTATTATGATTACTGGTCTTAAAATGTTTCCTCTTTCACTCCTCACATTCACATCGGTAAGGTTTGACCCTTTACTTTTTTTTAGTCCTATCATTCTCATCATCGGCCTGAAAACGTCCACTGCTGAACATAGGGCTCTTCCAAGAACTTCCTCAACGGCCAAATTGTCTTAACGGTGTCCTGAAACACAAGCCTCGAGCTTAGCTTAGGCACCAGTCTCCCACAGTAAATTACTGAAATGTACAATAACTAAAATAAGATTAAGATTGTTAAAATGAGACTAAAATGTAATCGTTTTTAGTGAGAAAAACGGCTCCCTGCTATAGCCTCACGTTGGGCGCCAAATATTTTTTGCGCCATTTTGAAATCGAAATACTATTTCGTTTTGTATTTTTTACAGATTATGAAGACAGCATATTCGTTCTTTACTTTAATCAGAAACGTTCAAGAATAAAAAAATTGTCTAATGAAGAAATAAGTTACGATACACCTTTCTTTAATAGATGTACTTAGGTACTGTATGTAGAGCTTGTGTGTGTGATTAGTTAACCTTTGTCGTTGAACGCTCACTTTAGTCTCAAAAAGCCTTATATTTTTATGAAACTGTCTCTATAGCTGTTCTTCTTTTTCTATAATTAGAAATTTAAAAAAAGAGGTATTTTTGGGACTTGGTTTCCACTGGATGTCGAGTGACTGTAAAGTGTAAGTTTAGTCCTAGGATGCAATCGATTAAAAATATAGAATTTAAATATCTAAATAAGAGTGTTTCTATTTCTAGACTTTAGTGAACTTATAGTTCACATGATATTTGCGATGTGAATATATGCTACCGATACCCAAAGCATTATTTACGAGTTTTCTAATCCTGTTTTATGTTGAATTTATCAACATAAAACAGGATTAGAAAACTCGTAAACTCGCAAACTTTAAATTAATAATTGTCGACACTTAGTAGTATATTTAGCACAAATTTGGCAACTGAATGTTGAGCTACTTATCTCTTATCTGTATCAGATGTGATGATTTAAAGTTTGTTTTTACCTACTTACGAGCCACACAAGTAGTACTTGATACTTCTTGTTTTTTTGCCATCCATGCTCAGTAATTCTCTCACAGATGTACAACATCAAGTTAATTAACTTACTGAAAATACTTTAGTATAAAATATTACCGCTGATTACATTCCCAGTCGAAATGGTGCTCACTGTTACTTCACATAAGTACATTATTCCAATATGTTTCAACATCTATTCGCGTGTTCTATGTACCGAACATTAGCAATCAAGAAACTATTATTCGTAAAGGATCAAGGAATAAGATTTCTCGTTTCGCTAATAGGTGGCGTCACCTGCGACAAGAACCAATTAGTTGGGAAATTTGAAATCGTTGTCGATTAAAGTAACTAATACGTTTATAACGCTAGTCACGTTGATATGTAAGGGTATGAGGCATTAAAGACGTGATGATACTACCTGCATATTATACAACTAGCTGTCCCGCGCAACTTCGTATGCGTAATTTCTCCCCGTTTTTGAAACATTTCTCGTCGCTTCTCCGCTCCTATTAGTCGTAGCGCGATGTTATATAGCCTATAGCCTTCCTCGATAAATGGGCTATCCAACAAAAAAAGAATTTTTCAAATCGGACCAGTAGATCCTGAGATTAGCGCGTTTAAACAAACAAACAATCAAACAAACAAACTCTTCCGCTTTATAATATTAGTATAGATTTGTTTTCGCTCGCAGCATCCCTTAGGGGGTGAATTTCGAAAAATCGTTTCAGTCTACGTCATATTACCTATCTGCGTGCCAAATTTTTGAGCAATTTGGTTGCTTCGGTGGAGAGAGTGCGGTGTGAGGCCGTGACTTGTAATATCGGCACTAGGTTTTGTCCTATGCTGAATATGGGAGAAGATTTTATGTAATCCATGAGTGTTTATTCCGACTCTGGATGTACATCTTCTCTGTTAATGGTTATGTTTTAGTTTCTACCGCCCTAATTCATCCAATTATAGTATCTCTAGACTGGTATAAGTTATCAATGCCAGAATTAAGAAAGCGCAAATAGAAGGCCAAAGTGTTTCGGACCGAATCTAATATATTTTTAATGCCCCAATAAAACGAATTTTACTACATTTTAAATTAATCTCTTAATTAATTTTTAGCTTCGTTAAAATTATACCAGTCTTAATTTTTGTTGGTGCTAGATGAATAATAATAATTTTAATTTTATTGACTGTAATATTTTATTACGCTGAATATCTAAAAACGAATTTATATGTCTTAATACTGTATCTAATTAAAAATCTAAGAGGGATTAAGTACTTCGGCCCGTGGTATATCATTAAAACATTTACCTAATATATTTTTTTCATTGATCTACGAAAGTGGCATGAGGCGTACCTAAGCTTTAATGTATTACTATTGTGTAAAATATTATAAAATTGTAAAGTAGCTGTGTTTGTATATTGGAGATATTGAAAAAACTAAACTAAATCGACTAATTAAGGGCTTCTGAATCCAACTATTAATATAACTATTTTGTCATTCATATAAGGAACCATTACTTGACTAAGAATCATCTAAGACGATCGCATTGACAATAAAAATGCACCATTGCTGGCTCCCTGTACATTATAGCTATCATGTAGCCAGCAATAGTGCTTTTTTTGTCGAACCATACAAAATCATCACAAAAAAAAAGAGTAACTTATACTTTTCTTTTTGTCACACAAAACTTTGATATACTCGTATTTCAATTTTTGAATTACTTTGAATTTGGAACGGGTAAATTTCTTTTAAAAGTTCGTTTGATTTCGCGCCATTTCACATATTTTTTCGTGTTCATTATCAAATTACAGTATGGATTGGGGTGTTAAAAAGAAAATAGAATTGCTGTGATCGCCTTGCACAAAGGGGGTATGGGCCCGTCGGTCATATTCCAGACACTACACAAGCTTGGCACATCAACAGATACAACAACACTTCGTCTTTCGAAGACCATAAAAGATCGAGGCGGCCGCGTGCTGTTAGAACTATAAAGGCTGTTAATGCTGTTAAAGCCAGAAACCTATAGGAAGTCTGAATTTTAAACACAGTGGTCGTTTATGGGGCGTCAATTAAGAAATTAAAAAAAAAGTTTCGCTTACAGTATTGTGTTACATTGTATGTTAAATATGATAGGGCTTGTTGTTAGGGTGTCAATTATATTTTTACAACAAGCCCTATCATTTAACATACAATGTAACACAATACTGTAAGCGATTATTTTGCTTTAGAATAGTTAGTTTAAAGTTATTCAAGAAAAGCCATGAAAACAGACCCTTTCCCCGCCCTCCTCATCTCCGAAGGCTCAGTAGCCTAATATTTTAGAAAAAATATAAAAGATTACAGGAAGTTTGATTTTTGAACATGAGTGCCATTTTAGAGGCAAAACAATATATTGAAAAATCGTTATGAAAATGGTATAATGTAATATGAAAACAAATGAAATGCTTGGTGTAAGGGTCTTAAATATGTATTTTTTTAAGTTGTTTAAGAATGTTCATAAAAACCGACCCCCTTCCTCTTTGAAATTACTGAGCCTACAATTTTGAAAGAAAGTCTATACTGTGAAAATAACGTGGTAATTTGACTGACTTGTTGGTCTAGTGGTTATTGACCCTGACTGCTAAGCCAGAAGTTGTGAGTTCGATTCGTTATAGAGGGGATCTCTGTTAAAAACAAAAATGTGAAGATACCAAGGTTTCGCTAATAACAGAAGTAAAATCTAACTGGAAATCATATTCGTTTCAAATTCTAAAAATTATACATAGACCCTGCCATACATGACGTATTTTTTTTTTTAAATAATTTGTTATTTGCGACTTAATAGAGCAATTTGTAAATGTGGGTTACCGTGGCCCAAAATTCTTCGTGTAACGTTCGGTGAGTCGCCCTTTTGTAACTTGGTTGATACAGTGCCGTTTTCTGAATTCCGTTTTCGTATTAATCGAACTATTTACATACTTTTAAGTTAGTACGGAACTCTCAGTCCGCGAGTCCCACTCGCACTTGACCGGTTTTTAGGTTTCCGTAGCCAAAATGGCAAAAACGGAACCCTCATAGTTTCGTCGTGTCCGTCTGTCTTACTGCCAGTCCGTATGTCACAGGCATTTTACTCAAGGCTACTTAATGAATCTTGATGAATTCTGTGAAAAGGTGTCTTGTAGTAGCCACTACTTAGTTTGATAGCTAAATAATAATAATACATATTTTTAGGGGGCCAACTCCATGTAACAGAAGCTATTTTTTTTTCAGCAATTATCAACGTGTGGTACATCAAGGTCTTTCAAAAATATTTTAAGGTTTTTACTAAACTTTTTTGATTGAGTGAATATTTTTGGAAATAATCGCTCCGAAATTTGCATAAATTGTATCCCCCCCCCCCCCTTTACTTTTGAATGGTGTGTGTGACCAATAAGTATGAAAAAAAATCGCAAAGGTAGCGCTTAACAAATACTTTAAACTAAAATTAGTATAATCGGATATACCGGTATTGAGTTATATATATGGATATAAAGGGCGTAGTGCGTCTGCTGATGCAATTATCCAAGGCTGCGGAACCCTGCACTGAGCATAGTCCGACATGCTCTTGCCCGGTTTTTTATAATAGTTTTTTTCGAGTGAATATTAAAATGTAACACAATTATGTTTTATTAATTTATTTATTCCCGCTATGTTTATGCAGTTATTATTTAATTAACTATATTTGTACGAAATTTGAGATCATCAGGTAGGAGTAGCTTTACTTACTATTTGAACTACAAAATTGCGATATGGGTTTTCGATAATGGCTACAAAGTTTAAGTTACTATGAATATTCTTTAATTAACGGCTCAACATAGTTTTGTCAAATTTAACTAAAATCATAACAACGATGATCCAAGTGGTTAAAATTAGATATAACATGTACCAATAAAATGTAGAATCATGACTATTCACAAATGTAATCTCTTGCCTCCCAAGTGAATAAAGAGTTTTGAATTTTTTGGTTTCCAACCATGGAGAGAGATGAGGAGGCCGAAACGTAGCAAAAGTAACTATAGAAGCATAGTGGCATTTATGAGAAAATTATCATGGGGTTGGGTGTTTGATGGATTGGAATTACAACTTGTACTTATAACGAGTTCAAAACGTTGTCTGTCTCCAATAATGTCTTCAGATAAGAACGATCACGACCGATGACTCGATCACGACCGAAGATATCTGAGAGGCCATTGAGACAAAAACTCAATGTGCCTCCGGATCCGTGAAGGTCGGCGCCATCCGGCCCGGTCCCGGTGGAGTGGGTGCAGCTTAGGTACGCTGCCCCGTCGCTTCGAACAAAGCCCTGGCCGAGGCGCGCCGGCTCCTTGTAGGCTTCTCCTCCGCTAGGATCACCGTCCTGGAGGAGAGGCCTGCGAGGTGGTACAAGTGTATGGCCACGGGGCGCTTGCGACCCAGGTGCCCCTGCGGTTTTAATACATTGTCTGCCTCCAACACTGTCATCAGAAAAGAACATTGGCATACGACTTGGTTCCGACTGCATAGACCCAAATGTCTGGTAACAACATAGGGTAGCACAGGGGTGTAAGTATCTTGGGTTTTCGAGTGGTAAGGTGACACAGAACTCGGATTGTGTTTTAACATATTTAGGGGCTTTAAAATAACGATCCTATTCAAGAAAAGACAAAGCTCTGACAATCCTTGGGTCGATTAGCAAGATAGCTTTGAGGGTCCTGTAGAACACTAGGTGTTGCATTTCCATCAACCAATGTAGGCAAGCAATCTTTGAGACGTCGGTACCACAGTGTGATCTCCTAGGTCCTCAACCTAAGCTTCCCGAAGATTTTGTGCACTTTTTTATGAACCTAATGAGTTTATGTGTCACAAGGATTTCAGAAACCAATTTAAGCATAATGTTTTAGAATGTTATAAAGACAATCACAAGAAATATTTCAAGGTTAAGGTAAATCTTTTATTTACCCGACTTAAGTTGTACCGTTTGTGGTCACGGGTCGACTGATGGCAGCTTATCGATGTTTTCGTGAGGCGCGGGGTTTTTGAACTACTTTTGCCTGATCTTCGTAACTTTTATTATTCGTACTTTCGGTACTTCTACATACTAAACTTACGATGTCTTTACAATAAGGCACAGTCTTTGCGGTTAAGATTGCATTTGTTGAAGCCAGGATTCCAAGATGGTAAGAGTCAATCGCCTCATGCTGTATACTGGAATAATAGTGGCGATCGGTTCGATTCTCTGCAGTGATTTGGTCCTGACTCCAACAAATGCTGCAAGAAATGTTCTCGAATAACGTAATTTTATGAGGCTAGATTCAACAGCGAGTATCTCAGGCAGACGCGATACGAAGAAATCAGCAATTATGATGAACCTACACACAAGTCTCAAAATAATTTACATGTCATCGCCAGTACCTTTCGTTTGCTCATGAGCATACGTAGCGACTATTCTTCCGTCATTCGAAAAGCCTGCAAGCACCTTTACATTCTCAGAACGTTCCCGTCACATTTGAACATTTTTCCAAGTGTTTTTTACCTGACTGCACAATAAGGACAGGTAAGTTTTTCTAGTGTATGTATGTATATTTCTTTGGAACGCCCTAGAGCTTAAACGGGTTGATAGTTTTTTTTTTATTTCTTTAAATTTAAAAAAAATCTTCAAAATATATCGTAAGTGAGGTATGAAAATAAAGGATTTTAAAAGCTTATTTATTTATTTAGAAGATAGACGCAATGACAAATGTACGAAACATGGCTATAATCAAATATATTTGCGATTCAACGGATAACACGCGTCAACTTAAGCGTTGGAACATTTTTGTAGGACCGTTATTATTTGACCGGTGCAAGACTGATTTATAATTTGTTTGGATGTGATTTTATCGGACCAGCTTGTAGAAGGACCACAGCGTTAGTTGGTGTCAGTACACTCGAACTCATCTATTTCATAATGCGACAAACAAAACACTGATTATGTGAAATTTAAACTTAAAAAATCTTTTAGAATTTGAATGCTCAACAATGTTTGCAAAGCTCCATCATACATAAGAACAGTACAATAGACGGAAAACAATGTGTAAAGTTTGTATATTTGCATAGTTATGTTGTCGAGTTGGCACATCGTCACTGAGATGCAATGCTAATGGTTCAGCTCATTACATGTTCGCACCTATACTGCTACTATTATTTAGGATTCTGGTAGGTAAATGTTTAATTGTAAATTATAATGTATGTGCTGATAAACAGCTTGTAATTTGTTGAACAATGATATAAATTAAATTACTTTTTGATCGGCTTTCAAAAACGGTGTCTGTTTGACCCGTATATTCGAGAACTAGGTACTGATCCGATTTGGAAGAGGTTTTTTGAAGTGAATACTTCTTTAGCGGCGTTGTGCACTTTTTTGGTATGGGTAAAAAATGTTAAACTCGCGTCAGGATGACGTGACCCTGTTCGAAAATTCGTAGATCACGTGACCCTGGTCGAAAATTTGAAAGACTGACGAATGAAAAACTGCTATAATACGCAGGTAAATTTCTACATATATTATAGCTCAGGTGGGAAATCGGGCGGTCCAGAAACCAAAAGACCCCAGTTCGAATGGGAGTAACGATATTTTTTTGCCTTTTTTATTGTAATTTTTGAATTTGGTTTGGTTTGAATTTGTGATTTGTTATTTTTTTATTATTATGTCAGTAATATCGAAAAATATTGTTCAAATTTCATCAGTATGTAATTTTTTTTGAAAGATTAACTTTTTAATTGTACGTCGTTGTAATTTTTTCAATTGTCATATTTGTGTACGTTAGCGCAATAGATGAATATTGTAATTAACCACCTTCTTAATGTCCAGATAGAGCATTCTCTCAAGGAGCATTCTCTCAATAAGCCTATAAAAAAAACTAAGCATTCCCTCTTTGACGTTTGACACTCGTTGATGAGAACAACTATGACTGAAACATCAGATGGCGGCTTTTTACCTGTCAAAAAGTACGTCTATTTGACCGTATTTTTTGACAGGCCTTTGCTTCAATTTCAGATGCCGGATTAA
Organism: Herminia tarsipennalis; assembly: GCA_945859575.2. NCBI lineage: Eukaryota > Metazoa > Arthropoda > Insecta > Lepidoptera > Erebidae > Herminia > Herminia tarsipennalis. The sequence continues at coordinate 19,853,229 of OX243836.2, forward strand.
GAATCTAGACATTATTTTTCAAAGTTAACCACGTAGATGATAGTACTTTTATACTGATAAAAAAAAAGTTTTCACTTCTGCCGGCGCTGCCGGCAACCCGTTTTTTTTGCTATAAAACGTTGTCCTTGATTGTTTTTTTCTTAAAGTTAACTAGCTATGTGGGTTGTGATTTTCACATTATTAGTAATCCTTTATACTTCTCCAGCTAAGCGAAATTACCTACCTACTTGTGTTAGGAGGGAATTCACGTCGGTAGTATAATGGGATGGTTTCGAATCCGCGACCTCACGATGGCGTGTCCTATGCCTCAGCCATTAAGCTAGTGCAGCATTTAGTCGCTACATTTTAAATAAGTATGTAATTATATGAATTTTGTAAGTAGGTACACTAACGTACAAATAACTCTTTGTACGTTACTATGATACTCTGTAAAAATCATCTGCCTTGTTTGAACATCGTATGTATATTGTACAGGCTAGACAAGGGCACTCCAGTTAGTGCTAATGAGCTTGGTCATTACTGGGCGTGCGTGCTCCGGAAACAAGTTTCTGCAAGGAAACTTAAACACCTTCAGGAAGAAACGCCTTGTGGAATAAACAGGAACACCGCTACGAATAAGGTACGCCTTGAGTTTGACGGGAAATCATAAACACTGACGAGTAATGACTTGGTAAACAGCTGTTTAATTTTCATGAATAGCCTGTTTACATAGTAAGGCGTGTTTGGTTCTAGTAAAGTCAGGGCTGGTCGTAGACAGCCGAAATGACTATCAAAATTTACCATCTAAATTCAAGAATATTAAGTATTGTCCGCGCCATATATAGTACACAAACACAAGTGCTAAAAGAAACGTAAACGAGATCAAAATCTGTGCTAATATTATAATGCTGAAGAGTTTGTTTGTTTGTTTGAAGCGATAATCTCAGGAACTACTGGTCCGAATTAAAAAATATTTTACTGTTAGATAGCTCATTTAACGAGGAAGGTTAAACGATATATAACATTACGTACAAACTATGGCTAATAAGAGCGGAGCAGCAATAAAAAAAGTTGCTAAAACGGGGAAAATTTACGCAGACAAAGTTGCACGGGTCAACTTGTTAGTAAATACATTGACTGAAACTAGTGCAGTGATGTCCACACGGTTTTTTTAACCGTACGGCGTGTTAGCCGCGCCGTAGGATAAACGTGCGAGCTTGTACACGACACGACTTAAGACGTGTTCCTACTATATCGTGACAATTAAATTATCGTTCGACCACTGTCGTCCTTAGCTGTTCCCATTATTACGACTGTCGTGCTAGCCGGTCTGACAATTAGTCGTTACTGCAAAAATCTCGTGGAAGATAGTTAAGCGTGTCGTCCTATACATATGTGAACACCTCCATTTAAATTCATAAGCCACGACGCTTTAAAAGATACCATAATCTGTGGGCACGACAGTCGTTATAATAGGAACAGCTACAGACGACAACAGTGGCAAACCTGGCGGGTAGGCCTGGACAAATAATTCACCGATGATAACAAAAATGAAAAAATGCGAGTGGTACTTGCGAGTTCTGTACATGTGCAACCATCCCTGTTCCCGTGTACTCTGGAACCCTCGGTGACCGAATACCACTTGCATTTTTTGATTTTTGTTATCACCAGTATTTGTTTTGTCCGGGCCTACTCTCCAGGTTCGCCACTGCACGATCGTCCTCCAACGGTAAATTAATCGTCAAGGCATGGTGGTAATGCATGGACGATGCGCGAATGTAGGACGCTTACGATTTACTCTTCCCTGCTTAACTTCATACCCCGATTATACCCATAAAATATACTCTGTGAACTGTGAAAAATCGAACATAAACCTCTTTGTAATTTTAATTTATTTTATCAAAGAAGAGCAGTTCATTTAACTCAATAAAATCTATTTTGTATTTTGAATAAATAAACTAATCGGAGATCTCGAGAACTAATTCCAACAGGAATTTTGCGAAATAAGATGTTTAGTAAGGCAACAATCAACAAGGGTTTGTAATTTGTTTATGCTAATGATATCAAAACAAAGAGATTATTGCGTTCGAGTTGTTTTGTTTAAATGTCAAACTTCGCTAGTGCACACAAAACAGAAACTCAATTCAGCAAACTTCGAAATCCGAATTCAAACATCATATTTTACCTTACTGCGATCGCCAACCCGCTCGCTAAGCGTGGCGATTATGTCAATTACCCCAGGAAGGAGATCCGTGTCCAGCAGTGGGACATCATATGGGTTGATATATACTTTATTGAGCATTCAATAAATATATAGCAACCCTAGAAATTAACATAAAAATTCGTTAGTGCGTGAGTGTTTAAAAATTTCAGATACATAATGAAAGCTGAATGAATATAGTAGATAAGTTTATCCAATTAATCTGCAAATCGCAAGTCGAATGGCGGCTTTCAAGTATAATTTAAACATTACAGCGAGATTCCCTGTCGGTCTTCGGATTAATCACTCAATGTTTAAAAATTCAAATTATTCGTTCTACGTGGCTCCTTTCGAAATCCAGTCGGAAAACGAGAATTAATATTTAAAATTTTAGACGATTAAACTTGGCCCAATGTATTTACGGATTTTGAACAAGTTAAACATTGATATATATCTGCAACTCCTTCTAAATAATACAATATTCAAAGGAGTTAGTAGCGCTTAGATTTTGTGCTATTTTCAACCGACTTCAAAAAGGAGGAGGTTCTCAATTCGGTTGTATTTTTTTTATGTTTGTTACCTGATTACTCGCAGACGGCTGGACCTATTTGAAAAAATCCTTTTTGTGTTTGAAAGGGTATATACTTCCAGATTGGTCATCAAAGTGAGAATCTGATGATAAGATCTTGGAGAAATCGAGGGCACTCGTATTTAGCCTTAAAATACATTTTTAAAGCAATTAAGACCACTAAGAGAACACTCCATCTTGACAATATTGTAATCAAAAATGCTATGTTTATAAGAACATACTTCTCTTATCGTCGTATGTGAACAGCGACGTCTACCTTCAGGGGATTACAAGATTTATCCGAGTATGAATATAACCGAAGCTTTTTCCTCGCAGAACCATTTATTAGGGGTTTATTATATTTGGTCGGTAGTTGTTATTGTATTAGAAAGCAAGAGGAAAGCGGATGCTTTATTTATCTACATTTGAACAATCTTGCTTCGCTGTGCGCTCTGTATTGATTTTAAATTAAATCAATCGATACTAAAATGATTAACGACGTCTTCTACAATATTTCTCGATCACAAAAAAATAAGTGAAATATAGTGATGCTTCTTTTATTTTTGTATAGTTATATAAGGAAGGAGAAGTAGATTTTGTCCGCTGTTGATCTTACGAGTATTTTTTTTTTATAGAAAAGATAAAAATATTGTTAAATAGATAAAAATATTTCGTAAATAAATCTTTTAGAGGGTGCCATATTTAAATTGTGTTAAATTACGTAGCCTATAATGATTTATTTCGGTGCATCGCGGTCGAACGCAGCCACGCGCGATCGATCGCAGCCGCGCGCGATCGATCTCATGCGACTGCGCGTCCAGCCTACGTCAGTCGTCGATAGCGCGCGTCTGTTGCAGTCCTTGGCCACGGCACTATACGTTTTCATACCCTGATTTTTAATAGAAACAGATGATCATGCAAACATACATAGTGCAATCATATATCCTTCGTGACCATACAAATAGAAGTTGAGCATCTCTAAACCTAACAGCTTGCGGAAAGACTGTGTAATACAACGTAAAATACAATCGCAACCGTATTTCACACTTCAGTCTTCAAGCAATCTCTAGTCAAACAATAGAGGCTTATAGAGGTAAAGAGCCTTCCGGTACGGGAGTATGTGCACACGTAACGAACCCCCCGAGGCATACTATATCTGCTGAATAAAAATAACGTACAGTACACAATCAGTTGGTGCTACCGTTAACGTACCCTAAAGCGTTCCGATGTTTTGTTTTTCATTGATATGTAAAGCCTAACTACGTTTTTGTGTTTCTATTTTAGTTATAATATACTCTTTTCCCAATTCAATCTTGTTTTATAACGTTATAGAAGAAATAATAATGTAATTTATTTTGTTTTGATTCAATCACTAGTTCTTTTAAAGCTCGTTGCTGTTTTGATTATATTACTGAATAGAACATTTGTAATATTACTTAGGTTACATAAAAAAATATATAATAATAATAATGATTTGACTCAAACAATTAGGACTTATATAGTTTAGTGATGTTATGATTTCTCTATTTAAATAATACTAGCTTTTGGATGTCGGTTACTGCGATATAAAACCTATCCTTTGTCCTTTCCCGGGGCGGAAAGAATAATGATAAAAGAGGGACTAGGTAGTAGCCACGGTAGTAGCTCATTAGACTACCAGGTAGGTCCGTAGTTACTAAGTGGGCCGGTACTGAAAAGAAACCGGTTTAATTCTTTATCATCCATCAGATATGTTGAAGCGTTAGCAATCATAATATCATGGTATAACTGTACATACGAGTATGAGGGTTTAATTATTAATTTCGTCTGCCTCTGTGGGAGTGTATCCGACTGCTACGCAAGAGGTCGTGGGTTCGATCTCCGCCCAGGATAAAACTTTGTGTGATGAGCACGATCGTTTATTCTGTGTCTGGGTGTTATTTATATATAATATTTATGTATTTAGAAATTTATAAGTATGTTTATCGGCTGTCTGGTTTCCATAGTACAAGCTCAGCTTAGTTTGGGATCAGATAGTTTTGTGTGTGTTGTCCCAAGATATTATTATTATTTAAAAATAAATAAAATTAAAAAGCCTTTTTATTCGGACAACATACTTTTTTACAATTAAGTTGCTTATACTAATGCATTGTTATTATAGTATTCTATTCAACTAAACATATTCATAAATTTGATACTTCTTTGCTTTCTGTAAGTCCGTTTGCCAGTTGGCAAAGGCCTCCTCCAACCTACTCCATTCTGTTCTCTCTCTGGCTACTCTATTCCATGTTACGCCTGCAACCTGCGTGGTATCGTCGTCCCATCTCTTTTGTTGTCTGCCTCTTTTTTTTCCCCTTCTCTTGGGTACCAATCTGTAATTAATTTGCTCCATTTATCCTTTCCTTTGACCATATGTCCCGACCACTTCCATTTTAGCCTTTTTATTTTTAAGGCTACATCTTGTATTTTGGTCCTTTTTTCTAAAGTTAATGTTACTTATACCTTCCTTTTTACTCCTATCATGCTTCTCTCCATTGCTCGTTGGCACTTAGAAATCCTATTGGTTGTGGTTTTTTGTTAAGGCCCATGTTTGACTTCCATATATTAATATTGTAGAATGAAAACATTGAATACTTTGCTCTTTAATGCTGTATGAAGGTTTTTGTCTTTCATTACTTCCCTTAGACCCCAGTACCTTTTCCAACTGTTTGCTATTCTTCTTTCTATTTCCTTGTTTATGTTGTCTTTGGGTGATATCAGTTGTCCAAGGTATGTATATTCTTCAACATAGCTAATTTGGGATTTGCCTACATTTATGCTGCTTTTATTCCCGTTGGTCATTATTTTTGTTTTTTCAGGATTTAGTTTTAGTCCGACTTTTTCGCTTTCTGATGCTAGTTCGTTTAACATTATATTTAGGTCTCCTGGTGTTTTGGCGAAATAATTAACAATAACAATAATTATTATTAATTATTGTACAGAAAATGCAAATCAATGATTAGGTACTTATGTCATTTTAAGAATTACCACGATTGAAGTAGTAAGGAAATGCTCTTAACACAAGAATCGAAATAGATTGACAGACCGAACACAAAAGAAGCGACCAGCAACTAAGAAAATTTGTGACATGTAAATACTATCACCAAGTCGAGTGATAGGCACCTCCGGACCCTTGACTCACAATTTACGAGAAAGTTTTTGTTTTCATATTATTGGAGCGGAATATTGCAAGTTATGGGTCCAGAGGTGCCTACCACTCGACTTGGTGAGATAACCTGTCACTAATTTTTATTGTTGTAGATCTCCCCTATTGTGTGCGGTCTGTCAATCTATTTCGATTGTCATATTATGGACATTTTTTACTACTTCATTCACAGATCGAGAGTGGGTGGTGGATTCCTTCCTTAATAATTAACTTAAAACACAAGTCAATAGAATGGCTATGAGCTCAAATTGTAAACCATAATAAACTCTTTCACCGAGTAGAAGTAACAAATTTTCGTTCGACGTAAAAGTTACCTGTTGACGCAAAAGTTTGTCTCACATGAAAATATAACACTGGAACTTTATTAACGTGGGGCAAGACATGGCACTAGGTTTCGTGTATATTATGGAGGGAACATGATAACTTCTTCTGTTTTTTTTAAGTGTTACGTAGGTATATAAACAACGTTTTTCGAATATTTAATAATGTATGTATTATAGTCTAATGTGGTGGTTTTTGCTTTGTGAACGTGTAAAACTTACAGTGAGACTCCCTAAATTAGTTTTAGTAACGTTTTTTTTTCACATACATATTTGAAAACGTTTTTGTCTGACTGTACTAAACAGTGAGGAGAAACGTTAGTGAAAAAATGTTAAAATTAAAAGGTGTCAGTTCGGATACCGTGTCCAAACATATTGTGTCCGAAACGTCAGCAACTCTGTTTATCGGCCCGTATATGACAAGAATAATTCACAGGATATTACTATGATTCGGTTATTACATTTCTGAACATTTTAACTAGTCGTTAAGTAAAATGTTTCTCTTCAGCCTGCAAATGCCTATTGTTGAGCAAAGGCAAAAAAGGCGGACTGTTATTGTTAAGCAAGAGTAAAATGTACTTTTTAAATCAATTATGAAATATACTCAAATAAGCAATTAATATATGAAGGGGTTCTGCAAGAATGTAGTACAAAGCAGGTGATAATAATTACTTATACGTCCAATACATTCTACCATAACAATGGTGTGCTTTTGCACACCATTGTTATGGTAGATAAAGTAGTAATGGTGGATAAAGTAAACTTTTAGAATAATAAACAATTACTACTTTTGTAGTAATTGTTTATTATTCTAAAAGTTTACTTTAATGGATAAAGCGATTTGTTAAATAATATCAAAATTAATACATGTACAGGGATGACGTTTGATATTTATATAGAGATGAAGTGTGAGAAACTTTCGCGATTTGTACACATTATGAAAATATATATATATATTACGGGTCTTAATCGCGTGAATACAACTTATATACCTATATACCTTGTTTATACATATTAAACAAGATATTATTACCTTTAATTATTCACGCAATTAAGACCCGTAATATACATATTTTCATAATGAAGTGTAAGAAGCCAAAATACATCCCAAATAATTGACATAAAGGGCAGAAACATGATTTCATCCAATGTTTAGTGTTTTTATACGGCAAAAAACAGCAGCTCATGCGAAGCTGAAATCGGTCGCAAGTTACATTAGTAAAAAATTGATTCAGCGTTCAGTTTTATTTCGTTTAATTTATGGAAGTCGTACAATTCTAAATAAACAAGGGTAATAAAACAAAAGAAAACTAGGGAGTTCCGTATTCAATTTAGGAATAAATATTTACATGTGAGGCGGGAGCCCGAGGCGATTGATTGCGAAGCGAAGCAACGCACGATTTAGATAGCGGAATCAAGAACAATGGAAAAAATCAAAGGTACGCTAATGGTCTTTTTTATAATTTGGTTCTGTTTAATAGAATACAATGGTAACATGGCACATAAGAAAATAAGTAATAAAGATGTTGACTACATAATGGTATGCTTACTCTATAGTAACTCCTAAATATTTTTAAAAGACTTATCCAATGACGGTGGGGTAGGTGAGAAAAAAATTCCATCCCCACTTTACGTGTAGGGGAGGTACCCGAAAAGATTTCATTCTATCACTTTGTCAGTCGACGTAACTTATATGTATATTCATGCCAAAGTACAACTTTCTAGTATTTTCTAAGGGTCTCTGAACTCACCTGGGGACACGTACGACACGGAGGGACATGGCGAAACTGTAATGGTTCCGTTTTGCCATTTTGGCTACGGAACCCTAAAAACTTAATTTGAGTTAGTACAATTTTTAAAATATTATGTTCTTCCTTTTTTTTAGTCATTAGTGAATATACAAACACAAAAAATATCTAGTAAAAGGAACTCCATTCCCACCGGGTGTCTTTAACCTCACCTCTCTCTTTTTTATTTGGATACGCATAGCATTACTTTCAGAGTAAATTTTACAAGTACCTTAAATACTTGTAAAGTTAACTCTGAAAGTACCCGTCTCTGCTACGGTTTCAGCTACGTTGTCTACGACTGCTACGGATTCTCTTAACTTTTAAATTTAGTCACTAAGTTGGTTTATAAAAACTACTTCTCAATAGTTATTGCTATTAGATAATTATTAAAATTATTTTCATCATGATCTGATATACCGCCTTTGAGTTATTGCCAAATACTGCGCTTCTAATAAAAGGACGCAGTGCCATGAAGATATGCTCTTTTGCTGGTGCACTTTTTAGATTGTACTTTTTCATACGTAGTATATTTCTGTAGTAACCGTTGCGAAAGCCTAGACTGAGCATGGTACGACATGCTCATGCCTTGTTTTATTATTTAAATAGGCCTAGTACTTATATTTATGATTACTGTACGCAAAGTAAACTTAGGTTCTAGTAGTAATAAAATCCAGCATATATTTGTAGAGAATTATTAGATTTAACCTAACATTTCACTGTGGTAAAACTTCAGATTTACGTTGCAGAACGTCCTGTAAGCCAATGATCGACAAAAGGAGGAGCCTGAGAGATTTATTACCGTAAAAAATGTCTAATATATAACTATTTGGTTGAAGTATCCGGAACAGCTGGTATGTAATATTAGTCAGCGAATTTTTATATCGCTGGCTTATATATTTTTTATTTTTATTTCTTTTAATAGATAACTAGCTATTTGGATTGTGGTCCCACGTTACTAGCAATCCTGTTAACCCCTCCAGCTAAACGCAATGGCGTGTGTTAGAAGTAGGTTCACGTCGGTAGCATAACGGGTAGGATTACAACTCACGACGTCACGTTTGCGAGACCGATACCTTGATTAGGAGATTAAAAGGAATAGCCTTAAATATGTATTATTTCTTCTCTTATCTTCTCAATGCCCTGGGTCACTGCTTGTCTTATTGAAATATGGGTGCCTTGACCTCTTCCTCATCGACATGATTATCTTTCTCTCTGTCCAGGGAAATACAAAGAGAGCAGAGTCCTTATTCACCCTTTTTTTGTTTAAGCCCGCGCTTATAACTGTCAAAATCTTGTCATAATGATTAAAAAGCTGTGTTTAGAAATGCAACGCGCATGCGCGCGGACATCTTTGAGCGCACCGCGCATGCGCTAGTTCGCGCGGGCTAACCGTGAAAACGAAAAAACATAATGAATAAGGACCCAGATAAATAAACTGTTCTTTATTTGCTGTTTCATACTATTCCAGGTTTTTCTATCTTGATATTGGTCCTTCCACAGCTTTAACACTGGCTCCACACATTGGTCCCAACGTCAGTCCAAGCGCCACTCGTCCAAAAGTCTGGATCTAGAATAACACTCGTCCCAACATTGGGCCAATGCTGTTTTCCAGATCCACACGTTGGACGAGTGACGTTGGAGCCAACGTGTAAACGCCGGCTTTACACGATGATGAAATGAACTAAAGTGTATTTTTCTCTATCATATCTACCCTCTCCAGCCAGTCCGTAATATAACAACGGATTCTTATATTTTATCTACTAATTTAAAAAAAAAAAAATTTCTTTAGCCGACTTTGTTAATTAGAACGGATTCCTAGATCCGTTTGGATAGACGAACGTCACCTTCGCTAATTGCAAGCCGTTTGAAAAAATACGGAACCCGCAATTAACCTACATTCGCAACAGTCCCTGTTTAAATAAAGTAAGTACCGGGCTACTATTATCACTGAACACTTTGAAAAGTACCTAAGAGTTTAAAAATTCGCTTTGTAGAAACGCTATTGTATCAATTAGATGCCATTTTAATTGTAAAATGCATTTTTCTAGAAAAAGTACTAATCACAAAGTATGGTAAATATGTAGCACAAAAGTAATAGAGTAGACATTATCATAGAACTATTTGATTTTAACGACATTGTCAGGGGTAAAAGTATTTTTAATATTTTAAATTTATTGATTCATCCCAGCACAAAAAATCACATTACAAAATTCAGATTGCTATTAAATAGTCTTAATAAGTTTAAAAAAAAATAAACCGGCCACGCACGAAGGGTTCCGTACCATTATCTTAACAACATTAGACACTATATTATAATATCAAGCAAAAAACGGCAAAAAATCTCGTTTGTTCTATGGGAGCGCCACTTCAATATTTATTTTATTCTGGTTGTTATGTGTAGTATTTGTTTTAGTATTTGTTGTTGTAGCGGCAACAGAAATACGTTATCTGTGGAAATTTCAACGGTCTAGCTATAACGGTTCCTGAGATACAGTCGGGTAACAGACGGACAGATGGTAAGACAGACAGACAAACGGATGGACAGCGGGGTCTTAGTAATAAGGTCCCGTTTTACCCTTTGGGTGCGGAACCCTCAAAAGATTGATGCATTAATACTCGAGGTGTTGATTATTTAAACTTAGATCTATGGGACGTACTCTAAAAAAACATTGAAAATATGGGTCATAGGACGTACGGTAAAATATTTTAATCTATACTAATATTATAAAGCTGAAGAGTTTGTTTGCTTGAACGCGGTAATCTCAGGAAGGGAGGGAGGTTCACTGTTGGTTAGCCCATTTATCAAAGAAGGCCATAGGCTATATTAACATCACGCTACGACCAATAGGAGCGGAGCAACAATGAGAAATGTTGCAAAAGCGGGTAAAATTTGAAAATTTTAAATATATAGGGCATGCCATAAAAATAAAACCACGCAGTAGTCCAGTCCATTCTATTGCTTTGCAAGTTTGTGAGCTCTAGCTGCTTTCAAATGTTGCACTATCAGATCCACTGAACAGACACGTAGGAACACTGTTACATTCAACTCTTTTCACTTGAAATAAAACAATCTGCCTAATGGAATTGCACCAAGCAGACTGCTTTAAAATAAACATGAGAATCTGGAAATTTCTCGGCATTTGGCCGGACAATAACACTGGACGTTATTATAGCTACTATTCAAAAATATTCGTCGTTACATTCATCTTTGCTTATGATTTTATGGGCACCATCAATTTTTATTTCATTCCGAAACAATTGGATATTTTTATTGAAGAAATGATGTTGTATTTTACTGAGATAGCTGTCTTGTCCAAAGTTCTGACGTTTATATTCATGCGCAACAAAATTATTGAATTACTTAACATGTTAGAAAGTGAAATGTTTCAACCAAATGATGCTGAAGGAGTGAATATAGTACAAAAAGCAAAAAGCTTTAATGTAATGTACTATAAGATTGTGGCTGCATCTTCGACCACTTCAAACTTGACGCATGTCCTTTCTCCTTTAGCTATTTATCTGCTTACATCAGCAGATTTATTTTTACCTGTCAGCACATATTCTTTCCTTTCTGATGAATTTATAAAGGCTCATACTTTTCCTTTGTATTTCTACCAGAGTATAGGAATGCATTTTCATATGCTGTTGAATGTGAATATTGACACATTCACATTGGGTTTGATGGTTTACGTAATAGCACAGTTGGAAATACTTGATGTTAAGCTAAGAAGAGTGGCAGATGTTGATAACGCCGATGGCGGTGAAAAGGCTAAAGTCGATAAAAATTCTGAAGCGGTTAGAAACATTAACCACTGCATTTTACACTACGGTCAAGTTGATGAGTACGTAACTATTTAAATGAAAATGTCACTAGAAAGTTTCTTTATTTAACCTGATTGGGGTAGTATCTACCCCTAGTAAGCCCCAGTGAAACGAATTTTATGTTGCATTTCTTTGATTAAATGTCGCACAGTTCCCAAGCAAGAAGGAAACCGACACTTTATTGAACTGTCTTTAAAAAGTCAACTAAATGCGGTTGTGTAATGTTGTTACAGGTTTTGCAGCCTTATTGAAGATGTATTTAGCGTGGCTCTATTTGTTCAATTTGGTGTGGCATCTTGTATTATTTGCGTATGTTTGTTTCGATTTACGATGGTAAGTAGGTAACATTACACCTTTTCTTTCTCTATATCTATAATTATTATTCTCTTTATTAAAACACAATACATATCTATAAATTACATTTTTAAATATAGCTAACAAAAATTAAATATATTTAAAAATATAAAAAATAGTGTCCCACCGGCATCTGGTACAGGGAGCAAGCTACCGCTGATTACGGTTCCAAAGAAAGGAACCTCCTCACTATGTGAGCCGTGTCCAGAAGTACTGCCTTCTGTATCTTCCTTCGCTTGATCCACCCGCCTAACGCTAGCCTATCAAGGTGTTAGTCGAGGTTCTTGGCAATCAAACCATTAACGGAGACGACTGTCGGTACAATGATCGCCGAATCAACATCCCACATGTCGACAATCTCGTGCGCCAGATCCAGGTATTTAATTTGTTTATTCTTTTCGGCTTTCACGAGATTTTCGTCATGTGGGATGACGTGATGTGGGTGATGTCGACGATCATTACACGACGCTCTGATCAGTCTATCAGCACAATATCAGGTTTGTTAGCGACACCAGAGTCTGTGATGATAGAGCGATCCCAGTACAACGTGATACGACTATTCTCAAAAAAATGGCTCAGCAACGTACCTGTAGTATGGTACCTCAACGTCCACAAGGTGGTATTTCAGAGCAAGTTGCTGGTAGATTATCCTTTCTACTTGATTATATCTGTGCAAGTACTCGCCGTTAGCAAGACGTGAACAGCCGGAAACGATATGTCTGAGGTACTCACCGGGTCGGTGACAGGCACGACAGATGTCAACAGTGCCATCCCTCAGGATATGTTTTCGGTAGTTATTCGTCATGACAACTTCGTCAGGAAATGCACAGACAACACCCTCAGTTTCTCCGAAGAGGTCACCGAACCGTACACGGACGCTAGTAGGTCCACATCAGGCCCATGAAGAGCCCGAAAGTACCTACCGTGAAGCTCCTTACTTGCTGACACCAAGCACTACAGGCCTGCGCCAGTTCTCTTTAAAGACCTGTCGAATGATGTGTCACACGTTAGCCGAAAAAAAATAATTTCAACTTCTGTTACATGTATGGAGTGCCCCCCTAAAAATATTTATTTTTATTATTTAGTAGTTCTATCATACTTAGTAGCGGCCACTATAACACATCTTTTCACCAAATTTCATCAATATTCATTGAGAAGTCTCTGAGTAAAATCCTTGTGACATACGGGCGGACAGACACGACGAAACTACAAAGGTTCCGTTTTTTGTCATTTTGGCTACAAAACCCTAAAAAGAATAGTATAACAAATCCCAATTAAACATACTTACATAAATACACAATATACCTACATAAATACTTACATACCATAAATACATATATACCTACATAAATTGGTACTATTCTATTTACTTTGTAAAATTGAAAAGTATCTGTATCTGTACATGAAATATATATTTTAAAAACACGAACCCAGGCCAACTAATTATGGGTTTCCAAACTTGAAACTATGTGTTTTGCACAACGTTTTTATTCACCTACTCATCATTTTTTCGTGTATTTGTTAGTACGTTGTTGACGCGAATAGAGAATATTACGTGAATAGTTTGTTTACTTCATTCTAGTTCATTATCTAAACTAATATTATAACGCTAAGAAGTTTGTTTCTTTAGTGGAACGCGATAATCTCAAGAACTACTGGTTTGAATTAAAAAAATATTTTAGTGTTGGATAGCCTATTTATCAAGGAAGGCTATAGCAAGGAGCGGAGCATCAATGAAATTGTTGCAGTAACTGGCAAAATTGACTTGTTCCTTATTCACTATGTTTTTTTTTAGTTTTCGCATGAATTGGCGGATGCGCGGTGCGCTCAGAGATGTCCGCGCGCATGTGCGATCCATTTCTTAGCGCAGCTCTCTATATACCATTAAGACAAGGTTTTGACAGTCAGAAGCACGGGCTTGACGCGAAAACGAAAAAAAAGATAGTGAATAAGGGCCCACCTGTAAGAATCCTAATTTATACATTAGGTTTGTAAAGGTTTACCTATACAATCGGAATATACGTAATTGAAGATTTTTACGAGGCTTATAGATACTGATAAAGGATTTATTATGTTATTATTAACGTCTACTTATTATTTTGGTATTAGGCTGCGCCGTTCCAGTACTACATATTTCTTGGAACCTACATATTTGTGATGATAATTCAAATTTTGGTACCTTGTTGGCTTGGAACTAAAATTATGGATAAGGTAACCTGATGACTTAATTACCTACTCGTATTAATTTTCATTTTGTTAAAATAATCTCTTTTGATTATTAGACCGAAGGAAATTATAGTTTAGTTCATAATTTAAAAAAAAAACACCTTCATACACCAATGTCGTTATGTATTTTTTAGTACGGATGCACGACTGCTAAGGGAGCGTATGGGTTTGATTCCTATAGGGGATAAAACTTTGTGATTCATATTAATATAATAAATGTTAAAGTAGCTCTGTCTGTCTGTCTGTTTCAATCGATTTAGATGAAATTTTGTATGGAGATAGTTTCAGTCCCGGGGAAGGACATAGCATAGTTTTTATCGCGATAACCGACATCCACGCGGGCGGAGCTGTGGGCGAAAGCTAGTAATCCATAAATACCCCTCGACCGTTTGTGTTCAATAATTGACGTTGCGACAGCGTTTGTAAGCTGACAATGTTTTTTTTTAAACACAAAAGCTTCAGATACAATAAAATATTTAATGTAATTTCCTTAGATCATCATTGAATAACAGCATTTACATTCTTACAGAGTAGTCTACTTGCATTCTCAACTTACAATTGTGACTGGACCCCTAGATCGCGTCAGTTTAAAAGCAATTTGCGTCTCTTTGTAGAGAGAGCTAACAAGCCACTGACTATAACTGGCGGAAAGATGTTCAGTCTCTCACTTACCACTTTCACTTCAGTAAGTATACTCGTTTTAATAATACTGAGGATAGAAAATGTTTTACTAGAAGACTTGTTACTGCCGGCTCAAAATAACAAACTATGATTGACTGAAATTACTTTCGATGGAGCTACACGTTTTATCAGAATTAGATTTCTAGATTTTATTTGAACTTTGTTGTTTAGACAGCTGTGCAAAATGGAAGTAATGTGATCACATATGACATGGTTAACGTGCTTTAAAAAGAAGTACTTGTAAAGTATTTTATTCAATTAGGTTACAGAATGCAACGCCTATGAACGTCAGACAAAATTGGAATAGAATGATTCTACTTTTAATGCCAAGTTCGCAAGAGTAAAGCCGTGAGAAAAGAACTTGGCAATTTAAAATAAATGGCCACTTTTTTAAAATGCCAATTATTACAATATAACAAAATTTACTTAAATATAAAATATATCATATACACTGCGACATATATATACAAAATATATGTCTTTATGAAATTATGAATTTCAGTGTTTTAACGTCTTCTTCGATGTTGTAGTAGGGTGACCATGATAATAAAGCTTGATATTGTTATGACTTTATACTTAACTAGCTGTTACCCTTCGTCCACGTAGTTGTTTTTCTCCTGAAGGGTTAATTTATCGCTTTCGATCGAAACGGTGAAACACGCGTTTCCTTATTTACAACCACAAAGCTAAATACAAAATTCCACAGATCTATTCTCTAAACTGACAGAGTTCTTATACAAATTTGCAACCCCAATTACAGCTACTTATGAATTGGTTTAAAAAAAAAAAACGCTGAAACATTCGTTTTTTTATTTCAACCAAAAATTCAAATATGAAATTTTACTGACCTAACTTTAAAACTGACGGAGTTTCACATTATTTTGCGACGGAGTTTCACACAAACTTGCAACCACTATTTTACCTCCTTAGGTATTGATTGTCTATAACGCTGAAATATGTGTTTCTTTATTTAGTAAAAAGGTCTTATTGGAAAATATAGGGGTTACAAGTTTGTTTGAAACTGCGTCAGTTTTGAAGTTATATTAGTGAAATTTAGCAATTTTATTTAGCATTTTCGTTTGAAGTTTGTATGATACAACGTCAGTATTGAAGTTAGGTCTATAAAATTTCCTATTTGGCTTTTTTGTTTAGAGAACGAGAACTTAGGGGACGAATTCTTATCTTTTCGCCGCACGGGATCAATCGCAAATTGGTAGATTTGACATCTTCATTTTTTTAGAAACCCATAAACGCGATATAAACTTTTTGTAAGCCGATAGTTTGGTCGGGCTGTTAATCAATATCAGAAAATTCAAACAATTTCAAATTCTTTATTCACTTAGGATATAAAACTACTCTTGTGATACGTCGGGATTCTACATGTACATGTAATGCCAAGTTCGCAAACAATAGGTAAAGCCGGAGAAAAGAACTTGGCAATAAAAACTCGCGGCCACTCTTTTCAAATTGCCAATTTTACAATGTTTGAATGTTTATAAACTTGATATGGGGGTAAGGTGCTGCGACTAATATACTATACACCATGTTAAAGGACTGATGCAAATTGTATTATCAAAAAGTTGAAACATGAGATAAACCAAAATCAGCCTTAGTGGGTACAATATAGTCGGAGCATCTACTTACAACAAAGGTAAAAACTTATGTGCTTAAATATTGGCCAAAGTACAGCATAAACACGTGTGCAATACACCGATTTAATAATGGCCGGTATTCGGTATAAAACCCAACCTGATCAAACTATCGGCCGATTATAAAGTTTATAGTCTGTGGGGCCTTTTAGTCTTGGCCTAGTCTCACTGATCGATCGATCTACATACCGCCATGGGTCATAGTTTTAAAATTCCAATGGTGTAGAAATTATTCACTTTTGCATTTTGACTATCACCTAACAATTATTTTGTGTTCGTTTTTCTTTTTCAGATTATGAATTCTGCTTATTCATTCTTTACACTCCTACAACATATGCAGTCTCGCGAGTAAAATTTGAAATACGATTGTAGTATTTAACTATCTTGTGTAAATGTAGCTAACACAACAGCATAATTTTGCTTGCGACAGAAATTCAGATTTGTAGTAGCGACTATTAGCACCGAGCACTTAATTTCTAAGAAACGTAGAATAGTTTAATAGAAATGAATATTAATTTAGATTAGCTTCAAACTCTTATTTAGATTGACATCACAAAATGAATTCTATATTCATATAATTTATGATTGATTAACCTTTTAACTTTAAGTTTATTTCATTGAGTCAATACAATTATATGTATTACGGTGTTTAATCTAATAAAAGTTTAAACATTTTATTGTTTTAATCGTAGTTTAGTAAGACAATTTTAATTTGAAAGCAATTTATTTTTATGTTAATATCTTGGAACAACTCACACAATGCTATCTGATCTCAAACTAAGCAGATCTTGTACTATAGAAGCTAGACAACCGATAAACATACATATATATTTCTAAAGACTTACTTATTATAGATAAATAACACCCAGACACAGAATTAACCATCGTGCTCATCACACAAAGTTTTATCCTGAGTGGGGATCGAACTTCTTGCATAGCGGTCGAATATACTCCCACCGCGCCACAGAGACAGTCAAATATAAAATCTATTGTGGAATGTCTGTATTAATCTACTGCGGAGGTTGGTCAATTGTAGTTTTGCCTAAAAATCATTGGTTAATAATGCTAACCTGTAAAATTCCGGTTGAAAGTGTTTTTGACTGACGCTTCTAGTCACAACTACTTTTGACTATTCGACCACTAACGGCCGGTTTCAATAATCTACCTATCGATGGATTTGACTACTACAGGTAGAATTTTGACATATTTTGTATGAAACTTATGTCAAATATATACCTCTAGTAGCCAAATCCATCGATGGTTAGATTATTGAGACCGACCGATTTTATTATCTTGCATCTGTCGCAGCCATATTGTATAACACGCCAAATTACAAGACGTCATTCGTAATGGTCAGATTGAGGTAACGTAGGTACGTTCTACAAAGGGGCGTCCAACTTTTAGCCACAGACAAAATGTTGAGGTGTCCATGAAAACTGAATTCCTACTGAATCTGTAGGAATCATATGACGAGTGCTAGAAGTAGTAGGTACATAAAAATAAAATATATTAATGTAAGTGCCTTTTTCCTGAATCTGTTCGCTTAGGTTAAGTTAGAACAGTGACCCCCAGAAACATATAATTTAAGTTTATTTATATCTGTTATTAAAAACTTCACTGGACAATAGTGCTTTTGACTGAAATAACAGTCAAAATACCATTTTATTTATTTATTAAAACTTTATGCACAGAATTGTACAGAGGCGGACTTAATGCTAAAGCATTCTCTGCCAGTCTACCTAAGGGCGACGTAGAAATAAAGTAAGTAGGTACAGTAAATCTGTTGACATTACATAAAATCAAACAAATAAAACTAAAAACAGAAAATTATAATAAATCCTTATTAAACATACTTAAATAAACATAAACTGTGGCCAAACGTACTATTGACTGATTTTGCCAGCTAAAAGTACTTTTGGGCGGTTTGGAGTTTTGACCGTAAAATACTCGTCTACTTTTTCATTAAAATCTGCCCTACCTTTAAAATATCTTAGATAGACAGACATTATGTACTTTCAGGCCTGTCCTCTGTGTGTGACCTGTCGAGCACTTATTAACCAAACTGTAGATAATGACATGATGTTCTTAACTAACATTTTATAGAATTCAGCATCATACAAAGTTAACATAATATTGCCTATTATAAACCAAATATATATAAATAACTGGATATTTATAATTAATTGGTTTCGTTCAGTAATTTTCCCCATATTGACTTTACAAAAACCTTAAACCTGGTAATGGCTGCCTAAAGAGCGATTTCCGGGATCATTTTGTGGCTGGACGAGCCTCGCCTTTACTAATTGCATCTCATTTAAAAACTACGGCACCAGCAATTAACCTACATTCATTAGAACCTTCATGTTCCACACATACGTAAATATTTAAATACGTCTTTGAAATGTACCCGCGAATTAATTCAGAGGCTGTTAATTTACTTTGAACTCAAATTACTGCAAAATTAGAAATTTCAAGACTGAGTGGAATATACGATGCATTTTAATCACCTTCCCTTATTAATTATCTCAATACTAGACTAGCGTATTTATTACTAATTACAAGTTAGTTTCCGCCTTTGTAGTAGGCACGTATACTAGTATAAATTGACGAGACTACTCAAAATACAGAAGTGTGTATAAGAATGTTCCAAAGTGAAATATTCAATTTCAGAATAAAGTTAAGCCCAAATTTTAACAATGACGTACCGTCAAATAGATTGTTTTAATATACATCTAACAATTCTCAGAATCTTGGCTATTTGGCCCAGTAGCAATCCGAGTCAATTTTACGTTTATTATTCCAAAGTATATGTTTTTGTCTTTGTTTTCGTATTTATTACATTGTACACAGTGAACTTTTATTTCCTTCCTCAACAATTGGAGATTTTTGCCGAAGAAATGATATTTTATTTCATGGATATAGCAGTTGTTTCTAAAGTACTGGCATTCATTTTTATGCGGGATAAAATTAGGAGAATGCTTGACATACTGGAGAGTGAAACATTCCAATCGAACACGGAAGAGGAAACGACAATCATCGAAAGAGCCAAGCGAGACACTTTGTTGTACTGGAAGATTACTGCTGGAATATCTATTGTGGCTAATGGAGTAAATCTTCTCACTCCTTTAATAACCCACTTAATTTTCCCAGTCGAATTGGAATTTCCTATTTGCAGATATTCTTTTATTCCAGAGAAATACAAAGCAATTCTTTTGTACCCTGCTTACGTATACCAATGTATAGGTATGACGTCTCACATGTTATACAATGTAAATTTTGATACTTTTCTCCTGGGGATAATGTTTCTTGCCATAGCGCAGTTAGATATTCTGGACAGAAAGTTGAGAAGAGTAGCTGACGTCCCCAAGAGTACTGAGGCAGTTCGTGGTTCAGTGAATAAGGCCACAACTGATATGAACGCTGTACAGGAAATTAATAAATGTATTAAACATTATGATGAAGTATGCAAGTAAGTTCTTTACTCACGGTTTTAAATAGGTTAGTAAAAATACGGATACAAATATAATGATGCACTTTGGTTTACCCATTAGAGAAATTGTAGGCGATGTATTCTATGTCGAAGGTATACAGAATATAGTTAAGTATTGGTTAAAGTGTATTAATAGAAAAAAAAAAGAATGATGTATTATGAAAAAAAACTATTGCAGTTCATCATGCAGAAATTAAGATACCGATAAATATTAACGCTTAATGTTTAGATACATTAACACGTATATTTTGAAGTTGATATTTAAAGGCCATAAATACCAAAAGCAATTAAAATCTCTGTACCTACTATGAAGATCACTATTATTTTTTAAGTATATAAGTAAACCGTTACTAACCAGTTTATTTTTTTTTCAAGGTTTTGCAACTTAATTCAAGATGCTTTTAGCGAGACCTTGTTTGTTCAATTTAGTACCGGTTCCTTCAAGATATGTGTTTGCCTGTTCCGATTTACTCTGGTAAATAAATTCTTCGATAAGAACCCACTTCGACTCGGATAGAAAGTATAACAATTCAATAATAATATTGTCTTAGAGATGGTTTGGTCGTAAACTTACAGATTGCATTTTCAATTGAATGTTTAAAATGTTTGTACTAACCTCTTTTGAATATTCAGTTGAAAATGCAACGTTAGTTTTAATACTCAAACAACCTAGATTTTTTTCTAACAACCTATTAATTTTACTTAACATGTTTCAGCCGGCGACCTTCCAATTTTTGATATTTTTGTCTTTGTACATAGTGGTTATGATTCTTCAAATAATGGTACCGTGTTGGTTTGGATCTCGTCTAATTGAAAGGGTGAGCTTAAAAACTTAAATCTAAGGCACAGGCTACAGCTTCAAATGTACAGCTGAATCAATTTTAAACAGTTATTAGTAGGTTATGAAATTTTAATCCTATTTAGGGTTCCGTAGCCAAAATGGCAAAACGGAACGTCCGTCTGTCTGTCCCCAGGTTAGCGCAGAGATCCTTATTACTAGAAAACTGTAATTTGACATGGATGTTCAAATAAGTTACGCTGACAAAGTGGTAGAATGAACTGAATGAAAATGAAAAACATTTTTGGGGGTTAGTACTTCCCCTAAACGTAAAGTGGGGATGTGATTTTTTTATCTCATATAACCTATTAAGTGGGGTGTCGTTGGATAGGTCTGTTAAAAATACTTAGAGGCTGTAAATATTAAGGCCGTAAAGTGCATTTTTTATAAGAGTCAAGTGTCTCCTCCTACTGCCAGCGAAGTGGTTGTTTCTAGAGATGTGGAAAATTTAGGGTAGTAGTATATTTAATGAAATTTAAAGAAAAACTATCACAGCTAAGTAAGCTGTACAAGTTTAAGAGTAACAGCAGACCAAGTGAGAAATAACAAAATTTTCGCACAAATTCCTTTGAAAAATACATAAATAACATTGTTAGTAGCATGAAACAAAGACAACAGAAAACTCACTTCTTATACCGTATTATTGTACTGGGTATGTACGAACCCTACATTGTGCGTCGCTCTGACATGTATTTGACCGGTTTTAACCTCCTCGAGCTCAAAACTTAGGTGAGGTGGTGATATCTACTCTACCTTTTTCTATCGTAACTTGTGACAGAATAATAAGCAGTTTTCAATCAGCTTAAGTCCAATTTTACCACCTTATCACACCTTCCTAGCACTCAAGCGATAAATCTTACCAGCCCGTAGGATAATCATGTTTAAAATTTGCTCACATTTTGTTTTTAATAGAGTATCCAAATATCGTTTTCGGTTTACGATTGCAACTGGACGGGAAGATGCCGTAGGTTCAAGAGTAATATGCGATTACTGGTCGAAAAAGCTAACAAACCTCTAACTATTACCGGTGGGAAAATGTTCCTTCTTTCACTTAGAACTTTTACCGCTGTAAGTATTAAAAGTATTAGTATTTCTACTAGTAATGTTGTTTTAGTTATTTTGTGAAGATAACTGTAATTGTTGATAAACTTTCGCGATTTGTACACATTATTAAAATATATATATTACTGGTCTTAATCGCGTGAATAATTCGAGTCTTCCCGTGACCACGGCCGTTGCAATACGGTCGAAACGTCGGGCAATAAACAAGGTATTTTACCTTAAATTAAATTATTCACGCGATTAAGACCCGTGACATATATATTTTAATAACTGTAATTGTATCAATAGTACAAATTGTTTGCTTGAATTTATTGATTTCTTTTCTTATAAATTGATATTGTTTTTTTTGTTTCAGATAATGAATTCGGCTTATTCAATCTTCACTTTGTTACGTCATATGCAATCCCGTTAGTACTAATTTCCTAGATTTACTATTAATGTTATGTTCCTCATTAATAGTAAACTCAGGTTACGTTATTTTTTACATTTAACTTTTCAAATTTTCTGAGTACACGTTCAACACTTTGTTTTTACTCTATACTCTGGAATTTTCAAGTTTTATGTACTTAATAAAATATTTTCAGAGAATTTTGTAATATTGTTTGAGTTATGCTATTATTTGTTCATATGTCATAGAGAAGAAGAGAGAAGTCAACAAAATAGAGCACGTGAATAAGTAGCCGTTTCTCAACGAAAGAGTACAATTTTTTCTTGGTGTCTGCGAGGAACAAACGTCACACACAAGGCTTGGGGACAATGGTCCCATTCAGCAGTTCATCTGTTAGCCGGTGGCGGTAATAAGGCGTGTTTTTGCCCGAACACACAACGAAAAAGGAAACAATGATTTTGCTCGTGACTAGATAAATAAGATGTCCGGACGTGACGAGGGTACCATTACAGTTTTCATGGATTCTTTCCTTGGGTATGCCTTGCATTACCTGGAACTATTTGCTTAAAAATAGAAACAAATTACTGCAAAGTTAAAAAAAGTATTATGCAACTATGCTTCGTGTAAGTTGTTGTATCTCTATTGCGTTATCAAAATTGGCGAAATATCCACTACAAAATAGTAGTAGTAATTATGAAAGCCAATGCCAATGTATCCATTTGTTTCCATCGATGAAAAATGGATAAAAATTGCGCCCGCACACGTCCTTCCGCCGCCGCCTGCAAACGATGATTTAGTGGCGATCCCTGGATTTATAGAGCGGCCCGCCCCGCCCAGCGACTTCAATGAATAATAAATTGAAGATCTTTTTCGATATTATTGATACTTCGGGTATCTTCGTGTGATGTATGTTCGGGTGAGAATTGAAACCCTTTTATTAAAACATATATTACAGGACACGTCCCGACGGTGACACTGAATAATACGCTCCTTGTTGCGACTATTCTTTGTGGAGCTCTCTCTTATTTCGGATTTTATTACTCTAGGATTATTTATAGCATTGTCTGTATGCTTTTGTAAGACATTCGTTGGGACATAAATCCTTTGACTTTATTATATTTTGCCTAAGTGCCCCAATGGCGTATTACATTATAATATGAAAAACATTCAAAACATTCAATACGCTCACCATTTGATTATGTTATTGTGAGCATATTGCCTTTATATTAACTTAAAAACACTTGAGGAACTTTAAAGCCTAAATTATACGACTGTATTCCAAACTGTCAAATCTAATTTATGATGATTTTATTATTTACTTACCTTAGTTTTGTGATGTATATCCAAAATCATTTTCACCTCAAAATGATCGTAGGTTTTTGTTTAGAACAAATACTAAGTATTAAAAAAAAAATACAATACCATGATTTAAACCGCAACAGATAATACTGCCTCTGTGGCGCGGTGGGAGTGTATCCGACTGCTACGCAAGAGGTCGTGGGTTCGATCCCCACCCAGGATAAAACTTTGTGTGATGAGCACGATGGTTTATTCTGTGTCTGGGTGTTATTTATCTATATTAAGTATGTATTTAGAAATATTTAAGTATATTTATCAGTTGTCTGGTTTCCATAGTACAAGCTCTGCTTAGTTTGGGATCAGATGGCGTTGTGTGAGTTGTCCCAACATATTATATTATATTATTATTATATTATATTATTATTAATACCTATTGTAACAGTATTATTATAGGGGAATCAGAATTTAAAATCTTACTAAATAGTTATATACAGGGTAATAGAAAGGTGTGGTCAAATTTCAGCAGCGGATAGGGTATGTTATCTGTTACACCCTGTATAGGACCTACGATATCATGTCATTTGAACATCTAAATAAATAACAAAGACACCTACTACAACATGCACTCTGCAGCTTTAATGTCTTTAAAGGCTACATGCGCAATCTAGTTTGTAACTGGGGCGGGTAATCAAGACTGTACGTTAACTTGGTGGCTTTCAAAATTCTGACAACAGCTATCGTCGCTAGTTGTCAGACTAACAAGTGTAGGAGTTGGATGTTTGAATTTGCCGAGCTAATTCCGAAGGGCGTACGACGTACGAACCAGTTTGTCTTGCAGACTCGCGATCGGGACTCGCTCCGCAAGATGTACCCACGACAGCGGCAACGCAAACATGGTAGTGGGGTTAAAACTTGCCCCGCATGTAAAATTAGTTAAATAACTCCCCGGGAATCTTCACTCTCTATATGGAAACACGTCTTTGCTCTAAACCCGAGCAAATTAGACTAGCGAACTTGCACACATTAAGCTCGCTTTCTAAATTAATCTACGTTCTGTGGCTAATTAAGAAAAAACATTGTTCGTGAACTCGAATTTATGCTTGTTTGTGTTACAAATTACGAAAGCTTTGTTAATATTCTGTGTTTGCGCTATGCCCGAGTTATTTACAAAGCAATATAATACGAACGCGTACTTATGAAGACTTCTGAGGTAGGTGGGTGGATATTATGTACTACATTTTCCATAAATGTTGATAAACTTTAGCGATTTGTACACATTATAAAATTATATATATATTACGGCATTATTGCAATGGCCGTGGTCACGGGTAGACTGAGTCTACCCGTGATCACGGCCGTTGCAATACGGTCGAAACGTCGGACAATAAACAAGGTATTTTACTTTAAATTATTCACGCGATTAAGACCCGTAATATATATAATTTTATAATCTACATTTTCCACTCAAAAGCCAAAGTTTTCGTGTCGTTAATATTAACTTCAGCTTTTATATTGGTCTAGATCCTAAAATAACATTAAATCATTGTATTTTACTAAAGTTATAAGTGAGTTCTTCGACGATTTATTGGGATCCATTTAGCAGATGAATTGCTTTCTCTTCAAATGAAGTAATAATGCTTGGCTTTATTACATTGAAAAAAAAACTGCATTTTCTGTGGTAATGCGTAAAAAGCGTAGAAGCAAAAATAATACGCATTTGTAAACAAATCCAATCTTATTTGGTTTTATGGCGAATCATTTACGTAAGTGCCGTTTGCAGTGTAACATAGAGTTATTTATGTAATTCAATCTAAAACTGTCATGGCTGAGCATTTGGTAAATTACCTGAGTAGTTTCAGAGTAATTTTGCGGAGTTCACCTTTTACATTACATCACCTTTTTTATTTACTTCAAAAACCTTTTCAAAAGATAATGGAACAAAAGCAAATACGCCTAGTTTAACTTGTACGAGTCAGTGGAGCAAACATATCTAACACTAGTTTTTGTCCGCGCGTCATATGCTCCAGCATATCCATAAAAAGCAGGTATATATTTTATAACCTTTCTCAACCTTCAAACTACCTCCATATCAAATTTTATCTAAACCGCCCATGTAATTTATAAAGAAGCACTTTCAAACAACCTCTTCAGAACTTTATTCTATTAGAATCGATGATAAATCAACCACGGCACTTTAAACTTCCTATCTAAATGTTAACATTTTGCTGAAACAAAAAGCTACATTTTATAAAGAACAGTATAAAATTCTTATTTTGCTTAACCTTTATCGGGGTAGAAAATTCAGAGCCTTCACGTCCACATACAAAAGAGAACGTGATACTTACATAACAAGACAACTTTATAATGAAACAGCAAGCTGACGTAGAAAGTGGATAAAAATGTTCTGAGAATTTCCGTACCTACAATTGCTTGTTAAGATCAGATTTAATAATATAGAAATATCACGCTAAAAGTGATTAATAAATGTGTAGTGCATTGTAAGAATTATTATATAACTGATTTCAAATCTCGTTAAATGCTGGTAGCTAAAGCTAAGCAATTGAAGGAGGTATGTACCTACTATGCTCAATCTGAACCTACAAACTACATGACAGGGCATCCAAAATCCCAGGGTGTCAAATTAAGGCGAGACTATCTACTATACTCGTACATAGAAGGATTAAGCACCACAAGCAGACATTTAAACGATTGAGCGAAGGAGATTCGAATGTGCCAACGACTAATTCCAGCCGGTCAGAGCGTTTAAACAGGGAATGTTTCTGTCATTTGTGTGACTTGGACGTACAAACACGTTTGACTAATTTCTTTACAGTTTAGGTTTTAGTTTCGGTAAAGGCTTTCTATCTGCTTTGGACATTTTAGTGTATTAGGTAAATGCTAAGTAGATTTAAGGATCTCTTCCCCTGAGTGTCGTCAAGGCGACTAAGGGATTTCACACTGAGGGACGGGCAGCAGAGTCCTCTGCGTACTTTGAAGCCTTATTGCGATCGCCAACCCGCTTGCCAAGCGTCTCGATTACTATAGAGCCCGAGGGTAATTACCTCGGACTCTATTGGGAAGACTTTTGCCCATCAGCGGGACAGACATTATAAGGGTTGTAATGATCATATTTAAAAAAAATACTTACATTTAACGAAACATAAAACTAACAGGAAACACCTGAAGATATTTTACGCAGTACAAAATATATGATGTAAAGTTATATTTTTATTTTCATCATACCTACTACATAGAATCTAATGTAATGTAAATTGTAGTAGGATAATATAAGGTATAATACATTATGTGAATTCTCTAAAGTTATCACAAACCATATTACCCATTCCTCGTCGATTTCAAAGCAATTTTTGTTAATGGTCCTTATATGGTACGGTACCTACTTTTTCGTATAATTTTTAATTATAAAATACTAAAAACATCTTAACATATGCATGAATATATTTGCGATAGGGACCACAACGAACCAAAACAGATGCCTCATTGTTCTAGTACCAAACCCTAGGATTTTTCAACAATTGGGCCAGACTTTAGTGTAGTGAGTAGCTGCGGTAGGCTTAACTGAGTCGTATAGTCTGTCGTCATGTGCAAACACTGATTAGTAGCGAGTGGCGACTGCGGTCGGATGCTGCGACGAGCTGCGCCACTCCGTTATCCTGAAAACATGGAAACTGTACTTCATGAAATGTTCTTTGGCGCATTGTTTGAATTATTATGTGTCATGGATTTCAGTGCTAAAATGATTAAATTGCATCATTCGGATGCGTAATGTAAGTATGCACGACTGCTGCGCATGAGATTAGGAGCTCAATTCCCATATGGGACCCCACTTTATGTGATACAGAAACTGTTCTTACGTCTAGGTGTACTTTGTGACCAGGATTTGTATATTTGTAAAGTTCCTTGAGACACAGGACCTGCACCTTATAGCAAAAAAAAATGTAAAATAGCTCGGTGAGGGTGAGGTAATCTCATCAATTATAAAGCTTAATAGCTACTTGTACATATTTTTAGAAGATGGTATAAAATAATAATATTTCAAAAATATTTTCAAAACTATTTGGCCCTTCTGTAGACTGCACCAACTCATGACTATGTGTGAGATTGTTGTATCTACAAGCAATCCATAAAGTATACAACCATAGCAAAAATCTTCGATCTTCTAACATTTTGCTTCTCTTATGTCCTGCTCCTTCTTCTGGATTCGTCGGATCCTTTTTCCTAGGTCAATCTGTCATAATCTGGAATGCACTGGCCCTCAAAATTAGGATAGCACCTAACCGCTTCAACTTCAAGACGAAGGTTCTTTGTTGTGTGGTTTGTACTTTATTCTTCGAAGAATCAGCTGAGTTATCACGTTAGTATGACAATATGTAAATACAAGGTATGTTTGTATATATTTATGTTGGTATGTATATTTATTTGTATGTAGGTACTTATTTTTTTTATTTAGTTTTCACGTATTGTTTATTATTTTATAGTTTAGCTGCCAACAAGTTTACTGCACCTACTTCTATTTTTATCTCTACACTGTCCTGGGCAACTTTGTCAGCGTAACTTTTTCCCGTTTTTGCAACATTTCTAATTACTGCTCCGCTCCTTTTAGTCGTAGCGTGATGTTATATAGCCTATAGCCTTCCTCGATAAATGGGCTATCCAACAGTGATTGATTTTTTCAATTCAGATCAGTTCAAACAAACAAACTCTTCAGCTTTATAATATTAGTATAGATAACCCTAAAGTTGACTGGTAGAGAATGCTTTTAGCATTAAGTCTGCCTTTTATGCAATTACTGCATAAAGTTTTAAATAAATAAATAACTAATTACTTACTTTGCATGATCGAGGTTTTTCTGTTGTATAAGTTTTACAAAAATTACAAAATATTTCTAACTAACTCAATTTTGTTCAAGAACTTGCAGCGCCATGATAAGTTTAAAATCACCAACTCGCAGCACTCTTATTAGAATCAAAATTTTAGAACTCAATCGCATAAAATATTTAAAGGTACGATACCATTTATTTACCTGACGTTTCGAATCATTTACGCTTCTGGCCCTGACAATAATAATAAACACAATGAAAAAGAATTAGAAAAATGGGTGCGGCCATTCAAAAATAACGCGCAATCGGCAATTTACATTCAGCAATTGACTTTTATCTCTATATAGATACGTGAAAAATAGCAAATGTTTAAAAACATCTCTCGATTAATACAAAAAATCAGCAGCTAAATGTTCAAATACAATGTTACAAATTACATTACATTAATAAATAGCTGTAAAGTCAAACCTTCTTTGTCTTTGGCAAACCAATTATTTTTCTCTTCCAGCAGCTTTATCTTCTTGGGCGCATTTATCGGGTCCACTGATCGCAGACTAGTCCAGCTGAAGGGAATGAGTTTTCTATTTATCTAAAGAGTCAACTAAGCTCAGTCGGTTAGTTAGTTGCGGCCATGCTTGCTGGACGCTTACTGTAACCATTTGTTGCAATCAGGATTGGAAGGATAAATATGTGACGTGTTATTGGACTTAAATAAAACCATACAGTCTATCCTAATTCGTATTTAGTACTTTGATTAGCGATGTACGAAACATTCGAGTAGTAATAGCCTTGGACAATATCATAAATATAATAATTGATAAAGAAACATGTACCTGTGCCTCTGTTATCACACTAATATTATAAAAGTGAAAGTTTGTGAGTGTGTGAGTGTGTATGTTTGTTACTTCTTCACGTCTAAACGGCTAAAACGATTTTAACAACATTTGGTATGGAGTTAGCTGATACCCTGGATTAACACATAGGTTAATAAACCGGGTAACACCGCAGGGCACAGCTAGTGTGTCTGTAAAGATAAACCGCTATATTAGTGTGATAATAAATACAACAATTAAATAAATTGAAAAAAAAAAAAAAAAAAATATATATATATATATTACGGGTTTTAATCGCGTGAATAATTTAAGGTAAAATACCACGGCATATTACCGTGGTCACGAGTAGACTCTACCCGTGACCACGAGTCTTAATTCACGCGATTAAGACCCGTAACATATATTTTCATAATGTGTACAAATCGCGAAAGTTTATCAACATTTGATTAAATATAATATTAGAATTAATTCTTTGTCATAACCGTAGTAAAATATATAAATAGAAACATCATAACTTGAATATATTTCTAGAAAATATAGGATTATAGCTACCAATGTTTAAAATGCGGTAACAACAAGAAAATGATAAGACAGTAGGAGTATTCTTGAACAAACAGTAATATAAAGTCGCGACGTTCAACATATTCCCGCAAAGCCAACGAACAAGTCCATTTATTCAATGTTTTAAAGACGTATGGTCTGTTCAGTAGAAGAAAAGCTTTGCGTTGATCCGTTCAACTAAAAGTTTTCAACAACAGTTCAAACACTTTGTGGTTCGACATACAAGGTTCCCCTTTCAACGCGGCAGTCTTTGTGCGATGCATTAGATCGATTGTTTTGTTCTCAGTAGCTATAGTAGTCGTCGTAATAGCAGATCGAAACTCTTGTTCTAATTTTGCACAAGCTAGTTAATCTTCTCGATAGTGGTATTTTTGCGACATGGTATTTAACTATAATAAGTATATAAGTATTAAGATTTACCTTATAAATCATCTAATTAATCATATATTTGTTTAGTGCTTACCTTGAGGTAGGCTATAAAATTGAATAGCTGTGATTTTATTCAAAATTTAATTTTTTTTTTGTCCCGATTCTTGACTGCAAAAGAAATATCTAAAGACTAGCTGACCCGCGCAACTTCGTATGCGTCAATTTTCCCCGATTTTGCAACATTTTTCATCGCTGCTCCGCTCCTATTGTTTGTAGCGTGATGTTATTTAGCCTATAGCCTTCCTCGATAAATGGGCTATCCAACAGTGAAATAATTTTTCAATTCGGATCAGAAGTTCCTGAGATTACCGCGTTCAAACAAATAAACAAACAAACAAACTCTTCAGCTTTATAATATTAGTATAGATTTGCAAACATTATTAAATTAACATCATAAACTTTGAAACATAAGTATATGAATTTGGTACCTAATGGTAACATTATTATCGCAAACATTACAAACACCCGCAAAGCGATTAACAAACATCTAAAACGCCAATAACAATAAACAAATTATGTCTTTGCATAATTTAGTCTCGAAAATTAACTTTAATTATTCCATAAATTCAAACAGACACCCCTCACATTATTAGCATTCACGAGGCATAACTACAGACGAAATAAAAGGGTTTGAAATTCCAAATATTTCAGGTCAACTTAATTTGTGCGAAAATTGCAAGTTTAATTTCTTCTTGTTAAGAGTCCATTTCGTCTGTCCCGGTTCGGCTTTGTCCTTACAATTAATTTAGTATGAGAAAATCTCCCTTCCGTGACAGTGTTACAGCATTTACTTTTCTACGGCCATGACTTCCATTTATATTTCAAAAGACGACTAGCCGTTCTAATGAAATTGTTTAAAGGCCAGCTTATGATTTATTTATTAACATAGAATCCGCTGAATTATGTCGTTACCGCCGACTTAATTATGATTAAACAATCATGAAGTAAACGTGGCTTTATATTTGCCTCGTCTGTGGGCAAACGCGAAACAATTTTTACTTAAATTTTGTGTAAAAATTTAACTTTTTCAAGATACATTTTAACACTCAATAAAAACCCATCTGTTTTAAAAAGGGTTAACAAGTAGGCAAGTGGCATAAAATAATTTATAACTATAGACAAGTTTACGTTTTAATATCTTTAATTAATTGTGCAAATACCAATGGAACAATATTACTTCATTCAAAAATAATATTTCAATTTCGGCTCAAACTTTGCACTCGTTAAATAAAACCGTTTTTAACAAAAAGCTAAAGCTTAATTTCCCCTGCAATGTAAACAAAAACGGGAAAGCACTCTATTATTTTAATAGCGGATCATTTTTCCACACTCCCCTAGTTCATGTTTAAAGAAGTAGCCACTACTGGCTTTATATCGATAAAAACCTACCCTGGGGTTAGTTGACCTGTGGAGGCTTTTTTTTAGTGGATAAATACGACTAGCATCACCCACGGGAGTGATTTATCACAGTACTGAGTAGCCAAGTCCAGAACTATTCGCTTTTAAGATGGAAGGCTGTATATATTCGGAGGTTATGATTTTTTAAAATTATTATTATGAATTGATGGTAGGTAGAGAGTAATCCCTACTAATATATAAATGTAAGTTCGTTTGTTACGCTTTCACGCGAAAACTACTGCCTGTCTAACTACTAACTGTCATGAAACTTTGTACACATATTTTTGGAGGTATTAGAAGTAACATAGGATTATAAAAAAGGGGAAAATTTACGCAGACGAAGTTGCGCGGGACAGCTAGTATGAAATATTTTAGACTTAGGTGGATCGTCATCTGTTTCCATAGATTGTTTAGTTAAGTGCCTCAAACTCCAATCAATTAGAAGACACCGTAAGCTCTCATGCCATGTCACAGTCACTCACAGGTAAGTAGTTGAGACAGAAACAGCATGCATGACTTGAATTTTTATAATATTCATACAATCAGATTTAAGGGGTCCCTGAATCAATAGAGATCGAGTAGATCAAGATATCTGTGAGGATAAGCCACGCTACCACTGTCGTTCCATAGATGGGTGCACGTTTTCAAGAAATATAACACCCCTCCGTGCCTCAGATGGAACGTTACGCTGCTGTTGGTCCTGCGCCCAATCTTTCTCTGGTCGTGTTGGATTTCCGTCCCATCAGGCAATAGATAAGAGTAAAAAAGAAAATATAGAGAGTGTAAAAGAGAATTTTCAGCGTAGTTGGCAATTCTCTGATGAAATTGGCCGCTGTAGCCAACACCGTCAAGGACACCATCAGACGGGTAATAATAAATATAAAAGTTATAAGTAGGGGCTATGCGAATTAAATCGTCAACTAACAACGGATTAAATGCACACAGATTGTAAATGAGCAAACACTAATAAATCCAATTTGAACTATGTAGCTTAAAATACGGACGAAATGAATATTAATGGCCTTGTTATGGTAATGAATGCTAGATTTATTATTTTAGAAACAAAAACTGTTATTATAATTGCAAAAGTAAATATATATGTAAACAATATTTAAGTATGGATGAAGAGTTCTGAACCAAATTAATACCTATGCCGTGTGGTAACAGCTGAAGAATAGTACTACCCCTATGTTTTTATTTCCCTGGGTGTCGTCAAAACGACTAGGGGATATTACACCGTAGGACTGGCAGCAGCTTCCTTTGCGTACTTCAAACCTTTACTGTGATCCCCAATCCACTCGTCAAATGTGGCGATTATAGCAAATACCCCCCGGATCTATAATAAGTAGGTTCTACTGAGGCGACTCTTGCCCAACAGTGGGACATCAAATGGGTTGATATGAAGTTTAATTGTGGACGAACATATATTTGTATTAAAGGCTTTGATTAATCACAGACTAAAAGTACATTAGAGAAAGAAAATGTGACATGAGAAGTCTGCATTTCATACAGTGCGTTTTCTTCTTGACGTTTCTTAAGATAAGACAGATTTGACATTCAAATGCCTTGACTGATGACTTTAATCATAAGCCTACTTATAATAAAGTGGGTATAAACGTATTAATATTCCTTTATATTTTTTAACCGTATCATCGATATTATGAGCTAACTCTTTTTTCCCCTCGCTGCAGAGAGTAATTTTTTCAAACTATTTCTAGACCGATTTAAAGAACACGCTATCGATATAGGTATGTTTGTTTAGCTACCTGCTTTTAACTGTGAGTAATAAAACAAGCATGATTCACCAAATTACCAACGTTTTAAACACTCTCAAAGAGCGTGCCGAATAGTTTCCAGCTACAAGAAATATCGTGCGACTATACATAACAGTAACACGAACGAAAAGTGTTTGCTCTAATGAAACGCGATTGTTTCGAAGCGCACCTGATCTCCCGCCTTTTTCTTCCTTCCTTTCTCTAACAAAAGGGGGACTTGTACCCTGAGATATGAAAATGTTATTCTTTTTTTTAAATCAGAATTGTGTGTTTTGTACTCGTAACGAGGAGGGTAGAATTTCTGCGCACTATTTTATAGTTCCGCGTCGGTGTGTTTAAAGATTTTAAGTCATTATTTTAAATCGTACAATATTTTGAAAATACTGTTAGATTATACCTAATATGATGATGTACCTACCTACTATCCCAGCCCGTAAACGTTCTGTTTACATTGCAAAAATATAAATGTATACCTAAGTTAAGTAGTTGCCTAGTTACTTTATGTATAAAGTTACAATGTATTTTAGAAACACATTATAATTTCATACATTAATAGAATAAGCTAGATATAAAAATAACTAGAATATATCAAAGAAATAATATAAATATATTAATAATATAAATTATAACCTCAACACATTTATTTTCACACAGAAATCAGCTTAAGAGCTAAAAACATATTCATTTATTGCAGCATCTGAAAAGGTACCTACTAAGTCCTGTACTTTCTAATTTTGAGAAATTTTAATTTACAAATGCGTACGAGTTCGCACTTGGTGCAACAATGCTTGAACCAACAAATAACATGTCAAATTATAAATAAGTACACGCAATGTGTACTTATTTATAAACTGACTTATTATATGTTTACTTAAGTGTGTTCCACATTGCGTATCGCGACAGATGCAATAAAAAATAATTTATCGGTCAATTTAATGACATAAGTTTCTATTGCACTTGTTTCTTGTCACCCACTGTTACACTTTTATCCGTTGCTAGTGGACGCCTCGCAGTTTCACCCGCGTAGTTCCCGTTCCCGTTGGAATACAGGGATAAAAAATAGCCTATGTCACCCGGAGTTAGTGTAGCTTCACAACGATGAAAGAATTTTTCAAATCCAT
Organism: Herminia tarsipennalis; assembly: GCA_945859575.2. Classification (NCBI taxonomy): domain Eukaryota; kingdom Metazoa; phylum Arthropoda; class Insecta; order Lepidoptera; family Erebidae; genus Herminia; species Herminia tarsipennalis. The sequence goes on from OX243836.2 coordinate 19,888,037, forward strand.
CTAGTAGTTTCGGCGCCAATTCAATACAAAAAAACAATCAAATCTTTCCTCTTTATAATATTAGTATAGATTACATGTTGTAGGTACATTAGTAAGCATTTACTTTACCTGGCAATAAATAAACTAATATAACATAGCTAACATTGCAATAATCACAACACGTTTCATTTAGTATTCTATATTACCTAGTGATGTATACAGTGAAACTAATTTGTTGGGCAAACAATTTCAGTTTTAGTTAGTGATTTATTTGAAGCGCAATAGTTTAATTAGATTGGCTCGGTCTGCACAAAACTGAATACAATTTGCGTATTTATTAAAGCACGCGGCGCAAATCTGTTAGAATTGAAAATTTGATATAAAAATAATACATTCTTTTATTTGAATTGAATTGTTATTGCTAATGAAGATCTACGTAAATAAAAATTCATTGCCGAATGTACGAGTACGTTAGCGTATCTATTTAGAATGAATGCGTCCGGTTGGCTACTAGTATAGTATTGTATTATCTGTGGTTTGGCTAATTATTTCGACGTGATAAGGTCTAAATCGATGACCGGGTGCCTGAAACTGCACGAAAAAGTGTCACGTTATTGATTTGCTATGCAACGGTCACGTTAATGATTGGTTGCTAAGCAACAGTGAATGGTGATTGCAGTGACATGACATGCAATACAATTGGAACTAAAGTTATTGATTGGTTGCTAAGCCTCGCGAATGGCGAAATATCATCAATATTTTCTTATGACGTTATCACGTAAAATTATAGTCCGTTAACCGACTTTACAGACAACCATTTTTTTGTTTTGTTTGTAATTAGTCAGGACAAAGTCTGCATTAAAGATTTTTTTGTAAGATCATACTTTTCCGTACAAATAAAAACAAAAAAAAATCATACAAAAAACATGAGCGATTAGAAGAATTTAGGGAAACCTTCAATAGACAGATTGAGGGTCAGTATATTGTTTTATTAGTACATCCGCGGTAAGTAGAGGCGGGCGACAAAGTCTTCGCGGTTTATGCGTAGTAATAGGTACAACCATTATCTTCACAGATATTTGAACCCAGTTTGCAAGTTTGGATGACTTAAGCATCTTTTGACCACCCACCTTGTCCAATTGGTAGGAAATAGTGGATATCACATGGCTCTGAAATCCTCTGAAACTAGTACCTTGTCCATTTTTGACTAATATTGGTCTGGCTGTAGCTCGAAGCTTGGAACGGTTACCATTTGCTTTTAATGGATGGTAGGTATTGGTCCATACAGACCTAGCCCCGAAGAATAACTAGTTTTTTTTCATTTGAATGATGCTTTTAACCTTATTCTGCCTGTCTTTATAGCAAAAAAAAGAAAATCATGTGATATTTAAATTTTCTGAAAAAATCACGTTATATCGAGTGCTGCATGTTCATAATATTAATAATACATAAAAATAATGAATTTCGCGCTGTTTCCAGTGAAAAATATAAATCAATGAATTTTATATTGTAATGTTTTGCATTCAACTGGGTCACGGAAATATTTAGTTATTGCTACATTCTGCATTTTTGTTCTGTCAAATGTAATATTTATTGTGTTGAACGGGATTGGTTTTCAGTCAGGCGATGCCCATCCAAGCGGCTATATTCTTTTTCCCCCACAATAAATTGTACATAAAGGCAACGCACGCGGGTCACGCATAACATCTCATAGATTTATATCCCACACTTCTGTCCAAATTTAGATTTAGTGTTATGTTTACCTATAATTCAAGCTACCACTTAGGGTTTTACACAAAATGGAGAAACATTGGATTAGGGGTCAGTAATAATTAATATTTTATGTGATACAGTGGAGTGAAGTGAAAATTATAAAAAGAAGGCTGCGTTATTTGCTAGTCTCAATTCAGTGATGTCAAAATTAATACAATATTATTTATCCACCAAGGTTTTTGCTAAATCTGAGAACCAATTTTAGAGGACCTGTGAATTTACTTTTGGTTGTAGTTAATTTTAATAACAGTAGTAAGAACCAATTCGTATAAAATGAGTCGTCGACATTACAGTCGATTACAGATTACAGTAAACATTAAACTGCATTCATCAAGCCAAGTGGACAATCCATCCAAAAATGCTGCGGATTCATATCGCAGCGTAATATCCAGCAATTACCCAGCTTCGCAGACTGACTGAGAGGCTTAATATATCCAGGGGTCCGCCGTAGTTATTCGTCGCTCAAACCGTCCGCTCACATATGAGTTTTACGTCATTTGGGCAAATTTTTCAAAGCGGAACAATTTTTCCACGAAACGAACAAGCCCAGCCGGTTTAAATAACACTCGTTAACTTTTCCCCACAGTAACAGGCTACGCGATTATTTTCGAGAATGCGATTTTTTAACGGGTTGATTAAAACGACCGTTTTTTTTCTCTGAAACGCAAGTAATTTTTCACGTTAATGCACGGCTGGGCGAAATAGGCACTTATTATGTAAACGTTGTTTACGTCGAGTTGAGAACTCAAAGTAATTAAGTTAAAAATATTGACGCAACGATAAAAAACTCACAACGTTTTAAGTTTTAAAAAGTCTGATGTATCGAATTTAATTTGAAATCAAATGTTTTTTTTTGTTAAACTCGCTCGTAAACGGTTTGTTCTAAAGCGAACGGTTCAAAGCAAATTAAATTTGTCATTTTTATTGTTCTGAATGAATGGATCAAATGTTGAATTAGTATTTAACAGCATGTATATGGAAAGCTAGCTCTCAGGGATACAGTGCCCCGGAGGCTTGGGTATCATCACGTGGCTATGTGAAAAATTTAATTCATTGACAGCGAATTTATATGCATACCACGATTGCAGTCTATTAAGAATGCACCGTTCGACGTCGCCCAGTGCTAAAATAAAATGGCCAGCTTCATTTCATTCATCATACCCAACGAGGGTTAGATAAAAAAAAAATATGTTTCCCCTGTTAGAATTTATTGATGTTTTAGACTTTGGACTGTTTAGCGTAATCTGCTTTGGTTTTAATGCACGTTTTTTCGTTTTGTTTGTTTAGTTTATTCCAATAGATTTTAATTTTAAAAAATCAATAGTAATTTGGATATAATAGTGCGTTTGTTCGTAGGTTCTATCTACCCATGTAATATTATGAATAATTATGAAAAGCCTAATAGATTTTAGCTTTTATATCAACTCATTCCTAAAGAAAAGTAGGCCTAAAAGTCAATGATAAGTTAATTTTAATTGAAGAAACATTTTTTTCAGCTGATTTTTGTAAGAATTTACTTACCTACTTAATTCGTTACTCAAAAATCGAAAGAATTAGTAAAACAAAACTTCGCCGATTGCCTTGAAAGGTCTTCGGCTAATTTCAACCAAATGAAACACTTAAGTGCTGACTTTACACCAGAGAAGTTGTTTTATCCGATCTCTTACAAAGTAAACGTCGGGTCTCCATGAAATATGCATTAAATATTTACACAGCCCGAGGCAGCCATTCCCTTGAAGTTGACTGAACCGAACAGATTTGCAATTCACCGAACATCCTTTTGGAAAAAAGAGCCACCGAACAAAGGTCGGGAAGTCGAATCGAAATGAACCACTAAATATCACCCCGCTAAGTGTTCGGTCGCCGAGAAATAGCTCATTGTAAAATCTTTTGTTTTTTGCAACTGTTTGCTGTTACATAACCTTTTCGTAGTCTATGGGTTTTTTCTACGAACTACGAAGTAGCGGCTCTCACGGTTATGATCCGTACATTTTGTAGGCTGTAAATAATCTCAAGATTTTTGCCGTGAAGAAATTTAACACTTTCCGAAAAATATTTAATTTTAGTTTTTTTTTATAATTTATTCTTATTTAATGACTGCCTCTGTGGCGTAGTGGGAGTGTGTCCGACTGCTACGCAAGCGGTCGTGGGTTCGATTTCCACACGGTACAGCACTTTGTGTGATCCACAAATTGTTGTTCCGGGTCTGGGTGTACTTTGTGTCCATGACTTGTATGTTTATAAAGTCCTCCATGACACAGGGCTTGTACCCTACTGCGGGGTCGTCTTTTATTAAGAAAATATATATATTTTTTTCTGAAATTGTAGGTAGTCTTTAACGAAGATTTATCTTCAATCACAATAACAATCTAATAACAACTCTACAACGTGTAAATTAAATCCCTGTCCAATCCGAAAGGGACGTGTAGGTATTCTGTTAACAATGTGAAAAAAAATTGTATCTGTCAAAGTTATTTTTTTTTAATATTAAAATTCACGATTTATTACCCAATTTAATCGAAATGTGTAAATTTTCCAGATTTTTTATCAACATTGTTTGTATAAAGCCTCTTTACAGTCAAAACAATCTTTCACATCTTCGCATGTATTCCATACGAGTTCCGTCAAGAAAAAAAATAGGTAACTTTTTCACGTCATTAAATAAAAAAAAAATACGTAAATCGAATGGAACATGATACCTAACAATACATTAACTGATCGAACAAGGATTATATATTCGCCTGTAATTATGTTACATAGAGCATCAATGTTACATGATGAATTAGATACCAACTAAAAACCAAAATCATAAAACGTATGACCCGTAAAAACAGACTATTTCGGTTGGAAATAACTTTTGATTTTTCATATTATTAGATCGGGAACGTTGGCAAACGACGTCGAATCGACGAATGTTGGGGACATTAAAGAATCGCTCGTAGACTGTTACGTCCCCGCAGGCATTCTAATAGAGCCCGCTACCGGTAGTGTACTGATGTAGAATCTAGCTGAATAGGACTCATACATTGTATTTTTAAGATGATTGGTAGAAAGGAGACCAAATGAAAGACAAATACAATATTATACCCTGTAGGCACGGCATGTATTATCTCTTTTATTTTTCTTCGATTATTTAGATCACTGCGGTTCGGAAAGTGTCTATTGTGAGGTTTAAAGATCGGTGACCGTTTTCCAACAACACTTACAGAAGACTGTACAATGCAACACATTTCTTCATACCTCAGAGTATGTGACTCATTGGACTACGATGGGGATCAGCACTGAAGAACAATGTTGTTATTCAACTCATATTTATAAATGTTGATAAGCTTTCGCGATTTGTACGATTGCATTACGGCCGTTGCAATACGGTCGAAATGTCGGGCAATAAACAAGGTCTTTTGCCTTAAATTTTCACGCGATTAAGGCCCTTAATCTCGTATCTGCTGAGTTAAATACTTTTGACAAAATATTACTGAAGTACGTAGGTAAGTATACTTACTTTTATTTAGCTAAATAAAAGCATCGGCGGCGCAGTGCATGTGTTCAACTTGGTTCAACTACTGTTCCTGAAGTTGTGAGCTCGATTCCAAAATTATTGATTCGAGTGTGGTTATACTTTTTCGTTAATTGTATATTGGGCGAGTACTTGGACCCCTTGTGTGGAAGTTATCTTTATAAAAAAGTAAAAAAAAAAAAACTAATTCCTAAACGAAGCACAAAACCTAAAAAAATTAAAACAATTCACCCAGTTACAGAACGCCAATACATCTTGCCGCATCCAGTGTCCCTCGATCCATTTAAGAAGCGCTTCCGTTATTAAACGCATCAATTCGAAGCGACGCAGAGATAAGACGTGCACTCACGATCCAACGACAGTTATTACCCTCTAATGTAACGCCAGTTTGGCACACCCATTCAATTACCGCTTTACTGTTTGATACTAAGCTGAAGGAATTTTCTAATATACTGGACAATGTACACCAATTTAAACTAATCCATCCATGTGCTTATAGGTATTTATTACAAAACTCTTTTTCTGTATCTTTGTTTTATTTTCAATCAGAAATATAAATGTACTGACACACTGTTACCGGCCCTAAACCGTTACTAACTCCGGCACCGAAACACGCCTGATACTGTCGAAGTTTTCCTCCATACATTTAATATGCATAAAATCAGCTTTTAAAATTTACAAAAAGTAATGTTCAGGTAGTTTTCATCAAAAATCTGCAGCTAAAATCACAGAGCCGTACAAGTTCCTCGGGGACACGGTAAATGCCGCAACTATTGCCAGAAAATCGTATCGTGTGGAGGATAAATTCGACACTATCAGGCGTGTCTCGGCTTAGGGGCCGTTACTCTAAGGTTGCAGGTTCGAGTCCCTCTTGCGACAATTTTGCCTCTATTCATTTAATATCTATTAAATTAGCATAAAAATAGATAACAAGAAGTAATAAAAGGACTGATATTACAAAACACCGTCAGCATAGAAAAAAATCTTAGTATACCTATACCGTTTTTCCATAGTACAAGCTCTGCTTAGTTTGGGATCAGATAGCGTTGTGTGAGCTGTCCCAAGATATTATTATTATTATTATTACCTACTACGTATCTACGTAGTCCGCTCGAGCAACACACGGGCACAGAATTTCGAACCAGAGTGATCCAAGGTGGTTTAACAGTTAGCTGAGGTACCATAAATAAAACTATTTGAAAAAAATAATTAAAACCGACTTAAAAAAATAAAATAACTAAAAAGCAAAAAATCAAATAGGTACCTACAACAACGAAAAATAATTAAATATTTTGAAGTTGGTGCTAGGAAAAATAGTTTTATGATTTAGGCACCAACTTCACTACTTCACTTTGATGGAGGCGAAGCATCAGGTATCGAACACGGTACTCAGATCGCAACCCGCAGTGTTTATTATTAAATAGTTCGACTGGTCATCTGTGGTCTTCACTATCAGTTCCATTTCACTCAATAGTGCTTTTTAACACAAAAATAATGTTTCAAATTGATCCAGCCGTCTGCGAGTAATAAGGTAACAAACATAAAAAAAATACAGTCGAATTTAGAACCTCCTTCTTTATGAAGTCGGTTAAAAAAGAAAATAATGCCTATTTTGGAATGAAATTCTTTGTAGCGCAGTGGTTAATAAAGCAATCAACTTAAAAAAAGTCAAATGTAATAATGTCGTGCTAGTTATCGTCAATCAATATAAATTTTGTTTGACATTTCATTTTTATTACTTAACCTTTACGGGCCGAGTTTTACAATCGTCACACCGATATAGTTAATGAGTTAGGTTCAAGAGGCTTTACGACTAAAGTTGCGTGTGAAAAATGGCCGCAATTGTGAAGAAAATGAAGTTGAGTTAAAACGTGTGTTTGAACTTTCAAGTACACCTGTTTATATAAGTTAGTCATCGGCGGGCAAACAGGTAAAACAAGCATTCACCCTATCAAGTGGCAATGGCTAAGGTATTGGACTCGCAATCGTGAGGTCGCGGGTTCGAATCCTACCCATTATACTACCGACGTGAACCTACTCCTAACACAAGCCTTTGAGCTTAGCTGGAGGGGTTAACAGGATTGCTAGTAATGTGAAACCTACAATCCCACATTTCTAGTTATCTTTAAAAAAAATGTGGCATGAGATAGTTTGAGTCTCGGAGAAGGACATAGGATGGTTTTAAATAACCGACATCCACAACACGGGCCAAGCCGAAGTCGAAAGCTAGTATTATAGTATAGAGAGTATAGAGAGTATTTAGAGCCTATAAGTATAGAGTATAAATGCCTTGATGATGTCACAGAACTCAAGTTACGGTACCTCACTTACTAAGCTGCCGATTTTGTAGTTGTAATACCGGATGTAAAACTGAAAAGTGACAAGGTGAACAGCTGTTAGAACAAACACGTATTATAGTGCCTAAATTATTTGATTTGTCAATACAGTCGGCAATATAGTGCTGGTGCCCCCAGGATTTGACTACCTGTCTTTAATGCAATACCATACAAAATCGATTGGTTAAAAGTTAATAGTCTTATAACTAATTGATAAAAAAAGCTGTTAATTACTTAGTAATTCTACCATTACTTATTTTTAAATCCTAAAGTTTGGGAGGGTGTTACCCAAAAACTCCTTAACTGATAATGATAAAATTTTACAGTAATGTAGTTTATATGTATTTACAACATTACTGACTTCAAAAATAAATACAAGGCAACAGAAAAGCAAAAAATAATACAGAATATTAAAAAAAATAAACGCTTCGATGTTGGTGCCAGTAGTTTTTATGTTTTATTTGGCTCTAACTTCAAAATGTATTTTTTTTATATTCTATATTATTTTGGTTGCCTTGTGTTTATTTTTGAAGTCGGTAATATTTTTTTGTAAAAAAGGTTTTTTTATCACTGTTTTGAAGGGTTGGTTTTTAATTCACCTAATTTATTTATGCTTAGGATTGTCAACTGCTTAAATGCTTTTACAAAATATCGCCTTTTCCAATGCAGGGCCGTTAATTGTTAAAGAGTTCACATGATAGGTTACCATTAGCTCTATTACATTGTGTAATAGTAGTAGGTATGACGAGAATAAAGTGCTACTCAATAACATATTAAAATAATTGAATCGCAAACCGTAAAATATTGAATAGGTAGTTCAGCTCATCATTTGTGGTCTTCATCATCAGTTTCACTTCACCAAGTAAATGCACGAATCACTGTTAAATATACCTTTTGGTAATATGGGTGTGCCTTTAATATTTGAATAATTCCCTCAATTTCACCAGAATACCACCATCAGGTCCTGATTTGACAACTGGACCAACTCGGAAGTATACCCCATAAAAACAAGAATATTTTTTCAAATTGGTGCAGCCGTCTTCGAGAAATCCGTGAATAAACAAACAAAAAATCTGTCTGTAAGTCGGTTTACGGACGATAATTTTCGGTGATAACGTCATTAGAAAACATTGATGACATATCGCCTTAGCAACCAGTCAATTTGGCGTTGCTTAGCATCTAATACATGACGTAACTTTTTTTCATGTGAGCACCCGGTCATCGATTTATAAGACGTTGTCACGTCAAAAAACATACAGTCGTATCGAGAATCCCCTTTTTTAAGTCGGTAGAAATGGCACATGCTACAAAAATTAAGCAAGAAGAATCCGCGAGAAAAACCAGCCATATTTTAAAGTTATAATTATAAATGTCTGAGTTTCACTTCTTGACTCACTAAACTTTATAGTACCTACCTAATTAAGGCTACGCAACCAACAACTTAATATTCTAACGTTGAATGACCTTTACAACTGTAAGACAGCTGTTACAATATTAATATAAACAGATTTTCATGTACATACCTACCTAGTATATGTTATAATAATAGGGTTTCAGTAAGCGTGTATCATATTTAATTAAGTAAGACGCCTTGTAGGTACAGCGTTTGTACTGTTACCCTTTTAAAAGCTAGACATTGGGATTTATAATAGACTTGCTTTAGCATGACTTTATCTCTTTCTTTCAATAGGACAAGAAGACTACCAAGACATAATAGTGTCAGTTGTCCCGGACAAATTTTATGAGCAAACGAAACTTCGTTTACTTAATAAATTTGTAAAAAGTTGTGAGTTGTCCGGGACAACTAACACTATTTTTACAAATTCTGATAAAGTTCTGGTAAAATAGCCCCATCATGGTTTAACACCAGAGGACTAGAGGGTCAGACCCGTCCTTTGTTCATACGGGTTTGTTGTATACACTTTCACTGACTTAATTTGTATAATACAATAAATGCATTGTAATATACAAATTAAGTCAAAATTATATTTGTAAAGTAATTAGCAAGAAATGGCTATAAAAATTACTTTAATTTATATAAAATAATATTTGGACTTAATAAAGAACATATTATGTTTTCTTAAAGACTTATCCAGACGAAATTGCAATAAAATTTCAGCAAAACATTTTCCATTACCAACCGATATAATATCATTAGAAAGCAATCATTGGTTGAAAAGATAATTAAGCCTATTCACACATATCGGCGAAAATAACGAGATTACAACGTACAAACAGATAAGGGGGTTCAAAAAGAATAGAGGATTAAAAGCTATTGGCTGACTGCCCATCCAATTTTCTTTGTTGACGTCTCCTGGGACCAGGCTCAGATTATCTTAACAAAGCAAAGGCGTCGGCGCTAAGTTCGGCCTTCTGAAACAATGTTATCCAACGTCCAACAAAGAAAACAATTACAACTTTTTTACAGATAATTTATCACATTACTTTTGTGTCTAAAATACTATGTATTTGTAGAAATATCGCGATCCCCTTTTGTATTGTTGTTTTTGTTTAAATTGTGTTTTTTTTTCTTATTTTGAAGAGGAATGGACTCAGATTTTTCATGAAACAATGTTAGAACTAAATATAATCTTGATAAACTTAATCTATTTGTTTGGATTAGTGAGTAAATTATGTGAATACTTACACTGTGAATGACTATAATTAGAATCTGTTAGTCGTTGTACTTCAACGAAGGTAAGGAGAATGTCAAAATTTTACAACATATTATTAGGTAGATACTCTGGCAGTTATAATAAAATATTTTTGAAGGGAAACTTTCTTTAGCGGTGTTATGCACTTTTTTGGTATGGGTGAAAAATTTTAAACTAGCGTCAGGATCACGTGACCCTGTTCGAAAATTCGTAGATTACGTGACCCTGATCGAAAATTCGTAAGACGAAGGGAAAGCAATGAAAAACTGCTACAATATCATTAGAATACGAAGGTGAATTTGGCCACCACAATGTTATTATAGTGGGAAATCGGGCGGTCCAGAAACCAGAAGACCCCAGTTCGAGTCCGAGTAACAATTATTTTTTCCTTTTTATTTTGATTTGTAATTTATTATTTCATATTCTTTATTATTATGTCATATCGAAAAAATATTATTCAAATTTCATCACTATCTATTTTTTTCTAAGAGATAAACTTTTAAATTGTCATTGTCATTTGTTAAATTGTCATGCTAAAAAAATATTATACATTTTCTAACCATTCCAAAATATTTAAAAATGTGCAACATTAATGTTCAAGTTTTTACTTCTGTTAGAACTCCCGAAGTGCCGTTTTTTTTTCACATTTTTTTAATTGCCGTCGCAAATATTTATAAGTTTAACGTCAGTGGCATGATTGTATCAAACTCTACATACCTACTATAAATATTTTTTTGTTTATTGGATATACTATTTGGAAAACTATAAATATTTTTTTACTATAATGTTAGTTTAATCGCGATGGGTCTAGAGTTTTTGTTGAAAACCCATTTAATAGTTTTCAAATGACATCAAGTTTTTTTCTCACTTGTTGGGTTGTTTGTGTGTTATTAATTATGAAATGCACTGATTACTGTCAACAATAGATGTCCGGGGTGTATGCACATAAATTCAAGTTACGTCAGTCTGAAACTTTATTTTTACAAAACCCTAAAGATTCACTTTGCTATAAAATCAATCATCCAATTCTAATTTTAAGCCGTTCACACTTGTATTGAGTCTAAATTTACCATCCCTTACAAGCCCAATCTCCTAAAACCCGACCGTCAGTGACTGGTAATGATCGTCCGAAAACCGAGCGTAATGCGACTGCTCTAACGATCAAGGGTTATTCCAATATACGTGATGTCTGCCCCTGTAGGGGGCTTGCGCTATCTAAACTGGCTGTTTACTGTATATATTGCTAAATATCGGTTGTTAGACGAGTAGTTTTTGTACCTCGTTATCGGAAAGTAAAGACAATTTACGAAGCTATCGATATAAAAATAAACGTAAAGATTTTTGGCAAAAGGTTTATTTTGAATCGAATACAGAATGTTCCATATTATTTTCGAATTAAGTTAGGAATTTAACTCAATTATGAGTTTTAGCTGTCCACGGTTAGTTTTTCCACAGATTTTGATAAACTGCAACTGCAATATTTAGTATATTTAGCTGATAGTATTTAGTAGGTTTAGCTGATCTTGGGTCACGCCTGCACCCACCATTAGAGTACCTGTAGTTGTACCAGTCCAACCCTCTCGTAGTTACTGTTACTACCAGTCCAACCCTCTCGTAGTTACTGTAAGGAATACCTTACCCAAGAATCGACTAATCTAGGGTCACACCAGCGTTCACTGCAGCAGTTACCACGAAGAGAGTAGGATCCCTCCAATTCTGTGTTTGCTAACTTTTGTATGTCAAGAGTCAGAGAGCTTACCTCAAAAATATCGATCATAGTTTTTTTTTCTCAAAAGTTAACTAGCGATGTGGGATTGAGTCCCACATTACTAGCAATCTTGTTAACCCCTCCAGCTAAGCTCAAAGGCTTGTGTTAGGAGTGGGTTCACGTCGGTAGTATAATGGGTAGGATTCTAACCCGCGACCTCACTAATCAATGGACTTGATGGAATCATTTCTGGATTTTTTTATTGATGATGATAATGATTACTTGCACAAGGTTCAAATTATCTAGAAAACAATTAAGAATAGTTGTCTTAAATACCAGAAGATCAATCTTCAACAAATTACCAGCGATAGAACTTCGCAATTTCTCATTAAATTTAATAGGTACCGATTATTACTAACGGTAAAAGTGTTTGCGGTTACTGAATATCGGTTTGCAATTCAATAGAAGGCTCTGGAACGGTTGGTATCCTAATATTGATGTCCGAGATATCGGCACATCCTGTAGATATCCGTTCAGTGAGTAATGCGTTTGCTTTAACGACTGATGCTATAGCCCTGGCGGTATTTTATTGCGACCATTTGACTCATTCGATGCCCATATGATGTTTTCAAAGATTATAAATGTAGGTTTTAGAATTTAAACCTTGGTTAGATGAAGTAAATTTATAATATTTTCATCTAGATATTTTAGATGAAAAGATTTTTTTAATTTTGACATACATCTTTTGCAATTTCTTGTTTAAGTACTACTTACTGACCCGCGCAACTTCTTGCTTCTGCGTACATTTTCCCCGTTTTGCAACATTTTTTATATAGAAGTAATTTTTATTGGCATTTCTTGCCAATTATTTTACAAATACAAAAAATGCAATTATTGTATTTTTTATATAGCCTAGAGTACTTGCCTGTTGTTATTTAGCATATGGCCTTCCTCGATATGGCTTTCCAACAGTAAAAGATTTTTTCAATTCGTACCTTTACTTCCTGAGATTATCACGTTCAAACGAACAACCAAGCTCTTCAGCTTTATAATATACTTATTATAATATTACTAGCTACCTGCCCCGGCTTCGCACGGGTGTCATATCGTAGCTTTTTATACCTCGAGTTACAATATTGTAATTTTCGTAGGGATCTCTAATTTTTGACAATAAAATATAGCCTATGTTACTCCCCAATTATTTAGCTTTCTAATAGCGGAAGAATTTTTATAATTGGTCCATTAGTTTTGGAGTCTATTCAATGCAAACAAACAATCAAACAAACATTGAAATCTTTCCTCTTTATAATTTTAGTATAGACTAGCTGACCCGCGCAACTTCGTCTACGTCAATTTTTGTTTGTTTCCGTTTGCAACATTTTTCAGTAGTGCTCCGCTCCTATTGGTCGTAGAGTGATGGCTTATAGCCTTCCTCGATAAATATGCTATCCAAAACTAAAATATTTTTTCAATTTTAGAAGCGGTGGTAGCCTAATGGCTAAGGCATCCGTCTCGCAATCGTGAGGTCGTGGGTTCGAATCCTGCTTATTATACTACCGACGTGAACCCACTCCTAACACAAGCCTTTGAGCTTAGCTGGAGGAGTTAACAAGATTGCTAGTGATGTGGGACTCAATCCCACATTGCTAGTTATCTTTTTCAAAGAAAAAAAAAATATCGCGTTCAAACAAACAAATAAACAAACAAACTCTGCAGCTTTATGCTATTAGTGTAGATAGTATATATTATACTGCCATGTAGGTAAGTGTAGAAAGTACAATATTAACTGCGTAAAATTATTATTTATACTACGGGTCTTAATTGCGTGAATAATTTAAGGTAAAATACCTTGTTTATACCTTGGTCATGGGTCGACTGTGACCACAATCGGTGCAATTTGATCGAAACGTTGGGTAAATAAAAGGTTAAATAATTCACGCGATTAAGTCCCGAAATGTATCTCATATTTGAATACACGCAGGTTTACTCTTTGAAGTTTTTTGACTGAATTAAAGTCACCTGTATATTACTAAGCAAAATTTACTTCGTGTATATTAATATTGAGTATGAATCTTTTTAATTAAGCTTCATTTAAGTAAAAGAGATAGACCAAAAGTCTTTGAAGGCGGTGTTTAATTTTAACGTAAATGTGATTAATGTGAAGTCTTATTTGAAACAGATCGGGGTACAGTCGTGTCCTGTGTCACTAGTGACAATTAATTTATCATGTCATCTAATAATAACGTCGCTGTCTTCTCGATGCGCAGATGGGGGAGACAAGTTGACCAGTACGGAGATCATTTTTGCGTTATTAATTTCTAAGTGTACATACTATGTTTTATAAATTCTGTGTTAGTGGAATGCCCGCATCAGAGTGGTGGACCGGATGTTCTGCGTAAATTAGGAGAGGCCTTTGTCCAGTAGTGGACCGATACAGGCTGATTGAAAGCTGTCACAATGTCATCAATGTTTTGGCGAGTGCAACGACATGTGATACAATTGAAATTAAAAAAAAAAATAAAAAAAAGCTCTCACAGGCATGGTTGTTTATTACAATGTTTTCTAATGACGTTATCACGTAAAATTATCGCCCGTAAACCGACTTTAGAGATATCCATTTTTTAAGAATGGATATCTGTAAAGCCGGTAAAACAGAACCACCCGCAGATATAATTACTACTGCGATAAATTTCACTTACGAGTTACACGTCGAGTACAGTTCTCCAAGCTTAAAATTATCTCTATACCAGAATTTATCAGCGGCCCAGTACCCTCAGATACATCCTACATCCTATACCTACATCCTTCACCACACTAACAGACTCTACTTGATGAAGATTCATTGCATACCAGCTTACCCGTGCCCACTTTGTTGGGCTTATGACACTCAAAATTAACGTCGCTTTCATTGGTAAATGAATTTTCAAAATCGATTCAGTAGATCCAGAGATTACCCCCCTACAACCCCACAAACTTAACCTCTTTATTATATTAGTGATATAGATTAAACTAGCTAATGCCCACAGCTTTGCTCGCGTGGAGGAGTTTCATACTAATTTTGCACCCCCGTTTTACCCCCTTAGGGGATGAATTTTCGAAAATCCTTTCCTAGTGCTCCCCTATGTTACAAAAGAAACCAATGAGCAAAATTTCAAGTTTCTAACCCTTAGGCCCTATGTTGATATGTCAGTCAGTCAGCTTCTCCTTTCATATATAGATTAGGTACTACCTTTTTAAAATGGTATTAACATTACCAAACTGGTATCCGTGCCAAACAAATTACCTAGAAGCAGGCCTTCTGCGATGCCAATTTCTTTAAAATATTGTACAAGTACTTTATTAACATAACATACTTGATTCTGTTATCTGACCTACATTGATGAACATTTATAATAATAATAATAATAATATCTTGGGACATCTCACATAACGTCATCTGATTCCAAACTAAGCAGACCTTGTACAATAGCAACTAGATAACTGATAAACACGTACCTATACTATATATTATTTTGTACATATACGTGGGACACCCAGAAAGTTTTGAGAAACTATAAAACTAACTTATATGGATAAAATATTTTAAATAAATCTTTTCAAAGAACTCTCCACCAGTCTCTTTATATATCTACAAAGTTTCATGCGTCTGAACCAATTTTCGAAACATTTTTTCCAGTCCGCCGCAGACACCAAAACGCTGTGCTCCACGGCTTTCTCGAACGCCGCTAGCGCGTTTTTCGGCGAAGAAAACCTATCCGCTGATTTTTTATTTCAGGCAATAAAAAGAAGTCACATAGTCGGATGTGGACTGTAAGGAGGGTGACCCAAGACTTGACCGGTCTGGTGTCCAGGTAGTCCCTCGTGTTGAGCGCTGAGTGCTGAGTTGTCATGGTGCAGCAGTACCCCGCGGAGCCCGGTATTCGGTCGCTTGTTGCTCATTGCAGACAAAACTTCTGACAGGCATTTTATGGTGGATCGTATAGATAAATCCAGGATTCACCATCTGTCTTCGTATCGTCAGCCTGCTTCAAATTTTTGAATCATATCACCGCATCACTCCACACGGGCCTTCTGAACTTCGGTGAAGTTGTGCGGCATCCAGCGCGAAAGTATCCTTCTCACGCGAAGGTCCTCGTGCTGAGTCTTTTCGTATGTAATTCGGTTAAAATGGCCAGTGCCTTATACATAAAAAAAAATCGTAAAACTTTCTGAATGGACTGGTTTACGTACATAGTTTGAATTCAACATTAGTTGAAAACCAATCACGTTGCTGTGAGGTCTCCAATTAACTAATCACATGTCGTTAAAGCCAATTCTATCAGTTCGTACCTCTCCTTTGAATGCTTTGGCTCGTACTTACCTACATCTATATAATAAAACAAAGTTTAAATCAAGAAGATTACTTTATTAATGTAACACGGGCTCCACACGTTGACTCCAATGCCACTAGTCCAACGTCTATTTTCTATTGTCCCAACCCAACTATGGCGCCAATGCGATCTTTTTTATAAAAGAAAAAAAAAAAAAAAAATAGACGAGTGGCGTTGGGATCGACGTATTGTTCTTCTTCTTCTTTGAGTTTATGGCAATCTAGCCGTTTTAACGGCTAATTTCTGCCAGTGTCAAGTATTTATGCGCTTATTACATGCACAAAGTCTCGTTTTTAGTTAATTATCATGTATTCAAATCATTTTTTACAAGTTAAACTCGGAGCTGTAATAATAATGGCCGGTTAGTTTGCCGCCATTTTTACAACTCGACGTATTGTTTGTATTTGATGAATTGATAATGTCATAAATAAATACAAACTTCTTCGGGTTTCAAGCTTACAAAATCATTTTTTTTTTTTGATACGTTGATATTGTTTGCGTTCACTGGGTGCAGAATGCAGGTCGCACTTTACGCGCAATCTTGACTGTCTGTGGCAACATAGTGATCCTGCATCATAGTAACCTCTGCAGCTAGGTTAAATTGTTTGTGTTAGGAGTAGGTTCACATCGGTAGTATAAATGGTAAGATTCGAACTCACGACCAGAGATTTTTTTTTTTTTTTTTCAAAGGTTACATAAATTGAACATTAACGAATATTATTATGCTAGGTGTACTAAATATAAACCTTATGAGAGCTGGAGTCCGTGATAGGTTCAAGACCTGTGTGACAGATTAGGCTGATTAATTTTCATAATGGTATGTAGGTACACGTAAGTGGCAGCAGCCATAAAAAAAATAATATATGGTACTCTTAGAACTGAAAACACTTGTTTATAGAATAGAGTCACAAAATTATAAATAAAATAAACAGTTTATAGTCCCCATTTAGAAAATAACCGTTTGCAGGGCGGACAGCACATGGTGCACCCGACCCTTAGTTGTGTGTTGTGCTCCAGTTTTTCGAACAAACTTCACAAATATGTGTGTTAGAGAAGGGTACACCTGCATCAGCGTAATGGCACATTAGGGAGACAGCGTTACAGGGTACACACGACCAGCGGTTTAGACACCCCGTGGTGAAAGGGTTAAGTAATAACCAACTTGCGTTTTCAATTAGTGTCGTGTACGTGTACCTACTTTTGATAATTTATTTGTTTTCGTGTTGTAGTTCGTAATTTTATTTGTAAATTTTAGTCATGTAAATTTACATTTGAATTGATAATTTGAATCTCTGTTTTATTATAAAATTGTATATACGTTTTATATAGTCTACCCGTGACCACGGCCGTTGCAATACGGTCGAAACGTCGGGCAAAAAACAAGGTATTTTACCTTAAATTTTTCATACGATTAAGACCCGTAGACAACATTTATCTCTGTTTTACATGCATATGGAACGGGAAAATTATTGAACAAGTGCTAGCTGTTGCTCGTTTGCGTGAAAATTTTGAAAATGTTATCCTACATGATCCTTTTTCCGGGTTAAAAAGTAGCCTATTTGCTATTCCAGACTGTAATCTATCTCTTGACCAACTTTTATCTTAATCTGATTACCTGTTGTGGCGTAATTGAATAACCAACAGCCATCCATATCCAAACTTTCGCATTTATAATATTCGTCATTATTTATTTATTTATTTATTTATTTATTTGTGGATCATAGGTAAGTTACAGATGATATTTGTTACATGGTGTAGTGCACTATGTCCTACCGTTAAGGTATACAAAATTAGCTCTAAGAATGTCAGAATTGAATACACCAAAATTTCAAATTATTTCAATTATTACAATTTCAATAGATTAAATTAATAAATAATAAAAACAAGGTTACAAATTAAACAATATTATATGCTGATATTATTATCCGACAGATAAGCCTTAACAGTGTAGTATGCCTTATTTAGTAAAAGATTAATTACATTATTCTTAAACAAATTTATATCACTATTTTCCAAGATATATTTAGGTAATTTAATATATATTGTTGGTGCCATGCCTAAAAAGTTTTTATCGTATATTGCCTTTTTATGTTGTCTATGTCGAATTTTATAGCTATTCCTTGTACTGTTTAGTGTGTCATATAGGTGAAGATTGTTTTTAACAAACATTACTACTTCATATATATATAGACATGGCAGTGTTAATATACGTATTTCCAGGGATGGATCCATATCGTTTACCTACTACGATTGCGAAACATGAAATATAGGATTTGATGTCCTATTTTCAGAATCTGTAACCCTAAATCTAACCATAAGTTAGTTAAAGTGTATAGTAATGGTCTTCTTTCCAGATTAATTGGATTGTGACCTATCTTCAACTAAAAGTTATCCTATTAAATATATATATATATATATATATATATATATATATATATATATATATATATATATATATATATATATATATATATATATATATATTTAATAATAATAATAAATATTTATTTAGGTACTTAAATGAGATTGTAGGTTTTCACAATGTTCCTAATTATGTTAGGTTTATGGTACTATTTTAAAATCTACAATAGTGATGTGGTTGAGTACTGTTCTCCCAAATGGGCTACAGGATAGCCTGTCATAGAGAAAAAATATTATTATTTAAATATATAGCATATCGACCACATTTCTCTGACCGTGGTCACAAGCTCAAGCCCAGAGGATCCGAGGAGCACCTCGTGTTTCACAATATAGTTACTTATTTGTAAGTATACAATCCGATTTAATAAAAGTAATATACATGTATATAATCTAGCAATTTTATCAAAATAACAGTATAACAACAATTAATTCAACAAATTACACAAACTATAACAAACCCAATCTGTAACAAGAGCTAGGCTTAACTAAATCATAATAGATGCGCTGTTTAATATTTACAAATGCAGACACCAGGTGTGACCGACATCGTCCCTTCTAATTTGTTAGCTGTATTCTAACTGATCCCTTATCACGTGACGTCATCTGTTTTCAATTATAATAGCTATAGGTATTTGTTGTTTAACGGTAACTAATATAAAGTGACCTAACTAGAATGGCAATTAATTTGAAAGGTGTCGGAAGGGGTGAAAGTTTTGCGAACTGTTACCGTTCTAGACTGTGTCCCTAAGGGTTGAGACTGTCGGGTTGATATCGGAGTTGTCCTACACAAAAATATAGTTATTAACTTAACTACCAGTCTGGTAACGAAACTGGAAAGAATAAAACATAGTTTGCTGTTGTTTAGTAAATACTTGCCTGAGGGGCGAACTAACACACGGATTCACACCTAACAACTGTAGTAACTTAGTAACTTAAAGCGTCGGTAGCCTAAAGGCTAAGGCATTGGACTCGCAATCGAGTGGTCGTGGTTTCGAATCCTTCCCGTTATCCTATCGACATGAACCCACTCCTAACACAAGCCATTGCTTTATTCTTCACTAGCTGCCACTATTTAATGGATGTTATTATACATATAAACCTTCCTCTTCAATCACTCTATCTATTAGCCTGAAATAAATGGTTATTATTATTAAAAAAAAAAAAAAAAAGATATGGGCCTTAGTAGCCTGAAATAAATGGTTATTATTATTATTATTATTATTAAAAAAACGCATCAAAATCCATTGCGTAGTTTTAAAGATTTAAGCATACATAGGGATATAGGGACAGAGAAAGCGACTTTGTTTTATAATAATAATATTAAAAAATATTGTAAAGTAACTCTTTATTTCTGCCCGTTTAATTTTTACGTCTAAGCCGGGCAATTTTTTTTGGATTTACATAGGTATAAGCAATAAGGCAAAAGCTGGATTTAGTTATTGTCAATTGCAAGATGGCGACTTTATTTGAAAGTAGTTAGCCAACAACGCTATTCTAAGCCGTATACCCCGGTAAAACTGTGGGTCCAACAAAATATATTCCGCTCTTACGTATAACGCTCGTACGTTAAATGTTATCAAAACAAAGTATAAGAAACTTAATATTGTATATTTTTTACACTTATAAATGTTCGAAATGAGGCCAAATAGATCGTTTCAGGAAGTCGTTTTGCGGGAACAAATCTCATTTAACGCACGCGTTGCACTATCCGATATTACGGAGTGCTCTTATATTTTATAGCCAACGATGATTGCCCACAGGGTACATCTATCACTACGTCGAGTAATCCTTATTTATTGAGTGGAGATAATCACGAGGAGTGTATAAACTGTTAAAGACTGAAAATGCTTCTAGAAAATGTGTGCAAAACTAAGTGGGGAAACGGTACATTTGAAGTGATGTAGGTATCTGAATAGAGGTCTTAGTTGGCAGGAATTAGTGCTTGGAACCATATTGATTTATAATCACCCCATGCATTTTTACTATAAACTGATTTTTTTTTAGTACAGCAATTGAAAAAAGCGTGTTTTTAAAAACTATTTTTTTTTTTTTTTTTGTTTTTAACCAGAAAGCCAAATAGGAAATTTCACAGATCTAACTTAAAAACTAACGAAGTTTTATAATAACTTGCAACACCTACTTACGCCCTTGGGGGTTGATTTGTGAAAAACGCCGAAACATGTTTTCTTTAATGTCATGTTCCAAATAGGAAATTCCACACATCGAACTTCAAAACTGGCAGTGCCATATAAACTTACGACCCCAATTTTACCCCCTTAGGGGATGAATTTTCAATAATACATTTTTATCGAATTGTATTGTCATTGGTCCTTGATAAGTGTGCGAAATTTAAATTAAATCCGACGTTTTAAAGTGGGTGAAAAACACGTTCAAAGATTCCGTTATATAATAAAACGTATGAAGCTATTGTAAGCGTAATAATAAGCAGAATACAAATCAAGAGCTATAAGTTTTGCCGATGTTTAATTCCTCATTAAACATGATAGGTGGATTCTGACTCTGTGCCTGAGTCTACTAACGTAGAAATCAAAGTACCTATCGTAAATCATCGCGATTGCCGTATCCATTAGGCTACCGACATTGTAGCAGCAAGTTGTAGACTGGATTTTCACCTGACAAATTGTACAGCACTTATCGACCCCTTATGAAACAGACATTTATCTGTCTGGTTAAAAACTCCTTCGAGCAATACTCCTAGCAAAGACCAGAGGGTAGTAAGTAGGTATTCTTTACAATAAAGATGAGAAAAAATACGATATCATTAGTGCAATTATAATTTTATTGTAAAATCTTTTCCTAACTGATTTGGTTTACGGCGGCCACAATCTTTGTCTAAAATTCTAACTCTATTTGTTACTTTACTGTTATACGCAGTTCGCCTAAATCCTGTGCAGTAATGTTGGAATTAGAGACAAGATCGAAAGACATGGTAATCTATTTATAAACTTGATAGTGTTATAATTTTATTGTAAAATCTTTTCCTAACTGATTTGGTTTACGGCGGCCACAATCTTTGTCTAAAATTCTAACTCTATTTGTTACTTTACTGTTATACGCAGTTCGCCTAAATCCTGTGCAGTCATGTTGGAATTAGACACGAGATCGACAGACATGGTAATCTATTTATGAACTTGATAGTGTTATAATTTTATTGTAAAATCTTTTCCTAACTGATTTGATTTACAGCGGCCACAATCTTTGTCTAAAATTCTAACTCTATTTGTTACTTTACTGTTATACGCAGTTCACCTAAATCCTGTGCAGTCATGTTGGAATTAGACACAAGATCGACAGACATGGTAATCTATTTATGAACTTGATAGTGTTATAATTTTATTGTAAAATCTTTTCCTAACTGATTTGATTTACAGCGGCCACAATCTTTGTCTAAAATTCTAACTATATTTGTTACTTTAGTGTTATACGCAGTTTGCCTAAATCCTGTGCAGTCATGTTGGAATTAGACACAAGATCGACAGACATGGTAATCTATTTATGAACTTGATAGTGTTATAATTTTATTGTAAAATCTTCTCCTCACTGATTTGGTTTAAGGCGGCCACTATCTTTGTCTAAAATTTTAACTCTATTTATTCCTCTACTGTCATTCAAAGTTTGTCTAAATCCTGTGCAGTCATGTTGCAATTAGACACAGTATCAACTGACATGGTAATCTATTGATGAAGTTGATAGTGGTAATTATAGTCATTTTTATAGGCATTTCTTGTCAATAACATATATACTACTATAAATACAATAATTGGATTTGAAAGAAAAATTTGAAGTTCAGACCCAGGAATCGAACCCGAGACTTCCGATCGCTTTACCGGAGCGCGAAAGCCGAACCATCTAACCTATACTTCGTATGCAACAAGGGAAGAGAAATTTTAAGTTTAGTGACATAGTTCAGGTTAGATGGTTCGGTTTCGCGCTCCGAAAAAGCGATCGGAAGTCTCGGGTTCGATTCCTGGGTCTGAACTTCAAATTTTTCTTTCAAATGCAATTATTGTATTGATAGTGGTAATGTTGCTAATCTCTCTGTAGTTACTCAGTCGTTACGCAGTCACAACCCTACAAGTATTATAAAGATAAATAAACTGTCAATAATTTACATACCCGTGTTCTTAAATAATGATCGAGGTACCAGGACCTCAGAGCGTCCGAAGCAGTCACTCCCAACAACTATTAATTAGGAGCCCCGGGTCATCATCCCGTTGTAAGACAGCTGTCTACCCGAATTGCAGACCCTCCCTTACGTGTTGCAAATGACGGGTGGCTTTTTTTGGACGACTTTAACGATACACGTCCAGCTGTAGCGAGGCTAATAATAACGAAACAAATTGAATAAGTGTAGTAGTTTTATATTATGCATTTAGAAACTTATATTATAATCGTAAGTAAAGTTTGTGGACATGGCAATACTTTTTAGAAAGAAATTTATGTAGGAACCGTGTTATGACTAGTTGAAAAGTTGAAACGTAAACTTTTATGTTTAAACACTTTGTGTGTATATTTGCTGACTGCGCATGAGGGAGGGTTCATTCGGGGTATGTCTGTATGTAAATACTTATGGCAAGCTCTTGAGCAATGGGTTAATGCATGTTAGCTTGAGGAGTATCGTGATTCGTCTCAGTTGTGAGAGTAACACTGGGTACATTAGAATAAGAAAAAGAACAACATACATAATGGCTAAGGTATCGGTCTCGCATTCGGGAAGGCGCGGGTTCGAATCCTACCCATTATACTATCGACGTGAACCCACTCCTAACACAAACCTCTAAGCTTAGCTGGAGGGGTTAACAAGATTGCTAGTAATATGAGACCAAACCCACGTTGCTTGTTATCTATTTAAAAATATATATTTCAGTTATTATCAAAGTTTTAGTTACAGATTTGTAATAAATTTGCTTGTACTAGCGTAAATCATATACCTACCTACCAGGCATTAGGATATTTCATTATCGTAACAAACTATTTACTTTGATTGAGACCGCTTTAATTCTGACTATAGTCAGGTTAGATCCAAAACCAATTGGAACATTCTTAGGTCACACAATTTTAATATTGTACACCCGGGCACGCCGATAATTAAATGTTAGGTACCTAATTAGGCATAATAATAATTATCTATCTGGCGGTGGACTATCAGCTTTAGGTGCGTAAATAAAATGAAAGATAAATATTGTTCAACAGCAGTAATCTCATTTCTATACCAGCTAATTGGATTTTTATAAGATTTAGTAGACATGCGTTACAGACAGATTCTTTGTTTAATAAATTAAGAAATTAATGGCTAGTATTTTTTCAACCAGCTTTTATGCAGTTTCTGCAAAATATTGACACAGTGAATTTGACTGTTGAGGAGTTCCTTAGTCTGAAACTAATAATGAGTGCAGAATCAGCGGCGGTAGCCTAATGGCTAAGGCATCGGTCACGCAATCGTGAGGTCACCGGTTCGAATCCTACCCATTATACCACCGACGTGAGCCCACTCCTAAGGTTAACAGGATTGCTAGTAATGTGGGACCAAAATCCCACATTGCTAGTTAGCTTTTATTAAAAAAAAAATAAAAAAAACAGTCATGCCATCGAAACATATTGGCATAACTGTCAGAACTGAACCATAATTCTGCTTGCAAGATTTAATATAAAACAACTAAGAATACAAACCTACATTGCAAGATAAAAATCAGCAAGTAGCTTCTATCCTACTTTAGATTTTCCGATTCAATCAGTATCTAATTAAGATAAAGTAGCAAAACCACATATTGTCCAGTGCATTCAAAATATTTAGATTAAAATAAATAGATAGAAAATATTAGATCCTTTGGGACTGTTGAGCCCTTAAACTGATAACCTTCCTCTCTTGGCTTCTTTACATTACACCAAATAACTTCGTAATATATATATGTATACTAGCTGACCCGCGCAACTTCGTCTGCGTAAATTTTCCCCATTTTTGCAAACATTTTTACTTGCTGCTCCGCTCCCATTAGTTGTAGCGCGATGTTTTATAGCCTATAGCATTCCTCGATAAATGGGCTATCTAAAAGTAAAAAATTTTTTTCAATTTGGACCCGTAGTTTCTGAGATTATCGCGTTCAAACAAACAAACTCTTCTCTCTCTTCTAATATTATAGTATAGTTATAAATGTTAGGGGTGGATAACCCTTATCACTAAGGGGCATGAATAATAGATTGTAATTTTCCCTTTTTTCTTCCTTTTTTTTATAACATTTTTCATTGCTGCTCCGCTCCTATTGGTCGTAGCGTGATGTTACAACCTATAGCCTTCCTCGATAAATGGGCTATCCAACAATAAAATAAATTTTTCAGTGCAGCCCAGTAGTTCCTGAGATTATCGCATTCAAACAAACAAACAAACTCTTAGGGGTATGAAAAATAGATGTTGGCCGATTCTCATAGATACCGGATAAGCACAAAAAATTTCATCAAAATCGGTCAAGCCGTTTCGGAGGAGTATGGCAACGAAAACTGTGACACGAGAATTTTATTTATATATGAGATTTTTAAAAATTAACCCTTCGCCACCTACCACCTCCTTTAGTCACACAACCTTTTATCACACATCAAACAGACCCCGGAGTAAAATCGATGTTTCTTTGTCAGGTTTAGGGTCTAAACCTCACAATAAACAACGATTATAATCTCTGTAGCTGATTCTGTGTTAATTTATTAAATACTAACTTTCGCCCGCGGCTCCGCCCGCGTGGATGTCGGGAACCGCTAGATTTTATGACAAACAATTTTTTAATTTTTCGTAAAAAAATTTTTTATTTCTTAATAAAAAGTATCCTATGTTACTTCTAATACCTCCAAGAATATGTGTACAAAGTTTCATGCTGATCGGTTGAGTAGTTTTCGCGTAAAAGCGTAACAAACAAACTTACATTCACATTTATATATTAGTAGGGATTACAAATCAACCTGTATAATTGCTAATTGCTTAAAAAAAATCTACATACCATTGTCATAATTAATATCAATAGATATTTGAAACGAGTGGCAGCGAGTTTTTATTGCCAGGTTCTTTTCTCCGGCTTTACCTATTGTTTGCGAACTTGGCATTACATGTGTAAATGTAGAATCCCGACGTATCAAAAGATTTGTTTTGCATTCTAAGTGAAAAAAGATTTTAATTTTTTTAAATTATGTGCTTTAGATTGAGTTGCTGAGAATATCTGTACCTAGCTAATATCATAAACAAAAAAATGTGGAACATATTACATTTTGACTTAGTTTGAAGACAAGGTCACATACATACATGACAACAACAATGCAATAAACTCACTCAAACATATTATATTTTATATTCACTACAGTCATTCGTATAACAACGTGATGAGAGAGCGTAAAATTCCTTGAGTTACAAATAAAGGTGATACCGTGCAATGTTTGACGACTCGAAACAATGTCTCGTGATCCTTTCCCCTATCACCTTTGACGTTCAGAAATTCGCAAAAACATGTAGACGATATCAGGCGTACGTGTTATGACGTCTCGGGGTCTATCATCGAAATATATATAGCCTACAGATACGAGATGAGTTGTGTAGGTGAAATGTCAGGGTGACTATTCTCTACGTCTTATTTCTTCCATGTGACTATTTCTGGGTTACATTCATACAATATCTGATTCTTAAAATATTTGCTGTCTAATGAGAAATGTTCAATGAGTTTTCAGTTCCATAAATTCTGCAGCGTTATCGTGTTGATGACGATTCAATTGATATTTGATCAACTGAAAGTTTTCTATTAAAATAACGTATTTATTTTAAAGTTTACTTTTTACAATAGATGACGATATTCTAAAAGGCAAACGAAATCTCAAAAAATAAGCTCTGATGGATCTCGTACCCGAAGATCAATTTTTCACCTCCAAGAACTCTAAAATTTATCGAAATCATTCGAACGGCTTTCGAGAATGCGATTACAAATCTAGAAAGGTAATCTAGAAAATGTTGGCTGGCTTTTAAAAAAAAGAATATACCTACCACTCATACACGAACATGTGGTAGACGTCACGCATTCTATGGGTTAACGACTCAGAACCCTTCCGTGCTACAAAAATATGTATGAGTTTTACAGTTTCCACGCAAACAACACTCCCTACGCCAGTTATTACAAGCAGTTAGCTAATTAGTCTATTTAATAACTTTATTTACGTTGGTACTTTAAATACCTACTAATTGAAATAGAACAAAGATTATATTCCTTTATACCTGCCTGTTTGATGGTAAGGAGCTGCCGCAGTCTATGATTAATAGCAAACGTTAGAGATAGGCATTAAAAATTTATTACTAATATGTGATTATATCGTACCTCTAGATTACTCTAGAATGACTATGACTTAGAGCAAAAAATTGAAGCGACAAGGGAGGACTTAAAAGGATTGTTTTTGAAGTATTTTTTATAGGCATTTCTTGCCAATTACTTTACAAATACAATAATTGTATTTTTGAAAGATAGAAAAATTTGAAATCCAGACTCAGGAATCGAACCCGAGACTTCCGTAGCTAAACCAGGGCCAGAAGCGAACCACCTATCTGGACTATGTTACTAGATCTCAAATTTTTCTATCCCTTGATGCACGCGAGTTAGGCCCTCGCAGCGCCATCTAGTCGGTAGTTAAAGAACTATCACGGCTTTTGCCTTTTTTTATCTTTCAAAAATGCAATTATTGTATTTGTAAAGGATTGTTTTTGGTTTTAGGATTTGCCGGTTTCCTGATATTGTTCTTCCTATCGCAGAGCTTGTACTATGGAAACCAGACAACTGGAAAACATACTTATATATTTCTAAATACATACATAATATAGATAAATAGCATCTACACACAGAATAAACCATCGAACTCATCGCACAAAGTTTTATCATGGATGGGGATCAAACCCACGACCTCCGGCTTAGCAGTTATGGTCACTAGACCAACAGGCCTGTCAATATTCTAGATTGCGAGGTAATATTACTAAATATTATGGGTAAAAAGGCAGCAGCAAATTATACGTTTCCACGGAATCACGCGAGTAAAGATGAGCATCTCAAACATCTACTGTGTCGGGCCGATGCTAGAATAGGCCACCACGCGTCGTCAGCTCTCTCCCGATGTCTCGAGAATTGCTTGTTTAACATATTTTTTCGTTTCTGTCTCGTTTACGTTTAGCGTAACGACTTCGCACGCGTTATGTATTTGAATTGGAAGTTGGCCCATTGTGATTGTTCTCTTTTTATAACAACGTCTTCAATGCAGATACAGAATCTGCATTGAAGACGTTGTTATAAAAAGAGAACAATAGAACTCTTAATGTTCAAGTTTATGTAAAAATCGTTTTAGACATAAGGATGTTTATTTTGGATGAATAATACATTTACCTACTTATACACTCGTAAAATTCTAGGTTTTCTCCATGGCTACTCCCGCGTTATATTTGATGTTTGTAGTGTATGTGCGATTCTTAAAAACTATATTATTGTACATTTTCGTCAAAGTTCGTTCAGTAGATTATGTATGAATGAACAACATACCAGTGGCAAAGGGTTAAAAAATTTCAAAGGTAAACCCTATACAAGAGTATTTCTAGCTGGACATGGTTCTTTGTACCTTTAATATTATGTTACTAGGATCTAAAGGTAAGCCAAAAGTAATGGTATTCTAAGGACCCTCCGCCACTGCAACATACATCTCCTTACAAACTTTCGAATTAATAAAATTAGTAAGATTGGATGCCAAAAACAGTAAATGTGTGTCTAATATAGGTTCTGTTGTGACTCCTTAATCCAGAAATCATGATAGCACTCATAGTTATGATTAAGGCAGTATGTAATAATTTATAGAATTTCAACTAAGCGAACGTAGAATAGATAGAACGTAGTTTGCGATAAGTACGTAGCGAACTACGTAAATCATATTCAAAGCGATTATTCATAGCGGTGATCGCATAAATTATGCTAAACTCAAGCAGTCAAAATGTAGTAAGTACGTTTATTGCTTAAGCTAATGGATTAGCTACGTGTCTACTTTCGTCTTATATCATTGCTCCTATATTAGATTAGATTAAATTATCTAATTTAGTTCTTAAGTCAAAAGCTTGTACGTTGTCTATCCCACTGGCTAACTGCCTAATACAATTTCAAACAATGCCATTTCGTGGCTCGCTTCCTCCGTCTACCAGCTACTTTTGCTCTCTTATTTATTACTTGCACACTGAACGTGCTCAACGCGAATTTGTTTTCATAATATTTCTCACAGGCTCCGCTTCGTGTTATGTGTTACCATTGCAGACAATACTCGACTCTACTCCGTAAAAATAAACTCCAAAATTGACTGCAGGTTCGCAGAGTATGTACATTTGTCTCTTTATTTACTTTATTGCGACGTTTTATAATATTCTACGTTTTGCGCGATAAGGCGCAAGACGCTCAACCGTTACAAAGTGTTCCTTGTTTGAAATCACAAAGAGTTTTGCGTGAAAAGTTTCATTAAGAACCGTTTTACACGTATAATTTAGCGAAACACGAACGCTTTTATGATAACCGAAACACTCAAGTTTAACGACTGCATAATTCATTTCTATAATAACTTGTAGTACTTTGGAAGACTTCCACGTTTTGTTATTATGTTTAGTACGACTGTCTGTCGTGTGGTTGCCCTCAAAGGCTAGACTCATTCTATCCTCTTCTAACAACTAGCTAGATTGCGATTTCGTGATTGTTTTAGCGAATACGTAATCGTTTTCTGTTACTTGTGTAATAACGCTTGCAACCAAAGTTGGGTTTAAACAGATAGAGAGACTTTTAACCCCCGCAAGCAGTATAGTGCTATAAGTTTTACTCTGTTGAGTGTCTGTGTTTCGGCGTATCAGTGTTTCTGTGGGCTCCGGTCGATTACAACCTATTCCCAACATGCCTGATACATCTGTACGTCTGAATCTCAATTAGTCTTAAAAACAAAATACCTGAAGTTCAATTCGTCATGTAACCAAATTACCTGATTTTCGAATAAACTTAATCCCAATAGGACTGAATCCTTAAATAACCGAATGGACTGAATTTAATTAAATATTTAAACAGTCCCAATATATTTGAGTATTTCTTCCCGATCCTGAAACTGTTTAGCTGGAAAATTAAATACAGGTTGCTTTTTGAACATGTGAAAAGTACACATTCATACGAAAATATATTTGAGTTGCACGGGGATTAAAATTAAACGTAAACTTAAATAAAGACAAAGCAAAATTTATTGGGCCTTATAACCACGAGATAACATAATATAATATTCTTATAAATAAATAATAATTTGAGTTAATAATATGTATATTATTAATTATATTATTTCATTCGCTTCCTTATTAATAACATGTTTTTAAAAAAAGTTATTTCACTAATTTGTTCTTTGCTGAGCTGATCTAGTTGCTTGTGGTAGGTACTTGTCATCAAAAAAACATTCAACTTTCCGTCTAGGAGCTTCAGTGAATAAAGAATTCTTAATTCGAGTATCCTGATAGGATGCTTCTTTCTTTAATTTATAAATGAAGCGAACTAACGTTGGCTTATGCGGCATGCGTACGTTGAGCCGTCTGTGCCAACCTTCTACAGCGTTATTACTGCGGTGCCGATCACCTGCACAGCTTATTACCGAAGGTCCAAATTTAAGCCATTGCTTTTCCATATATTTTGCAAATGCCCGCATTGCTTCTGTTTTTGGAGCTAATTTACATATGTCTTGCCAGCCACTATTAATTTTCAACTGTGGTAGTAATGGTAAATTTGCAGACATGCGAACAATATTACGACCTTCAGTAGTGGTGTCAGCTTTAATTTTTTTTGCTTTCTTCCAAATAGCTCGGCTGTAGTGGTATAAACATCCAGTCAATGAACAATTTGGAAAAATCTCCTTGCAAGCATTGATTTGAGCTATCTCAAAATCACATTTATACCTATAGATATGTACACGCAAATCATCCCGTATAAACTGAAACAATCTGCAATAAGTATTTTCGGTCTTGTTCGGAAGGAGTGCAAAGAGAATTGGCACAACGTTAGTAGATTTAGTACTTGTACCTACATCGACATGTAAAGTAAAGCACTGGTAAAATGGTTTTGGTACTCTTTTAAAAGTACCATCGCCAAAGTACTGTGCCTGTTGTCCAACTCCGACACGTAAATGTTGCTTAGCCGTTAATGTGCAAAAAATCAAAACTTTTTCGTCCTCACCACTATCTGAGACTAAAAAGTTTTCAGCTAATACGTTAGGTACTTTGACATCTTTTAAGTACGTAAACTCAGTAGTCGTTTGTTTCAAAAAAGCATGTCTTGATCTATACAGCGAGCTCTTTTTCTCTTCATAAGCGCACATAGTAAAGTTAGGGTCACACTTCTTTATTGCGACTACATTTTTCTCGAAGATTTTTTTAATAGGTGTCATTGACTCGCATGCATCCTTCTTAGAATTATAAACAACCATATCTTGAATGTTCTCATTATAATGTGGTTTACATATATGTACACTCTCACGAATTATGGAGTCTTTACTCAAATTTTCTGACCTTTTTAGTAGTTCTAGTATAGCATTTTTATCCAAGTTCAACGTTATGGATCCATTGCAGCATGTCCTATTTTTACAGCGCCACATTGAACTTCTACTTCCGTTATTATTACCGAAGTTATATTTATGGCCATCGTATAGAATGGCTGGGTGTCCTCGTTGGTTTTTCACGAAAAACAAATCAGTTTCCATTATTACATTAATCAATAAACCAAAATGCTATAATTATATTTATATTTTAATTCAAGTACTTAATATGTGATGACTGACGATAGATAACTGACGTTTACAATTTTATCTTCATAAACACTTCATATTCATTATCATGTGCAAGGAGGTTACAAATGCATAGGTTACATTATACATTAATAACAACTGTCACAACTAAAAATATTTTTAGTAATTTTATGCATAAAGGCATAACAAATTTCAGCCATAGTGGGATGAAGACATTGTAAGATTCAGTCTATTCGGTCCTAGCGCATATTACAATCAGTCAATTTGATAATCGTTCATTGTGCATTCAGCCATATTGGGAATAGGTTGTAATCGACCGGAGGCTTTCTGTGTGTCTGGCTGTTTCCTATATTATATATAATAACGGAAACTTTCGATTCCAGATTTCTTGAAAACTAGTTAGTTCTATTAGTGCTTCATGGAAATTCAACCTTTAAAATGAGATACAAAGTTGCAAATGTATAAGAGGCATTTTTACCCGACTGTAAAGAAGGGTTATGTTTTTCGCGCGTATCTTGTATGTATGTATGTAATATTCTTTATTACCTGATATCTCAAAATCCACTGAACAGATTTATACAATTCTGATGTCGTTAGATTCATCTTGATCACCCAAGTGTTCTTAGATATGTGACGTTTGAAAAAAACAAACATGGCGGCTGTGAGATGTCAAAATAAAGAGTAGTGAAAAAAAAAGTTGTTTTGAATACTGCAATATGGTTTACATTAAATTGTAAACAAAATAAAAACTGCCGTAAATTTTTGCAAATAATATAAAAATAAACGTATTTATAAAATAAAATTAAATGACAATAGATACTCTTCATTTGACTTTCAACTGATGAAATTTAGCTATTTCATTCATTCAGACCCAAAAACATAATTATTATCAATCCGAATTTCAATCAATTACGATGCACAAACGTCATTCCATAGAATAATGTCAAATTTGCGAAATGCAGAAAAAAGTAAACATTAAAAATCAACTGGCACCTACCTAGTGGTCTTTGCGTAAAACACTGAGAGTACAGAGAAAAAACTTTTTTTCCGTTCTGCTTTCTTTACAGCTCTTATATAGATATTTCGCTCGGGCAGCGCACACATCGGCATCGTTCACTCAAACATGTTTGGAACTAAGTGGTCCGAGAGTCCGTGTCTGTGAGCTTTAGCGCGTTTGTATAAGGCTTTCCTTCTGTACTTTTAATGTTTCTTTATCTTCGCTCTGACCTAGCGCGGTCTTAAACTTGCATTTACCGTTATCGGCTATTCCTTTTATAAAACTTTCCTTTTCACTGAATGTTCTGGAATCTTTTCAGTCTGTTATTGTTTTCGATTGCCGAAGTTCATTGGTAAGTGGAACAATAACGACGCCCAACATTTAAGTGAGAGTTCAATGTGATTTTATCACAAGGGTTTTTCAATTAAAGATAGTAATAAGTTTCTTGGCTTTACTGATATTTAGCTTTTTAGTGTTCGTAGCTATTGGTTGGTTTTTTTGTCTGGACTTATCAACAATGTAAAATAGTTCAACAATGCATAGTTCCTCTAGATCTATAAAGGAAGAATGGAGGAAGTGAATAGATCTTAACTTTTAAAATAATGGTAACAATTGTACCTTTATAGTGTAAGTACAGTCAGCTACATAAGTCGCTTAACATTTGCAAATATTTAACCATCGTAACTCCAAAAATAATGTGGCTATCCATGATAAATTAATTTTAACTTGATTTTAGGATGGCTATTTTGTTCTTATCTAAATTTTCGTGAATATGCGGTATGACATAATTGTGCTGAGATGATTTGAAAATTTTCAAATGTTAAGCGACTTATGTAGCTGGCTGTACAATTGTATCCATCACGTCTACTAGTATTATAAAGAGAAAAGATTTGTTTATTGTGGATAATCTTTAAAATTTAGGGCAATATTGATTAGATTAAGTACCTACAGAGACAGCTTTAAATCTGGGTTAGACCATAGACTCCACTCCAATTTAGTCAGTAAATTAATATGCCAAGAATTATAGGAGCTAGACTCGTAACCTACGGCTAGTAAACCTAAATATTTGATTGTTGCCAGGTCTCAAATTTTATTATGTCGAAATTAATTTCCCTCAGAATTACTCGGCGTTTACTACAGGTAAAAATGGTTCAGCACTAGTTATGATTACGAGTGCTTATCTAAAACCTAATCAAACCGTCAACGCTACAATCAGAAATTAGTTTCAGCCAATTTAAAATGTGGTAAAATATTGAAGGCCATTTACTGAAACGAAAGTGCGTGTTAACAGTATATTTTTTCATTAGCACTATATTACTCAGAACACAATCTCAATCTTGTGTAAACAGGAGAAAATAATTAAATGAGCCGACGAGGACGGCCGTGCGCAGCTTACTTCCTATAAATTCTACTGAAAATATGAACGGTGTCGCAGTATTTCAAAAGGCTATTACTTATTAAAGAATTATGCACACAGTGTGGTAGCTTTGTATGGCTTAAGACCTCGCTTATGAAAAGATTTTAATAATAAAGTACCTAGCATTTTTATTCCCGTAATATCGTAATGTTCGCTTCAGCTAAATTATTATTTAATGCTTTTGTACTCCCACTTGTAAGTTGAAATCACCAAAGTTACATCAAAAACCCAATCTTTTAAATAAAATGTCAAGTCAGCAATGTTCTCGGAAAATGTTTGCTCATTTAAGGGATCCAATTTCGATGAACCGAAGCTGAACGTGAGCCAAGACAGGCCAAGACAACGTCGATGAGAAACTAAAACAACACGAGAACAAACAAGTAACGGCCTTGCCAAAGATCCTTGTCAACTGGATTAATTCTGTTAAACAAACCTCGCCAAGTAAATGCTTGCAGGTTGAGGTAGATAAGGGCACCGGAAATTGCCTTAGAGTAGGAACCGAGTGGCCATTGCCAGTGGCACAGAGCAAGTGGGTGATGGATGGGCTGCTCGCATGACCAAGTAATTGTTACCTGAGGTCCGCTTGCCGCCCCCTGTAGGCTCGCGTGCCAACACTCGCCTTTCTTTAAAACATAATCTGCGGACTTTTTATTGTATCGGCTTTAAGTGAGACTTATAGTGACTGCTTACGGCCAAATGAAAAGGGGTGGAGATGGTTTGATAGCCCGTCATTTTCAAATATGTCGTAAAGTTACTTATATGTAAATCGGCTTAACCTAAAGGTTTGTTTCAATCATAATGTAATCTCGTCCTGCGAACTAGATAGATTAGATTCGAACAATGTACCTATGAATATTTCGTTAGGGGATTTTCGTTCTGATGCAACGAGTTTGGAATTTTGCATAGCTTTTTCCTAGCAACACAAATGCAATTCACTACATGTAGGAAAAAAAGAACTGTCACATAAGTATGCCATTCAGAATGGTAGAAACACACGAGTAGCACAAATAGGGCGTCGATGTAGCGATTGTCTGTGCAGTTTGTTTTTGATTTCACTCGACAAAGCGGACCGAGCTGGTTGCGATGCGCGCCCGTCGCAACATTTGTGACACATCGCTGCTCTTCTGCCGAGTTAATAAACTCTACGATAACGTTGTGTTTATTATTTACTAAAAGAACAATGGTATATCAGTATTTGGTTCTTTGAGACGTCATAACACTTAGGTATAGTGAAAGGAAACTCCCTCATTCACTGACTAAAAATAAGACCGAAAAATATTTTGCCTTAAGTACCTAGTTGTTAATTGGCAGATCGGTAGTTTATAGATAGGAGAAGTCAATTTAAAATGGAGTTTTGATATTCCTACTTTAAGGTGCTAAAAGGTTTTCTGTAATCGATCAACTTTTTATTCTAATCAACATACGTGTGAGCAGAGCCGCAGGGAACGACTAGTTTTGTAATAAAAACACAGGGTTTGACATTTAACTGAGTAATAAAAAAAAGACAGAAACAAGACACCCTTCAAATTTAATATCATGTAGTCGAAGGCATTAATGAATTCTGTTGAACTTAATATCGCGTGGTATCTTGTTTCTGTCTTTTTGCAGGCGGTTTTTTTTTAAGCTATTGCATAGCTTCGATCGCGGGCCTTGAGCGCGGGGACCGAATCCAGAAATTCCGAAACAAAAAAACCTCACGCTCCCCACTCCGACGGGCACAGCGGTGATACTTTTTAGTTTTGCCATCTATCGATGAATAGCAGAACTTTTAATGACTTTTTTTTAAATGAAAAAAAAAAAAAATTTAAAGAAAAAAAAAATTAAAAACATTGTTTTGTTATAATTAAAAAAAAAATATTTTTTTTTTTAATTCCTTTTTTTGTAATTGAAAAATAAAATTAAAGAAAAACAAATTAAAAACATTGTTTTGTTATAAATGAAAAAAAAAAAATTTTTTTTTTTAATTCCTTTTTTTGTAATTTAAAAATAAAATTAAAGAAAAAAAAATTAAAAACATTGTTTTTTATAATGAAAAAATTTTTTTTTTTTTAATTGCTTAATTTGATAAAAATGCTATGCAATAGCTTTACCGCGGCAGTCCCCGAGTGCCACACATTTTTTTTTTTTGTTTTTGAATTTATTTTGTATTTAGTACTTTTTAGTAATTGTAAGATAATTACCTACCTACAAGGCGATTTAAAAAGGACTGTTTGTTTCAATAATAACGTTGTTTTTTCAATGATCTGTCACTCCAAACTTTTTTTAAACTCAAGGAATAATATATTTTCATATTTTCGAAATCGCCTATTAGTGGTCTTTAATTTGATACCCTATTCGAGAGTCGCACATTAAAGCGCACTAAAATCCATAATTATTTTTTAAAGAACTTTCTGTACCCACCTAATGTGAATACTCGTGACATCGAGATGAATCTAATGACTTTACGACAAATTTATTAAAATCAATTAAACTATTGAGGAGATATGAGCGGACATAGAACCATTGGAAGGATACTCGTACATCATACATACGCGTCAAACGCATAACCCTCCTCCGTAGTCGGTTAAAAAGGGTAAAGACCAAACATATTTAAATTAACAAGTTGTTCTTATCGGAATATATCATTATTGCAAAATTCATACTTTACCATCATAGGGACTTAATTTATTAAATTACGTTACAGTGACTTCATGATATAAGAGCAAACATCAAGACTTTTTCAATAACTTGCTCAATGTTGAATAAATAACCGTACCTTGATTGACAAGCTGCCGATAAGATAAGAAATAATTATAGTTGCTTTTGTGACTATTTCAGCGTTCAACAACCTTCAACCTTATTATAATCAAGTATACATAATCTATCAATTTAAATAAAAACCAATGTTTGTTTGTCTGTCATGTATGCGTTTCGAAACCGTTGATCAGCATCATCTTTGGTAAGGTATTCTGGACACGCCCACGATGTTTCCTAGCCCAAAACGCAATAGTCAAAAGTAGGCGGGTTCTGCTAGTTATATTAAAATGTTTGTTAAAAACAAACTGGCGGTTTTTATGCATCGATTATTATTTTCAAAACCACAACAAGAAAATCAGCTTTCAATTTAATAACACACACACACACACACACACACACACACACACACACACACACACACACACACACACACACACACACACACACACACACACACACACACACACACACACACACACACACACACTTACGATGAAAATCTACGATGACACAGACAGATTTACACAGGCTTCAAAGTTATAACACCCCTGCACTGCACGCGATTACCTCCCGTCCAGTGAAGCTCATAGACGAATGCTTAACAGCAACTGTAACCAATGTTTACACGATTATTTCGCATCGATAAATTATCGTTTTTACTGTGATTTTATCGTGACGTTTGATTTAAGCTTGTAGATTGCTAATACTGAAACTTTACTTGGACAATACAGTGATTTTTAAGCTTTCGTGTATATCAGTTTGCGATCAATATCGAGGCAAACTTTTAACAATTTTCAAGATTCTGTGTCTATGAGCGATATCTATGTATGCTGCATTCCGTCTGTTGGAGCTGCTTTGTGACCGTTCGATGTTAATGTTTTAGTTACCGTTTCGGATAAGGCAGCCGGTATCAGTAGTGTATCTTGGTGCTTTTCCTCGGAGTTTTCCAGAGAACCTCAGTACTGACATGGGAAAGATTTGAACTGGCACAGTAACTTCTCAAAAGAATCTTCTCAAGCGGTGGCAGTGTTTAGGTACCCACGTCTGCTGTGTATTTTTATCATAATTTATTAATCTCTTTGATTTATATTTCAGACTCAGGACACCGCTTTTTGAACTTAATTCGTCTTGCCTAAAGAAAGGGAGTAAATTTTGTGTATTTCTTATTACTATGATACAATGTATGTATATTCTCAAATGCAAAAAATATAATACATATTTTATTGATACATTACATCCATAACTGGTGAACGAAGTTGACCTATTTCATCTTACCGGTCAACCGCCTACCTACTACTTACAATATATTATGAATATCGTAAATCTATAAGCATGTAAATGTATTTTCTTTAGTCCGCAGCATCCGTAAAGCTTCGATACAAGTAAACAAAACTGAGAGATGTTGGCAGATTATTACTGGCGTCACGCATGTTTTATTCATAGTTGTCTGTCCGCATTCCGATGGCCATATATCACGGAATGACTTCCCCTTTTATCAACAATATGTAATCTGGTTCGTTCATCTGTGGTTGAGTAATTCTTTGACCAGATACGATCTGGGCAGTGACCTGTTTATAAGAAAGATTGTAGCTTTCTATTTTTGGACATATTTTCAAGGTGAAGTATAAGTTTTAAGCGGCGGTAGCCTAATGGCTAAGGCATCGGTCTCGCAATCGTGAGGTCGTGGGTTCGAATCCTGGCCATTATACTACCGACGTGAACCCACTCCTTTTTTTTTTTTTTTTTTTTTGGTCTGGCGGGAAAAAATCCTGACGAACACCCCCACCGTCCGGGGAAGACGGTGGAGGTAGTGTGGGGTTTGCACCCACTAAAAAACCCGCCGTGTATCGCTCGCCACCTTCGCGGACGGGCCGCCGGAATTTGTTATACCGTCGGCGGCCCGCCCAGTGGCAATGCCGGGACGCGATGTTGTTGCGTTCCGGGCATTTCACACCCACGCGGCTCCTGGATACACACAGGGCGCCGCGCCTCCACGGAAGGCCGCGGGCGGGGCAAATTACCCCGTACGCCCGCCCGCAGCCCCACCTAAGGCGGCATCAGGCGCAGATATGCGCGCCGACGCCGCCCGGTTCGCCGGCGACGGAGCGGATCCGCCAGGGAGCTCTCTTCCCTGACGCGCTCCGCCGCCTCCTTCTGTGAGATGATGTCCTCACAGAAGGATGCGACCGCATTCCATGACCCCTCGCTACGGAGCATGGACAGAACCACGGCCGGCAGCGAGAGGTCACTTCCGACCACTGCGGTGAGAACTCGACGTTGCCCCTCCCAAGCTGGACAATGCTGGAGGGTGTGCTGCGCCGAGTCCTCACCGCACGTGAACCCACTCCTTACACAAGTCATAGAGCTTAGTTGGAGGGGTTAACAGGATTGCTAGTAATGTGGGACAACAATCCCACATTGTTATTTCTCTTAAAAAAAAATTAAAAAAAAGTGAATGCGCAAGTAATTCTCCCTCTTTGGGTCTTCTCTATTCTCATTTTTGTCTATTCCGATCTAATTATCCAATCCAGGCCGTTGTTAGTAGTTAAGTCACTTCAAAACCATCTACCAGTCTTATGCTGAAAATAAAAGCCATTAAAATATGTTCCTTTGTTTGGAAACCAATTCTCATTGCTCTGACACAGCACAAGCAACGTCACCTATTTTAGAAGAAGAAGAAGAAACTTTAAAATTGACTTTAAAGTACGATTTATGGTCGTACTCATGATTGCAATCATTAGAATTACCTATGTTGATTCGGAGCGACACTCTGACCGTGGGTGATGAACCTAAGACTCCCTTTTGACGAGTAGTTACACTAACAATATATTGGAATTTGCATTAAGGTAATGTAATTATAGGCATTAGAAGCAGCGGTAGCCTAATGGCTTAGGCATCGGACTCGCAATCGTGAGGTCGCGGGTTTCGGTTCCTACCCAATAAACTACCGACGTGAACCCACTCCTAACACAAGCCATTGATTGAGCTTAGATGGAGGGGTTAACAGGATTGCTAGTAATGTGACCAAAATCCCACAATGCTAGTTATCTTTTTATAAAAAAAATATATATAAAGGTGTATCAGCAGCTAACATGTTAGTGCATAGCTGCTGAATATAAAGGGTAACGATAGCTACGAAGGTTCGAGTCGTAGGCCACGATTTAGGTTTGACAAAATTATGAAGGTAATTTTGTCAAACCTAAAATAGAGCACTAGTTCACATGGCCACGTCGTATTTCAGATTAAGCGGTTTTAGATTAAGACCTTAAAATGCGGGGCCATTATTTTTTTGCTAAAAAACAATGCCGTCTCTGCTTTCATAGCAGGCTAATGCAAACTTAGCGTGAGAACAAAGCTTTTGTACTACGTTCTAAGTTGTGCAGTTTGGTATTGAAATGTGTGTAAAGTGTGATATAATGAGAAATAGGTATTGGTGGTAGTAGTTAAATGAAAATAGGTAGCACATGGTCTTAGGCTTTGGTCATCATCGCTTACTAGTCAAACTATTTTGGGATGGAAATGCAACTGTCGATTGACAAAGTCCCTAATATTGTCTGATTCCTTAAAACCGAAATTTGACAAATATTCAAATCGATGAATAAAAATAATAATATTGAATAGAAATTTGAACTAAATTTTTTTTTTTTTTTTTTGTAATGTTGAACCGTGATGTTCCCCATTGTAATTACAATCTAGTCTACAGAGACTAATAAGTAATTTGAGTTTGACGTAAACTACTAAAAATATTATTTTAAGATCATGTCCATTAACACCATTCTTATTGTTTCTAATAACATGAAGACACTTTGTTCTTGTGTTCTTTAATTACACTGCACTGCACTGTTACACTATATTATGGTCACTACACTAACTCAAAAGGTTTTGTCCTTTTCAGTCTTCTCACTATGTCTGTGTTGTCGAGGAGCTGGATAGCCTCAATGTTCACATGGTGATGAAGTCGTTGTTCATGAGCTTCGGCTATTTTTTTTATAGTATTGGCGACGAGGTCCAATTTAAGGTCCCGATGGAGATCGTCCATTCTAATATACCAGGGCGCGTTTACGATGCCTCTGAGTACTTTATTTTGAAAGCGTTGAATCATCTGCGAGTTGCTCTGTTTGGTACATCCCCACAACTGGATACCATAGGTCCATACTGGCATAAGGACTTGTTTGTACAAAAGTATTTTGTTGTGTACTGATAAGCTGAGTGTTTTCCCAGTAACCAGTACATCTTTTTGTAACGAAGTTCTAATTCATCCCGTTTCTTTTTGACATGAGCCTTCCAGCGGAGCTTTGTGTCTAGTGTCATGCCCAAATATTTGGCAGTATTTACATAGGGTACAGTCAGGTTATTTATAAGTACCGGGTGATAATTTGTCTTTTTGTTAGTAAAATCTATGTGCATTGATTTAGATTCATTGAGCTTTATCCGCCATTTCTTCGTCCATTTCGTGATGGTATTGACTGCAGTTTGTATTTTCTCTGAAACTTCCTTGTGAGTTGCCCCTACAGCCATAATGGCTGTGTCATCAGCAAAGGTTGCAAGAGTATTGTTTTCTATTTCTGGAATATCACAAGTGTATAATAAGTACAGGACCGGACCTAATACACTTCCCTGTGGAACTCCAGCTTTAATGGGTTTAAGCTCTGAATATGCATCTATTTGTCTTATTCTGAACATTCTGTTAGATATATATGACTTCAGAATATCTGTGAACTGTTTCGGCAGCATTTTGTTTAGTTTATACATCAGGCCTTTATGCCAAACTTTATCAAAAGCTTGAGCTACATCAAGGAAAACAGTAGAGCAAACTTGCTGGTTCTCCAGTGCTTTTTCTATGATATTTGTTATTCTGTGGACTTGGTCTATGGTCGAATGTTTTTCTCTGAAACCGAACTGGTAATCAGGAATTAGGTTTCTGTTTTCAATGATTGGCTTCAGTCTTTTAAGAAGTAATTTTTCGAACAGCTTAGATATTATTGGCAAAAGCGAAATTGGTCTATATGATGATACTTCATGAGGAGGTTTTCCTGGCTTTAGTATCATTATCACTTCAGCTATTTTCCACACGTCAGGTACGTATTTTAATCTAAGTGTTGCATTAATAAGGGTAGTCAGTTTCACTACTGCTTTACGTGGGAGATTTTGTAGGACTACTCCAGTAATGAGATCATAACCAGGAGACTTTTTTTTATGTAAGAGTTTTATCTCTTTACTGATTTCTTTTGGGGTTGTCAATTTTATTTCTGTATTATCGTTTTGTATAGGTGAGGTGAGGTCAAATGTTGCATCATCACTGTCAGCGTCATTTGGTTGAAATATTTGTTCTAGGTGCTGCGCAAATCTAATAGCTTTTTGTTCATTACTTACGGCCCAATGCCCAGTCTCTTCCTTAATTGGTGAGATTTGAGTGATAGGTTTTTTAAAGCTTTTAGTAGCTTTCCATAATGAGTAATCTGTGGTACGATCACCAGATAACTGACTTAAGTAGGTGCACATAGATTCGTCGTGATATTTTTTAATTTGTCTACTGAGTCTTTTTGAAAGGTTATTTAAGAGTGTTTTGTCAGCGGGAAATCTGCTTTGCTGCCATTTTTGCCTCTGTTTTCTTTTTTCAGCTATTAGATTCCGAATTTCGAGTGGGTAGTTGATACTTCTAACTTTTTTTTTCATTTCGGGTGTATTATTCCAGGCGCATTGTTGAATATCTGTGATGAATTTTCTCACTTCCATATCCAGTTGTTCAGGGTGCTTTAAAGCTACCTTTAGGTTTATGAGCGACTCTAAATCATGTCTAAAGCTTATCCAGTCAGTAAAAGTATTAAATAAGGTGGGATAATTCTCTTTTTGCAATATTTGCTCACTTAAGGTCAATGTTATCGGTGAATGATCGGAATTCATATCAAAATTGCCATCTATGTTAAGAAGATCTAATGGCAAGTTTTTGTGTATAAAAAAATCTATTAAATCAGGAATTTTGTGTGGATCAGTAGCCCAGTATGTAGGCTTGCCTGTTGATATAACGTCACATTTGATTTCTCTGATTGCGTTTAACAATTCTTTTCCTTTTGTAGTGGTTAGTCTCGACCCCCAGTATGTGTTCTTAGCGTTAAAGTCCCCTCCAAGAATAAATCTATTTCCGAGTTGCTTTAGAAAATTTTTGTAGTATGTAGCTTTCAATGAGTACCTTGGCGGACTGTAAATTGAAGACAGCGTGACAGTATAACGATTGGTTTTAACACATATAGCGACAGCTTGTATTTCGACCTCTTCATGTTTAAATTTCTCGTAATGGCAGATGTTATCTTTTATTATAATTGCACTACCTCCCCTAGCTTTATTATGTGGGTGCAATGCATGGTAAATTGTATAACCTTTCATTTGGATGTAAGATTCGTTGGTAAAATGTGTTTCGGATATAAGGCACA
Source organism: Herminia tarsipennalis (assembly GCA_945859575.2). NCBI lineage: Eukaryota > Metazoa > Arthropoda > Insecta > Lepidoptera > Erebidae > Herminia > Herminia tarsipennalis. The sequence continues at coordinate 19,931,198 of OX243836.2, forward strand.
CATCTATGTTTTTTATATTTAGGACAGCTTGTAACTCACGTTGATGTCGAAGAAGTCCATTAGCATTCCATGCCATAATTTGTAAAGAATTATTCATTGTGCTTTTTGGATATAGCTGTTTTATTGCTATTTTCTAATTTCCTTATACGTTCGTCAAATGATGTAATTATGCTTAATATTTTATTCAATTTTGCATCTACAGTCGATGTTGTTTCCTCATCTGGTTGAGGTTTTGTTTGCGCTTGTGTACCTTTGGTTATTTGTGCGAAAGACTGGGTTTTAGTGACCATTTGATTGCCTATTGTTTTCTTTGCAGGGTTGCCCTTCAGTGTCTGGTTGGAAGAGGCTGATTGTACCTTTTTAGTAGTTTTATTTTTAATGTTTTGCAACTCTTTGGCTACCATACACCCTCGGTAGCTGGCAGGGTGCGGTTCTCCACAGTGAACACATTTAGGTTTAACGTCTGCAGGTTTTTTGCAGTCTTTACTTAAATGTTTACCTGTACATTTGACACAACGCGGCTCTTTGGCGCAATACTTTTGTGTGTGCCCATAAGCTTGACACCTTTTGCACTGCGGGATTAATCTAGAGGTTTTTAATGGTTCGATCTCTACTTTGCATCCAAGAATAGCCTTGATGCTGTAAATTTTATTGATATCTTCATTTTTGTCGAATGAAAGCATGAACATGTTCAGAGGTTCCTTGGTCCTCCAGTTCAGCTTGTTAACGGCGTCTTGGATGTTATAACCTTTAGACTTTAAATTTTCTACTATTCTATCAGAGGTGCATGAAGAATGCAGATTTTTAGCCATCACTCTGATTGGCCTTTCTTGCTTATTTTCATAAGAATGCCAAATACAGTTATTTTCTAGTAATATCTTAGAAATCTGCCTGTAGGACTCACCATTACTTGCATTTATTTTTACGCTATCTCCGGCCCTCATTTTAATTAAAAAGGACTCACCAGAAACATTTGCCAACAGAAAGTCGTAGAATTTTTGGTAGTTTTTTATGTTTTCCACGATTATAGGTGGTGGTTGAGGAGCCTTTTTAGTTTTCGGCGCCTTATCAATGTCATCATCGGAGCACTCTCCTTGTTGTTTGTGTGGGGTCAACGATCGGTTCAGCTTCCTTTTCTTCCTATGCTGCTGACGAATCCACTGAGTCTCATTAGCGAGTTCTTCTTCATCAGTCTCATACTGGACTGGCTTAGCGAGAACCTGATTGTTGGACGTTGTAGCTGGAGTTACATTATGCTCCTGGACCTTATTCAGCTGTTGCTGAAGTTCTGCTATTTGACCTTTTAAGTCATTAACCAGGACTTCCAACTGTTTACGTTGAGCCTTTTCTTCCGTTAGGTGTTTGAATAACAAACGTTCCGTTTCGGTTTTGATAGATACCGAAGTTATGTTTAAAAGATAATTACACTTTATTAATTAATGTTTACACATAATTAGTCATAATAATTCACGTAACACTGCACAATATTAATAACTAGGTCATCGCGGCGGCCGACGAAGGTTACTCGCGACGGAGTTATTTGCTGCGCCAGCGCTTAGCTCGAGAAAAATAAGTAAAACGCTTTGCTAGTGGTAACCTTTTTTTTCCCAAATAGGGGTAACTACCTAGTGGTTTTAGAGGTTACCAGTAGGTAATATGAAGAGTACTTCATATTCGTAGGTACTCTCTTTTTGACGTGATTACGTCTTACAAATCGTTGACCGGAGGCACACACGAAAAAGTGTCTCGGTCCGTCACGTTCTGCCTGCTTATAGGCAGAAGTATTGTAGCCGTCAAACGCATGCGGCCGGGTCCTCTAAAGCTGGCACAGGCATGGTTGTTTATTACAGTGTCATTAATGTTTTGGCAATTGCAGTGACATGCGATACAATTAGGTATTTAAAAAAAAAAGCTCTCTCAGGCATGGTGTTTATTACAATGTCATTAATCATCACGTAAAATTATCGTCCGTAAACCGACTTAACAGAAAACCATTTTTATAATAATAGTAAGTGTAAATAAGAGTAAAATTAATAGTTAGGTAGTATAATAAGGATTTACGATCATAATTCTGACAATAAGCTAAAAAAAGTCAGATCGGCTACCGCGGGAACAGCACACGAAGCGATAAAGAAACCCGTATACGAAGCAGACTATCATGCTATGTTACTGTACGTATTAATCACGAGTTTGCAGACCGAGTGATAAATTAAACCAAAGCCTTATATTTAGGGTTGTACAGCGTTTCTTAGCCTCATATTTTTTTCCTTATTAAGTTTATTGTGGGTAACATAGTTTGGCCAAGAAAGCCTAATATCTTTATATGATTTGTTAGTCTGATAAACAGAAATGTTGGGTGATTCTGGCAAGTAACGACGGCAGTTCACATTAGGTGACGTACCCAAGGCTGATTGGGTTGGTTTCAGTAACGGAAATAGAATGAAAAAACGCAGTGTTTTTTCATTCTATTTCCGTTACTGAAACCAACCCAATCAGCCTTGGGTTGGTTTCAGTAACGGAACCACCACGGAACAACCAGTTGGAAAATACTAAAAAGTACAACATAAAAGTAAACTAGACTGAAAATGGCCGAAATATTTTAAAATATGATGGTATCCAGTATGTGGTCAGATACTTGAAATTTGTGAGTTACAATTCAAATAGTTTTTACAGCAGTGTGCATGTTGGTGGGACACCAACATTTGAGATACGTTTTATTAGTAGTGAAACTTTGTATTATGTCATATTCACGTTTGCCTAACGGAGCAAACCGCCTACTGGGTCCTTATTCGCTATCTTTATTTCGTTTTAATTATATTATATTATATATATTCTTAATTATAACCATTAACAAATTGTTGCTAAGTTGAAATTTAAATTTGTTAAATAAAGTTTTCGGAAGCAACGTGTGATAAAGTTTTAGCAATGCTAGCTTGATACATTAGTTTTCAGCAGACCAATCCCAATGGATACTAATTCGGATATTATAATTAAATTAAGTTGTTCTGTTTATTAACTACTGTGAAAATTTACAGAATGTTTTACCTAGATTCTCTCAGAAAATAGGCAGTCTTTCGATAGAGACCTGAAATGTATAAATTAAATCAAATTGATTATTAAATAATAATAATTTAATATTTTGTTTAACATTTCCCAGTGGCTTAGTCCGCGTTATGTTTGATTTCTATATATTTATACCTAAACCAGTCTATTCTGATGTATAAGCACACAACATACAACATTATATATTTTCAGAAGATAGAAGTTTTTATAAGACTGAAGAGAAGATGATATTAAAAACTGCCTGCTTGGTATCCGATTGTTATGGCTGAGTTATTTATGTATCTGCTGTCTTGTCGCTTGATTGAGGACTGTTTGCATGTTGGGTTAACCGACGAAATTTGTGATACTTTTTATTTGATGTAACACCTTGTACACGCATCTTTCACGCAAATAAAGATCATTTCATTTCATTTCATTTCATCAAAATCTGTCCATTATTGATTGGGTACGAGTAATAAACATCGAAGCATCCTCATAAAGTATCGCTTTTAGTATTTTATACAGCGTGAATTCGTAGTCATTTTGCAGCCTAAAATTTTGAACCATTTCAATAACCTAGCCTTTAAAAAATATCAGTTGAAGATTTTTTTTTTTTATAAAAAAAAAAATTATCTAAAATCGTTCGCGAAAAATAAATCAGCACTTGTGTGTCATAAGATAGATGTCATACATAGATATCCACCACCCAGTGCCCCACGTGCTTTAGGCAATTTAAGGTTATTTTTTTAAACTGATATTTTACCATATCATATGGAGTGCAAAATTGTTGGCTTCATAACGACTACAAAATGATGGCGTATTAGTAGGATCATTTCGCAAACGCTTACTAACAAACCTACATCGTGCCGGTAGGGATGAAAACAGATTGTTTTAATTTTTTTTAAGAAAAAATGATAAAAATGTAGTATTGACAGACAGCCCTAGTTATATCGCAAACGTGTGATCTAAACGCCACGATTTTGGTACGCCCGCTTACTAGCAACGCTTTATCATTAATCAAGATGATTCTGACTTACATTTATTTTAGGAAACATAAATAACGTTATATCATAAGTATTTGTCTCTTTAGCTTTAGGTATGTCAGGACTAGCTGTTGGCTGCGACTTAGTTCGCATGGAAATTTTGAAAAACGTAGCTACTTATCACATATTTAAATATTTAAATTTTGAATGTTATTTTTCACCATACCACTGTACTGTTTACCTGTTGTTCTAATGGTTAGTGAACCCGACTGTGTGGTTCGATTCCCAACCAGGATAAAACTTTGTGTGATGAGCACGATGGTTTATTTTGTGTCTGGTTGTTATTTATCTATAATATGTACGTATTGAGAAATATATAAGTATGTTTATCAGTTGTCTGGTTTTCATAGTACAAGCTCTGCTTAGTTTGGGATCAAATAGCGTTGTGTAAGTTGTCCAAAGATATTATTATTATTATACTTCGCGCTGCCTACGAAGGATACTTTCTGAACTCTCAGCATTTTGTGACATCGTCGTCACATTGCTATTTATATTTAAACAAGCACAAATACAGCAATAACGAAATCTATTATGGGAATAGATTAATTCTAGTGAATAGATTTAATGATAAAGTTATAATTTAATGTATTCACTTTATGTTACTGAATAACATGTGCGTGATCTCGTTATATTCAATTATTTCATTCAATAGTTAGTTAATAGCGAAACATTAATAATTTGAGCGTTCTATATTATTTTAAACCCGAAATATTATGTGTACCTTCAATACTATTATTTGAGCAGATGCCTGATGAATAATATAACATAAAACAGTCATATGGTGACATTTGAACAACACTAATAAAATGAACTCATTCCCAACTATACCTATTACGACTATGAACAAGACTGGGCCCGTCATCAACGAAGTTGTTGCCAGATTACAGCGTTCAAACAAACAAACTCTTCAGCTTTATAATATTAGTATAGATTTTTTTTAGCAACAATGTCTCCTGCGAAATAACTCATAATCAATTTTATGTTGTCAACACAGAAATTGTCAATTTTGCTTTAAGATACAGATGAACCTTGAACCTATTTTTAGATACCCTCTCCTTCATCATCTTCATCGGCATTAACATAACCAGATTGCCACAAAACTGCTAGGTAGGTACATTTTGTACCTTGTGTTTAAATAAAAAGTAAACATACCTATAATGTACTGTACATCATACGTAGGTATGTTTACCTTTAAAATTAGGTACTCGTACAATCGTGCCAACGTAGAACAACATCAATTCTGATTCAGATCGCAATTGCGAGTACAATAAGGCACCAACTGACCATTGGTGTGCGCTCGCATCATCTGCTGCGGTATTGAAAATGTAATAAAGCCACCCAGTTGCACACTCGCTACTCGTAAATCCTGGTACAACTGCTTAATAGATTGTTAAGTTCCTTTTGTGAGAATTTTGAAATGTTGTTTTGAACTAGACGATGTAATAACAAGGTTGGATACCTATTGTTTACATTGGAAAAACGAACATTGCAGTTACCTAACGTAATGAGACTGCTTTATAATTGCAAGACTGAATACGACGTCCACACTATTGGACTATAATTGGTCTCCTCTTTCAAAACCTATACTGCGCAATTTCAAGACACAGGACTTTTCGTAGATGGCACTTTTCTCCAAATTTCTCGTTCTACGATTCGTTGATTTAGATGATGTGATTAACAATTCTACCTAATACGTTGAAATAAATCTCACAAACCGCCAGTATCACGTAAACTAGGCACCTTCTTCTTGAAATCTTTTCTCAACTTTCTTTTTTACAGAGCCAATCTGAGTTAAATATTCTTTGTTTTTATTTTATCAATGACTCTATCTTCGTAGTCCAACTACCTGGATTGTTGAGTCATCAGCCTTTCAAGGAAAAATAAGGTTTAAAATTAAAATTCAAGGCAATCCGTAAGGAAAATGTCATGATTGTCGCCGACAGTGAAACATTACCTCGCCACAGCGCCCTCTTCCGGCAATGCTTAATAACTAAAGATATGACCATTTTCCAACTCCATGACGATTTTTAGTTTTTCATTTTATGCTAGGTACGCTTGCGTGGTGCTCAGTGATATGTCACTGAAAGGTATTACTTAGGGCTTAACCAACGTAGCTTCGAGCGTTTTGTTGCTTCGTAAAAAAATTGGATGGAAATAAATTGTCGGTAATCAGATTAATTTTAGAATGAATTTAATGTGGAGTGACTATTCGTTTTTAGGTTTTTAGAGAACCTCAAAAATAAATAAATTGTTGGCCGGTCATGACTATGGGGCAAAAAGTGGTCGAGATGAAGGTGTTTTAAGTTAGACGATCACGTTGTCTTAACAAAGTCAAAAAATCTGTTGGTAGGTACTACTGGTTTTACCTACCAAGTTTAGTAGCCGCGGTATATTTGCGAGTCTTTACATAAAAGACTACTAAAAAGATTTTGTAAAAAACAGTAGGTAACAATGTAGCTTATAGCTCAGAATAATACCTACAGTTTCTCGCAATTATCCACATCCCTCTACGCAGAACATCGGGCTTAAGCTAGTAAAACCATTTACTTTCTCAGTTTTTCATTTACTGCATAATTTGGCATAGTTAGAGTAATCCTACTCATAAATTCGTGTTTTTTAAGGCCAACGCGTGGCGCTGGCAAATGCTAATCTAGGAGCACACTCTATAGACAAAAAGAATTGACTTTAAAGTAAATGTATACGCCTTAACTTAATATTTTTATTTATTAATGCGCTGTTTCATTACATCTCACAGTAGAATAACGTATAAGGTAGCCTAATGGTTAAGACTCGCAATCGCGAGGTCGCAGGTTGTAATCCTACACACTAGCACGAGCACTCCGATACATTAATGATATCCTCAACTTCGACAATACATTAGACATCTTTATCTCCACGGAAACGAAATTCACTCATACAGCTGATCGTTATCTTGAATCGCTTACTATTACCTCTAGTATAAGTTAGTTATAGATATAATATTGAACCAAATAATAATTATAATGAATAGAATACATATAAATATATGTATATAAGTAATATTGTGCTATGCATAGTTTATAGTATAAATATAATTGTTAAATATTATGTTCTTCCACTATTACGTTTGGTCTAGCTGTAAGTAATATGTGATATTAGTATATAAATAAATAAATAAATAAACACATGATATCTACTACCAACGTGGATCCACTCCTACTCATTGTTTTTATTTTGGGACTTCCTTCCTTATATTTATTAAAATCGCAATTCGGTAGTTGACTACAAGAAAATATAATTATTTGATACAAATTAGACAATAGTAGAATTTAAAATCATGAAAACGAATACTAAAAGTAATGATTTCACGATAGGAACTTATGACGTCATAGGTTGTTATTCCATACACATTTGTATAGAGTTTGTCGTTTTGACATTTTATAAGAGAGGCTTATTTTACTTGTCAGTCAACATCCGTATTGTATTTGGCTTGGTCCAAATTTTAACGTTTGTTAAGCACTTGTCATCTGAATCTGATCCAAAGCTTTTGCATTTTCTCCATTTTCCTTAATACTAACACAGGTCATTGAGCTTAGCTGGAGAAGGTAACATTTGTAAAGATTGCTAGTAATGTGGGACCCTCAATTCTACATTGCTAGTTATCTTAAAAAAAAAAGTAAACAGTGATTTTTTACATTCAAGAAACCTTACATGCCATCATACTAAGTACATGAATTAAATACCTTTATACCTACAAATTATGTAATTATTTCAGCAAATTTTACTCCTTTTAGCATAAACTTTTATTATAACAGCAGAGTAAGTTCCCACTTCTCTACTTTTCAAAATCACATTAGTCTGTCATAGTTTCTAATTGATTATGTATACTAATATTATGAGTTTAATGTACGTACGATAATATACTTTTTTTTTTGCTTTTTAAAAGATAACTAGCAACCTAGACCCCTGCCCTCACATTTCCTTCTTTTTCTTTTTGTTTTTTAAAGATAACTATTACTATGGGACTACTATATATAGGACTATTATATATGGAGTGTGCGACTGTGGGTGTAATTTATTATTAATAGCAATCCTGTAAACCCCTCCAGCTAAGCTCAATAGCTTGTAAATATTGATAAACTTTCGCGATTTGTACACATTATGAAAATATATTTATATTACGTGTCTTAATCACGTGAATCATTTAAGGTAAAATACTTTGTTTATTGCCCGACGTTTCGACCGTATTGCAACGGCCGTGGTCACGGGTAGAGTCTACTCTAAATTATTCACGCGATTAAGACCCGTTATATATATATATATATACTAGCTGTGCCCCGCGGTGTTACACGCGGTTTATTAGCCTATGTGTTAATCCAGGGTGTCAGCTAACTCTACACCAAATTTTATTAAAATCTCTTCAGCCGTTTAGACGTGAAGAAGTAACAAACATACACACTCACATACTCACAAACTTTCGCCTTTATAATATTACACATACCACAACCTATTGATTATATATATTTATATACTTATATAATCAATAGGTTGTGGTAGAAGTGGGTTTACGTCGGTTGTATAATGGATGGGATTTGAATCCGCGACCTCACGATTGCGAGTCCGATGCCTTAGGCTAGTGCCAGTTGGTTAATGACTTAATTACTACTTGTGTTGTGAAAATGTTGTTGCTTCATCAACACGTATTATGAATTGCTTTTGCAAAGTTACATACTGTTCATAGAATAAATTTAAAAAGGCTACGTACAATGTTACTTGAGGCTAAATTATTCAAATAAAAACCGCCTTTATCGCCATAAAAAACGTATGATTAATGTTACCTTAAATAATTATAGTTATGAAAATGCACTTAAGCAAATTGTTTTTACGTGAGCTGCTACTCAAAACCGTGTAATTTCAAGATAAACCGCACCTATTTTCTAATTGTACAAAATGCAGTAGTAACTTTATGTTATCGTATTAATCACACTTAATTGAAAAATAATTATACTGAATGCACCCTCTAATATAAGAAACACTCAAAATATACACGCGACCTGTCAACTTGTCACTCTTCGGGATTTAACAAAATACAATACGAAGCTTTTATTTATAAGGGTTTCTACTACGACTTGGTGCCTTCGTTTAGAATAAAATACCACTGGCTGCATGAAATAACTGCCACGAAATGGTATTTAAAACTTAAACGACATATTATTTAAAAAAAGAACCGAATAAGTTTTCAAGATGCAAGTGACACACTATCAAGCCACACAGCTGAAACCGTCAACAAGAATGAGATTTTGCATATGACTTTCTTTATTAAAAACAGTTTCTTGCTGAAATAAAACAAAAACTATTGTTAATGAATGTTTAACGTATGGGACACAATAAAAACCGTTCGCGCAGATTTGAATCGCCCGCGCCGTGGGAATGACATTTTAATGTGGTAAATTAAATATTTATATTTTTTTGATTCGAATATAATTAATAAATTTAAATATCATTTTTTGACGTGAAAAGTGTCACGTTTAGTTGCTAAGCAACGGTCACGTTATTGATTGGTTGCTAAGAAACTATCATCAATGTTTTCTGACGACGTTATCACGTAAAATTATCGTTCGTAAACCGACTTCACAGACAACCATTTTTTTTAATATTAGCATTTCGCACTCCTCCATATACCTAAACTATATAGTGTTCGAAATTTCATACTCCTCCGTCCGCGCAATTCTCGTTAAAAGGGGCACAACCTTTTTGTTTCACGTATTAATATATAGATAATACAAATCAATTAGATATTAGGTATTTTCACAGTTATAGCAAAATGTTAACAAACTAAACAAAAAAATTGTATCAAAACAGAACGGGCGAGAAATTAAAAACACAATTAGAGCAATAAAAAAAGAGTCTCTCTTCACTATACAAACAAGACAATTATGTAGTTCTAAAGGAAAATCTGCCACCTCGTAATTGCGAGCTTTAATTTACTTAACAAATAGAAAAACAAAAGACTGCGCTGCGCTGGCACAATGAAAACTCACTTTAAAATGGCATTTAAGTCTTCCTATTCATAGCGTAACAAATAGGTACGTCCATATTAATATTATAAATATGAAAGTAACTCTGTCTGTCCGGGGTCTGCCTGTGTATGTTACTTTTCGTGCTTAAACCGCTGGACCGATTTAGATAAAGTTTGTTATGGAGATAGGTCCTAGGGAACGACATAGGTTAGTTTTTATCACGATAACCGATAACAGTGGTGGGTGGAGCCGTGCGCAAAAGCTAGTATTATATAAATGAAGGCAAATCACATATTGCGCCTAAAATAATTGCAATTGGGATAAGAGCAGACGGAATGATGATAATAATCACGATAAAACTGTGTATAAACTTAAAAAAATAAATAAAAACGAGGCAAGAGCATTTCGGACCATGGTCCGAAATGCTCTTGCCTCGTACATTGAGCTTGCTCAGTGTAGGGTTCTATAGCCTCGATAAAATGCATCAGTAGGGGAGCATAATATGTTCATGGCACTTACTGTACCTTTGTGATTTTTTTCTTATTTCTTGGTCACACAGTTCAAAAGTTAAGGGGGGGGGGGACAATTTATGCAACTTTCAAGACCTGTCGAATGATGTGCCACACGTTGATTAGTGCTGAAAAAAAAACTGCTTCTGTTACATGTATGGAGTGCCACCCCTAATAATATTTATTTTATTATTTAGCTATGTAACTAAGTAGCGGCTACAAGACACCTTTTCACCAAATTTCATCAATATTCATTGAGTAGTCTTTATACACGGACGGACCGACAGACAGACAGACAGACGGACATGACGAAACTATATGGGTTCCGTTTTTGCCATTTTGGCTACGGAACCCTAAAAAGGTTTGTTTTAGCAAGACATATTAACATCGTATTGAAAAACTTTTTAAGTCAAATGATTTGGAATTACAAAATAAAAATTAGATAATAATATAGACATCCTTTGTAACTAAATTAAATTAGACAAAACTTAATTTATTAGTGCAGTCTGCGACCTTAAGTTCGTTTGAACTGCTTTTCGACACAAGATTTCATAGAATGAAAATCTAGTTTCGTGGAAAGCTTGGCAAGTAGAAGTGTAAATTGAAATTTTAGATAATGGTGTTCACGATACTATTTTTTAAAACCGGCTTTTAAAGTAAAAGTGATTATTATTCTGAGAAAAGAACATTACACACATTGTTATTTCTGTTGTAAATTATGCCTTTAATTAAGCCAAGGCATACGGGATATTGTCTAATATAAATAATTATTGCCTACGTCTGTGGTGCGGTGGGAGTGTATCCGACTGCTACGCAAGAGGTACGTGGGTGATGAGCACGATGGTTTATTTTGTGTCTGGGTGTTATTTATGTCTGGATGGTTTATTCTGTGTCTGTGTATGTTTATCAGTTGTCTGGTTTTCATAGTACTAGCTATGTTTAGTTTGGGATAAGATAGCGTTGTGTGAGTTGTCCCAAGATATTATTACGATATTATTATTAAATGTTACAAAATTTAGCTTCATAGATTGACTATTATGACTATTTATTTTATTAAAAAGACTATTGCTATCGACTTAAAACTTTTTGTCGTGATAAACGGGATATAAATGAAATTATATGCTTATACAGTGGGCCAAGAAAATGGTCTACCAATTTTGTCAAAATTGTGCTAAGGTTGAGATTAGTAACAGACAGAATATAATTGTAAGAGAATGTAAACCATGTTTTTTTATGACTTGTTGTCTTTATGAAACGAACTACAACCGTTCGTTGGGTGATAGACCACATTTTTGGCCGACTGTACATAATAGGTACGTACGAATAGCCGTCTCTTTATACCTTCCATAGCAATATAAAGTTATGTATAATGTTTGATTTTAATATTTTTGTAGGCTCGTGTAAAGTATAGATAAAATTTATATCCATATTTTTCGGTTTCGCAGAAATATTTTTGCAAACTATTACTACGAAAGAAAAATATTTATTACTTATTTGTTCGTAATCAATAAACATGATTTTCGTAAAATCCTGAGGTCAAATAGGTAGTTTGTCATCTGGGTCAGCTTGGTCATGGTCAGAATTGCTAGAACCCCAATTTAATTTTTGACTGCCTCTGTAGCGCGGTGGGAGTGCGTCCGACTGCTACGCAAGAGGTCGTGGGTTCGATGCCCACACGGGACACCAGTTTGTGTCATCCACAAATTGTTATTCCGAGCCTGGGTGTACTTTGTGTCCGTGACTTGTATTTTTGTAAAGTCCCTCGCGACACAGGGCTTGTACCCAACTGCAGGAGTCGTATATAAAAAAAAACGTAAACCCATATATAGTCCATAAGTTAAATTATCTACCTTGATTATAGTAGGTACCCATTCGGAAGACAGGAAAATTTAATATCTACTGTAAAATTTTAGGGTCAACATTTGAAGTACGAACTCGCCAGAACCCTATATAGGTATTATTCAGACGAGTAGGTAGGTACCTTACCTTGAACACCTATTTTACTAAGTGAACACAATATTTTAATAGTAATGTTGTAAATATTTTAATAACACTACACAAATGATTACAATTAATTTATTAATAAACGCTAGCAATATCTGAGTATAACCAGCCTTAATAATTAATGAGTAGTTACAATGAGGTAGAACAGCTAGCATGCACCATTAATTCGAGGGAGGAATGAAACATATAATTATTTAATACGTATGCAAATCACATCACTAATAAACAATGTGTGCTAGGTATACCTAAAGTACCTAAATAACTAGTGTTGTTAATATTACCAACAGTATTCAGAGAGTAGGTGCAAACAGTAAATTGAAATTACTACTACTAACGAACAGTAGGTATTTAGTTTAATGACTAGCTCACTGGCTACCGATCAGATCAAAAGATCAGATTAATCATTGTTACCACTGTGAGGAGTCAGTCAGGTTACCGTTTTCTAAACAAGTCTAGAAGAAAAAATTGCGCCTGGGCTCTCTGAGGTTTTATTATATAATGAGAGTGAGGTCATAAAGATGCTTTTGTGTTGGCACACACACTTGTGTATAATCTATACTAATATTATAAAGCTAAAAAGTTTGATTGTTTGTTTGAACGCGGTAATCTCAGTAACTACTGATAGCCCATTTATCGAGGAAGGCTAAAGGGTATATAACATATCGCTACGACCAATAAAAGCGGAGCAGCAATGAGAAATGTTGCAAAAACGGGTAAAATTTACGCAGACGAAGTATCTAATGCGCGGGACAGCAGTATCTAATACATCTTGCGCAGTATCTGATGAATTTGCTGCGGTGACCCATATCGGTGAAGAGTTTGATAACTGTAGTTATTTGTTTCCAAAGTATAGGACGAAGGCAAAGGATAAAACTTTAAACCCCATCATTGTTTCAGCAGATAACCTATTACCGATCTGGATCCTTATTCACGATCTTTTTTCTGTATTCGTGGGAAGCCCGTGCGAACTGTCAAAATCTTGTCATAATGGTAAATGGAGAGCTGCGCTTAGAAATACATCAACGCGCGACGGACAGTCCGCACGGGCTTGCCACGAACACGGAATAAAGATCGTGAATGAGGACACTGAGTGTATTCACACTAATGTCCTATCAGTAATTTATTATAAAGTCATCAACCGCTTCTGTCTGTCTCTAATGGTAAATAACCGATTTTGTTACTGTTTTCACTATACTATAAACAAAACAGTAACTTACTAGCCGGCATATTTCAAACACTGTTTTTCCTTAACAACATCGTTTTGTTTGTTTGCAATAACAGACTGATTTAAATTGTCGTCACATATGTGCGTGAGTGTACATCGCGTGCGGTACTCCTTCACTCCCTCTCATGTAACAGAACGTTTACTTTCCGTGATACAAACAAAATATTGCAAAACGCAATAATTTGCATTACACTTGCCCAAGGAAGGGCGTAACGGGTCTCGTCATTAATAATAGAGTAAAGTTAAAGGGCGTGCCCGCCCTACAAGACGGGGTTAATAACCCTTGTTAAACAGTACAGGAGCAAAACACTGAGAGTACAGAAGTAAAACTTCAGCGGTACTTCGCTCGAGGAAGATATTTTGTTATTTTCCGTAAAGCTCACACACACACCAACAAGATCTTTACTTCGAGAAATCATATAAAAAAAAACCTCACCGTACATTATGTAGGGGATCTTGTTTGCATCTTTTTTGCATAGGCAGGTTGTAAAATGTAACCGTTGTAACAATAAACTTTTATCACAGCTTATGCCAAGTATAAAGAATAGTTGCTAATTGACTTTTTTAGTATTATAGTCATGATCATATTATACCTTTTCGAAATGCTTACGATGAGTCCTTTAATTTGATATCCATATATCGATATTCGAAAAAACTTTTTTTTCCACAGGTGTTTTTGATTTGTGATCTCACAATCGCCATGTTTGTCTTTTTCAAACGTCATTTATCTAAGAACACTTGGGCGGTCAAGACAAATCTAACGACGTCTTAATTGTTAAAATCCGTCTTGCGGTTTGAAAGATATGACGTAATAAAAATATTACATACATTTAAATATAGGTACATACATACAAACAAGATACGCACAAAAACATAACCCTTCCTTGCAGTCGGGTAAAAAGAAAATGGAAATATTGTAAACTGATATTACCTATCTTGTGTTCTTTGCAGTATCTTGTGTTCTTTGTGCGTGGTTGCGTACTAAATAACCAATACTTGGTTATTTATTGATAATAAATGTTGATTAAATTACCTATCACAAGGTTTTAAACTGTTAAAATTATTAATTAATTAATGATTGGTTAATTAATAACTTGTTAAAGATAACATGATACAAAACTACCCCATTTGATGTATTACAGATTCTAAGCAAACTACTTTCAGATATATCTAATACTAGCTGGCCCTCGTTTGCGTCATTTTCCCCCGTTTTTGCAACATTTTTCATTCATCCTCCTTTAAGATTTAGCGTAATGTTAAATAGCCTTCCTCGATAAATGGGCTATCCAACAGATTATCGTGTTCAAACAAACAAATAAACTCTTTAGCTTTATAAACAAATGCTTGAAACAATGTTAAAATTTGAAATGCCCCGATATTCCATGTCTGTGAGCGATATCTATGTGTGCATGATTGTATGAAGCTTCTGTTCTGTTCTGCCCTTCTGTTCTCGCGGTGTTTTGTGTTATAGTCTCTAGTTCATTTTATGCTACAATGACTAGTGCATATTTACGTTAAGTTTTTACATTACCGGGAAAAGTGGTTATTCATATAAAATTGTAAGCTTGAGACGTTTCAGCGAATTAGGGGAGGATTTATTATATTCGGGTTGCTTATTTCATAGAAAAAAATATGAGACTGGGTTGTACCTATTATATTGTTATTATAGTAAAGACTAGATGTGCCCGCAACTTCGCCGTGTGAAATTGTAATACTGCTCACTCCTTGTAGACGTTAGCGTGATGATAAAAAGTAAGTTACTCCTACACCATTAGCTGTCTAACAGTGAAATGCCCGTTAAAATCCGTCCAGCTATTTCAGAGATTACCCGGTACAAACAGATAAAAAGTTTAAAACCGCGTTTTTGTCATTAATATCTATTTACCATGTATACTTTTATATGGATTTGACATTAAAACAGATACTTCAATTTTATTTATTTGTATAGAAGATGAAGCCGCCTATAACTTCATTACCTTACGATAGCAGACAGGATGTTAGTATAATAATTAGTTTCAGTCATTGTAGTCAATCACAACGACGCAATTAATATGAGAGAAATAAAAAAGTTTGTAAGAAAACACAAAGCATTTTCCAAGAAATAAAAATCCGATATCAATGGGAGTGCAATTGGGCATGGAAACAAAAGCTTGTGCTCTGAATGTCATGAAGATATGTAAGAACGGTCACCCATCTATCATTATTTAACCTCGCTAATATCTGGACCTGCTGGAAACTTGATTTACCGCGCGTGGTTATCGTCAGCAGATGTCTCTTAAAATAATTGTTAAGCAATGTTAATAGGATTAATAATCCAAATCCAATTAGAAATACATAGATAGTTATGTCGCATTAGAATTAACTTTTAATGCACACATATATTTTTTTTAAAAATAAAGATAACTAGCAATGTGGGATTTTGGTTCCACATTACTAGCACTCCTCATAACCCCTCCAGCTAAGCTAAATGGTTTGTGCTAGGAGTGGATTCACGTCGATTTATTGGGTAGGATTCGAACCCGCAACCTCACGTTTGCGAGACCGATGCCTTAGCCATAGTGTTGCCCAAATGCAAGAACAAGACGAGACTTAGCCAGTCTTGGTCTTGGTCTTGCGCCAATACACCTGGTCTTGGTCTTGGTCTTGGTCTTGCGCTCCCAGTCTTGGTCTTGGTCTTGGTCTTGCAGCAAGAGTCTTGCAAGTCTTGCAATTACCTATTAGTCTATTACTATTTATTAAAGTTTACTTTAAATCTTAGAAAAACGTATTAGAATTGGAACATTGTGAGCTTGAATTAACATAGCCATAGTAAAGATCAAGCAGATTAATAAGTAACTGAAGATTTGATAAGAAATTCGAAAAATCAACTGACCTATATGTCGTTTTCCATGGAAGTAACTGTTTCTTAATAAACATTTATGATTTATAAGCTTACATTTGCTAAAACATGTAAAAAAACAAATTAATTACAATAACTTGACTGTATTTTAAAGAACAATACTTATCTGTCTAGAAAGAGATTGAACCCTCAACTTATAAGAAATTTAATAAAAGAGTTTACGATTTATCATTTATTTGAATAAAAAATAAAATACAACACAAATCAACAGCTTTATCATTAGGTTATGATACTTTATATAATTTTTTTTGACCAAGAATTAATACAAAGTAACCATCTGGCTGACTCATCACTTAACCTATTTCTATGTTTTCTAATTACTAATGATGCTTTAGAAAATAACCTCTCAGCAGGTACTGAAGTTGCAGGTATTGAGAGAAAATCACGGGCCATTTTCGATAAAATCGGATACTCTGTCTCATGCGTCCTCCACCAATCTAAAATGTCTTCCGAGCTGGCAGTTCTTGGTTTTCTCAGGTACTCCTCCAACTCGTCTATCACTAAGCCTTGAAGACAAGATCCAGATGACGTCGAGGGACATTCATAGAGTTTATCAAAGTCTATTACGTCTTCATCTTCATCACATACTTTATTTTCTTTTTCTGGTAATTCCAGAGATTTGTTCAGTGAGTGTAGACTTTTATATTCTTCATAAAGTTCATTGAACTTGCGCAGACTTTCTGTTTTAAGTTGCTTCCCCCACATTGTCAGGTCAAAAGTCTGAGCCTTATGCCTTGGGTCTAAAATTAAAGAAGTACAATAAATCCAGTTGCTCTTCTTGTAATGTTTAAGCATTTTGTCTCGAGCTGCTTGGAAAGCTAGAATGAGCCTTTCATCCACTTCAGATCGATTAGGTTTCTCATCTAACTGTTTTACCATGGATTCAATTTTATCTAGCAAGAGATTGAATGATACAATGACTAGCGGTAATGTAACATATTTGTCTCCACCAAGTTTTGTACTTAAAAGTTTAAAGTTTATTAGAAATTTATGTAATTTTTCGAGTACCTGCCATTCATTAGCTGTGATTTGAAAATCATTTAATTCGGTGACAGAACTGCACAATATGTCAATGCCCGCTCTCACTTTTAAACCAAATCCAATCATATCATGTGTGGAATTCCATCTCGTTGGACAGTCAAGAATGGCATTTAGATTTGATGGCACGCCAGCTGCTTCACAAGCAGACTGAAACTTCTTCTTCACTATCTCACTTCTTTTTATTTTACTGGAAATACTGCGTAACTTTGTTACAGATGTACGCGAGTCAGCAATATTTGGTGCAGATTCTTCATCTTCCTCATCCTCAGTTTCGTCTGCATAGTCTTCGTACTGCTGATCTTGCGCGTTAGTGTCAGACTCACAGTGTAATGCTAAGGTCTTTAATAAATCTTGTACACCAAGGTTTAAAATGTGAGCAAAGCACCGGAAATGTTGATTGTCTGAATCAAAGTGTGGCGGCAGCTGTTTGCCCAGTTCATACATGAATTTGGTATTTGCAGTTGCGTTGTCGACCGTGATACCTTGTATTTTATCAATTATGCCATATTCCAATAAACATTCATGGAAAATCGTTGCAATATCTTCCCCAGTATGTCGACCGCGTGATGGTATAAAATCAAGAACTACAGATTGATACTTCCATGCGTTGTCTATATAATGAATAGTAACCCCGTAGTAACTCCTACCAGCAATTGACGTCCACCCATCAATGGTAAAAGACATTTTAGATGATAATTGTTGAAGTCGTTCCTTGAGATTCAATTGGAGCTCTTCAAATCGCTCTTTGACTTTCCTTCTAAGTGTAGACCTTTTAGGAAACACCATATTAGGGCAAATACGTCGAAAATATACTTGTGTAGCTTCGTCATCGAAAAATGAGAAGGGAAGATATTTTTTCACCACCCAATCAACTGTAGCTGTCGTGATGTTGTCACTGCTGTTTTCCGACTGAAACAAAACAATAAATCTTGTGTTATTAGGTTTGAGCGTATAAGAGGAGGAGGTTTGTTGTTGTTAAATCGAGAAAATCGTTAAATTGATATTTGTTATATTAAGGTTGCACTGTACTGTAATTTACCAAAATAAAGTACTTAGTTGTTACTGGCCGATTAACTGAAAATATGGGTGTTTATAAAAAATATTTAAGACGATAATTACATACTTAATATGTCGCACCCCTAGATGAAAACTGTGAAAACACCACTAACTCAAAAATACTTACGTAAGTTAATGGCGTTTTTGAAAGTATCGCATGAATAGCTACGCGGAGTTAAAATTCTTTTAACTGTTAAAAAAATATTCTTACCTGTCCACTTCCAGCGGTTACTAAAAAGCTTGTGATATCTCCACTTAATTTTGGTTTAACAGGAAGAAATATTTCTGATTCCTTTTTGTGGAAAGATATTAGATGTTTCCTTAAGCCTGAAGTGTTTCTGTTTTTCATTTTTATTTCAATCTTTTTATGTTGGCACAATTTACAGAAGGCAGTTTGGGATGCATGAATTATTTCGAAAAACTCCTCAAATTTGCTTTTGGGTCTTTTAGATCTGTGACTCAAACTCTCGTTACTCGGACTAGAATAATTTGAATCTTCGTCACTCATATTAAATTGTACACGTGATACGTTTTTAGAAAACAACGAGAATTAGTAAAAACAATTATCAAGTTAGACTCGAAGCACAGCTCAATTGGAAATGACTGGAATTAAAATAATTCCTTTATTTATAGTACGTTTCCTTGCTTTACCGCGCCGCCTCGCCACGTGCCGGCTCTATGAAAAGGATGCCGCCGCAAATCAAACAATGCCGCGTGCGGCGTACAAACACACACTAAATATTACCTACTTGTACAGACGCGACGCGTGAATAAAATAGAATTAGTGCCAATCACTATTCTTTACATATAAGTGAATGTTTTGGCGTACATCTATACTAATATTATAAAGCTGAAGAGTTCGTTTGTATGTTTGATGACAGAAGTTTTAAAATAAATAAATAAGTCCTGAACGTCACTATACCTCCAAAGTTACTATTCCTCGTGGACGAAGTCGCGGGCACAGCTAGTAAATACTTACTCTCATCATCTCTCTCAGAGATATTCGGGCTGGTAAGTAATACAAAACTCTTATCGCAGGCTTTTTATTTTATTAGTAGGTAAGTACCTACGCTTTTTATATTATTTTATTAGTTTTGTAGAATTTTTTTACACGTTTCAAGTATATTTAAAAGTGGCTACAATATTTATTAAACGGGTGATATTTGAACACTTTTTTGCTATTTTTTCTTGTAAAAACTTAAGAAATATAATGACTAAATGTACAATAATAGTACCTAAGTAATTAGTTTAAAACCATATAAGTAATCAATATTATAATATATACTTACTAGAATGAATTAATATGACATCTACTACCTATCCTTACCATTTTATCCTAATCATAATACTACTTGCGTGATCAGTATAATGTTTTCATTTTCATTCTAAGCACTCTGAAACTTATTTATTCTTTGGAACACCTGTAGGTACTCTACTAGGAAATTATTTTGCATGAGTATACCTTCGCCCTATGGCGGCAATCAAATAGTGTCAAATGTTATGATTTCGGCGTGGCGGCAACGATTGTTTTAGATTTCAAAAGAAGCCGCCGGCGCGTGTATCATAACCATGTACTTCCGAAAAGCGGCAAATTTCTTTGAGAAGTAAGTACAAAACCTTTGATGCCGCATTATCAAAGTGCCGATGGTTAAAACATAACTATGCATGCACTCAGTTTGATTTTAATAGATATTTTTTTATTCGCTATGTTTATGGTATTAGTCGTAATGCGCATAGGTCAAGTTTTTCATATTCTTTGATACAGTTTTTTGCGTCTCATAGAATTCCTAAGCGTACCTACCTATACACCGAACTGTTACACCTAACTACTCAGTGAAATAGCGCTAAGTCCTAGCTGCAAGACGCAAGAGTCTTGCAGGCTATGTCTTGTTCTTGCTCAAGTCTTGCACGGTCAGTCTTGGTCTTGGTCTTGCTAAAAATACGCGGTCTTGTTCTTGGTCTTGGTCTTGCAAAAACGCAAGAACAAGACCAAGACTGCAAGACCAAGACTGAATTTGGGCAACACTACTTAGCCATTAGGCTACCGCCGCTTTTAATTTGTACAAAGGCGGACTTAATGCACTATCTATCAGTCAACCGTAGGGTTGAAGAAAGATGTACCAAAGAATGACGCAAACAAGTATTACACCTCGTAAACCGATATAGTGTGTATTATTATCGTTTGGTTAGGGGCTGTCAGAGGATCACCGGTAGACCACCCTGACATCCCATGGGTGTTGTGTGAGGGTCAAAAGGTAATAGCCGGAGGTAGGGCAATATTATCTAACAATGTGTTTGTTTTGTGACATTATTTTATTCATTGAAGGTAGCACCCCTAAGTTTTGTTCAATATATTTATGATATTATACATAGTTGTGACTTCCAATGGTTTTGGTCTGTGTGGATTTCGTTAGAGTGGCAATAAAAAAAAACACAGGGTGATTTTTAATATACTAATAACCTCCCACTCGTGGCTTCTTTACATTACAATAACCACCAAATAACTTAGTGATATCAGTTTTAAAAAAATGTTTAATATTTTAACCCATAAGCACCACCACCTGTTTTTTAAGTTATGGCCATAACCACAGATTATGTTACCGGAATTAAAATCGTTGTTTATTGTGATGTTTAGCTCCTAAACCTGATAAAAAATTACATTATAGTTTCGACATGTCCGTCCGTATGTCACAGGCATTTTACTCAGAGACTACACAATGAATATTGATAAAATTTGGTGAAAAGGTGTCTTTGTAGCCGTTACTTAATTTAATAGCTAAATAATAAAAATGAATATATTTTTAAAGGGGGCACTCCTTACACCATACATGTAATATAAACTGTTTTTTTTAACAAACAATGTGTATCATTTGAAAGGTCTTTTATAAACATTTTAAGGTTTTCAACAAACTTTTTTGATTGAGATAATATTTTTTATTTTTTGGAAAAAGTCGCTCCGAAATTTGCATAAATTGTGCCCCACCCCCTTTTATCTTTTGAACCGAGTGACCAAAAAATATGAAATAAATCGAAAAGGTAGTGTTAAACTAAAATTATTTTAGACATGATCGGATATATCGTTCTTGAGTTATTGCCAAAAAACTGCGTATCTCAACAAAAGGGTGAAAGTGCCATGAACATACGCTTTTCTGCTGGCGCAATAATTCAAATTGGACTTTTTCATACGGCAACGGCTCCGGAACCCTACACTGAGCATGCCCTTTTTTTAATACCTATTTAGTTTACCTACAAAACAAAATGTAGGTATGTATGTTTTACCTTAAAAACCAAGTATCCCTACTGGTAGTGTAACAAAAATTGTTAACATTTGACATCGATGGAGAAGAATTCTTTGGCATGAATTTATTGTGCTCCACTTTTATTTTTGTTTTTAGTGGACATGTTATAATTCCTACTAATACCTATTCTAGGTAAATCCGAAAGTAAATTAATCCAAAATCTACGAAACGTATTTTGATGAAACTCCACAGTGATGTAGTTTATATAACAGGGTCTCCACGGCAAGTCCGTGTCTCTGTGGCGTGTCGAACTGTCACAATCTTGTCTTAATGGTAAATAGAGAGCTGCGCTTACAAATGCATCAACACGCTACGCGGCGGACTTTTCTGAGCGCGCCGCGCATGCGTCTTGATGCATTTATGAGCACACTTCCCCATTTACCATTATGACAGGATTTTGACATATCGCACGGGCTTGCCATGGACAAGGAATAAGGACCGTGAATAAGGCCCAGAATAAGACATACCTAGGCTATGAAAATCAAATATATAACATAAAGCTAGTAATCTATTTTAAGAAGTATTTGTTGCTTACAAACTCCATTTCCGCATTACGCCAATAAGCAACTCCAAACTCATAATACTTAAAGCGTCCATTCGTTTCCGAAAGTTTCACTCTAATATCATCCGGACGAGAAATTCGTATTAAACCCAAGGAGGAATTAGTGATTGTGGGCAATAATTCATTTCAAGCTTGTTGGCGGCTGCGGGCAGTGGTCGCGAACTGTGAAATTGGACGCAGATTATTTTAAAATATGCTGCCTATCAGCGCCCGTGTTTTGAGACTTGATTATATTTTATAGGCTTTGTTAAAATTAGTTACATATATCTATAAGGCAATTTGGGTATACGAAGATTTAGTACTTAAAATGAATAGTCTGATTGTCGAAAATCTTTATGTTCCTTAATAGGTAAAGTGTACCTATTACGGAACTTGAAGGTTTTCACCAATCAGACGTCATCTAAGAGAGACTGTATAGATACACTGTTGGATATTAGCCTCTCCTAATTAACGCAGATATTCGCGATATATACAGTCAGCTACATAAGTCCCATAACATTAATTTGCAAATATTTAAACCATCATAACAGTATTTATATCCAAAAATAATGTGACTATCCATGATGATTTAACTTTAGCTTAATTTTAGGGCAGCTATTTTGTTCTTATCTATATTTTCATAAATATGCGAAAATTTTCAAATGTTAAGCGACTTACGTAGCTGACCTTTTTTGAACTTTTTTTGGACCTGAGCTTTACCTTTTTTTTTACTGTGTGCAAAAATCCCCTCGGATCCCACTCCTACGAGGGCACCCAATGACGGAATCAAACTGACTAAAAATCACACAGTGTTCCGGCGTATAAGCCTATGGCCAAAGGTTAGGGTGTCCCTTGCGGAATTGGTGCCTCCATCATTAGCAGGCTTGGTTGTTGCAATGACAATTTTTTACGACGGCTGATGTGGGTGGTTTCACTCCCACTTCGTGACAGAAGGTGCGCGTGGAACACGTCGCAACACCATCTCGGGCTTACTTCTGTAAGGGCGACAAGTTGCCCTCCTTGTCGCCCTCAGGCCAGAGCCTATGGGGGCCGAAGATCATTTAATGCTCTTCGACTAGCTGACGTTAGCTACTACACTGTAATTACTCTTTACTTTATCTTGTATTTCCACCATTGACGAAGATTGTTGTAAAAACTTGCCGTAGTGGCAGCAAGAGACAATATCATCACAAAACCGTATATAAATAAACCGTAAATAAGTAGACACCTATGGTTCTATAAAGACGAACTGAAATTAAATCACATTAAAATCAGAACGGTCGAAGGCCAGAAAGTAAGTAGATTACATTACACAGACGGGACTGAACCAGTTTGTAAGCCGATTACTACAACCTAAACAACTGACGAAATTAATCTGAAGAGCGTTACTGTTGACACGTAAAACGCATTAACCAGCCTTCAAAAGCTTTAAAACAAATCATCACATCGAATTTCATGAAATGTTTGAATATAGATAAGAGCTATTTGTTTTGTGAAATAATAGCAAACAGTAACATACCTAATACCTACAAAACTTGTACAGCTAGCACAGAACAGACCGTGTTTTAATGAATTCAACATCAAATGTAATGTTGCCGTAACATATCAATTCTGTTGGATACAATATTAAATTATTTCAAATATATACAAAAGGACAAGCCAAATAAATCAATCAATTAATTATACGCTATTCAATTTCTGTTAACGAATGGAACAAATGTTCCAATATTAAGCTTGGTTTTTACTTTTTGGTAAGGTATTAAGTGCACAGCCGTTTTTAAAAAGAACTCCCCCATTAGGTCACCAGCACTAGGTATATCTTTTGTTTAAACAACGAAATGAAGAGATGAGCATGTCGTGCGCCTATTGGTAAGCGTTACTCTAGCCCGTAAGAGTATCATCGCTACCGAAATCCTTATTTGGCAATGATCTGAATATCACCGAACCACGCTACTCTTTTGTTGAGACATCATTAGCACTTAAAACTCATTTGCCCAGTAATTACACTTGCTACAGTGTCCTCCAACCGAAGCACAGTGATGCGTTAACATTACTTTTTCGCGGAAAAAGGTACCGGCCAAGACGCCTATTAAAATTTACCAACTTAAGGAATCGCACAAAGGTCTGTCTCGTGTGGGCATTGCACTATAACCTTTTGCAGAGCAGTCGTAATTACGCACTCCTATAATTATTTTTCTTTCCATTTCATATCCTGACAAAAACACAATTTAAAAGATGGTAAGAATAGTACAATTTCATAATTATATATTCCGTAAATAGTACTATTCTTGATCTCTCGATCTATTGATTGGCTATCAGTAGAAACAGACATTTATAGATACCATTTTGCCATATACTATGGCTACCTACCTAAAAATTATTTTCTTGAGTTTATTTCTAAGACGGAGTCTCATTTTAATTTAGGGAAGTGCCAGAAGGCGACTGGCTTCAATGAAGCTACCTTTTATTGTGTCTCGAACTTTGCTCACGGTTGATAAAACTCTACATTGAACGTTATTCAACGAACAATTTTGTTACTTTTCTATTTTGGCATAAATTAATTTCTTATTTAAATTCTTCACTTAACTAAAAAGCGTAAAATCGGTTAAAAGAAGAACTCGGCGTAGCACACATACTTTGTATGTGTGTGTGAGCTACACCAAGTTCTTGTAGAACAATCGGTCGTAGAAAGGGACAATGTTAAGTTCACAAATATAATAATATGAGCAAATTGAAAGACTTCCCGATTATAGAGATACGGCTAATGAGATTTCCATACTTACTTAAAATTAAATTACCCCTTTTCATTATAATGAAAATCACCTTTCCAATAAAAAAAAACTGCCCATTAATTCATCCTGAAGAGTTGTCAAACTTTTTACGCGCCTCTTTTTGTTAGTTAAATATTTTAAAATAATCAAGTTAGAAGCTTTTGATGGTCAGATGAACGGGGGGTACTGACAACAACAATAATTTGAACCCTTGAGGGACAGAACCCTAAAAGGTAATTTACCCAATAAAATGCCTATAGGTCTTTACGCCGACCCTTTTTTTATTTAGGTAGTACTTCATCAAATGTGCTGTAAAATATTACTCTGTATATTTTACGAAAATTAAAAGGTAGGATACACTGATTTGGTTTGTGAAATTTTATTGTAAGCAGGCAATTAAAACGTAAAATGAACGTGTGTTTTTCGTGCATCCCTTAATCAAATAAAACGACAAAATTAATCTGAGCTATTCAGCGCGCCCCTCTGTCCGGTCTCAACCAATTTCATACAATAACACGTCACGTATTTGTGTTGCTAAAATGGAAACGTACACTCACTTGTTTTGTTTGCTCCCGTTATTAATTCATGGTATTCATAGAAAGGATATCCAAAGCATAACTAGATAGAGATTTTGATTGGATTTCACTGAAGGAACATTTTTATAACTCCGTATACGTACGAGTCTGATTCAATAACCGTTCAGAGATTCCTTTGATTATATTTCACGAACGAAATATTATTTCTGTACCCTTTGAATGGATATTTAATTTTCTCGGAGGCAGAACAAGTTATCTGGATTCCGAAGAAAGTAATATCACGTGAAATAATCACGTCGATGACTTTGTTTTACAAAACGAATTTCTTTTCTTTTATATAAGAAAAAGCGGATAAGTCATTAAAAGTGTCGACGAAGCGTAAGAAAAGTGAGGCGAGCAAAAGTGGTCGAATCCAACTGAAGCGGCTTCTTATCGAAAACTTGAAACTAGTATGGTTCAAACGAACGCTTATTAAACTTTTCTTTACTTTAACGAGTCGAACGTCAAATTTCTGGAATAGTTACCGACTTCATATCTCTCTCGCTGTAACGTTCTGCCATCTTTCTTTTAGTTTGTTTTTAATTCAATTAGTCAAATGAATACGATTGATCATAACTTTCAGCATTCGTATTTCAATTGGCATACAATTTTAAGGAATATTTCAATTAATGTTGGAATCGCAATAAATCACGAGTCAAAAAAATAAAACGATTGAAGCCTTGTAAGTACTCAAAATATATTAAAGAAATCATAGTTCTAAGCAATTGCTTCATACAACACTACTGAATAACACACTAAAGTAACACAATGTTGACCTTCGTTTCACTTAGGAAGCGAACTAACGTCTCAAAGTAACTTTTCGAGGCAATAACAATATAATCCTGACCTGTCCCTTATGTAGGTCAAGTTCCCTGTTTTCTTTTTCAATAAACAGGTTGGGTTTTCAGTGTCTTATCCACTAGATAAAATCAGATTGGTCCCATTTTTGTTCAGGGTGGGATGTAATGAGTCGTCTCAGTGCTTCGATTGACCGCCCCTCCACTTTCCCGGCCAATTCCCTCCGACTTTATATTCTTTTAAGCCCTCTCATCTGACTTTTTAAAGAAAGCTGTTGCCTCGTCCTATTGAATTTAGAAATAGGATATAGATTAAAGCAGAACTAAAGGAGTAACGTTTGAGGTTAGGAGTTTTGATGTTTAAGCATTACTTAAATGGTATATTTATTTATTTAAAAAACTTTATGCACAGATAGTGTTCAAAGGCGGACTTAATGCTAAAAGCATTTTCTACCACTCAACCTTAGGGTGATGTAGAGATAAAAATAAAAGTAGGTGCAGGAAACTTATTGGCAGCTAAACTATTTATTAATAAACAATACGTGACATCGAAATAATAATTTATGTACCTACAGACATACATACAAATAAATATACATACCTACATACATGTATACGTTAATATTTTCATACAAACATATAATTACATATTGTCATACTAACGTGATAACTCAACTGATTTTAGAATAAACTATGAACCTTCGTCTTAAAGTTGAAGCGGATAGGTGCCATCCTAATTAAATTAAATATCAGTTACTAGCTGACCCGAGCAACTTCGTATGCGTCAATTTTCTCCGTTTTTTCAACGTTTTTCATTGCTGCTCTGCCCCTATTGATCGTAGCGTGATGTTAAATGGGCTACCCAACAGAATTTTTTTCAATTTGGACCAGTAGTTCCTGAGATTACCGCGTTCAAACAAACAAACTCTTCAGCTTTATAATATTAGTATAGATAAGGGCCTGGAGGTATCCAATGGTTTTGCTTCAGATACAAACATAAGCTAGGCGTAAGTTAATAAGTTTCCGAAAAGTGTAGATAGGAAAGCTAAACAAAAACTTAGATAATATAATTTATTAAAAAAGAAAAATGTGTGGCACTTGGGGATTGCCGCGGTAAAGCTATTGCATAGCATTTTTTATCAACTTATGCAATTAAAAAAATTTTTTTTTTTCTTTTTATTACATTTTAGAGCAGCTCGTCTCGATCCGTACGAGCTTCGTACAGTCGTACAAAGCATATACATATACGTTAAGCGAGCGCTCGGCCAAGCTACATGGTAGGCGGAGTGTTAGGGGGTGTTAGGTTTTATTTTCGTTACAGAATTTCTTGATTCGGTCGGCGCGCTCAAAGCCCGCGACAAAAGCTATGCAATAGCTTAATATATAACTAGCACAGTCGGTTCCACATTATCTTGTTAACCTACTAGTAAATTGCTAGGTAAGTTCACGTCGGTAGGATAATAGGTGGGATTCTAACCCAAAATCTCTCGATTGCGAGTCTTAAGCATATCCAGTAGGCTGTCACCGCATCTAATATTGTGTGTTAAAGTTACTTATTTCAACATTTGTTTACCTCGTATTATTGGCTCAAATATATTAGAAATTCATCTATTTTAAAGACTATAGGGGTGCTTAGGAAGCTATAAACTTTATAGCGAGGTTTCATTAGGTGTCTAAGTCTGTCCAGTCTTACCCCGCCAACCGCCATATATCAAAATATATTAAAAGTAACCGTGTGAAAAGACATTACTCATAGAAGCAAGTGAATCAAGTAATATAAGTTCACTATTTTATACTATTTCTTAAATAAAGAATGAATAAGCTTCCAGACTGCACGTGATGAGACTGCAAGTTAAATTTATATAGATATCCTATCCTGTTTTGAACAATACTGAATTCTAGTAACTATTACAGAAACATGGTCTTGCGCGTGTTTTGCCTTGTCAAATAAAATAAAAATAGCCATTATTATACCATTATTGGAACGTAGTTCCTTATTTATCGTACGTTTTGTTAACGGGCTGAGAGGCAAGATGGAAAAAATGTCTTACATTTGACATCGTTCAAAAATCTATTATTTAAGATTCTGTGAAGCTAGAATTAGGAGGTTGTGTTAAATAAGTTGTTTGTATTTTTGTAAAAGGATGTAATGTTTATTATATATTTGTTATATATTTATGTAGTAGCCGCTACTTAGTTTGATAGGTAAATAATAATAATAAATATTTTTAGGGGGGGGGGCACTCCATAAATGTAACAGAGGCTGAAGTTTTTTTTTTAGCTAACATCAAGGTGTGGCACATCATTCGACAGGTATTTTAAAAATATTTTAAGGTTTTTAATAAACTTTTTGATTGAGTCAATATTTTTGGAAATAATCAATTCGAAAGTTGCATAAATCGTGTCCCTTCGGTTAACGGTCCCCCACGGCTTAAAGTTGAGGAGGGGCTTAACTTTTGAACCGTGTGACCAAATAATGGTAAATAAATATTTTGAACAAAAATTATTTCGAACATGATCAGATTTACCGTCATTGAGTTATTGCCGAAAACTGCGTCTCTCAACAAAGGGGCGTAAGTGTCATGAACATACGCTCTTCTCCTGATGCAATTTTTCAAGGCTGGGCAACGCATATCGGACCATGCTCAGTGTAGGGATCCGCCTACACTGAGCATGGTCCGATACGCTCTTGCCCGGTTTTATTTTTTACATTATTTTTTTCATTTTTAGCGTTACGGAACGCTTACGGCAAAACGGAACCCTTATAGTTTCGTCATATCCGTCTCTCTGTCTGTCTGTCTGTCCGTCCGTATGTCACAGGCATTTTACGCAGAGACTACACAATGAATATTTAGAAAATTTTATGAAAAGGTGTCTGGTAGTAGCCGCTACTTAGTTTGTTAACTAAACTATAAAAATAAGTATTTTTCCACATAATTTGACAGGTCCTTTAAAAATATTTTAAGATTACGAATACATTTTTCGATCGCTCCGAAAGTTGCGTAAATTGTGCCTCCCCCCTCCCCCTTCTGTTGAACCATATGACCAAGAAATATAAAAAAACGCGAAGGTTAGGCGCTACCTTCGCGTTTTTTTAATAAATACTTAAAACTAAAATTATTTTTGACATGATCGGATATAACGTCAATGAGTTATTGCAGAAAAACTGCGTTTCTCAACAAAAAGGCGTAAGTGCCATGAACATACGCTCTTCTGCTGGTGCAATTTTTTAAATCGGATTGTTTCTTAAGTAGTGCATTTATTTGTAATAACGGCTGCCGATTCCTATACTGAGCATGGTCCGATATAATCTTGCCCGGTTTTTTATAAATTATTATCATTTATTAATTGTGAATTTTTAGAAAGACGACTCCCGCGGTAGTGTATAAGCCCTGTGCCGCGGGGGACTTTACAAACATACAAGTCACGGACACAAAGTACACCTAGACTCGGAACAACAGTTTGTGGATCACACAAAGTGCGTAGCAGTCCACCTCTTGCGTAGCAGTTGAAAACACTCCCACTGCGCCACAGAGGCAGTAATTTCAAAAGCAAAATTCTGTTAATTTCTTAGTTCATCTGTCATTCTCCATTCTGCATATGATGTTGTCAATTCTGAAAGTGAAGTATGTCGACGACTTACAAATAAATATTTTTTATTAAAACACTCACGGGACCACTTTGTTCCGAAGATGTTCGAGATATATACCTAATCGAACGAAGTAGGTACGTAGACGGGTATAAAGCTTGCCTTTTGAACTTTCGGTGTTTTGAGTATATAGTCACCTAATGTTCTCCTAACCGATGTCTAACGATCTAGAGATCTTATCAGATTCTAGCCAGCTACACAAGAGATATTATAATCCACAAGTGCATGAGCAGACGCAGGTGCGCTCTCTATTTCTTCACTCCCATAGCCCAATGGAACGAAAATCTGACACGACCGGAGAGATATTGAGCGCAGGACCGACGGCTTCGGAAAGGTGTGACATATTTCGAAAACGGTTAGGTACCCTACATCTATGGACCGACAGTGGCACGTTGCTTAACCTCGCAGATATCTAGATCTGCTCAGTCACATACGGCCTAAATACTACACAGACCACGTTTATAATACATAGTAAAGAGCGAGTTCGTTGATAAAAATGGTCTCCCAACCGATTTTCGTTTATCGTAAGCAAAGTAGCAGCGTAATCTTAAAAGTTGATAAACTTTCGCGATTTGAACACATTTTATTTTTTATTTTATTTTATTTGGGAAAACAAACAATTGTACATGTAGCCTTAATTCTAATTCTAACTTACAAATTAAATCGATGCACAATCCACAGCGTTTCCACGTATTACAATTAGAGTACAGTGTACATTAACGCTAACTAATATAATTTAGATTTTAAGGATACTAATTACAGTGCTTTTAAAAACATTACGGTTAGAGGCAAAAATATCCACGGTATTAAAATTATTATTATAAGTTTTGACTACGAGTATTCTATAGGGAGGCGCCCGCTCACCCGCGATGGTGCGGCATTTAAAACACATGATAAAAATATATATATTACTGGTTACTTAATCGCGTGAATTAAAATAAACAAGTAATTATCCGACGTTTCGACCGTATTGCAACGGCCATGGTCACGGGTAGACTCGAGTCTACTAATGACCAAGGTATTTTAAACATTCTTGTCATAATCTAGCCAACTACTCAGACAAAAGTGCATTCTCTATTCCATTATTCTCATAATCCGACGGAACGATAACCCCGATACGACCGGCATGAGATTAGGCACAGAAGGATGTGACATTTTTCGAAAACGGTCACCAATTTATGGACCGACACTGGTAACGTTGCTTAACCTCGTAGCTAACTCGCCACTGAGTCACGAAACCATAGTGACCCTAGTTCGTCTATAGGTAGTGTTTATGAATTGCATAATAAAATTTACAATTGTAGATAACAGTCTATTATCTACAGAATTGCTAATTACCCTTATTAATTAACTAATTAATTATTGTTCTAATAGACAGCATCGATGACTAATGTATTGAATGTTTAATCACTTGGTATTGACCATCAGAATTGCATTGCATTATACCATTGTGGGATATTTAATACTAGTTCACGATCGCGGCTCCGCCCGCGTGGTTGTCGGTTATCGTGATAAAAACTATCATGTGCCCTTCCTCGATATTTAACCGATTCCGACACGAAATCTAAATCGATTAAATGTTGACATTTTGAAGATGCAATAAATAAAAGATAAAAAAACTAGTTCCCGTCATTTTTCAATTGTTTTTCAAGCAAGCAAAATGAACGTATGTGACGAAGAAATTCGAAAGATTTTAAAGCTTTATTACAATAAAGCTAAAAATGCGACGAACGCCGCGAATAACATTTGTGCGGTTTAGGGACCCAATGCGGTACTTTTGCCACTCTCTCTTTTGGTAAAACTATCGACTCTGACCTCTACTGTCAGCAACTGATAAGGTTAAAAGAAGCCCTTGAGAAAAACCGGCCTGAGCTGGTGAATAGGACGGGCGTGGTGTACCATCATGACCGCGCTCATCTATACTACTCAGCAAAAATTGAGTGAGCTTGTCTGGGATGTGTTGATGCATCCTCTGTATAGCCCTGATCTTGGTCCATCAGATTTCCACCTGTTTCGGTCACTTCAGAACTCTTTGCATGGAAGCATAAAGTTAACCTCAAAAGAATATTGTGAAAACTAACTGTCAGATTTTTTTGATCATATATCTCAAAATTTTTACAGCAATGGGATCATGGCACTACCTACAAGATGGCAACAAGTCATCAATCAAAACGGCACATACATATTATAAATAATTAAAAAATATACCTATTTTTTTTTCTTTGTATGATAAATACAATATTTTTGCCCTTGTATTGGTATGGATAATTTAAGTACCTACATTTTTTTACTTTCGTTTTATTTGGAACCTTTACTCATTTTAATAACAAAAAAGTAACTTTGTGTTATGTTGATGTCTGTCTGTCTGACATGATATCTATTAGGTTTCACAGCTGTAGTTTGCTGTATTAATTTTGGTCAAAAATATTTGCTTTTAAAAGAAAAAAATTAAGTTCAGACCCAGGAAACGAACCCGAGACTTCCGATTGCTTTACCGGAGCGCGAAAGCCGAACCACCTAACCCGAACAATGTCACCAAACTTGAAATTTCTCTTCCCTTGTTGCATACGAAGTTCAGGTTAGATGGTTCAAAATTTTCTTTCAAATGCAATTATTGTATTTATAAAGAAATCGCAAGAAATGCCTATAAAAATTACTATAATTTTGGTATTTTTACCAAAGTTACTGGATTAATAGACTGTTGTGAAGAAAGTCAGAAGGCTATTGAAGGACATAGGCTAATTTTTAGCTATAATTGTTCATAGTGTCTTCAAAAGCTGCGGAATGATTTTTTATCAAAACGTAGCTAAAAACCATTTAAAGTAGCTTTCTGATAGAAAAAAACGAGAAAATACAAATCCGTTTATTTGTTTAGGTGCTACGAATTGCGAAGCCACATTCAGATTTACACGTTTAACGTATAACACACCTATTTATTACTAAATGTTACATAAAGTACAGTAGGTAACACAAAGTTTCTTGAACATTATTTACACACAAAAAGCTACGAAAAATATTTATCTGAAAAAATACAAATGCTTACCTACGAATTTCTTTTTGAATTATATTGAATATCTTGGCAAAGATAGTGTTACATTTACTGAATGCTTTAGGAAATTGATTTACATCAATAAACTAGGAAAAAATCAGAGCTCGATAAAATATCAATAGATATATTACTTACTCATGTATTTTTGTCTTCTTTAAATAAGGCCCGTAAGAGGCTTACGGGAGAGTCTGTTAGTATATTGTATAGTAGTTACCTATCTATACATTTATCTGTTTTGCGTTTATAATTATTTATTTTGTATTCATTTTTGTCTAAGTCACATAGCGCTCTCTAGATCTTTTTTTTATTAAGATCTAATCGAATAGGTATATTTAAAGTAGTAATATTATTTACGTTTATATGTAAGTAATAAGTAAGTAATAAGTTTTATTCCAGAAAAAAATACAAAATACATCACGTTATTATTGTTTATAATTGTTATTCTATACAGCAATTTAATATATTGAGCTTTATAGCGAAAGTTTTTATTAAAAAATGCAGTTACAATAATATAAATAAACGTACACTAAACAATATTTATTTTAGAAGTAAACGTTTTAAAGTATTTTAATGACCATTGTATCTTCATATTATTTGTATTTTTCAGTTAGTTCAATACTGACATAACTATCTAATTGAACTCATATATCGAGATTTAAACAAGCGCACTTTTTGCGCTTGTTCAAATCTCACCTAAACCCAATCTTATATCATCATCTCTATATCGGTCCACTGCTGGACATAGGCCTCTCCTGATTTTCGCCCCAACATCCGGTTCTCTACCTGCCGCATTCAGTCCATCCCAGCGACCTTCTTTAGGTCGTCGATCCACCTGGCTGGGGGTCGTCTTACCTTACGTTTCCAAGTCGTGGTCTCCACTCTAGCACTCATTTGCTCCAGCGGCCATCAATCCTTCTGTAGAAATGGTTAGACCATTGCCACTTCAGCATGTTTAACCTGCGAGCTATATCTAGAACTTTAGTTCTTTGTCGTATCTTATATAGTAAACCTAATCTCAGTACCAAAGTTTAATATAATATTTTATCACTTTTAAGATTACGTAAAAATATTTTATAGATATTACTACTCAGTATGAGGAGCGACAATGAAATAAAAAATTCTCACTACACGCTACTGATCGTGAGAAAGATAAGAATAGTCTTTATTTTACGAAGATACACGTCACGTATCTTTTTACAGCTTTCTCCAATTTCATAGTTTACTACACTATTCTTGGCTGTATCGCCCAATTTCAAAAATGCTACTCACTAGTTTCTACGTTAGCACTTTTATTTCTTGATATATCGTGTTTTCTAGAATTGGTTCCGCTTTTGTGGACGTGGTGTATGAGAGAAGAATCTCTTAAAAATTACTTGTAAGATAACTGTTTGTAAAAGGATTAGATAAGCAAAAGTAATCAACCAGGTGGTTCCCTGTTAGATCTGGAATATGTATGGGAATTTTCATGTGGTTAAATACAATATTCATCTATTGCGCTATAGTACACAAACATAAACAGCGGGTGCGGGCATGCATTTTCGCCGCGCAGTAAAAAAAAGAGCTTTCTCTCCAACGCCGCGCCGGCCGTCTTACGAATTTTCGATCAGGTCAGGTGTCCTGACGCGAGTTTAACATTTTTTACCCATTCCAAACTTGTACAACGCCGCTAAAGAAGTTTTCACTTCAAAAACTAAATTATAATTTATTTAAAAAAACAGTTTTTCAATCGCCGATATTGACATAGGCATGACTTTATCACTCATACCACCGACAAAGAGAGACCCTAGAAAAAAAACGAACAGTAAAAAATAAACGGACGGACTAAACTGTAATCCGGCTTAGAATATGGAAACATAATTTATTGATGCTGTAAGGGATTTGGTAATTTAGAATATAAAGTTTCAAATAAAACCATTGTAGCTACCCTTTCATAATAAAACCATAAATATAAATGGAGAAATTCAACTCATAACTATTACAAATTTGTATATAACGACGTCTGTTACTTAAACATGACGGTAATTAAATTAGGCAGCTAAAATAAAAGGTAAGGGAAAAGGTTATTAACTATACGGTCGCGACCCCTCTCTTAGTTAGTAAAGTTTTAATTCTGTTTTGTTTAATATAAAGTGCAGTAAATTATTACGCATTAAAGGGTAGGCTAATAACGCCAACTGCCTCGCTTATGGCTGCTGTAGAAATTAATAGCGCTAATAATGATGTGAAAGCTTTAGTTATCGATATAAATTTTCTAATGGCTAATTTACTGAGTTCATTGTTTTTTCCAGTTGACCAAATTGCGCAATTACGTAAAACATGTCGGTCATTATTTTATTATTGTTAAGCTTATTGATCTATTTGTTGTGAACGGTGGTTCAAAAAAATCCAGATCAGTTCATTTACCATTTAGTAGGGAATATGCCAGGTTATAATTGTTAATTCAGTGCTAAAATTACACAATGGCATCTTCAATATTATTCTTCAAGGGTAATAATTGATTAATAACTTCAATGTTAAAAACTTTATCTCCAGATTTATGTGGCAAAAATATTCTGTCAGTAAAAATAAGCTATATACCGATTATCGATAGTCGAATTTTCAGTTAAAATCCCATCACTAAACGTTCTTTAGATACGTGCTAGGGCGTCGGCGGGGGATTTCCGGCTCTCGGGTGGGTCGCTAATATAGCTATCCTCACTCGGGGCGATGTCGCCGGCCTAGCGCGAAACTCATTAAAATTACACACGGGCACAAAAGCATACGCTCCAGACACTTCGGGTTGACAAATACGCTCTTTGTCCTGTGAATTTGACACGTAACTTATTTGTCTAAAGCGGTATCAACGGTAGTGACCATTCACTTGAAAATAGGTCTTTAAATTTCTTATTATGAAGTTATTAAACTACTGAAAGAGAAAGTTTGTCATTTTTGTATAGTCACATTCTTATTAGTTATTTATATTCATAAAAAAACCACGTCGTAAAAAGATCTTGGAGCTCATGACCGCGCTAGGCTCAAGTCTAGAAGCAATTTTGAAGCCTCACTTAAAAATAATAATATAATAATATCTTGGGACAACTCACACAACGCTATCTGGTCCCAAACTAAGCAGAGCTTGTACTATGGAAACCAGACAACTGATAAACATACTTATATATTTCTAAATACATACATATTATAGATAAATAACACCCAGACACAGAATAAACCATCGTGCTCATCACACAAAGTTTTATCTTGGGAGGGGATCGAACCCACGACCTCTTGCGTAGCAGTCGGATAAATCAGCATCATTTGTTTGTATATCGACTATTTTACCCTCTTCTTTTCTAATACCGTAACTGAATCCGCCTTTGAATCAAAACTGATGCAGTCAAATGCAGTCTAAATACTCATAAGCTATACTGTATTTAATTGCACCAGACTTCACAATTTCTCTTTAAAATATTCTCTACGTATTCTTTACCAAAAATTAGATGACGGTTAAATTTTTTACGTGGCTTTGCCCAACCGCAATGAACAATAAAGCTCAGGCAATCCCGAGGGTATTTCACGGTGTCTCGTGAAGCTTGCAATGAATTCATTCAGAACAAATTTTAAATATAGGATGGCTAGGAAATATAGTTCATTGTCTTCTATCAACTTTATGATCTCTATATTTTTCCTGAGCGAGTCGGGAATGGAAAAATATATTTAATATATTGTGCATATGAAATTAAATTACTGTTTATAAAAGCATGAGGTAAATGACATATCGTAAGCAAGCGTTCATTACTTTCAGCATTGAATTGCCTATTGGTCAAGTAGTAAAATATATTTTAGGGTACTGAACAGATTGCTAAGCCAAAGATAGTGGTTTGAATCCAGGATAAATGTTTGTGTGATAAGCACGATTATTTACTCTGTATCTGGATAACAATAGTGATGTTCCACATACTTATTTAGTTGTTTTTAAACTTTCGCGATTTTTATACATATTAGATATATTTCGTACTTAATCGCGTGAATTATTTAAAGGTACGAACCTTTTATTTACCCGACGTTTCGATCGTGGTCACGGGTCGACTCTCACACGTCGACAGTCGACCCGTGACCACGATCGGTGGTATAAGTCCCGAAATGTACTTATTTAGTTCTAAATACATAGAAATTGAATAAGTTGTCCCAAGATATTTATCGATTGATTGATGTTTATCGATTGTCTGGTTGCGATAGCAGAAGGTCTGCCTACTTTCAGATTAGAAGATAGCGATGTGCAAGTTGTACCAATAGTAAAGTATGAACAAGAATGCAAAAAATGGTAAAGCGAATAAATGCTATTTAAAATAAAATCTTAATATTATGTTTGAAGAATTTACTTGCTTCATCTGCTCATAAAACTCCCTTGCGATAGATTTAATGGGTCCTCTGGGTATTGAAGTAGACGTGGCTTTTTTAGTTACAACAGACGCATTGATTTGAATTAAGTGACGTTTTGACATAATTGTATTTGAATTTTCTTATTTAATTTTGTTTTAAAATGTGCTTTAAATATTGTACTGCGGCAAAGATGTTTTCTTAATTCTTTGTTAAGTATAATTGAATTTATGTCTTCTTTCGTTGCCATTTATAAGTTAGTTTGTTGTAAAGATTTGGCATTGTTACTATTTTGTTTTGTTTGAGTTTATTCGAGCCTTATGTATCATAAAATCAAAATCTGTTTCTCTTTTTATTTATTTATAACTGTTAACTTTTTAAGCAATAGTAAGTAAGTAATTGACTGCTTTTTTGCCTTCTTTAAACAGTAAATATTAACTATTACAGTAGAGGATTTCTGCAAAATAAAGCTATCAAAACATGCAGATACAACTTGAGACAAGATCACATACAAAAACACTAGTTAATACCTACTACAGAAGTACAGATTTCACAACTGAATCGTAAATCAGAGTGACGTAAATCGTTACATCGAAAGGATGACATAATTAATGAGGTGCAATGCTAGTGACACTGGCCGAGCATCATTTGGGCGATAATTAACATGTTCTGTTCGGAGCACAGTGGGAGGAACCACGTACAATAGGGCAACATGTTTAATAGAGGTCACTATATTGTCCGGACGCACAATCGACTGACAAATGTACGGAGTTCAATGGGTGATCGGTCGATATTACCTCTAAATTAGTGATATGATTTACTGGTCTGTTTGCTTGAGAGCTTGTGAGACGTCTATCCGTTCTATATATGCCTTCCTAAGTACTTACTTGAAATAAAAACCGGGCAAGTGCATGTTGGTCCACGCACAATGTAGGGTTCCGTAGTCCCCCACCCCATTCGAATAATGTGACTTAAGAAGTGGGTTTTTACTTCTCATTTGATCAGTAACAGTTACTCGTAAACTTGTAAAGCCCACTTAGCCGTGATAGTTTTCCTTTTAATTTCACTATATATATATATATTACTACCGTGATTTTTTTCACATACAATGTGGGAAAACAATCACTGTAGTAGTACTCGTATATATAGTGAATTTTATAATATCAATCATTTAGCTGACTGGGGATCACAGATCCCTAAATCTAAAAGTTGTCTTCGCAATCCCTAAACGTTTTTTAGAGACCTATCTAACGATACCCCACACGATGGGGTAGGTGAGAAAAAAAAACACTCCCCCACTTTACATAGGTATTTTTTTCAAGATTTTATTCTTTCACTTTGTCGGCGTAAGTAATATGTGTATCCAAGCAAAATTACAGCCTCATAGCACTAACAGTCTCTAGGCAAGGTGCGGACAGACGGACGGACGGACATGGCGAAACTATAAAGGTTTCGTTTTGTCATTTTGGCTACGGAACCCTAAAAATGGAATAAAAAGAAAATTATGGTTGGAAAAATCAAGTATTTTTTTCAAGTGGAAATATTTTTAGGAATAATGTGTATGAATGAATGGAAATGTAACTCGTATATTACGCTTACCTTTAAGTTTAAAAGAGTGTATCGTTAATTTTACGTTTGCCCTTTTGCATACAGAGTTCCGCTGTGGTCAAATTTCCGTATGACGTCTGCAGAAGTGGCGGAAGCGACGAAATGTTGAGTTTTGTTGCGTCCAAAAGTTTACTTCTTTGAACAGATGCAGATGTAGAAATAGGATATTGGAAGCATCGAGATATTATGTACTAACATGAATACCTCAATGATTGGAAGTTGCATCGCGACTCCAACAACTACCCCATAGAGAGTGTGAAGTCTTCTGACGCTCTTCCACCTGTAAATAACAAATTAATTTGCATTTTATTCCATGCCATCTTGGACAGTTATAAGCGATATCTACTGCACTACTGCATCAAAGCCCTATATCGCATGTCTGTAAAGCGATGGTTTGAAGGGAATCTACGAAATCAATTTTCACCCATAAAAAACACACGAAAACACGCAGTAAAAACATTCTTGCGGTATAAACGAATTATTTAGAAATCAATTTGGGGCGTGCAGTGCTCGGCAATCGAATCGTTCGGGCCGCAACGATATTGCGAACGTAATAAACTGCTCCAAGATTATTTCCACTTGAACCAATACGTACAGATTCTACGAGAATTCTCGACCAGCGGTATGTGGATGTTAACACAACCAGTTTCAGTAGTACACTAGTCTGTACAACTACCGACGATAGATAGATTTTCAATCTTGCTTAAAGTGAGTGCTGCATTTGATTAATATGCATTTACAACTAAACTGTGGCTTTAATGATTATTTTTATAATCGTGATTGCTAAAATCGAATGCTTGTTTATTTTTAGTAGTAATGCTTTATCTTTTTACTTCGAGTTTATACATAGGTACATCCAAGTATTTTTTTTAATATTACCTATACCGTATAATATAATAAATATAGGTACATATCTATCTGGTACCCAAAAGTATAAAATTCGTTTTTATTCATTCACAAAGGTTAATCAAAATACATTTCCGTAATCAGTATTTCCAACTCGTTCGTCCCTGGCAAGCTCTGTTATTCTTTAATTTCCATTATAATTAAAACCACGGAAAATTATAACAATCTACTGTAAAGCTCTCCTGTAACAATCACAATAATCCCGACGTATCGCCCGGCACAGTGTCCCACATTTGCACATGCGACTCAAAGGTTTCTCTGTTCCCTGTCGTTTTAATTTGAATATTTGCGGCAGAAACGCTTCGTTATCATAATAGTGGATCGTTCCGGCTATGCGCAAGATTATTTTGGTTCAGATATGGCTGTAAATAGTTATGAAATATACCAGGTTTCGAATTTTGTTAAGAGAAATTTGGGAGATTTAGGATGCAGGTTGTGTAGATAAATGTAAGCTTGTATTTAGGTTTTTTTTACTGAAATGGCTGGTCCGCTCAACTTCGTTTGGTAATTTTTCCCCGTTTTTGCAACATTTTTCATTGACGCTTCGCTACTATAGCGTCATATTGGTCGTAGCGCGAGGTTATATAGCCAATGACAGTCACAAATAATGTGGCTTTCTATTCGCAGTTCGTTCTTCGTTCCGTAGATCCAGAGATTTGCCTCCGCAACCTCACAAACTCACAAACTTTACCTCTTTATATTTTTTATATATTTTTTTATATTAATATACTAGCGGACGCCTCGTGGTTTCACCCGCGTAGTTCCCGTTCCCGTGGGAATACAGGGATAAAAAAATAGCCTATGTCACCCGGGGTTAGTGTAGCTTTACAACGATGAAAGAATTTTTAAATCCGTCCAGTAGTTTCGGAGAGTACTCAATACAAACAAACAATCAAATCTTTTCTCTTTATCTAATATATAAAATTCTCGTGTCACAGTTTTCGTTGCCATACTCCTCCGAAACGGCTTGACCGATTTTGATGAAATTTTGTGTGCATATTGGGTAGGTCTGAGAATCGGACAACATCTATTTTTCATCCCCCTAAGAGTTTGTTTGTTTGTTTGAACGCGATAATCTCAGGAACTACTGGGCCGCATTGAAAAAATATTTTATTGTTGGATAGCCCATTTATCGAGGAAGGCTATAGGTTATAACATCACGCTACGACCAATAGGAGCGGAGCAGCAATGAAAAATGTTGTAAAAAAAAAGGGAAAATTTACGCAGACGAAGTTGCGCGGATCAGCTAGTAATATATATTATTACGATAGGTAGGTAGTAACCTATATAATAAAAAAAACATCTTAGTTTTGGATATAATCTCCTTCTGGTCAGCTACATACGACACATTCCCAAAAATTACAATGACTTTAAATCATAATGCCAAAAAATAAATATCCACAGATTGTAAAAACATCCTCACACCTACATAGAACAAAATGCATTTGCTATATGAATATTCTATATGAGAATATCCCTGCGGCTGCGTATTCAATGAGGCAGTCGCGATTCAAACTGAAGTATTTCATATTGTGCAATCTCTTTCAGACGGCAGACAATGAGATACGCGCGGGAACGCATCACTCAACGTCACGGCTCGACGTGTATTTTTACATACTCACAATACTTAGGGGCTGGAGGGGGTGAGGGGGGGGGGGGGTGAGGGAATAATTTCTATTGTCAGTAAACACGCCGTCGCTTTGAGTCGCGATCACCAACTAGCTACAGTTTATTTTTATGAGCAAACATTTTGCGATTTGTGGGTTGAAATGCTTTGTTGAAAAGCTACTTTGAGCTTCAATAGAAATAAAAAATGTTGTATTTATTATACATTTTTAAAATCACCATATTATATCCATTAAACTAAGTACCTTGATGAAATAAAAAATATGCCCTTGTACTTTAAAAAAAGTTCAATTGTTAAGTTTAGTACCTATATCTTACAGAGACCAACTTTTTCCATTAGTAGGAAAACTAGATTTAACCCAATGAAATACCAACTTTCTTCTGACATAATTAAATGAGGTTAGTTTCATTTACAAACAAATTATTATTTTGCACACAATTGTAATGCAAATCCGGTACATTAATTACAACTGCATCTTAAATTAAAATCACTGCGCAAAGATGCAACTAAATGATAAAT
The DNA here is from genome assembly GCA_945859575.2 of Herminia tarsipennalis. Lineage (NCBI taxonomy): Eukaryota > Metazoa > Arthropoda > Insecta > Lepidoptera > Erebidae > Herminia > Herminia tarsipennalis. Next base: position 19,973,713 of record OX243836.2, read on the forward strand.
ACCTAGTATTTTAATGATACTCGAGATTTTAATGTTCATTAGTAAACGCATCACGTTGGTATGTATTAGGTATGTAGAAAGCCTAGGTGCGCTGCGCTTACTCTGTTTCTAGTTACGTAATTACCACAAAATATGGCTATTAGAAATTCTGTTATTAAATGTATTTACATTATTCACTTTTGATAATATTTTAAAGTCCGTAGCACACAAGTGCTACGCTAAGTGAGTTTAGCTTAGTTTGCATAGTGCTGTCAACGATCTGGTTTAGTATATGGATGTACTACTAACACAAAATATAGGAAATACCACCAACTATGCACGCAAAATGAATAGCGCTTATATTTGTAAAACATGTTTTAAAGCATTTCTTATACGGCCACCAGTACTGACGTGCAATGAACAATTATTAATACTAGTAGCAATGCCATAATATCTGGATACCACTTTAAAAAATCCTCAGCAATGTAAGCAAAGCTAAACTAAGTTTGCTTTTACTTTGCAACCGGCCTTAAGCTTGTAACAAATTGAATTTCAACTCAGACAAAATGTTCGTAACCGTCACAAAATGAACCAAACGCTCGACTCTCGTAACGAGTTCAACATCTATAATCCAAATCATTAATCAGGTATCAGGGAAGCGTAGCAGAAATAAAATATGGCAATTCGTAGTCCGCAGAACTGGGCTGTCAAGTCCGATGATGTATTTGAACGTTTTCATGGGAACCAACGAGCGCTTTGTCAACGTCTACCATTAGAGGTCATCGCTCATGGCTCAGAGTAACCCCTACTGTTGGACCCTGCTTTTCCTCAAGATTTATGAATATCGATTCGAATTATTGCAGCCATTAAGTCGGTGAGAAACAAGTGATATTATTATTGAGTCTGCTTAACTGGGTTGATAAATTGTGCTAATTATGGGGAAATATCTAACGGTGTATTACGTCTATCTACGTCACAGCTGTTCAAATTTCGAATATTTGGTTGGTCTACTAATTTCGTATAGAAGCACGTCATCTATATACGTGAAGCAAAAATGTTGACAGCCAACACGCGCAACTTCGTTTGCGTCATTTTTCCCGTTTTTGCAACATTTCTCATTGATGCTCCGCTCTTATTGATCGTAGCGTGATGTTATATAGCCTATGATACTTACAAAATAACGTAGCTTTCTATTGGTAAAATATTTATCAAAATCGGTTCAGTAGATCTAGAGATTGCCCCCTACAAACTCACATTAGTAAGTAGAGATGAATCGTAGCAGAAATCACTTTTTTACCATTTCTAATATTCATAAAATACGGATTAGTATATACGTGATACCGTAGTAGAGGAAAGATAATTCTGATTGCTTTCTTTTTTTATCAGTATTTTTTCCTTAGATCAACGAGATTTTTCCAACAAGTTACATCACTCCATGCTGAAAAACTACACTCAGAAATTGTTAGTTCTGCACCTGATCTTTTAGTTGAAAATCGTGTTTAATATCTTCCCCACGAAGTAGTTTGAACCTACCTATAAAGTTGAACATATATTTAAGTTAGTTTGTATCAAAATCCAACTACCAAAACTACCTAATTACAGCAAATACGTATAAATACAGTTCAAAGTTTACGTTACAGTTCATTAGAGTAAGTAACACAAGTTTTATCTACCTACATACAAACTAGATCGCATTTCAAAGCCCTAAATGTGCGCCAGAAAGATATTGGCATAGTTAGTAACATAGTTCCATTTTATCACTTTGAATGTAAGCGATAAATACAAACGGACGGTTGAGTGACGCTCATTACCGCTCCACCACTACAAAATCCTCGTAAAGCCGCAGAAGAGTGATGCTACTAACAGTAATGGTCGGACAGAGAACGAATGCTGGATCAAAAATTGCTCCCTCTTTTAGCTAGACACAAACAAACCAACCTCGTTTATGTGCTGGATTTAAAAAAAATATCTATTACCTACTAACCAGTGATCAGTCCAGGCTTCGCATTCTACATTACCTGTAAACCATTCAGAAGAAATTATCTGAATGATAATGAAAATCGCATTGAAATCTGTTGCGTAGATTAGAAGAACTAAAGCTGAATTTTTGCGTTTTATTTATGACTAGCAGACGCCTCGCGGTTTTGCCCGCGTAGTTTCCATTCCCGTGGGAATACAGGGATAAAAAATAGCCTATGTCACCCGGGGTTAGTGTAGCTTCACAACGATGAAAGAATTTTTAAGTCAGTCCAGTAGTTTCGGAGCCTATTCAATACAAACAAACAATCAAATCTTTCCTCTTTGTAATATTATATATAGTATAAATGTCAACAAGAAATAAACAAAAACGAGAAAAGCCTCCCATAGAAGCTATAATTATAAACGACTGACTAAAATTTTAACCCTCCAACTCACTGGGAATTAAAAATGAAATGTAAAAACTTACGAATGAATAAAGTGGATTAATAAAACATAATAATATTCCCACGAAGGTAAAATACTCTAAATTCGTCGCAAAATCCTTAAATTTTAATATAAATCCAACTTTAATAATTATTTTCATTGGAGAGAAAATGAAAACTGAATTGGGCCTGTCGCGTCGCGTCGCTGGGCGTACGCACAGCAGATGGCGTTGCACAACCCGACACCTGGCATTCACAACTTTCCTTTTCAATAAATTCAACCAACATTATTCTACCAAATGTACTTAAATTATGATTTATATTCTGAAACGTTAGTTATAGTAATAAGGGAAGTTAGCGTTTATTTCGTATGTTAATTAGGGGCGAAATGAAAACCTTGTAGACAATGTAACGATTATCTGGCGGTACGTATACAAGCCGCGGCATACAATAGAAAAGTTTATTACTGTACCCGCGGGTGAAGTCAGGTTTCTCGTTAAGAGGTAAATATTTGCCGAGAGAGAAGCAACGTGTGAGCACGAGTAAATAATGAAGCCTACGTTTCGTAACGAGATGAATGTTTGCGGACTACCAACGAAAGTAATTAAGAGTTTAACAAGAGTTACAGAATAAGACAATTTTGTCAAAAACTCGTCAACTTTGCGCCACAAGTCGCATGGCGGCTAATTATGTTACTTCTATATTATGAATTGTTAATTGTATTCATTAACGAGAAGTCAACATGTTTGACTTTATAAGTACTGGTTAATCTTACAAAGGGATCAATATATTCTTATCTAACTGTAGCTTTGGCCCTGTAGATCGCAATAGATAGCTCAAGTTAAACTGTAATAATAAAAAAACATCTTCACAATGCAATAATAAAATTTTCTAAGGGTTATAAAAATTACAAAATGTTCAAACAAATGTATTTTTATTGAAGCAGTCTAAAGTTTTATTAAATTTCTTTAATAAAGCTCGCTAGACAATTGTCTTCAGACTCATTCTATTGCCAATAGCAAATGAGATAATTAAATAACTTTCTTACTACGCACAAATATTTTTAATAAAGCCTAGGTGCGAAATATATTTGCTATCTAATAAATATATTTTATAACTATCTAACATTTTGACTGCCTTTGTGGCGCGGTGGGGTTGTATCCGACTGCTAAGCAAGAGGTTGTGGGTTCGATACCCATAGGATAAAACTTTGTGTAATGAGCACGATGGTTTATTGGTTTCCATAGCACAAGCTCTGCTTAGTTTGGATCAGATAGCGTTGTGTGAGTTGTCCGAAGATATTATTATTATTATTTTTAAAGGTGGCGAATACCTAAGTACCTTTAGTTATTCGAGATGGGCCAAAATCCTTTTAACAGTTACCAAGGTAATTTAACATTTTTTTCTTTTACTTGACGAGGCTTTTTAACAGTCACACATTATCCCTCCAGTAGACTAATTTCACGCCGCTTTTTCTTAAAAAAAGACTTACTGAATTAAGTACTTACAGCTCTAAGGGTGTTTTTTGTCACCAGATATGTGCTATGCTACGTTGCTATGGATGCGTTTGATATCCACCAATCATATTTATTGGTCTATATAGTATAGCACTGGTGGAAACGGTTTCAACTAAGCTATGTTTTAATATGGAAGGATGCGTGGTATGGATGGTCACAAGATGCGATATTATGATATACTGTAGCACCTCTTCGTAGCACATCTTACTCGCCCCGCTACATAGCTTAGCATCAGTGGAAACGATCACATAGTTTCCTATCTTAGCTTTCACAAACTCGCAGCATAGCTGTATAGCACATCTATGGTGGAAAAGCACCCTTATAATTAAACTGAATCTTTGTATACTACTCCCTTCAACAATGTTGCTGAACGTTAAATTAAAAAATACCATCTGGCCCTTAAAAAGCCAAGCATTTATCTTAATAAAGCAACATAGTGGCGTAAAAGACGAACTGAACCGATAAAGTAATCCGTAGCGACCCACACTTCGTCACTGTCCAGCCTTCGATGCCACCTATCTGGGATTAACGAACATGTTCGAATTTAAGTATACAGGGTGTGTGGTTACTGACCTAAACCGAAGCTTAATCCTCCCCCCTGAACAAAAGGTTCGGCGTTAATTCTTAACAAGCGTTTGTCTTAATCCTGATTGTAGAAATCCTATTTAAGTTTCAATGCCGGCGAAAAGTTTTGAGGATTTGGTGTTAATACTGATTATATGTTTACATTGTTTGTACTTGTATTTATTTGCAGCCGATAAAAGAAACTGAGTAATATGTATAGGTAGTAGGTACATCACTGTCATATTACAAAGTACTTTCCTGTATTTACTAAACCTAAACATGTTTGGCAGTTAGTCAGCTCTCTCGTCTTTATTATCATACCTATGGTAGGTAGTGTTTTGTGGGCATTTGATACTATGTGTCATTTTGAGATACAAGCTTGTCACTGCCAAGTCTCATCGAAATGCGTTTTAGTTGAATCTTAAACATCTATTTTTATATATTTTTGACTGCCTCTGTGGCGCGGTGGGAGTGTGTCTGACTGCTACGCAAGAAGTCGTGGGTTCGATTCCCACACGGGACACCACTTTGTGTGATCCACAAATTGTTGTTCCGAGTCTTGTTGTACTTCGTGTCCGTGACTTGTATGTTTGTAAAGTCCCCCGCGACACAGGGCTACCCTAATGCGGAAGTCGTCTTTTTTTAATATAAATATATAAAGAGAAGATATTAGGTTGGTTGGACCTTTTTACCATTCTCTGAAACTAACACGTTTATAATTGTTTCGTCATTATACAAATGACTAACTAAATATCGTTTAAATTTCATAACGAGCAACACACGACATTCCTATCGATTTTCTGCAAAGGCAATCACAACTGTAAATTACAGTAGTCATATGTGACGTATTCATTACCCAATTAGTGCTACTCGCATCCATGATATCGTCACAACCGTAAAACTCTTTACATTACGGCATCTTCGAATGCACGCGCACCTCGCGATCTCTCGGCGAAGATTGTTAATTCGTGATATCGGTATTCTGCTTGATATATATACCTGAGCAGCTCAAGACCCTCATCCGAAGCCACACTGTGGTGAAATAACATCGAAAGGCGGATCATCGACAGCAGATATAGCAGACCAAAGTACATGCACGTATTTTAATTTGTTACTGTTGTATTTCATGGAACATCGTTTTGTGTAATCGTCCAGACCCTCGGTATGTCCCAAATGTGGTGTCTAATTCACCGCCACAACACACAATAATATTAATAAAATTATCACATACTCCACCCATATTATTATATCAGTCATACCAAAACAATTCCTCCACCTAAAAAAGATCTCTCAATTCCTAAATTCTTATACAACGAGAATTCCGAAACCAAATATCCGGACCGCATCGGTCACACCGACCATCCATTTCAAGCCATCTTGGGGGCATATCTCACATTTACGTGTTAAAAATGTTTGTCTATTTGTCTTAATAAAGGCGAATCGGTCGGGTCCGGGCATCGGGTACACTAATCCTGGCCGCTCCTCAGTCAACGTCGACTGACCAGCCATCGCCGCCGATAGCCAATGGGATTAACTGACACATGTTTGGATTTAGTACACTTGGTGCCATGTATAAAATATGTAAAATATTTTCATGTTATAATATTTTCTATGTCTTCCAAGTTTCAACATAGTAAATTATTAACAGATACCGAATAATGGTTAATTCAATAGGTGCCTTAATTTGTTATGGATCTTTTGAGCTTCAATAGTTAGGTAGGTACGAAAAAAACAATTGCTACAGGAATTATAGAAATACCTACTAAATCCAACAAAGATTAAATATTATAGGTAGGAATAGTACGTAGTAGTTACGAAGCGGCGGGCGGTAGCTTAATGGCTAAGGCATCGGTCTCGCAATCGAGAGGTCGCGGGTTCGAATCCTACCCATTACACTACTGACGTGAACCGTTACGTACGTTAGGAGTGCCTTTTTTTTTTTTTTTTTTTTTGGTTCGGCGGGAAAACTGACGAACACCCCCACCATCCGGGGAAGAGTGTTAGTTAGTTAGTTAGTAAGAGTGTTAGGAGTGCCTAACACAAGCCTTTGAGCTTAGCTGGAGGGGTTAACAAGCCAGATATCTTTAAAAAAAATGTATTTTAGATTCTAGCCAATTGAAATTACAATAAAAAATGTAAGAAATTAGTAGTAGTCTATGTAAAAAATATAATTAGATTGTTTTCTTTGATACCTAAATGATTGAAATGTAACCTAATGATATTCAAAATCTTACGGTTACTTGTGCAAACTTGTTACGGCATAAAATTTAATTAATTTGTAAAAAAATCAATGACAAGAAACTGAATACAATATAACTGTAACTTATTTTCGCATCTACGCAGCCATTAAATATCAAAACACATTTTCTGAGCGTGATTGATTGACACGACCACAATTATATTCAGCTTCGCGTGACCGCAAAATGGCGTCGGTACACTCACATTTTTAATAGAAAATGCGGTTGTTTAATTTATATTATTCTGTGCAACGTTTCGTAAAAGGTCAACGGTGAGTTTTATAAAAACCTAGGCACGTGTGGCATGAAATAAAACAATTTGTTTATAAGGAATCGCTGGGTCGAAAGGGCGTCGCGTCGCACCCAACCGGCGACCGTAAGTAATGAAGAGGTTGAATATTTGCTCACCGACCCAACACTCTACAAAATCCTTAACGCATGAAATTTTCAACGCGGCGCCATTGTGCTACTCGAGAGGTGTTTCTGCTTATTAATCTGTTGTACTTTGTATAGTATTCCATCGATCTTGTATCTGAATAAAATCCTGTACTCATATTACACAGGATTTCACATAAAAAAAAAATAACAAGGTTCAAGCCCTGTGTCGCGGGGGACTTTACAAACATACAAGTCACGGACATAAAGTACACCCAGACCCGGAACAACAATTTGTGGATAACACAAAGTGGTGTCCCGTTTGTGAATTGAACCCACGACCTCTTGCGTAGCAGTCGCATACACTCCCACCGCGTCACAGTGGCAGTCAGAATTGAAAATTAGTAATAATAAATGTTTATTTGTCACAAAATAGTTTATATCAAAGGTGTACTTAATTATACTCCTATGTCTGAGTACAGTGATGTATTTTTATGTAAATTCGTTGGGAGTATTTTTTACACATAATTAAATTAGGTACAATCAGAAGAAGCTCTAAACACCAAGAATACAGAAAGGAAGCTTTATCCAGACGCGCTCGTGCAACTCATATATTTCTATCATCAAGCTCAAGGCTTTCGCATCAAGTCCGTCCAAGACTTGGTGCGAAAAGTGTTCGGATATTTGGGGCCGTGAACGATGTGCCTATGTTGCGTTGCTTCAGTCAAGTACGTATGAAGCTTTAAAACTGCTATTACACTACCCTGAATTAGGTTCTAAATCGAGGTGGCCTTGACAATTTGTTAGAGAATTAAGGCGCTAACTCTTACTACACAGCTCTTTTTAAGGATTTAGGGTTCCTGATTTAGTGTAGTGTAATAAACGCATAAGCACTCTTGGCGTTTTGAATAATTAGCAAATTTATTTAGGAGGTAAACTTATCTAAAGTTAACAGATGATTGTTAGTAGATAACACCTAATGTATCTACCAGCAATGAGGATGTAACTAAAAACAAACCCATCTTATCTCAACAAATCAAAGCTAAATAGCCCAATAAAACATAAGTAACTGAATGTAACGACTAGATATAGCTATTCTTTAAAAACTTCACTTCATATTATGCACCTGGACACTAGAATGGGAAAGTAGAATTAGGGAAGAGGGAATGAAATAATTTGAACCATAAATTCAACTTTTATGACGTCGGGCGTAACTGCGGTAAGGCGGGCCGGTCCTGACTTCTGAGACGGCACATCGACATAATTTAACTTTTTCCTATTATCTTTATGCTGACGTCGTTAAGTGCCTCACTCACATATTGCAGACTGAGCGGTTTTGTTATAATTCGGAATTTACTCCAGCCTCCTTCGTGCATTTTTACAAAGTTTAATTTTATTTGGAGAAGGTAAGCACCTCAAGTTTTGACTTCAATTATTACTTTTAAATTAAGTTACACGATGTTAAATGTATACGCGATATCACAAGTTTGTTAATTTCATTGAAATGCCAAATATTTTCGTTGAACGTGTCTTCTATGCAATATTTTTTTGTCTTTACAATTTTTTGGAGAAAATACGTTTATGCCTGACACGTTTTAGCTATAGGCTTTATATATGGTTGTTATATGTGACCTCCAGGCGTACGTCAGAACCTCCAACACTTCATAATGTCGGAAAAAACTCGGGATCTTTTGAATATAATACAAAGCATGACGTCATAAAACGTCCGATCGAATTTTCACGCTAAAGGCGTACCTAAAGTGTAAGGCAGCTAAATTTTGCGAGTTTGCAATTTAATCTTGTAATTCCAAGAATAAACAAAACCTCTAATTAAATATTCGGACAGAATTTTGATTGTGAAGTGAATTTTCTGTGTAAAGTTGTTAATAGAAGAACACCTGTGGCGAGACTAAATGTTACAATCTCTAGCTTAATCAGACAAGCCAAGTGTTTGTGGTTCTTTCTGATCATTGTTTGGGTCATAATTCCAAGTAAACTTTTTTGCCGATACTTTTTTAAGACACGACTTAATTATTGAGAATGCGTAGTGCTGGCATCGTTTTTATTGCGTACTAATGAAATAATAAGACTTAAGAATATGTAACTTTTTTTAAGTGAAACTTCTTTAGCGGCGTTGTGCGCTTTTTGGGATGGGTAAAAAATGTTAAACTCGCGTGACATGATCGAAAATTTGTAAGACGGAGGGAGAGCAATGAAAAGCAGCTACAATATCATTAGAATATGAATGTAAATTTCGCCAACGCCTACAATGTTATTATAGCTCAGGTGGGAAATTGGGCGGCCCGGAAACTAGAAGACCGCAGCTCGAATCCGAGTAATGATTTTTTTTCCCTTTCTAATTTTTGATTTGTGATTTATTATTTCATATTTTTGATTATTATGTCAGTAAGACCGAAAAATATTATTCAAATTTTATCAGTATGTAATATAATGTTCAAGTTTTCACTTCTGCGGGCACTCCCAGAGAGCAACCCTTTTTTTTTTAAAGATAACTAGCATTGTGAACCCCTCCAGCTAAGCAGGAGTGGGTTTACGTCGGTTTTATAATGGGTAGGATTTGAAGCCGCCACCTCACAATTGCGACACCGATGCCTTAGTCATTAAGCTATTAGCAAGCTTCTATTTAATTCACTACAGAAACTAACTTAATTCAGTAAGAATTGACACGCAGTGACATCGGAATCGAATCGATCCCATTACTCCTTCCTAGAAATGTAAAATACCGATACATTAAACATTTCCTTTTGCAGCAAGCATTTAAGTACGATCTAGAACGGCCCTCGGCGATAACGCTCACATCCGCATCTTACCATCGAAACATCGTTTTGCTCTCAAACACATCGTATCGCGACTCCTCGCCGTCTCTACTAGCCAACTTCAAGTCAAAGTTCCCTCGGGCCAAATCTATAAGAGTGTTTTGCCACATGATCGCTTTCACGATTTGCCAAGAAAATAAAGTAGAAACGAACAAGGAAACTAGTTCCCACCACAAGTGAGTTGATAAAAGTAGATATCTTGAAGGTTGTACGAAGTTTGCCAGTGAATATGTAAGTTCGTGTGAACGTGATTTTAGTTCTGTACATGTTTTAATCAAAGTAATGTAGTCTAGATAAATTTGACGTTCAAATATTGTCATTTCATTACATTTATATACGTTTACATGTAATACATTAGCCACATAGGTAGGTATCTACCTACTTTACTAAAATAATAAAGTTCGTTAATGTTATTTTAATTAACTTTTTTATCAAGAATTAAATTGAAAACTTTCACTATTCGTTTTTTATAAAAGATGAAAATATAGATTGACTATATATATATATATATATATATATATATATATATATATATATACTTGCCGTGTGGTACCGGCTTAAGAATAGTACCACCCCATCTCTTCCCGTGGGTGTCGTCAAGGCGACTAAGGGATGTCACATCGGAGGACGGGCAGCAGCGTCCTCTGCGTACTTACTGCGATCGCCAACCCGCTCGCCAAGCGTGGCGATTATGGCAATTACCCCCAGGATCTACATACTAGTAGGTTCTACTGGGGAGACCCGTGCCCAGCAGTGGGCTATCATATGGGTTGATATGTATGTATATATATATATATATTATCTATAAGATAGAACCATCGAGAATTATGTGCTAATGTTGTTACGTGTGTATTATTTAAATGATTAGAATACGAAAATAAGTTATAACTCGTACATATAATTTTGAATAATGGGATACCAATTTGATCTACCCTTAGCATTATTCTACTTACGAGATCAAACAGCACTTTAAGAAAAAACTTACTTACAGTTAAATTCAGTAAGACCAAAGACTTAACAGACCGATTTATCTTTTTACCATCTTTTCGAATGCTAATATTTCAATAGGTACTCTATTCGTCAACATTCCGTTCCTCTTTAGCGATTTACTGATGTGTACAAATATCTCTATCCGTAGAATATGCCTTCGAAATGCATGCTAAGATAAAGAGCGAGTGAATGATGGATGAACGCGCCGCGTCTGCACGGTAATGACGCCGCGATATACGCCGAACTAATGAATTTTTCATACCACTGTTAATGTGAGCTATCGGGTTTCTTTGATGCAGTTTCTATGATAGATGACTGTTTGTGTTGTATAGAACTAGGTGCTCCATTGACCTAAATAACTTAAAGATTTTCTTTAGAGTAAGAAGCTGTTAGCTTCATAGATTATTTAGCAATGTGAAGAGAAAACCGTGCTTAAATCTATTGAAAAGATAATATTAAGTTGTGTGCTTTTGGATTTACTCGTACCTATACAAGGTTATATTTCATATAGCGTAAAGCTCAAAAACTCCAGCAAGATTTTTACGAAACCGGGCTAGAGCATGTCGGACCATGCTCAGTGTAGGATTCCGCAGCTTTAAATAATTGCATTAGTCACACGGTTCAAAGGCTAAAGGGAGGGGGGGGGGTAACAATTTATTCAATTTTCGGAGCGATTAATTCATAAAATAATCACTGAATCAAAAAAGTTTACTAGGTACCATCATATGTTTTTGAAAGACAACGAAGAGAAATGTGTCGAGTCATATTCTAAGAATCTTATGTTCACGTGATCCTGACGCGAGCTTAACATTTTATTCTCGTATCAAAATAAAAGCGTTTTAAAAAGTGCACAACACCGCTAAAGAAGTTTTCACTTCATAAAAGTAAATGAAAATATTGAAAACTTGCAGAGCTATAAGCCATTATAGTTGTTTTATGTTCGTCGCAATATCATGCTTATGGTGTTAAAACAAAAGAATACGAACGAAAGGCGTACAAACGACGAAAATAAGTGAACGATTACATTTCATCACATTGTAAACAAGATTTGGAATGTAAGAAAAATAAATAAATAAATTGTAAAATATAAAATGGTCCAAAAACAATCCCATTAGATTGTGTTACTGATTCTGAGCAAACTACTTTCAGGTTTGCACTATACCAAGAATAACGTTGTATATTAATGAACACTAATTATGTACCAACTGAAGATACCAAGTGATGAATAAAATATTAATCGAAATGAGGGTGATAAAAATTCAAAGAAGCAATTTATATTCAAACTGAAATGAAATACTACTATTGTTTTTAAACTAACTTATTAGATATATTTCGGGACTTAATCGCGTGAATTATTATTTCCGATCGTGGTCACGGGTCGACTGTCGACCCGTGCCCACGATCGGGGCAATTCGATCGAAACGCCGGGTAAATAAAAGGTTCGTACCTTTAAATCATTCACGCGATTAAGTCCCGAAATATATCTTATATGAAATACTACATTGTACGTTCACAAGTGTTTCTATCTAATTCATATTATCTGCTATTAAAATCTGAAAGAAATACTTAATAAAAAATCGAGTAACAAAAAGTGTACAAATCTTCATTTAATCAAAGATTCGCATCGTAGATATCGTTTAATATTCTCTTCACAATCTCCCGCTACGAAAACAAATGTATGATTTACAGCGAAATTTCGCTCTCGTTATCAGAGCTAGGGGCGGTTGATTTACACGGCGCCTGATCGCGAGCCAACCTACCGCTATCATACCACCAACAGAATAATCACCAACATTTATCTCTTAACTCACAAAAGAACAAAACATCCACGGAAACAATTCCGATAAACAATCTTTTAAACTTATACGAGAGATTATTACAGAACCAACAATGAACACAATCTAATTTAGGCGTGAAAACGCCGTTTAAAAACATAGCTTCCGAGTAATTATAAAGGTAGATATAACTTTGTGAAACTGTCTTTCTCCATTAATCTTTCGCTACAGAAATTGAAAATCAAGGATGGCAGATCGAGGAAAAAAAGGAACGTTTTTCCAGGACGAATTAATTAGTGGGGCGGTCGCGCTGTGCATTGAATTTCACAGTGGCCTTTCGATTCTTTAGAACGCAACGTGGGTGAATGGAAGTTAAAAATCAATGGGTTACATAAAGGGGGAGACATTAGTTTCTTTTACTATCCAGTTTAAAGTGATTGAACATACTATATTTCACAGTGAGATTTGTAATATACTGATAACCTCTCGCTCGTGACTTCTTTACATAACATTAAATAACTTTGTTATATCAGTTTTAGAATAGATTTAAAATATAATCCCTTAATCTCCTACCACTTGTTTCTGGAGTTATGAGCATAACAACCTACAGACTAGTTTGCTGGAGTAAAATCGTTGTTTATGTGAGGTTTAGGCACTAAACCTGATAAAAAAGCATCGATTTTACGAAAGGGTATCTCAGATGTGTGGTATGTAATGGTGGTGTATATTTCAAAACAATTTTGAATTACATCTATAATGCATACTAATATTATAAAGCTGAATAGTTTGTTTGTTTGAACGCGGTAATCTCAGGAACTACGGGTCCGAAATGAAAAAATATTTATTTATTTCTGTTGGGTAGCCCATTTATCGAGGAAGGCTATAGGCTATATGACATTACGCCACGACCAATAGGAGCGGAGCAGCAATGAAAAATGTTGCAAAAACGGGGAAAATTGGCGCAGACAAAGTTGCGGGACAGCTAGTCAATACAATTTTGAACTATCTTTCTGAAATAATTTTCCGTACTCTCACTTTTGCTCTAAAATGTATTCCTTGAGTGATAAAATTTTCTTCGCAAACTCGTGAAGATAAACTACCATTAGTTTCATGCAATTTATTTGGCCTAATTGTTTTGTAAAAATATTTCCGATACTTGTTATAGCAAAATTGTGTTCAATCCAGCTATATGTTGCGATTGATTGGCCTATATTTGACACCAGTGACACAGTTACGACACATAAAACATCGACCTCAATGGCTTTGTAGTAACGTCAAACAAAAACCAAAAATAAATAAAGCGAAACAATATTTATCGTCCGTTAGGCTTGCCAAATTAATGTGTTACGTTATCAGTATGTGTTTCGGGTTCTGTTGGGTAGTCACATTCATCAATCAGGGAAGTGAACTCGTTACCGAGTTTCCCGAAACGGCAATGAGGGCCAATATGTTTGTAAAAACTTTTCAGATCATTCACTTTCGCTTGAAAAGGTCCAACCGCGCTAAGTTCTCAACTATCTACATAGAAGCGTAACTAGCACCGAACGTGACTTATTTTCTTAACAAACGTGCGGTTTCCTTTTTGTTTTAAGCTCTTGCCTTAGGAAATGATATTTTAAATCTACTTCGATTGATACTCTGAGAGAGAAAAATAAAAAAATATAACTCATTTGATAGTTTTATTTACGTAAAGTTGTTGCTTTTTTACCTAACTGTAAGGAAGGGTTATGTTTTTCGCACGTATCTTGTATGTATGTAATATTCTTTTTACCTGATATCTTACAATTCACTAAACGGATTTATACAATAAATACGTTGTTAGATTCGTCTTGATCGCCCAAGTGTTGTTTTGAATACTGCAATATATTTATCAAATTAAGCATTATAAAAAGGTAAAACATGATAATGACTGTAATACTAAAAAAGTTAGTTAGCATGCATTCTTTTTATCCGACTGTAAGGAAGGATTATGTTTTTCGCGCGTATCTTGTACGTATGTATGTATGTAATATTCTTTATTACCTCATATCTCTCAAACCTCTGAACAGATTTATACAAATAAGACGTCATTAGATTCATCTTGACCGCCCAAGTGGCCTTCGGTAGGTGACGTTTGAAAAACACAAACATGGCGGCTGTGAGATGTTAAAGTAAAGAGGTGTGAAAAAAAAAAGTTCTTTCGAATACTGCAATATGGGTATCAAATTAAAGGGCTCCTCTTAAGCATTCCAAGAAAGTATAACATGATTATGACTATAATACTAAAAAAGTTAGTTAGCAACCATTCTTTTTTAAATTTTTAATACTTGATAATAGCTGTGATAAAAGTTAGTTGTTACATCGGTTACATCCTTTAACCACTAAAAAGTATTAAATAAAAAGTAAATTATAAAAATAAAAAAACCCGCCTGCACAGAGAAGATGGAAACAAGATCCCCTACATAATTATATTATTTCATGCAGTCGGAGGCAGATAACTAAGTTCATCGAGATTCATTAATGCCTCCAACTGCATAAAATTGTCTAATTATGTAGGGGATCTTTTTTGTGCAGGCGCTTTCGTTTTTTTATTGCTATTTTTTGCAGTTGTAGCAGTAGTTGCATAACTATGAAATCACGTTAATGTTTATTATAGTCTTTTTTTTAAATTTGATTTATTGATTACAGCCATGACCTTATTTTGACTGAAGTAGGTAGGTAATACAAACACTTGCGAACAAATAAACAAATCACAGTAAATGACTTCGACGTCAAACAAATTGACTCCAAATTTACAGCGTATCCGGAACATTATTAACACGTTCCATTCTCTAAACAAAAGGGATTATTTAATATAAATTTGAAACAGGAAGTTAATCAGAGTCGGCAACAGACGGGGAAACTACGGCATCAAATTAAATAGGTCAGTCGCACTCAAGACTACATCGAGGAAGCAAGCCGTTTCAACATGGTAGTGCTTTCAATTGCTCCAGATTAGGTAAATAGTCGACCCTTGTTGAATTATCTTTTATTAGCACAAGATTTTCTCGTCGGCTCGCTTATTCTAGTGTTTATTAGATATATTTTTGTCGACGATTTATCTTACAAAGTTGTTGTAAAGGCTTGAAAGCTTTTGTCCGGTTTGTTGGTTTTTTTGTAAATTATTTGGCATTAAAGCAAGCTCCGTCTTGGAGTAATTTGACGTAAGGGTAAAAGAGATGAGGTATGTTTGTAACAGTTAATTTTTTCAAAAAGTTTGAAGACAAATCCTTTGAACAGAGAAAATTGGTTAGAATACCCCTGTGTGTACTTCCTCGTTGTTTAAGCGCATTTCATGCCAAACTTATTAAAATGCTTGCAGTGAAACGGTATAATCGTGAAACGGTAATAAACTAGTCGGCGTCATAATTTTATTGCAAGAATAAAATGTTATATTAAATATTTTATTATTTTCTCTATTATTAAAACTACAAATTCCAACTGTCACTTTGTAGACTCAAAAATGTTTTGAAATTCTAGATATTGCTCACGAACATTGTCTGAGGCGGAGGAGACGGAGGCGTCGATGTTTGTAACACAGTTTTTACTAGCTCAGACATCGTCGTTAACTCTATCTTTTGATGTCAAGCCAACATAAAAACCTATAGGTAACGTGTGCGTATTCGTAAATAGGTTAAAACCTATCTACGAATACGAAAACGAGAGTTCACATTAATTGCACTGACTTATATACTATATGGTTTAGTCTATAGCTCTTTGTTTTAAAATCTAGGACAACGTTTAAAAAGAATAATAATAATAATATCTTGGGACAACTCACACAACGCTATCTGATCCCAAACTAAGCAGAGCTTGTATAAGTTCTGCTTAGTTTGGGATCGGTAGATAGTATTATGGCACCCGGAAAACTGATAAACATACATATATATTTCTAAATACATACCTATTATAGATAGATAACACCCAGACACAGAATCAACCATCGTGCTCATCACACAGAGTTTTATCCTGAGTGAGGATCGAACCCACGACCTCTTGCGTAGCAGTCGGATACAATCCCACTGCGCCACAGAGGCATTTAATGAAATACTCAATATCACTTACAAATCGAATGAGTACTTCCTGAGAAAATCCCAAACATAAGTACAAGTCATACAGAAAACCACCTTTTTTGAACCTGGTTGAAAACAGCAAACATGTTGTTCATTACAACTCAGGCTATAAATAAAGAAGACATTTTATCATAATTATGTAAGTCGATAACGCGAACTTTCCTTGTCAAGTTGTTTAGGAATCCGAAGTATTTCGTCTCATTAATAATGCTTGGAGGATGCTCGTGCGTGCGGGTATCCACCGACTTCTTATAAATTTATGATACCAATATAAATACTTCGAGAGTTGCTTATGATCAAGTGCTCAACTCAGCCTGTGGTGAGACATGTCGCTATAGGTTATATGAGTTTCGGCAATAAATATTATACAAAGTCTTCATTGCAAATTATTAAAGTAAGATGCTTGCAGTTATTTATTTTATGCGAAGGGCATAAATTGCTGTATCAATGTTCCTCTCTTCGGTATTTATAACTTAACAGGTTGTGCTGATACAGGTGTACGTTTTGACTTATAATATTAAACTTATGTATTAAAATTGCAAAGTAGGTAGTTCAAAGAAGTTGGTAGACGTAATTAAAGAATAGATTTTTTAAAATTCTACCCTTGAAGGGTATAAACAGGGGGTTAAAGTTTGTATAGAAATCAGTCATCGTGTTATTCGACGTAAACGAGAGTGGAATTATACTGGCATCAGCTAGTAACTGATAATACCATCATAGGCTTGTTATTTTTAAGAGTTAGGTTGACATGTGATTGTATTGTAAACATCCTAACAATCACGCGGCTTGTGGGTGTACTTATAAACAATACATAACTGATGGTGCAGCGAGAGTATGGACGACAGATGTGAAGGAGTTCGATTCCTACACGCGATAGAACTTTTTGAGTTAGGGTGTACTTTGGGTCTGTTAATCACACTAATATTATAAAGGCGAAAATTTGTGTTAGTCTGTATGTTTGTTACTTCTTCACGTCTAAACGGCTGGAGCGATTTTAATAAAATTTGGTATGGAGGTAGCTGACACCCTGGATTAACACTGGACGCGGTTCTAGTTTTATTTTATTGTAGTTCTAGATATATGGTAAAAGTCCCCCGCGAGATAATACTTGTAAATGCTCCTCCGCCGTCCTATAAAACAAGATCACATGAAAGTAGGTACCTTATAGGATTTTCATTTGACGTAAGTATAACCAGGCGCAAACTAATTTACCAACAACATTCAGAAAACAGAATAATCGGATTCAAAAGCTCTGCGTACCTTACACTGAAGAGACACAAACAATAGCAATAATCCCTTTCAATAAGCATTTAAGCGTCGATCGTCTGCCGTCGTCGGCTGAATCCAGCTGAGCAATGGCACAAATTAGATAGATACAGATGGCCGGCTCCCTACAATGAACGAAAACTAGCTCACACATACAGTGATGCGGACGTAAGTATACAGATCTTGGTCGAATGTCGAGGCGGTAGGAGTAGAGTCAGGTCTCCGAAATTTTATAGTTTGACGTTTGGGTTTATTTTTAATTAGACTATTGTTGTGAATATTTTGCAACACCTGAATTATGATGAATTATGCCAAATATATATATGAGTTACGGGCCATTGAATAATGCTTTAAAATTACAACTTGCGCATATTTACTAAACTGCCTCTGTTTAATTTTTCGGAATAATATATTAATTTTCGAATAAAATTGCGGCGTTAACCATATTTATCGTGCTGTATAAATACGTTTTGACGTTTTAAGATATTATTTAAAATTTAAACATAATTAAAACTTTGACAGCCAGCTGGTAAGCACAAAAATGGTAGCCAATAGAAATTGCGCACGTTAAGATCGCCTTCTATGTGTGCGTAGATTTTATGTAGAGCTGTGAGCCGACCTTCTGTACTTATGTATTCTGTAGTAATGTCCATTGCAAGGCGGGCACAATGCCGTTTCAGTGACCACCGGTCCTAACCAAAGCAGCTTATGTGACTACAGTTTCGATAGTCTTAGACATAGATGACCAAATTTCGGTAACTGAAGGTTGAATTAATACTATAGATATTATTATTTCCGGCCCGTGTGGTATAGTTTACCTTCTTAAGATATGATTTTCCAAAACGCTAAAACAGATGTTCTTTATTTAAAACCAAAAAGCCAAATGGGTGTGTATCCGACTGCTACACAAGAGGTCGTGGGTTGATCCCCACCCAGGATAAAACTTTGTGTGATGAGCACGATGGTTTATTCTGTGTCTGGGTGTTATTTATCTATAATATGTATGTATTTAAAAATTTATAAGTATGTTTATCGGTTGTCTGGTTTCCATAGTACAAGCTCTCCTTAGTTTGGGATCAGATAGCTTTGTGTGAGTTGTCCCAAGAAATTATTAAATACACCAATTTCAATTTATTAATTTCAAAAATCCTTTCCTACATCGTATTAATCTATCTGTGTGCCAAAATGTCAACAGTTCAGTACTTTGACACGTGCGTCGATATATCAGACGGCACGGTTTCCTTTTATACAGGGTGGGTTTTTAATATAGGAGGTTAATAGTACCTATATTAAAAATCCTTCTGTATAAAAGTAAACCGTGGTCTTGGCTTTTTTATATTACACCAAATAACTTAGGGTTAAAGTTTTGAAAAAAAAATACATATTAACCCTTCAAGATCTACTTGTATATAAGAAAAAATCGGGCAAGAACATGACGGACCATGTGTAGGGTCGTCGGAGTCGTTACCGTATGAAAAAATCCGATTTGAATAATTGCACCAGCAGAAGAGCGTAAATATTCATCGCACTTACGACTTTTTGTTGAGAAATGGTAATGTTTCGGCAATAACTCAATGACGGTAAATTCATACATACATACATACATATCAACCCATATGATGGCCCACTGCTGGGCACGGGTCTCCCCAGTAGAACCTACTGGTATGTAGATCCTGAGGGTAATTGCCATAATCGCCACGCTTGGCGAGCGGGTTGGCGATCGCAGTAAGGCTTTAAGTACGCAGAGGACGCTGCTGCCCGTCCTCCGGAGTGAAATCCCTCAGTCGCCTTGACGACACCCACGGGAAGAGATGGGGTGGTACTATTCTTAAGCCGGCACCACACGGTAAATTCGATCATGTCCAAAATAAATTTAGTTTCAAGTATTTGTTAAGCGCTACCTTTTTGATTTTTTTTTGTCACACCGTTCAAAAGATAATGGAGGGAGGGGGACACAATTTATACAACTTTCGGAGCTATTATTTCCAAAAATATTCACTTATTCAAAAAAGTTTATTAAAAGACATGTCGAATAATGTGCCACACGTTGATGTTTGGTCAAATTTTTTTCAGATTCTGTTACATGTACATAAAAATAACTTTTTTAAGGGGGGGGGGGCATCTTAAAATATTTATTTTTATTATTTAGTTATCAAACTAAGTAGCGGCTACTACAAGATACCTTTTTACCAAATTTAATCAATATTCATTGTGTAGTCTTTCAATAAAATGCTTGTGACATACGAGTGGACAGACAGACAGACAGACGGACATGACGAAACTATAAGGGTCCCGTTTTTGCCATCTAAAAAGATACATACATTTATAATAGAGACATACCTATTACAAATTATATCGTTCATTGGAACCACCTAATGGACTATAACTACAGATTAGACGCATTAGTTGTGTAGGTAGCTACTAATGCTTAGCTAAATCTGAACGCTACTCATGTTCTAATATAATCCATTTATTGATAAATTGGGATATTCACAGAGTATCTAACCTATGCCACTTATTAATTTATTATATGATACTATCTAAATATATCGGTCAGCTTAACTACGTTGCTTGCTACCATTTTACTGACCACTTTTTCCGATACAAAAAATAAATGTTATAAGTTCGGCGGTTATACTCTTTGCGAAATCATAACTGTGTAACGAATATATTTAAATCCTTTATATAAATTAATCTGTGCAATGAAGCACCGAGAGTAGAAGTTCATGCGTACTTAGAAAACGCACACATGGACATGTTTTATGAACACGGTATAGCGGAACACCTTCTAAATGAAACAGTTATTTCGGACCATCTCGGACCACAGTGGTCCGAAATTACGTGCGCGATGTATATGTGTAAATTCAGCTGTTGAAGAAGATCATAAACCTATTTGCAATCACCACTGTTACCTGCTATCCAACAGTTAGTGTTATTTTTAAAATTTCATTTTAAGGTTCACCAACGACTAAAACATCAACAATAATCTTTAAAGAGAAAACACAAACTTTCTAAATGTTTAGTTTAATTCTATAATTACCTATTTTCTATATTCATAATCATAGTATAATGTGTTAAATCTATACTAATACCATAAAGCTGAAGAGTTTGTTTGTTTGAACGCGGTAATCTCAGGAACTACTGGTCCTAATTGAAAAAAACTTTTTTCTTGGGTAGTCCATTTATAGAGGCAGGCTATAGGCTATATTACATCACGCTACGACCACTAGGAGCGGAGCAGCAATGAAAAATGTTGCAAAATCAGGGAAAATTGACGCATACGAATTTGCGCTGGTCAGCAAGTCTTATATAAAAGGAGAAGCTGACTAACTGACTCACATATCAATGCAGAGCATAAGGGTTAAAAACTTGAAATTTTGCACAGGGGTTCCTTTGATATCGTAGGAGAGCACTAAAAAATGATTTTAAAAATTCACCCCCTAAGGGGGTAAAACGGGTCTGCAAATTTAGTATGAAACTTTGCAGTAAAAATATTTTAGTTTTAATCTGGCATCTACGCGGGCGAAGCCGCGGGCGTAAGCAAGTATTATATATTTTGTATGTGCTATTTAACTAAGACCTTAAACAACTATTGATAGTTTTCCGAAACAATTCTAATAAATCGTGGTGAATATCAGCCTTGTCACTGCATTCATTATATAATTTAGTCACTTGGCAAAGAGGTGAGTTTGAGGTAAGCATTGTTCTACGCAGTGGAGGGACTAACGGTGTGATTGGTTTACGTGGAGTGAAAATCGGAACTCTAAAATGTATCCTTTGTAACAATTCCGGGCAAATGATCAAATTTCTTAACAATTTATACAAAAATATTAAATCGGTTACATCTCTACTCTTGAGTTCTTAGACAGTTCCATCATCTTGTAATAATCCGACCTGGAGGCCAATTCACGTATTTAAAGCAGTACAGTTGCAGTGCAGTTAAGTTTCGATCAAAACGGCCATTTTCGTATGCTTGCAACTTTGGGATCGATCTCAAAAACGCTTGCCCACCTTTAAAATTTCGATATTGCGCTCTCGAGACGCATTCTTGACGCAAGCTTATTTGAGATCGATCCCAAAGTTGCAAGAATACAAAAATGGTTGTTTTAATCGAAACTTAACTCCAACTGCACTATAATATATAATATAATATATCTTGGGACAATTCACACAACGCTATCTGATACCAAACTAAGCAGAGCTTGTACTATGGAAACCAGACAACTGATAAACATCCTTATATATTTCTAAATACATACATATTATAGATAAATAACATCAGACACAGAATAAACCAATGTGCTCATCACAAAAAGTTTTATCCTGGGTGGGGATCGAACCCGCGACCTCTTGTGTAGCAGTCGGATACACTCTCACCGCGCCACATAGGCAGTCACTGCAACTGTACTGCTTTAAATACGTGAATTGACCCCCTGGTTTTATAATATACATTCCTACCAAGTAGGTATACGAATTACTTATTTAATTAACTAAGTACAGTTATGTCAAAATAAACATTTATCTTTTTCTCTTTTCTCGATACGCACTTTAATTTATTCAAAAACCGAATGTTTATTTATCATCTTCGTCAATATAATCACTCTTTTTCACACAACGCTACCAGTGCACCCATATTAACTGTTCTGGCAACGTTAACAAGGAAATATTTGAAAGTAATAAATCGTGCACCCTCCCTCATGTCTTTTTCCCTTTGTTTTGTCATTGTTTAACCCGGTGAAGGCTTTTATTTGCCAATGTTAATAAATATACTAACAGTATGCGATCTAATGAGGAGCGAGGGAGGATATAATGATGTTATCGCATTAAACTAGGAGTAAGTTCATCGTATGGTTTTGTTTGATAGTTTGAATCATATGATTACTTATGTAACTCTTAAATCAAGCAAGTCGATAGTAAAAAAAAATGTGTATCATTAAAAAACATATCCCAACTTCATGTAGGGAATGTAGGTACCCATTTTTTTTTGTTTTAGATTTTATTTTACGGCTCAGTTGGGGTAATAAATGTGCATATCCATCATTGATGTAGTAATGTAGTACGTAGTACATTATTATATTAATGATATCCATGCCAAATTACTGCCTCCTAGTGCTAAAGGTCTCTAAGCTAACCTGGGGACTGATGGCCATAGCGAAACTATAAGGGTTCCTTGTTTACTATGGAACCCTAAAAACGAATTCACTGAAACAAAACAAAACTAAGAACATTTCGATAAAACTAATTTACTTACTGATAAAAAGCCGCATCCAAATTCATGAATTGGACTGTTGAAGTGAGGTTGCAAAAGACAATAGTAGTACCTAACACGCATAACTTTCTATAACAACATAAAATTTATAATCATGTTACACGAAAGCCTTAGATGTCTTTAAGTAAGTAAAAGAGATAGACTCAGAGTTATTTTCCCTAACGTAGGTAAGTACGTTAGCCAAACATTACGTAGCAAATTTATACAATCATGTAGAACGTGTTAAAATTACTTAAAATAATTCGTGATTTCACGCATATTCGATAAATTTTAAAGGTACATAGAAGGTTATCATAACGACCCTTCTCAATGGAAAACAAATTTACAAAACTCTACAAAATTAATTGATTCACAAAACAAACAAGCACAATTTCACAACAAGAACGATTCGAGCAACTCATTTAGCAATTACGAACACAACAAATTGTTTTTATCTCACCAAACATGATATAAAATCGCTATGTAAGCAAATAGATAAGCACTAATAGAGACATAATTCAAAGAATCGTATAGAACCCAAAAGGGTATTTCTTATTAATTATCGACCTACGTAAAAGCGACGAAGATAAATACAAGGGACTCGCCTAATGTATTTTTCCGGGCTAAAGTTGGACGAAACAAATGTTAATCGGCGAAGAATGAAGTCAACATTAATGAGGTTTAATTAATTATAGGGTGTATACTCACTGGTCGTTGCGATGTGGCGACTGCCTATCGTTATCAGTTTAAATAAGAAGTAAGGGACAGAGATTGAAAGTGCGGTTGATGTAGGGTGTGTCTCTTTCTGTAAATGTATGAATTCGTAGGTATCTATTGTTTTCTTTGTTTGTTGTTTGAGGAAAACAAATCTTTCAATGGCGTGCGGAGAGTGGACGCTGTGGGAGCATTTTGAGCGAACAATTAGTTATGTTGGTTGCAGATTTTTTTTCATTGTTGTATAATTAATTAGGCGTTCATTGTTTAACACAGGAAATAGAATAGAACAAATTATCTACAGCATTCTGTTAAGGTTCGTATTCATTTCGTACGTTACTATTTTTGTATCCAATCTAAATTTTAAGAATAATTCAGATTTTTTCTCACTTTAACTAGTTTAAAGTGAGCAGAATAATATTTTGTGTAAGTATTGTATAAATAAATATTTAAATTCTAAAAGGTTCTGTGATAAATAACAAATTAAAAACATTAATCGATTTCTTAAAAGCTTTGGGTGATAATTAATAATTAAAGAGGAAAATGTTTTCATTTTGCTGTTATAAATGTATTAATTATTAGGTAAATTAATACTACTTCAATCCACTGATTAGTTCCTTTGAAAATCGAAAATTCATGTTTTATGGGATACTACATAGTTTATGAAAATTATAAGTAATATGAAGATTATTTTTTCCTATTTGTAATATGTAATTCTTCTATTTAGATTTTTCATATAT
Organism: Herminia tarsipennalis; assembly: GCA_945859575.2. Lineage (NCBI taxonomy): Eukaryota > Metazoa > Arthropoda > Insecta > Lepidoptera > Erebidae > Herminia > Herminia tarsipennalis. Next base: position 19,998,448 of record OX243836.2, read on the forward strand.
TTTTTATTTTAATTTTATTTTAAATATAACTTGCAATGTAGGATTGTGGGTCTAATATTACTAGCAATCCTGTCAACCCCTCCAGCTAAGGTCAATGGTTTGTATTAGGAGTGGGATTACGTCGTCGGTAGTTTAATGGATAGGATTCGAACCAGCGACCTCACGATTGAGCTTTTTATAAAATTCGATGATTCACTAGTACTGATAAGTATTAGTAGGTATAATAATATAATATCTTAATAATATCTTGGGACAACTCACACAACGCTATCTGATCCCAAACTAAGCAGAGCTTGTACTATGACAACCAGACAACTGATAAACATACATAAATATTTCTAAATACATAAATATTATAGATAAATAACGCCCAGACACAGAATAAACCATCGTGCTTTATCCTCCAAAGTTTTATCCTGGGTGGGGATCGAATCCACGACCTCTTGCGTAGCAGTCGGGTACATTCCCACCGCGCCACAGAGGCAGTCATAATAATGGTACCATAATAGTAGATATTTTCTTTCAAATTCAAGGAATCAAAACAGCCACACGCACCATTAATAAAGATATAATTGGTAAATCATTCAGTAAAGACAATTGGAAGATTGATTCATTATTCAATCCATTGTTGGCAAACAAACGCTTTGCCGTTAATCCTTCGGTTTGAAGTTTAAGAGAATTGAATGTAGATAACAAATAAACACAATAAGATGTTCCCTCCTGACGTCAGTGTCATTCCCATTGGCCATCCATCACGGTGGCAACACTGTCGGCCATTGTAAACTTCTGTTTCAGATTAGATAGCGCCTTGAGTATTATAAATGTAAGTAATGTTATTGATTAAACAAGTTTTGATTTTAGTAATTTGCTTGTGTCTTTGGTCTATGTAATTGTACACTCTGAATACCGAAATAGAATTAAACTGAAACTATTTTTCATGTTGTTACAATAAGTACCTTTTAACAAGTAAAGCACCTAAAAAAACGGGTTGCACTCCGGTAGTGCAAGCAGAAGTGTTAGTGTTAGTTACATACTGATGAAATTTGAATAATATTTTTCGATACTGACATAATTCACACGATTAAAAAGTTAATGGGGGGGGGGGCAGCTAAATTTATGCAACTTTCGGAGCGATTATTTCCAAATTAAAAGATTAATGCCTAAAAATAAACACTATCTCACTTAAAATAATATTCAACTTCTATAAATGGAGGTTTCATACTGATTCGAATGGGGTTTATTTTTTTAATACTGGTTTAATTAGCCATAAAAACCATTTTTATTATGTTCTGGGTAAATAGTGTTTACTAGGTACCTCAGTCTACGTTCAGATGTCGATCGTTGAGTTAACGCGCTTTCACAACATAATGTTCAAGGCGTACGTTTTATGTATGAAATTGTATACGAGCGCTTAAAGCACAAAGCACGTCAACAAGGTTCAAGCACTAGTCATCAGAATAATGCTAAGTACCTATGTAAGTACCCTTCCTAATCAATGTGCAAGTCCCTAACTTGTTTACTGTGATTCAATCACTGTCAATACCAAGGAAACTTTATTACCAAACGCAATACAACCAAAACAAATCTAAGAGTTGATTAATGCTCGCGATAATTATGGAATATGGAATCACAATCCAGACAGCTTTAATTAGCACCACGCGCGCCCTCTTATTAGTAATAGCAATGAGGTGCGTCATTATTGCGGCACGGTTTTTATAAGGCGCTTTTGAAATGTGTTTTTGATTGCGGATTGAAGTAATAAGGTGCTTGCAGTTGGTAAAGTTTTTAGTGATTTTTTTTTGAAACAAATGGTTTTGATATAAATGAAATAATAGGGACTAGGTATAGACCTCAGTATCGGGTACAAATTCCAACTTGCTGGGTCCACTCGTTCCTGGGAAAATCGGTAGAGACACACGGACAGACAGACAAGAGAATGATCTTAGACTTGATTAAAAGAAACTTCAACCCAGAATTTATTTTGATAAAATACCACAGGTTAACCTAACAATTCAATATTACGTAATACTGCACGCAATAAACTGAATCCAGGCAAAGCCAGGAGCAAAGGCTGTTTATAAATTATTTTCATACAAAACTTTGTTTGAATAAAAAAACTACAGACGACAACAAGTAAGTAAAATTTGAATAGAAAGACTGTTAATTACATTCCTAGTTCACCTACATACACATCGATCTCACAAAAGCATGTAAAAACGTTTCAGACAAACCTTATTTAACCGCCTGTACAATGTACATACTTTATCACTGTTATTTTTTTATTTAAGAACCCACAATAGCGACGAAATTCCCACATGAACCGCTGAAAACACCATTTGTTTTTCCTAAGTCCAAGTCGTTAATTTCCTAATTACAGTTTCAAAATAAAAGCGTGTTTTTGTTCTGTCGGGTCGTCCCTTCCGTGGCGTTCGGTACAATCCCGTCCGGAAGGTTAATGGAAGAAAAAATACGCTGTACAAATTTGCATAACGTTTTTCTCTGTCTCCTACCGAAATTAAGTCCTCTGCTCCTGCATCTACGGCTTTGTTTAAATTACTCAAGTGAATTTCGTGATTCGCTTGTAATATTCAATTTTATGTTTGCTTCTCGCCGTTTTTACTTCCTTCTTGCTTTGGATTCTTTTAGATTAATATTTTTTTATAATAAAGCTTGTGGCGAAATTATTTGCTTACCTCTGTTTATGCTTACATTTTAACAAAATAAACGCCGGTTTATGCTAACTGTTGATTTTAGTCTGAACAATGTTTTTATTCATTAGTAAATTAAGTGGGTTTTTTATTCATAGGCTAAATAAACGTGAGGACATTATAATTTTTGGACAATAATTGAAGAATTGTTGAGATTTTAAATTTGCTTAGATCAATTATTTTACTTTTGAACGTATTATAGATATTTAATTCTGAGAATTAGAAATTTATTGAAAATAATATTATTTATTTTTATTTTTCAAAATATTTAATCCATACTAATATTATAAATGTGAAAGTAACTCTGTCTATATTACGCTTTCACGCTCAAACAGCTAAACCGATTTAGATGAAATTAGGTATGGAGATAGTTTGAGCCCCGGGGAAGGACATAGGATAGTTTTTATCGCGATCCACGCGGGTGGAGACGCGGGCGAAAGCTAGTAATTAATAAAATAATTTTGTGACTGTACCTACCTAACCGTAATAACTAAATAAAATTTGCCTTATGTGACTCAAACATATTATTGTAACAGTCCAAATGTATAGTTTTCAGTTTCAACTAGTGCTATGTTGTTAATAAATATCTAAGCGAGTGTCAGAGGAAGTTATCGATATAGTCTGGGAAGTTGAAACTGGTGTAGGCCCTATGGGAAATCTGCAATCTTGGCCTCCCACTAACAAAGTTTTCAACTAAAATCCTATTGTGATCGTGATCGTTTGTGCATTGGGAGTACACTTGATTAGTACTATGAATACTTACAAGACACCTGAACACAACCCGCTAATGTATGCACTTTGATAAACTCTGACACGTTTGTTAAAACCTGAATATAATATTCAAAATGGCTAAAAGGGTTTTCATAAAATAAAGCTAACAACTATTACAATTAAACTAGTATTCTAATAAAAAACCAGATAAGTGCGAGTTGGACTCGTTCACTGAGGGTTCCATACAAATTAGATATGTTTCGGGACTTAATTGCGTGAATTATTCATAGGTACGAACCTTTTATTTACCCGACGTTTCGATCGAATTGCACCGATCGTGGTCACGGGTTGACTGATGGCAGCTTAGCGATGTCTCCGTGAGGAGCGGGGTTAAGTCCCAAAATATATCTAATATGTATAAAAATCGCAAAAGTTTAAAAACAATGGTTCCTTACAAATTTGTAAAAACATACAGAGAAAAGATTTTGTAATGATTTAACTCAAAAACTACTAGGCAGATTTTTAATTCTTTTTACCGTTAGAATGTTACTTTATCCCTAAGTAACATAGGCTATATTTATTACTAGAAAAAAAAATGGAATTCCTATGTCCACCCATGCGAAGCCGGGACGGGCCGCTAGTTATAAACAGTTCAGGAATCGAGTCATGCAGTTTTTTAAAAACTATATTTAATTACAAATGTATAGTTTTCAGACTAGCCAAATTTCAACGGACAGTACCCTATATTTTTTTATTCCTTAGCGAGTGTAGAAATGTACGTTTACTTTGAATTTTGATTTTTTACAACTTCAAGGGAATGTAGAGCTGAGTGTTTGGTTTTAATTTCAACTCGATACCTCTTGAGATAAAGGGTCTTGACAGACAGACGGACGGACGGACAAACGGATGGACAACATAGTGTTCCTATAAGGTTTCCGTTTTTCCTTGTTAGGTACGGAACACTACAAAACACATTCAAGTTTAAATTAGCTGTCGTTAACTGTCTGTTAAATACCTAACTCTGGCAGCGGAACTGAAATTGTGTGCGTTTCGATAACCATCGATAAATAGAAAAGACCCTAAACCATAGTCAAAATCTATGGGCTTATTAACAGAAAATATTGACTAAGTAGTAAGTAGTTTAGTTTGTGCCAATAGGGCTTTGAGAAACAGAACAACTAAGCCACAGATTTTGAATACGGTGTAGGGAACTTACGACTAGGATTCACGCAGACAGAACGCTATACGTAATGATGAGAATTATACTGCGTTTCGTTAACGATCTATCGATGAAACAAATGTCAGTGTGGTTACAAGAGGTAGCTATTTCTACAGGTAGCTAAAGGTAGATAAGTTATTGAGACTGGTCGTTAGACGCTGCGATTATACAGACAGGCCTAAAGATAAAACCTGCAACACCTCTTACTTTGCGTCTAGGTCAAAACGACTAAACAGATTTTAATTAAAACTAATACAGACCTATTTTGCTTATGCCAGCTTCCTTATACAAAAACAAAACTGCATCCAAATACTTTTAGTTATTTGGGTGCTATGATGTCAGTGACAGATAAAAAATACACTTGTAAAAGTTACCTTTAACACCCCTCTACTTATAGGGGAATCTGTAAGGAGTGTTTTTGATTAAGATTGCAGAATTTCTGCATCGTGGAAAATGATCAACGGTACGAATATGAAGTTTTCGTTTCAATGCTTTTTATGAACTTTGAGACCCAGTAACTTTCTGTGCACGGCGCGTGTATTCAAGTAATAATGACAGACATTGGGGTTGGCGATATTCTGCCAACTCATCAACTTTTGTGAAGATTAAAGTATTGACTAAAGTATAAAAAAACAAATGAGGTTTTGTAAAATGTCTGATATCTGAATGAAGAGGGAACAGTGAATGATCCCTAAATGAATAGGGTTCGTGCAAGAACAAAGCAAGATGTTGAAAAAGAAATTGTAATAAATGCACCGAGATCTTATTTTTACAAGGGCCGTGCAGATAAAGGTTGGGTTACTTTAATTTAAAAAAAACTGTGAAAAATGTTAATGTGAACGGTAATCATATCCAACTGATAACATATTATTTTTTATTTGGAAAAGGTATGCGTTTATTTGTTTTTTTTTTTTAATATAAACATCACGCTTGTAAAATAATAAACACGGTGAGTGACTGTCAAGTCAAATATTTTTTTTTGAAACCATATGACGTAAAAATATGGAATAATTACACTGCTTCTGTTCATAACTGAGGGTCGTCAAATCATTTTCTTTCAGTATTTCTTTCGATGACTATTATTTCTTCATTTCCTGATTAATGATTATTTTTCTTATTTGTATTTATTTTATTTATTTATTTTTATTTATTTATTGCACAAAACAAGTTACAATTTTGTAGGTATCAAATATATAAATCGCTATCTTAAGTCTAAATTGAAACTCAACATATGTGCATACAGTAAACACAAATATATCTACTATACATTATAATATAATATAGGTAACTTAAATTAGATTGAGTATGAAATTATGTGTACATACATAATGATAACAAGAAAAGTAAATTAAATACAAGCTTACAAGTGGGTATTGGTGGGTGCTATTTAGGGAGTTCAGTCCGACGCAGAAAGTTGTGGCTTGGGATAGAGGATATCTTTGACAATTTTCATGTACGAAATAAATCTGGGATTAAAAATATCCAGATTTAGATTGCTTGTTGCCAGTTCATTGTATTGTCGCGCCATCCTTACTAGTGGGTTAAAATGTATTGTACACATTCATCTATAAATCATTAATGGTTTAAAACCAATATCAACTAAAGCATTTTACCGCGGTGGGTAACTTTTCTAAATAACAAAACAATACAACAAACAAAATGCTTCGTTCGAAATTATAAGATAATTATCCAACCCCCATAAATAACACGCTTGTATTAATTCCACTTGACCTTTGTTTACCATCCTTTATTACCCTTTCAGGCGATATGCGGCAGTCCCGTATAAGCGATAAACCGCGATATGAATCGCACCAAATCAAACTCTCCCTCGGCGCTTCGCAAACGATGTAGCGATTTGGCAAAACGAAAATATTGCAGTGATACGGAATACGTTTACTGTGCGTTAGGGAATTTTTCTTGTTACCAGTTTCAGATTATATCTCGCAAGATATGTTAGCAATTACGTTTTTCGTTTAAGATTGTGCGGGGAAATGTGTGTTGATGATGGGAACGTGTTAGTGCGTAATCTCTTCACATCCCTCTGTTATGTTACCTACTGACAGACTGCGTGGCCATCCACGCAGTTTTCTAAACTTTTTTTTCTTTCTATAACGTTCAAACTTTGGTTTTTAGTTCGACTGCAGCACCATTGCTGCAGTCGACTGAAAACCAAAGTTTTGAAGGTTCAATGATTGCAAAGAAAACTATTTTTTGTGCTATCTTTTCTAGTCCTGGGGTTACTAGTCCATGATTAAGTTTCTAACGTCTTACGTGACCCAGAGAGTAGTCCAAGAATAGCCTTTAAAAAAAACTGTTACTCAAATCCTTTCAAAACCTAAGTACTCTCAAAAACTAAACATATTATTGCTGCTAATTTTAATTAGTAACGTTAGCTCAAAGATTGTAAAAAACGTAAGAAATTATAACTTACCTAACCTGCCAAATACATATCGAATCAATTTAATAGCTTTACGAGTATATTTATGTTTTAATTTTATTATTGTGTGAACATTGTGTAAGTGTGTGTCCAAAAACCTGCATGACAAAAACCTCTTCACGGCGATATTTATACGCGAAAACTGCCAACTCACACCTTCTGATGTATTAAATGTTTTGTTGATTCATAATTAAAAGAGGTGTTAAACATATTCAATGCTAGGATTTTCCGCGGCTTTACCCGCATTTAATAATATATCTTGGGACAACTCACACAACGTCATCTGATCCCAAACAAAGCAGAGCTTGTACTATGGAAACCAGACAACTGGTAAACATACTTAAATATTTCTAAATACATAAATATTATAGATAAATAACACCCAGATACAGAATAAAACATCGTGCTCATCACACAAAGTTTTATCCTGGGTGGGGATCGAACCCACGACCCTTTTGCGTAGCAGTCGGATACACTCCCACCGCGCCACAGAGGCAGTCATATGGAAAACTGTTTTATGCTTTAGGCATTTGGAAAACTGTTTTATGCTTTAGGGAATGATCTTTTAGAAATTAGTTTTTACCGAAATCCTACATCATAACAACTACCTATTGTGCTAAATTTAAACCCAATTCGTGTAGTAGTTTGAGCAGTATGTTGATAAATCGAGACAGACTGATTTCCATTTAATAAAGAAGAAGATTCTGAGGTTAAAGGTAAAGTTAGAAAATAAGTTGTCCATGAAAAAGATCATATCGAATTTATATTGTTGTCAAGTGACATTTTGGCATAGGTTTGGTTAATTAAAACTGCATAATTTAAGATTGATTCACTTCATTTTAATATTAAAGGTGAAATTGTGACTCATGATATAAGTATTTACTTGGATGGGAGGTATAGATTTTATTGATTAGACTGCATGCTCGAGGCATAAAACTTCGAAAGCACTGTCGTTCGTTATGAGATATTCTCTGGAAAAAAACTAACATATTGTGGTATTGTGCTAATCAATAGCTACCTACCTCTACCTACTAATTGATGACCAGCCTAGATCCAAAATTGACATCCCAAACAACATACGCTTAGCCATTATAACTAGTTACCACGAAATTACCTACATCGGATATGTTTAAAATATGGGAATGTCTCTTAATATTAGACAGTTTCTATGAGAAAAAATTCAATATGGCAGAAGCAAGAAGTTTATGTTCGAATTTCTACTGGCCTTTGAACTTACCTTACCTATTTGTTGTACCCCTATTTATTTGACAACCCTGTCAAAAAACTAACAAAGTAAATAAAGTTACAAATCAATCTGAAACTCAACAAGTATTCAGATATTTTAATTCAAGACTTTAATTACTATGTGAGATATACGAATGTGAGATAAAATAATTTAACTAAAGCCTCTGAAGCGAGGAAAATGCGACGAAGAAGTCGCAGTAAGCCATGAACAAAACTAAGTGAAATTATTTAAAGCTGATAGATAAACACTAAACTTAATCTACGTAGAAAGTAGAAATTAAGACATTTGCAACATTCAGTATGTCTGTCAAAATGAATGTTTATTAGTTTTATTGCAAAATATAATTTGTTTGCGGGCTGAGAGGCTAGACGAAAAAAATCTATTTTTAGTTACTATGTGAAGCTAGAATAAAGGTTGTTTTTTTTTTGGAAATGGATGTAATGTTTATTTTACCTTTGTCAAACTAGCCGTATGTAATAAATGTGTGAAAATTCTGCCAGATAATTTTTTTAAAATTTTTAATTATTACAAACACAATCTTACCTATTTTATTATTAAAAAAAATACTTTATTTGTAGAGCACGTTTTTCACGATTAGTATCATTAGGCAGCCCGTAGTTACGCTTTTTTAGGGTCCTATAAAGTATTCATACTGTAAGATTCATGTGTGAAACTGTTAGTAGGTACTAGAAAGCTGTAATTTGGCCTAAACCTACATGCATATTATTATGTTAAAATGACAATACAATTTTATATTGTCTGATCGATAAAATCAACAAAAAAATTACGTTAGTTAATCGTTCATGTAAAATGATCGTAGCCTGATAAGAAAAGCACGAGCGCTAGTGGTCGATGCTGTGGGATAAACAATATCAACTTGAACAGTCTGATAGTACTTTGAGAATTAAAATGATAAGCATAGCCTCAATATATTTTACGTACCATATAGCGTCAGATAGCTTTCGTCATCAGATAAACACGAACACGTAGAGCTTTTGGGAAAATACGGAATATTCAGTTTCACAGCGAGGCGCATGAGGCAAAGGTATTATTCCGATAAAGTCGCAACCGCGAAAGCTTAATACCTACATTTGTAATCAGAGTCGTGTTCTAACATAGGTATTCTAATAACTAAAGTTGGCGATATACGTGCAAAATGTCTCTAAATCCAACGAGAAGTGTAAAGTTAGCGTATCTCATGACTACTAATTTTATTTGGTTAAATTATACTTGGGTGTATTCAGTTTCGTGCTATTATACTCGTAGTACGTTGAATTATATTTATAACTGCCTTCAAAAAAGGTGGTTCTATGTTCGAACCGTATGCGTGTATGTAAGTATGTATGTATATTCGCGATTTTGCTCGAATTGTAATTTAGATGGGATTTTCGCTACTTGACTGCTTATTTTGGTTCTAGTGTATAAAATCTTGGCCTAGAGTATAAAGTACCAGAGATATAGACTTAAAAATTAGAAATGAGACAGCGAAATTTGCATTCGATGATGTGCTTGATTTTTTTTTCCTTATAGGCGGGTTCATTTTAAGCTTTAACGTCTACAAGTAATGCATAATTATGTTACAATAAGAGTGATTAATTGAAAATTATTATCTATCAGTATCAATAATAATCTCGTGATTTGGTAATAGTGATATCAACATTAAAATTCATCACATATTTCGGTTATTATTAATAATTCTGTACAAGTCAACTCTCGTCAGTAAAAGTAATAAATTAAAACAAGCCTCGATTTTATTTGTCCAGTACCTATTTTAATATTGTTTATAATACTACAGTATTTAACTTAACCTGATTTATGTACCTGACATAAACCGAGTTTAAAAAAGTACAGGACTGAGTTAGTCCACCCCGACTTCACATTTATGACACCCCGAAGGTGTTTTTTTAAAAAAGGAGGCGAGAAGAGAGGGCAGTCTCCGCTCGCTGTAAGAGCAAAGAGGCTGCACTACCCGTAGCGCCGAAAAAAATACTATGATAAGGTCTGGGCATGATGAAAGTTTTATCATCATCTTCATTACCAATCATCATCAACAATAATTCTCAACAATCAATCATCATCATTAATTCGTATCAAAAAGAATATAACATATACAAAAACTATAAAAAATATTCTAAAACGTCGGAGAGATGTAAAAAATTAGTTTTATTTATACATTTATTATACTGTTTAAGTTCCATTGATAGGAAACGCTATCATCTAGAGTTATACTGTTTCGACATCAAGTTGTCGTATTCAGGTTGCACTTGTATCTAATTTGCACTCCTGTTGCATATCACGAAAGTTATTTTATTGTTTTCCGATAATGAAATTGACATAATAGCTATTTATAATAATATAATAATATCTAGGGACAACTCACACAACGCTATCTGATCCCAAACTAAGCAGAGCTTGTACTATGGAAACATACTGATAAACATACTTATATATTTCTAAATACATACACATTATAGATAAATAACACCCAGACACAGAATAAACCATCGTGCTCATCACACAAAGTTTTATCCTGGGTGGGGATCGAACCCACGACCTCTTGTGTAGCAGTCAGTGGATTACTATATTTATGAATGATATTGCTGGGAATATTAATTGTCTATGCAATAAATTGTTTTTAGGGTTCCATAGGCAAAATGGCAAAAACGGAACCCTTATAGTTTCGTCATGTCCGTCCGTCTGTTTCTGTCTGTCCGTCCGTCACAGGCATTTTACTCAAGGTGTCTTGTAGTAACCGCTATTTACTTTGACAGCTAAATAATAAAAATAAATATTCAGATGCAGAAGCAGATTTTTTGTATGTGACAATGAAAAAATCACAAAGGTAAATAAATAATAAATACTTTAAACTAAAATTATTTCAGACTTGATCACATATACCGGTCATTGAGTTATGGCCGAAAAACTGCGTTTCTCAACAAAAGGGCATAGGTGCCAGAAACATACGCTCTTCTGCTGATGCAATTATTCAAGGCTGCGGAACCCTACACTGAGCATGGTGCGACATGTCCTTGCCCGGTTTATATTTAAATTTAACGAAACAGCATAACTCTGCATGATTACGTTTCCTATTAATATAACATAAACAACAATCACTATAGCTTTAAAAATAAATTAAGTGTACCTATAAATAAATTAATTAGATATTGGAATATAATTTGTAAAGTGAATCCAAAAGTGTCACATACCAAAAAGTGTGTAAGCAGTAAACTTGCACTTTGATAACCCTTTTCCCTTAGTTGACACTTCCCATAACTTTCCTGAGGCCACAACCAATATTAAGATCATATATTTGGCTTCCCTAACTCAGCATGAAAAGATAAGATAATAAAACTATAGTCTAACGGCCGGTCTTAATAATCTAACTATTGATGGATTTGGCTACTAGAGATATATATTTGACATAAGCTCCATACAAAATATGTCAAAATTCTACCTCTAGTAGCCAATTGTCTACTTATCGATGAACCGCCAATCTCAATAGACTGGCCGTTAAAGTAATCAATAACGTGATAAAAACAAACTCACTATACTAAAGAGTAACAAGAATTTAATGTTTTGTATATAGAATTATAATTAGAACAAAATAATAAATTCAGACTTCAATCGCGGTTGATTTGCTAGCATTTATTGAGGAGTTCCGTTGTTTCTCTTCAAAACTCATCATCTGATCTTTCCGAAATTTAAATGGGACCAATAAGGAATAAACCTTACGAACAAAATAATAATTTAACAAATCCGTTTATATTTATTACGGAGTTACGTACGAGAAAATACATAAAAAAATACAAACATCCGAATTGAGAACGTCCTTCTTCTTTTTGAAGCCGATTAAAAATCAACTGAAAAGCTGTCAAATCTATAGTTAAATTGACATAAGAATAAACCGAATATTGAAGCTACATATTTCATCGGATCTTAAGACTGCCGTCTGCGCAGTAAATAATTCCCTAATCTTCTGTAAACTAGAAGCACTGTCTCAGTCAAACTTCTGAATCGTAGAGACTGAAGCATAATTAGGTATTTCTAATAAAGTAATTCTGCTGGATTGCTCTCATAGTCACAATATTTTTGTATAGACTTAGCATTATCAAACGATTTGCAGATTTCAAATTCATAAAACATTATAGACTATCAACGAATCTAAAAGATTAATTAAAAATCTCTATTATAATAAACATTAATAGTAGCCCCAGGCTATATTACGTATAGCTGTTAATTCATTATTAAAATCAGATCAATCAGGAACTCACAACTCTTCCTCTCCCTAGATTAATGATATAATTGGATGATTGACGTATTAATTAATAAAAGGTTTCAACTAAATGAAGATGATGTCAAATGTGCTGCATATTCATAAAATAATTTAGTTGCCTATTAGAATGATTAAAAGCCAATAAAACCATTTTACCCAAATTAATCAAGACTAGCTACTACCCGCGGTTTCGTTCGCGTGCGATTGTTTTTGATTCCAATTTGGGATCTCCGTGTCATCCCTTCAGATGTCGTCAAATCAAAAAAGGCGAAGTATTTTATTCACTTAGGTTACAAAATGCAACGCTCATGAACGTCAGACAAAATAAGGAATTTAAAGAATGATTCTATATTTAATGCCAAGTTTGCAAGAGAAAGTCGTGAGAAAAGAACTTGACAAAAAAAGTCATGGTCAATTTTTTAAATGTTGATATTTAAAATTCAGTTCTTAGCGAATGTCTGTGTCTCATCATCGTTCTACCCTTTATCCAAATTAAATGAAGTCGGCGCAATATGTACGGTCCTTCCAAACACTTCTACCACACGTCATCTCTGTATTCACTGTTTATCTTACCGTGTCTTCTTTCACAGTCCATCTATCTTTTCTTGGATCTTCTTACTTGGCTGACTTGGTAACCTCTTTCCAAGAGTTCTTTTATCTCTTCTTATGACATGACCATACCAAGACATAATTTGACTGGTCTTTTAGTCTAGTGATTAGTGACTCTGACTGCTAAGCCGGAGAGAGAACTTTGCATTATGAGCACGATGGTTTATTCTGTGTCTGGGTGCTATATATGTATGTTTTTAGAAATATATAAGTATGTTTATCAGTTGTCTGGTTTCCATACTACAAGCTCTGCTTAGTTAGGGATCAGATAGCTTTGAGTGAGTTGTCCCAAGATATTAGGCGACATAACTATTTGAGAGCCAAATTTCAACGTAATCCGTTTTGTGGTTTAAGTTGTGTGTTGGTACTATTATTATATCAGTTAGTCACGGTTTTCTTCTATATACACCTACAGATTGTTTACAATTTAATAAAATTACTTACTTAATTATTAGTTATGTGATTGTATGGCATGCTGGCGCCACTTTTTTAACTATGCTTGGATTTCATTTATCTTTCATATTGTGTAGTAATCAATATTTGCAGAAAAGTTGTGGAAAATTCTTAACTTACAATAACTAAACCCTTTTTGGAAGTAGGTAGGTACTAATATTTCCTTTTACCTCTCATTTCCTGTATAATCTTGAATGACAAGTATTCAAAGACATTTTCAAATATAACCTGTAATTTAGTCAATAATAATCCTACATCTATACTATAATATTATAAAGCTATAGAGTTTGTTTGTTTGTTTGAACGCGATAATCTCAAGAACAACTGGTCCGAATTGAAAAAATATTTTGCTGTTGGATAGCCCATTTATCGAGTAAAGCTATGGGCTATATAACATCACGCTACGATCTAAAGTAGCGAAGCAGCAATTAAAAATGTTGCAAAAACGGTGAAACGCAAACGAAGTTTCGCGGGTCTGCTAGTTTTCCATAATAGTGCACAATACCAAAACACGTATAAAAGTACAAAAACTGCATTTTTGAAAGATATAAAAATTTTAAGTTCAGACCCAGGAATGGAACCCGAGACTTCCGTAAGCCAAACCGGGGCCGGAATCGAACCACCTATGTGGACTATGTTACTAGACCTCAATTTTTTCTATCCTTTCATAGAGTTGGGCCCTCGCATCGCCATCCCAATTTTTTCTATCTTTCAAAAATATAATTAAGCAAATCAAGTCCTAATTAATTAACTGAACACTAAGTTTGCTTGTCAATCCAGATATTAAAGGACATGTGTCTGGTTTCTTTACAAGTTTCTTCTAATTTAATTAATACCATCATGGCTATTTTTAAACAAATGTTTGTTAAAAATCAAGATATAAGTAAACATTCCAATCAAACATAAGAACGATAATAAATTTATAATAGGTGCGTCATATTTTTAATAATACTTAGACGGTATTTTCAATTTTACACAAATTAAAATTAAAATTCTCGAGCATATATGAATATAATATGCACTGTTTGTCTCTACAAATTATTTAAATGATACAATAATCCGTTGAAAATGTTCTCTTTTTGTGGGTGAACTGATTTATGGTTCTACATGACCTTACTCTAAACCCAAAGACATTTGTATTATTCAAATTATTTTTTAATAAACATTTTATACTCTCGGCACTTTTGATGTAAGTATTTTTGTTTTAGGCGCCGCACAAATGCTTATTCATAACATATTGGTATGACAGAATGAGTTCAAGAGAGAAAAATATATTAACCCGCTTTATACAAAGTAACTAAAATACATCTCATTATAAATTAGTATATTTGACTTTGAATAAAATTAGATAATCTCAGATAACATCTGGAGGACATTTAAATAAATATTTATTTCATATTTATGTTATTATTATAATAATACATAGTAATAATATCTTATTACTATTACTAGTAGTAATAATAATATCTTCGGCCGTGTGGTACCGGCTTAAGAATAGTACCACCCCATCTCTTCCCGTGGGTGTCGTCAAGGCGACTAAGGGATGTCACACTGGAGGACGGGCAGCAGCGTCCTCTGCGTACTTTAAAGCCTTACTGCGATCGCCAACCCGCTCGCCAAGCGTGGCGATTATGGCAATTACCCCCAGGATCTACATACCAGTAGGTTCTACTGGGGAGACCCGTGCCCAGCAGTGGGCCATCATATGGGTTGATATGTAATAATATCTTAAGACAACTCACACAACGCTATTTGATCAAACTAAGCAGAGCTTGTAGTATGGAAAACATATAACAGATAAGCATACTTTATATATTTTGAAATACAAACATGTTATATATAAATAACACCCAGACACAGAATAAACCATTGTGCTCACCACACAAAGTTTTATCCTGGGTGGGGATCGACCCCACGACCTCCGCCTTAGCAGCCAGAGTTACTAACCACTAGACCAACAGGCCAGTCTAATCTATACTAATATTATAAAGCTGAAGAGTTTGTTTGTTTGTTTGAACGCGGTAATCTCAGGAACTACTAGTCCGAATGAAAAAAACTCACTGTTCACTGTCACTGTTGGATACCCCATTTATCGAGGAAGGGTATAGGCTATATAACATTATGTTACGACCAATAGGAGCGGAGCAGCAATGTAAAATGTTGCAAAAACGGGGAAAATTGACGCATACGAAGTTGCACGGGTCAGCTAGTTATTAATAAACATTTAACTCTTTATATTGATTACTATCGTTATTAGCTTTAGCTTGCAGCTTCCGCTGTGTGCCGTCCTTATAGCATGATGATTTTCTTTTGATCCCTTATCTAGAAACCTCTCGGCAAAATATCAGGCTTCTAAGTTCAAGGGTCTGGATAGGTTTATGTGTATAAGCGTTTACAATGCGAGTATACGTTACGCAATAACTGCACATATAGGTATGATGTGCGTAAAGTGATCTTCACATAGTAAGTGAATAAGAATACGAAAAGTTGTTAGACCAGGGTCCTTATTCGCGTTCTTTTTAAGCTATTGCATAGCTTCTATCGCGGGCCTTGAGAGCACGGGGACCGAATCCAGAAATTCCGTAACGAAAAAACCTCACGCTCCCCACTCCGACGGGCACGGAGGTGTGGCTTGAAGGCGGTGCATCGTCTAACGTCGTTTCGTTTTGTACTTATGATTCTGGCTGCAAAAATCATAATAGCGCGATTCAGACCGTAGTACATTTTGTATTGAATAGTAACAAAATTAAATACAGCGCCATCTATTGACATTATGTTACCTATTGTCATTTTAGTCTTCCCCTTTCTTGTTGTTTCTATTATAAAGGCCACAGCAAAGGGCCACACAGGAGTTGTGGTTATGTTTTGGTTTAGGTGTTGGTTCATAATTTTTTTTAATTGCTTAAGTTGATAAAAATGCTATGCAATAGCTTTACCGCGGCAGTCCCCGAGTGCCACACATTTTTTTCCGCTCAAAGATGTCCACCGCGCATGCAACCAGATCTCTCTTTACCATTATGATAGTTCGCGCGGGCTTGCCGCGAAAACGAAAAAAAAGAATGTGAATGACCTTGGAAACAAATCAAGACGAGAAAAGAGAAAAGTTTTCAAAGTTGCCGATCTGTGTTTATCTGTCCCTCAGAGTCAATACGAGGTGGTAATAATAATAATAACTTCGCCAGGACAGCTAATCTATACTTCTGTATCTATACTAATATTATAAAGAGGAAAGATTTGATTGTTTGTTTGTATTGAATAGGCTCCGAAACTACTGGACGGATTTAAAAAAATCTTTCATCGTTGTGAAGCTACACTAACCCCGTGTGACATAGGCTATTTTTTATCCCTATATTCCTACGGGAACGGAAACAACGCGGGTGAAACCGCGAGGCGTCCGCTAGTTATTAATATACACGTAAACTTATCATAAAGTTGAGCGGTAAATTACAAGATAAGGAAAGCATTATCATATGAATTACTAGCTGTCCCGCGCAACTTCGTATGCGTAAATTTTCCCCGTTTTTGCAACATTTCTCGTCGCTGCTCCGCTCTTATTAGTCGTAGCGCGATGTTATATAGCCTATAGCCTTCCTCGATAAATGGGCTATCTAACAAAAACCATATTTTTTAAATCGGACCAGTAGTTCCTGAGATTAGCGCGTTTAAACAAACAAACAAACAAACAAACTCTTCCGCTTTATAATATTAGTATAGATTTAAAGGGATGCAGTGATGCTTCTGTATCAAAGATGCACGTGTATTATATTGCTCTGTCATAGTCAGAATCCGTGAGTGACGCACTTGTAATAACGGTGCATCTAAATTGGCATTAAATAGTCTTACCGTACAGCTCTAGTGTTATGCATAACTGCGTCAACCTGGGCGGGTTTAAACCGTTGGTACTGGTGTTATATGCTGACGATAATTAGATCGCATGGTTTTGGGTTTTCAAAAGGGCAAAACGTTATTTAGTTAACATACCTTTTGACGACCCCATCTTGACGAGACAATGTAAGAATAAAGGGTGGAGACCTGGTGTCCTGAAACACAGGCCCCGAGCCTAGCTTAGGCACCAGTCTCCCACAATATGTTAAAATGATATTTTAAGTATGAAATGTAATGTCATGTTTTTGTTTTCCTATATTGTGGTGAGAAAATAAATCATTATTATTATTATTATTATTAACATATCTAAACTAGTATTATAAATTTAAAATGTAACTTTGTAAGTGTCTATAATCTAACGCTTAAACCACTTAACCGATTTAGATAAAATCTGCTATGGATATAGTTTGAGTTCCGGGGAAGGACGAAGGATTGTTTTCATCGCAAAAACCGACAACTACGCGGGCGGAGTCGCAGATGAAAACTATTATCCATCTAGCGAATGTTTCGTCTACGTTTTTCATTATAGTATCTATACTAATATTATAAAGCGGAAGAGTTTGTTTGTTTGTTTGTTTAAACGCGCTAATCTTAGGAACTACTGGTCCGATTTGAAAAGAAAAAATATTTTTTGTTGGATAGTCCATTTATAGAGGAAGGCTTTAGGCTATATAACATCACGCTGCGACCAATAGGAGCGGAGCACAATGAAAAATGTTGCAAAAACGGGGAAAATTTACGTATACGAAGTTGCGCGGGACAGCTAGTTTAAAATAAAATAGAAGAATATAAAATATTATCTAGTTAAAATACCATTTGTTATGAACGTATTATAAATAAGAGCGTTGGATTTCAATTATGAAATTGCTCACTAGCCGTTTTATTTGCCCGTTTCTGTGTTATCATGATTGATATAAAAGACATCCGGCCCAGAATCCCTGAGGAACTGTTGATGAACGCCCTTCTTTGTGCGAACAAAGCATGTAATAATAATTATAATAATAATAATAATATCTTGAGACAACTCACACAACGCTATCTGACCCCAAACTAAGCAGAGCTTGTATTATGGAAACCAGACAACTGATAAACATACTTATTTATTTTTAAATACATACATATTATAGATAAATAACACCCAGACACAGAATAAATCATCGTGCTCATCACACAAAGTTTTATCCTGGGTGGGGATCGAACCCACGACCTCTTGCGTAGCAGTCGGATACACTCCCACCGCGCCACAGAGGCCTCTTACCTATTCTAACGTATTCTTATCATCATCAGAAAATCTTCTTTGTTCTAAATATTAGTTTTAGTCACTGCTGAATATTTTTGCTCATTTATCCAAATTAAGAGTTAAAAGAATATCAATATATGTTCGTAAACTTTCGCGATTTGTACACATTATAGAATTTTATAAGCTACGGGTCAAATCGCGTAAATATTTTATTTTAAGGCTAAATACCTAGGCTAAATACGACCGAAACGTCGGGCAATAAACAAAGGTATAGCCTTAAAATAAAATATTTACGCGATTAAGACCCGTAGCTTATAAAATTCTAAAAAGTATATCGAATTAAGCTCAGAAAATCGGGCTATCGTCTCGACAGTAAATAATAGCTTAAACTGAGCATTAAATTATTGATTATCACCAATTTCAGTATCTCAAATACCATAACCAGTCAATCAAAATTATCCTACTAACGCAGTCAACTGCAACAAATGTAGCATACCAATATTACATTATTGTACACATTTCTGCATCGCGCTGGTCGACCAAAGATGCGAAAACCGTCCATTTGCAAAACCACAAACAGATACCGAAACTACAACTAGGGTTGCCGCATACTAAATACTCATGAATTGGATCACATCAATCGACGGAAACGAAGGGCGTTCCCCTTTCAGGCTGGTTTATCTATATCTATACTGATATTATAAAGCTGAAGAGTTTGTTTGTTTGAACGCGATTATATCAGGAACTACTAATCCGAATTGAAAAATTCTTTCACTGCTGGATAGCCCATTTATCGAGGAAGGCTAAAGGCTATTTAACATCACGCTATGTGGCTAGTGGAGCAGCAGTGAGAAATGTTGCAAAAACGGGGAAAATTCACGCAGACGAAGTTGAGCGTTACGCGACGAAGAAGATGTCAGAAAAAATTCCATTTACCCAAATTTTTTCTTTTTTTTTTTGATGCATTTTACGTATACGCAAAGCGTAGACTGCTCACTTCAAGATATCATATAAAAAAGTAAATGAAAATATTGAAAAATTGCGGAGTTTTAATTACCTATAGTTGTCTTATGTTCTTCGCAGTACCTACCATGCTTATTGCGTCGTACATAATCCATGGTTATTATTGAAAATAAGTAAACAATTACATTTCTCATTACACTGTGAACAAGATTTGGAGTGTAAGAAGAGTAAGAGAATTTATTATTCAATCATTAATGAATTAAATACTGACCTATTCGATTGTGTTACTGATTCTGAGCAAACTACTTTCAGGTTTGCATTATAACAAGAATCATGAATAACGTTGTATATAGCGATGATACTCGTATTTTGTCACAACTTAGGCAACATTGTCTCATGCTATTTTCTAACACATAACAATAAAAAACAAAATTAGTCATATTATTATCTTAAAACAAAAATCTAAATCCTATTAGCGTTCCTAATTACTTTATTGTAAAACATGTTTCATAGCAGTTGTAACATAATATAGAGAAATGAATGTTTCAAGTTTTTATAGGTTTTTACATACCTAGGTAGGTATTCTAAAAACATTTTGATTATATTAATTTTCTACAGAATATTCTGGCTAACATTTGTATACATAATGTGTAACTATCTGTTACCAATGTCAACTAACAATCAGTTTACCGCGAACCACTAATAGCCATATCCACACCACTAACACTCAATGATTGCACGCATTTGCTAGGACGGACACGTCATCTCATTACCGGCTTTATGGCAATGTAAATGTGAATAATTGATGCTCAGTACAGAACTATTCATGGTGTCTACGGTACACTGAACTAAGGCGACTTAGTCTACTGTCTGCGGACTTAGACGGCCGTAGGCGGTTGTCCCAAACGTCCCGAACAATTGTTTACTAATTGTTCCTCGCTCCCGTCAGGTTTGATAACAAGGATGTAACAAGAAATTGGTTACCTTGACATTTGAACTCAATTATATAATAAACGTGGCGAATTAATTAATTTACTTTCATAATATCGATCACGAAACCGGCTCGAATGTCTACTTTTAAGTGATATAGATCGCATAACGAAAAAACTGATTAAAGAGTATAATACAGTGACCTTTTTAAAAATATGTCATTATGTTATGTAACTGAATGATATCTGGTAGGTATTTGAGAAAAGTTTATACTAAAGTACTAACTTTTCTCAGAGGGAAGTTACAAATAAAATTATTTTAAACTAGCAGACGCCGTTTCACCCGTGTAATTCCCGTTCCCGTGGGAATACAGGGACAAAAATGGCCTATGTCGCCCGGGGTTAGTGTAGCTTCACAACGATGAAAGAATTTTTCAAATCCGTCCAGTAGTTTCGGAGCCTATTCAATACAAACAAACAATCAAATCTTTCCTCTTTATAATTATAGATATCTTACAAGCAGTTCGGAACTTATGACGTACCCACTTACTTAACGTTGAATCTGTTTAGAGTTGACATTCCTTGTTAAATATGAAAAAGAATAGGTGAATGAAATACATATTTTTTACTTTACAAACTCCTTATTTACGATCTCCTCGAAAGAAACAGGTAAAATAAGTATACATGTAGTTGCATCTTGCTTATGATATTGCCAGGCGCGGATCCAGGATCATGTTCTGGGGGGAGAACTTTGACCCAACACCGGTCAAGTAAATCCGCGCCTGGATGTCGTCGTAGAGTGAATCATTAAAGAATTTGGGCTAGGTACCTACCTACCAACCGATACAAGTAACACTATATTATATATAGGTACAATGACATTCTGCATTATGTATTACTCATACATATGGAATTATTGTAAATATCTGAATGAATTCCACATAAACTAGATATTTTATCTATTGATTATTACAAAAATGTGTGCAATTATCTTACAAGCAGTTCGGAACTTATGACATATTTACTTACTTAAAGTTGAATCCGTTTAGAGTTGACATTCCTTAATAAATATGGAAAAAAATAGGTGATGAAATACATATTTTTTACTTTACAAACTCCTTATTTACGATCTCCTCGAAAGAAACAGGTAAAATAAGTATCTATGTAGTTGCATCTTGCTTATGATATTGCCAGGCGCGGATCCAGGATCATATTCTGGGGGGGGGGGAGAACTTTGACCCCACAACGGCCAAGTGGATCCGCGCCTGGATGTCGTCGTAGAGTGAATCATTAAACAATTTGGGCTAGGTACCTACCTACCAACGAATACAGGTAACACTAGATTATGTATAGGTACAATAACATTCTGCAATGTATTTACTTATATGTTTGGTAATAATTATTGAAAATATCTGAGTGAATTTAAAATAAACTAGACATTTTATCTATTGAGTATTACAAAAATGTGTGCAATTCTTAATTGCGTGTATTGACTTTTCGACAATAATACTTACAACTAATGTTTTCCTAATAATGTAGCGTAATTTGAAAAAAGCTTTTTAACGAAATTATTTAAATTTAGAAGTAACAAAGTTGAGTCTGGCAGTCGGTCATTAAGCTAGTTTTAAAAAATGAAAGTAGACTTGATTTGGTCGATAAATCACATGGTGTTTCGACAGACTGCCTGTTAAAAGCATGTCCCTTAAGACTGTCTCCAAACTTAGCAGTGAAGTCACTACTAGCAACATATTTTGTAATCCTTGATCCATTCCTTAAATTACTCATTGGTACTAATATAATTAGGAATATTTTTAAGTGCACATCAAAAACTTATCACCCATCAATTTATTTACATCAATTAAAATATGATTGCACAGCAGAAAATACTGTTTGTGCAGCAAATTAACCAGAGGGTAACAATGACACGAAATCGGATCGGTTAAGTGAGGTTACAAACTTAGAACTATGACCTCCAGCGCACGAGGCGAGCGAGCGAAGCGAGCGTGCCGCGGTAACGGCCGCCTATGCGCGATATAAATAGGCCTGATTCTGAAAACATTATTATGTAACTTCCGTTAAAAATTGTTAGCGGTTATTGCTATGCTTAATTCGAACTTCTATTCATGTTGACAACACCGAAGTTTGTAACTATTCTTTCGTGGTGGTATCTATTCTAATATTATCAATGAGTTCTAGATGAAAAGTGAAACACATAAGGAGAAAAACTAAGTTATTATAGTACTAAACAGTCACAGTTATCACCTTTACCCTCGATAGTGTTCAAGCTTTTTATAAGCAGAACACAAAAAACATGGCGCCAACGTACTCTTCTAACGTGAGCAGTGGATCATTGGGTTACGAAGATAATAACAGTACCAATTACAAAAAAAAGACTGATGTCTATTAATAGTTTTGTTTTTTGAATACTTCACTTTTTTATTTTTTTTGCTTGAACGCGATAATGTTTTCCAAACGTATACGTATAAGTCGGTACTATAACGTGGCCTTGATTCTAGAGCTGGCACCAGGTCCGAAGAATAGGATCATGATTCCGTTGTGAGAAAAAAAAAACAACTTCCCTTAACTATTTGTGTATTCCCATCAAGACAGTTTATAACTTAAATAAATAGTTTTACAATAATTCGTTAAATGCGACTTTTCAGGCCATCAACCTTGACGGTTCTCTTTTCCATTTGTTTTTTTCCAACTTTTTCTTTTATTCAAAAATAATACAAATTAGATTTAAAAGAATGTCAAAGCAAATCACACTAATATTATAAAGGCGAAAGTCTGTGAGTATGTGAGTGTGTATGTTTGTTACTTCTTCACGTCTAAGCGGCTGGAGTGATTTTAATAAAATTTGGTATAGAGTTACCTGACACCCTGGATTTACACATAGGCTAATAAACCGCGGGTAACACCGCGGCTCACAGCTAGTAGTTCATAAATATCATTGAGGTTTCATGTGAGATGTTCGATCACTCGATACATGCACCACATGCCGGCAAACCATGAATGAACATTCCATTTCTTTGAGCAGGCTTTACAGGCGTTGATGGATTTCAGCAACTGAGGTGTCGTTGAATTTGGCTAAACTGTGGATCTGACATAGTTTCAGTAATTTAACTTTAATAAATTTGCTTGTTTTGAAAAAAATATATTCTAGCGCCATGTTAAAAAATCTAATTTTAAAATTAGATTTTTTAACATAGCGAGACGTTTTCGACCGTATACGATAGTCGGAGCCTATCCAGCGTATCCATTGAAGAAATCAAAACGGTAGTGCCAAAATAATAGTACATGTCATGTTCACAGTTGGCACGCCTGCTAGATCCCCGCCGGAACCGGATGCCGTGTTAATTGGATATGTCAGATGCCACTGGCTTTCACGCCCCGAGATAGTTTCCCTAGTTGTGCTTACAAGACATTAATTATTAGGAACTCGTCTCTATGCTGTCACAAAGCGCGAAACACGGATTCGTGCGTTATAAGCACATTAAAATTGTATAAATAGTTCAACATTTTGTCCTGGAAAGGAAATTAGCTTTTCCGACTTACTTATATTTAAGTATATATTTCCAAATTTCGTTAGGCCTTATATCTCTTAACCTATCACTGCGAAAAACGGCATAGGAATGTGTTTTTAAAATGTGTATGGAGGATTTCAATACAGTTGTTTCCAAGGTAAGCAAAAAAATTCAAACGACTAATCTATGCAAACAAAGCTGAAGAGTTTGTTTGAACGCGGTAATCTCAGGAACTTCGGGCCCGAATTGTTTTTTTTTCTCTTGGGTAGTCCATATATCGACTATGGCTACATAACATCACGCTACGACCAATAGGACCGGAGCAGCAATGAAAATTTGTGCAAAAACGGGGACAATTGATGCATACGAATTCGCGCGGGTCGAAATAAAACTAGCATTTAAACTACCAACGATTAATTTCTTATTACGTTTTGTGTTAAATAAGATTTTTTATCATCGATTTTTGATCATATCATAAAAAGAAGTGATTTGACTAGAAAAAAAATAGTGACGTCATAGTCCAGTATCTGTATGAGATATCCATATAAAATCTGTATTTTGACATGTCTTCAAGGATATAGATATGTGCAAGGAGTATATATGACAAGAGAACTAAACTATGACCGAACTTCCACCAGTAGGTAAACCATTAGCTTAAAAAAATTGTCAACTTGGTTGGAATTGGAATAAAAAGTAAATGTAAACTCTTACTCATCTATTTTTCCTTCATAAAAGATACTGCCAAGATGATTCAGCCCCGATTAATAAAAACCTAAATTATTCGCAGTAAATCACTACAGTGCTATCAACTCACTGAATAAAAGTTATGGCGATGTCTTTTACGTAGGTATTTGTAATGATATATTTACAGTTGAAAATAAAAAGCACAGTAGTTGGTGGTGTTTAACTTATTTTATTTTGTGCAAGTCTTCCATCTTTTCCATAATTTTTGTCTAATCGGCGACTAGTCGGCGACTACAAATATGGGCGGATAATCGGCTTTATAGACTACGGCGACTGGTCGGTATATCTCTGGTTTTCACTTAATTGATGAGCAATTTTAAGCCTCGATTATTATCTACTCAATAATAATGACATTAAAGTAAATTCAAAATAATGGCAAAATATTACATTTTATAAAAAAATATCCTGCATTTTTGACAATGTCCTGAACTACGTGGGGTATGTGATGAATCAGGACAATGTGGCCTTTGTCACTAAACGTTGCGACAACGTTTCAGCTGCAGCTACACAAGGAATTATACCAGCTTAATCGTAACTAATCGTGCTAAATAATACACTACTTTTTAACCAGATGACTTTTACATACGATCATACCGATCATTAAAGGTTTATAATAACAACAACATCGACCTCTTTACAATATCACTTAAAGATTTTTTTTTGTGAAATTGTAAAGATGTTTTTCAAGTGTATTTACTCATAAATTTATTTATGATATTATATACTTTGAACCAAACTTTTTGCGTTCCGTATTGTAAAGTTCGTGGTCTATTGATGCGTCATGTAGGTCATCAAGACCACAACAATGAACATGAACCGTTGATTGAGATGATTTACTGACTTGCCTGCTTTGTAGTGGACACTTATCAGATGCTAATGATACGCTAGCACGCTGTCAATACACAGTTATGATCTTTAACCTACATTATACTTAAAGTGACCGAAGATACCGATACTCACTTATTCATACGTAGGTATGATCCACTCTAATGGTTTTTGCCCAGTACGCCGTAACATACTCGTACTAGGACTGCTTGGAAAGGTTCGTGACTCAGCGGCGATCCAGTAAATCTACATACGAGTATCTGCCAGGTTAAGAAACGTGATCACTGTCAGATGACCGTTATCGAAAAATGTCGCACCCTCCGCGTCTTAGAGAACATGTTAAGTCTTGCGTCTAATCTGTCTCCGGTCTGGTACTATTTCCCACTTGTGGGAGAGTAGGGAAATAGGGGTCATCCTTGTGCACAACAAAAATATCTCCTGCGTAATCTGATGAGATTGGCTTCCGGAATTGAAATTGGATAGAAGACCGGTCCCAACGCCAATCGTGCAACGTGTGGATCAAGAATAACGCTGGACCCAAAGTTGGCGCCAATGCTATTTTCCAGATCCACACGCTGGAAGAGTGGCGTTGGGATCGAAGTTGGGGCCAACGTGCGAAGTCGGCGTAAGACAACTACCTATTTATTTGCCGGTGATGTTATGGTTTTTGTTCTAGTGCGGTCCGGTGGCGGCGTATCGGATCGAGACCATTAAAGGTTTATGCCCGATTAAAATCAATTCTCGTTTTATTAATTTACAACTGTCATAAAAATTATTATCGCTCAATTAAGTACGGCAAAATATCCAGACGGTAGGTATTAAACATTAAACAAATTGAACAAAGAACAAAATACCTCAAATGTAAATAAAATTGGTCTTTGATTACCAGGCAAGATTACCATCAGATCAAACAAAGAATCACAGTAGATGACGTGCCTAACTTATTTCTGTTCGAGTATATTCTCGATCATGCAAAAAAGGTTATTTCCTCCTTTAAGAAATTTCATCTAAAACGTCTTTAAGAGAACGAAATAAACTGAGGAGAGTCTAAAGTAATATTTCAGAGCATATCTCGAGTAAAGATCTTCAGATATACCTAAAAGTAATTCCGCCGCTTAAGAGTTGTGACTGACAAGATTGATTGATGGCTAAGTAACCGACAAATTCACTCGGTCTCCAAATGCGAAACTTTAGAGGGAACTGGGAGATTTTACTTTGTACAGTTTAGAGGTTGGATATTTTTTGTTTCATTTTTTATGTGCAACTGCTGCAACACTGTCACCTGTCTCAGCCAGACATTTTTGTTAAGAGTAATATACTTAACTCAAGAGAAGAAAAATACTTATTTTGAATTATATATACATACTAGCTGACCCGCGCAACTTCGTCTGCATAAATTTTCCCTTTTTTCTTTTTTCTTCCTTTTTTTTTACAACATTTTTCATTGCTACTCCGCTCCTATTGGTCGTAGCGTGATGTTATAACCTATGGCCTTCCTCGATAAATGGGCTATCCAACAATACAATATTTTTTCAATGCGGCCCAGTAGTTCCTGAGATTATCGCGACAAACAAACAAAAAAAAAAACTCTTAGGGGTATGAAAAATAGATGTTGTCCGATTCTCAGACCTACCCAATATGTACACAAAATTTTATGAGAATCGGTCAAGCCGTTTCGAAGGAGTTTAACCACAAACACCGCGACACGAGAATTTTATACTGGGTGGCGCTAAAGTACTGGCACTAAAGAAAATACTTTTTTTTTTTTTATATGACATTTTCTGTCATTCTGTTGTTGAAAATTGTGTAGTGAACAAATGTAAAATACACTGAAAATAAACATGGACCGTTTTACTCCCCAAGAACGTGGAATAATTGTGTCAATGTTCTTACGGAATAATTCATCAGTGATTAGAACACAACGTGAATTTCGTCGACGATTTCCCCACCGTCCGGCACCGATTGGTCGCACAATTCGACGCTTTGCCACACGCCTTGAAGCAACTGGCTCAACATTGGATAGACCTAAGTCTGGGAGACCAAGAACAGGCCGTTCAGCTGAAAATATCGATGCTGTGCGCGAAGATGTGGAAGAGTGTCCAGAAACATCAACGAGGCGACATTCATTCGAAAACATTCGTCAAGAAATAACGAACATATCGCAGGAAGTGTTACGGCAAGTTATGCAAAATGTCATAAATAGGGCTCAAATGTGTATCAACTCTGGAGGTCACCATTTAAAAGACATCATCTTTAAATCCTAATGGTACGAAATTTAATGGCACAAATATACATTTAAAAAAATCTAAATCTAGTTTTCTAATTTAGAAAAAATGTTATAGCTGAACCAAATAGGGACTTTACTTTTGCGCCACCCAGTATATTAGATAATAATCACTTGTACTGTTTAATTCAACAACGCAGAGCCTGAACCGTTTTTTAAGCTGTAGGTATCCACTAAGAAAGGATTTTTCAAAATTCATCCCCTATGGGTGTAAAATAGGGGTGGCAAGATTGTATGAAACTCGATCAGTTTTGAAGTTAGATCTGTGAATTGTCGTATATGGATTTTTATTTTAAAATAAGGAAACAAGTGATTTAGCGGTTTAGAGATAAATATATTCTAAAGGGATAAAATAAGGGTAGCAAGTTGTTGTTGGGGGAAATTGCAAGCTGTTGCTTGCAGTTACTCCCGGTAGTTCTGTTATAAATTTGAATATTTTTTTAAATTTAGTATTCTTCTGATGGTTTGACAAAGTATTGTCATATTTTAATACTAATAACTAATACAGTTTTATTTCATACAAACAATCAATTTATTTTAAATAGTAGTCTGTAGTCTAAAGAGTAGAGCTTATAGTTGGGTGTGATGGGTACAGTAACGTATTACGGCTATCGGGGGAATAATACATTATACGATGATATTAGAGATAGCCTGCGTATACTGTTTTTGCTAAATAATACTCATTATTATGAGCAGATGGTTAGCAGTTGTATATAAAAATGATACGCATATACATATGTATACGACTTGACTATTGTTTTAATTATGAATTGATAAATATATAATGTATGGTGAATTTGTGATCACGAAAACAACTTTATATTGGTAACATAAAAATAATTTATATGTGTATAACCGTTTAACTTAATTCGAAGGTTCAATGCGATTGATAAATACATAACGTCATCTTAATTACAATCAATCATAGCTAATGATTAAAACGATGATGACAAAAATATTGAAAATTTCGATGTCGGTGACATGACTAAATATATTTTTAAAAAAATAATATTATTTTAATTATAAAAAAAAACATTGAGCGTAATTATACAACACTAGCTGTCCCGTGCAACTTCGTCTGCGTGAAATTTCCCCGTTTTTGCAACATTTCTCATTGCTGCTCCGCTCCTATTAGTCGTAGCGTGATGTTATATAGCCTATAGCCTTCCTTGATAAATGGGCTATCCAACAATTAAAGAATTTTTCAATTCGGACCAGTAGTTCCTGAGATTACCGCGTTCATACAAACAAATAAAAGCAGCTCTTCAGCTTTATAATTTTTATTTTTTAAAGACGACTACCGCAGTAGGGTACAAGCCCTGTGTCGCGGGGGACTTTACAAACAAGTCACAGATACCAAGTACACCCAGACTCGGAACAACAATTTGTGGACCACACAAAGTGGTGTCCCGTGTGGGAATCGAACCCACGACCTCTTGCGTAACAGTCGGATACGCTCCCATCGCGCCACAAAGGCATATTAGTATAGATTTGATGCAAAAGTATGAAAAATCTAAACTGTTTAATTCTATTAATATCTATTCTGTTTTATTTATACAAGAATATTATTCGAGTATTTTGAACCTAATATCAGTAATAGAAAAGCTAATTTACCTTGTACCGTTTTCGTAATAGGGAATTACCCTTATCTGCCTACAGGAAGCATCTTAGTTCTTCGTCGTCATCACTCGTCCTACGCATCCGGCATGTCGTATGCAAATATGACAGCGCACGTCACCACTCGAGATACGTAATGAATGACCTCTAACATACGTCACGTCAGTCTACTACGCAGTCCCATACACCGGATTTATTCATACAAACGAGCTTGAGAAACGCTCACTTAGACATCTGTCATGGACACGAAATCTCGGAACAGAGAAACATTGTAAACATTGGCAATTTGCCTGTTCTTTTCTCGGGCTTTACCTATTGTTTGTGAACAGGCATTACAAGTAAATGTAGAATCGACTTTTCACAAGTGTAGTATTATGCTTCCTAAGTGAATAAATAATTTTTATTATTATTATTATTATTATTATTATTATTGAACACTTTATTTCGAAAGTGTTCTGATACAAAATGAGGTAGAGAAAACGTTTTACTACAATATACGAGTATATTAGCCGTGTCTATACATTGATGCTATTTTAAAATAAAATCTGGAAAAAGCATGTCGGTCCATGCTCAGTGTAGGGTTCCGAAGCTATCACTTTTAAGAAATGCACTACATATGAATAAAAACGATCTGATAAGTTTACTAGCAAAACAGCGTATCTTCATGGCACTTACGTCTTTTGTTGAGAAGCGCAGTATATCGACAATAAGTCAAAAACGATATATCTGGTCATGTCCAAAATAGTTTTAGTTAAAAATATTTATTAAGCTTACGTTACCTTTGTGATTATTTTTCATACTTTTATAAAAGCGGTTTAAAAGTTAACGGAGGGGGGACACACACGTACAATTTTTGTAACTTTCCAGGCGAAAATGTTTTTATAAGACCTGTTCAATGATATGCCACACGTAGATATTTGCGATTTTTTTCCTTTTGTTAATTCAATAACTCAAATTTCAAAAGGTATTTTATTATGCGTTGCCTTTGTGAGCTGTGTCTTTAACACAGCTTTATCTTTGTTTCACAAGCCCCACTCCTACTTTCACCTGATAATTCATATATATGCTCAATATGTAAATGAATCTCTTTATTAATGATGGATAGCACAAACACGGTAAAGTGATTAATGAAAATGCAAAATCTAAATCGATAGTTTTTAATTAAAAGTTGAAATATTAATGTGTACATAAAGAGAATGAACAAATACAAGGATTAATGAAATAGATAGCCAAGAAGAAATATTAATAAAACGATTAGTGTTAATTTATGGATAGTAGTCGGTGAATTGCAGTTTCATTTGCCGTGGCTTAGGTTGCATATCGAATATAAAATAATAATAGTCCGTTCCGTATTAATCACATCCTAAACGTATTAAAAAAATAAACATAAAAAATAAAAGATGAAGTTTTTGACAGAAATAATAATTTTATTTGAATACGGTTATCGAGTTTACTCACGACTTTTATGAAATAACGATTCGAGTTATTAGCCAATATTATCTTTTTGAGTTATTGGATTATTTTTTTAAGTTGGTATCGCCAGAACATTCTAATAAAAGATAATTCCTGAAAATAAAGTTTTTTGAGAAGTAACCACAGATCCTCATATTTTACAAGACGTACCTACCGCTGGTATGCATCAAAGGAAAGTATAAAGCGGCGGTAGCATAATGGCGAAGGCGTCGGTCTCGCAATCGTGAGATCTCAGGTTCGAATCCTACCCATTATACGACCGACGTGATCCCACTCCTTACACAAGCCTTTGAGCTTAGCTGGAGGGGTGAACAAGATTGCTAGTAATGTGGGACTCAATCCCATATTGCTAGTTATCTATTTATTAATTTTAAAAAAAGTAAGGAATTCCCAAACTAAGTTTACTCAGTAATGTTAATATAACTGCATATTTTGTAAATACAAAAATGTAGCTGAAATATACAGAATCAAACATCCGTTATTTGTAACGGAGCTGGGTTGATATTGCCTTAATCGCGATCAATAAGTATATCGGTAAATACATCGCAATTTATAAAAATAACATGATCGGTATTGGTCACTGACACTTGATCTTAATATTAAAGATTTTTCGTACATAAAGATCGTTCAAGTTTATAAAGTTAGTAAACTGTTTAAAATCGATTGAGTGCACAAACATGTAATTTTGTCCGCTTATTTTTTATTAGATCTTATCAAAATTGATAAGCCGGAACACTTATGAAATTGCATCAATCGCAAAGACTTTTAAAGCGCAGTTCCAGAAAGTGAAAAGTTCGACCCAATGCAAAGCAATTGTTTAATGCATAGAAATATGTAGGACTAGCTTTCGCCCGCGGCTCCGCCCGCGTAGATGTCGGTTATCGCGATAAAAACTATTCTATGTCCATCCCCGGGACTCAAACTATCTCCATACTAAATTTCATCTAAATCGGTTTAGCTGTTTGAGCGCAAAAGCGTAACAGACAGACAGAGATACTTTCACATTTATAATATTAGTATGGATAGGTAGGCACTAATAGAACAAAAAAAACATAGAAAATTGCAACTTTTTTAGGAACTAAAGCTCAAGTTCTAAATATAATTTCATTTTTAGAGCAGCACCGAAGAAAATGCAACCCTCAAAATGCAACTTTTCAGTCACATTGTTACCACTACATGTAACAGATTTTTTTTTTTTTTCAGCAAACATCAACGTGAGGCACATCATCCGACAGGTCTTTCAAAAACATTTTATGTTCTTTAATAAACTTTTTTGATTGAGTAGGGGGAAGTCCCGTAACCCCGGACGTCTCCTAAAGCCGGACAGTATATGAATCGGTTTAAAAAAGCGCGCCAATTCGTTACTTGTGTCGCGGTTAGAAAGCCACATAGAAGTGTAGCGCGGGGGGGCACGCGCGCCAACCAGTGCCGACTCGTTCGTCGTGGAGCGTGGTGCAAATTTAGAGGTCAGTAAAAATTTCGTTCTAAGTAATATTTTAGGGTCTGTAAACCGTATTTAAAGTATGGACTCATATTAATTATGTTTAATTATTATTGACATGTTACTAAACTGCCATAATTCACGCGTTTTATTGTGATTAATAATACACAATGTGAGTAAGATTTTTTCTTGAATGTACCAAAGGGTCCCTAAGATCGGACACTCGAAATGTCCCCTAGTACCGGACATGTATTAAAGTTAGGTATTTTTGTTGTAGTAATTAATTTTATGTATTGTTTTTTTAGATTCAACATGGGTAAACCCAAACCAAGATGTAAGAATACCCCCAAATGTAAAA
The DNA here is from genome assembly GCA_945859575.2 of Herminia tarsipennalis. Taxonomy (NCBI): domain Eukaryota; kingdom Metazoa; phylum Arthropoda; class Insecta; order Lepidoptera; family Erebidae; genus Herminia; species Herminia tarsipennalis. The sequence goes on from OX243836.2 coordinate 20,031,390, forward strand.
TATTGAAAAAAGCCATCGAGAAAGTTATGTCAAAAGAGTTTTCTCTGCGAAAGTCATCTGAAGTGTACAACATACCAAAAAGTACCCTATTTGACTACATTCAAAAATTAAAACGAGGGCAGGAAATAAACCTACCACTCAAAAAAGGCAGATTTGACCCAACTTTTACCGATGGATACGAAGAAGCTCTAATTGCGCACGTGGTGGATATGTCCAATAGGTGTATGCCTTTGACTAGAAAAGAATTCCTAAAATTGGCTTTCGATCTCGCGGAGAAATTAAAACTAAACCATAGATTCAACAAGGTCAAGAAAAGTGCAGGTAAACATTTTTACTATGATTTTATCAAACGCCATCCTGAACTCAGCTTGAGAAGGCCAGAGTCAACGAGTCTTATGAGAGCTGTTGGTTTTAATAGGCCACAAGTTGACCGTTTCTTTAACAATTTAAAAGAAATGTATGAAAAATATAATTTTAGTCCATCGAACATTTATAACTGTGACGAGACAGGGGTCAGCACTGTCCAGAAGCAAGCCAAAGTACTGACACTCAAAAGTAATCGCCAAGTTGGCAAGTTGACTTCTGCAGAAAGAGGTAAAAATGTCACAGTAATGTTCTGTATGAGTGCTGCCGGCTATTTTGTCCCACCACTCTTTATATTCCCTAGAAAGAGAGTTAATGAAAGATTGATGATTGGTGCCCCATCTGAAAGCATTGCTCTGGCACAGCCAAACGGATGGATGAACGCTGAATTCTTCTTGAAGTGGATTCAATACTTTGTAAGGTTTTCAAAACCGTCTCAAGAGAAGCCCGTGCTTTTGGTCCTAGATGGTCATTGCAGTCATAAAGATCTTGCTGTTATAAGTTATGCAAAAGATAATCACGTGCACATGATAAGCACTCCACCGCACACCACCCACAAACTGCAACCCTTAGACAGGGTTTTTATGAAACCATTCAAGGATGCATATTTTGAAGCCTGTGGGTTATGGATGAGGGCCAACTCTGGTGCAAGAATAACAGAATACGAAATAGCTGCAATGGTGACACAAGCTTTCACTCGCGTTGCACGTTTGGATATAGCTAAATCTGGATTTCAATGCACTGGAATTCTACCTTTCAATCCAAATGTTTACACAGATTTAGATTTTCTGCCATCAGCTGTAACCGACATGCCCATGCAGTCTGTTGATGAAGGGAATGTTTGCAACGACGCAAATATGGATACATCCCTGGATCTGCCTCAAGAGACTTTCGAAGTCAATGAAAAGGAGAATATTGAGACGCAACCGTCGACAAGCAAAGCCATTGTCTCTGTAATTCACCAGCTATCACCAGTCCCAAATGCTGCAGCAAAGCGAGCAGTGTGTCGCCGACGAAAAGCTGAGAAAAGTGAGGTCTTGACATCCTCGCCCTACAAAAATGCGCTCGCTGAAAATAAAGCTACAAAGACCAAACCTGTTGTGGTTAAAATGCAACAACTTAAAGGCAAGAAAACTAACGACCCTACAAAAATAAAAAAAAGTAAGAAAATGACTGCAACACTAAAGACAACAATTACTGCAGCATCAAAGTCATCGACATTAGTTACCGAAAATGCAACAACTTGTTTAATCTGCCTAGAAGATAATGATGAAGATTGGATTCGCTGTCAAGCTTGTAATCAGTGGGCTCATGAAGCGTGTGCTGATTATGAAGAAGGCTCAGATATCTACATTTGTGATTTTTGCAGGTTGTACGATTAAATTTTTTTGATTTTTTTAAAAGTTCCTAGTTATGACCAAAGTTTATTAATATTACGTATAGTTTTCTTTGTTAATTGTTGATTTGTTCTATTGTAATTGATATTGTTACGAATTTATTATTAAAGTAATGTTTAAGTTCAAATTATGGAGAAAAAGTTGACTGTCCGAAATTAGGGGACCTTCTCGAAATACTTTTTTTCACTATATCAGTTTTTCCTTACTATCTACTGCATTTAAAGTAATATTTGGGACCACCTATATGTCTGTGATGATTACATATATAGTTGAGAGTTCTTTAAACCTAAATAAACAAATTACACTATAACTGTTATTTTTTTTCTTTCATTACTCCTTAAGCGTCCGGTACTCGGGGACCTCCCCCTAAATATTTCTGGAAATAATCGCTCCGAAAGTTGCATAAATAGTGCCCCCCCCTTTAACTCGGACCTTCGGACATGATGCCGTCATTGAGTTATTGCCGAAAAACTGCGTTTCTCAACAAAAGGGCGTAAACGCCATGAACATATTATGCTCTTCTGATAATGCAATTATTCAAGGCTACGGAACCCTACACTGAATATGGTCCGACATGCTCTTGCCCGGTTTCTTCAAATAGTACAGGAAAATGTCACCAATGCGAAGTCTGGGTGGACAGCTAATCCATACTAGTCCATACTTAATATTATAAACTAGCTGTGCCCGCGACTTCGTTCGCGTGGAAGTTGGGTTTATATTAAGGTAGTTTATGTTACAATTTAACTTCTGTGTAAAACATATTGGAAACATGCTCCACAATGCTCTGTGGCATCTATGGATATTAGGGCCTAGCTCTAATCAGGGCCCGACCTATGGCAAGGCAAGCCAAGCAAATGCCCAGTGCAGCAAAATGAAGGGCGACAAAGTTTATGGCGCCAGACGGTTAGAAGACAAATTATAATAGTATTTTACCAAAATGATTTGCATCACATCAAATATTACTATTATCGGTTTCGGGTTAAATGAAGCCCGAAACCGCCCAAGTACTCGCGCGAAATAGGGCTAGTGTGAGATAAGTTTTTAAAAAAATATCCTGGTTTTAAAACATTGCATTCCCGCGGTACTGTGATGCGTGTTCAAACAAACAGACAACATTCAAACGTTTCTAAAAGATATACTGAATTAGTATATCTTTTAGAAACGTTTAGTTTAAATACTAAACTACTGTCGTAGCCGAGGATTGAACAAAGTGGCGTGCAATTAGAGAGGCCTATGTCCAGCAGTGGACTGCGATAGGCTGATGATGATGATGATGAACCTGTCGTTAATTAAGATCATCATAAATTCATATCCGTAAATAATATATATATATATATATATAATACATAATCGTAAGAATTTCAGATTTATTTTTTAAATCAATTTACCTAATTCTGTTTAATTTGTATTTAAACGCCATCTATTTTCAAAACTGGATAAGTTTATTTTAATACTTGATGACTTTAAATTAAATTATACTTAAACTATCATGCATATTAAACGTAGGTAAGCAAGGTATTTAACCTAAACGCGATTTAGACCCGTAATATATATATATATTCATAATAGTTGTGCCCGCGACTTCGTTCGCGTGAAAGTCGGGTTTAAATTAAGGTAGTTTAGGTAACGAAATAACTTCTGTGTAAATATGTTGGAAACAGTCCTGTTGACTAAATACTTACTAAATAAAAATTGATCTGTTCTATTCTTTTAGATAGTTAGTTTGGTGTGCGGCTTAAGAAGTGGGTTTTCTGTTGTTTTTGTTTCATTCTTTCAACGTTATACCTACTAATATTACCTAATAATTTTTAATAGAATTTGTACGAAAATGTTGTTACTTCTCATGTGATCGTAAACTTGTAAAGCCTAAGTACTTAACTGTGATAGTTTTCCTTATAATTTTAGTATTTATACTACTACCCTGAATTTTTTCACATACCCAACATCAACCGTTTAGCTGGCAGGGGGACACTTGACTCTAACAAAAATGTTCACTATAAAGCCTAATATTATACACAAAGGAATCCTTAAATCTAAAAATAGTCTTCACAAACCCTAAACGCTTTTTAAAAGACCTATCTAATGATACCACACACGATGGGGTAGGTAGGTGAGAAAAAAATCACATCCCCACTTTACATATAAGAGAGGTACCCTTAAAAAAATAATGATTTTCAAGATTTTGTTCTTTCACTTTATCGGCGTTAGTAATTTATTCATGCAAAAGTTGCAACCTTCTAGCACTAACAGTCTCTGAGCTAAGCTGCGGACGGACGGCCATAAGGGTTCTATTTTGTCATTTTGGCTAAAAATGGGGTTTATTACATATAGTGTTACAACGCAATACTAATAATAAAACTGCTGTAACACTTTAGTAAGCAAACACAGAGCGTGTTATGTGTGTCATGCCCGCGAAAATGTCAGATATCCCTAAAGGTACGGTTGACAAACAACGACCCCCCTCCTCCCGTCACCCGAACTACTCACACTTGAACGATGTTGAGCCATTCATTATCGTTGAATTGATGAACACGTAATCTCCAACCATTACCCCAAAACATGATCCTCGATGCACCTGTGTGATGCGTGGTCAAACAAACGGACAGACAGACAAACATTTCTAAAAATCATAGCAATGTGTTTCTTTTTAAAACTTCTTTGACTAAGTATAGAACATTATTGAATACAACGCCATCTACTTTCAAGAATGTTGCCGTTGTTTTGTTGTTCACAATTTGATTTCATAGATGGCGCTACATGTACTTTTTTTACGTGTGTAATGTCTTTTTTTTTGGACGAACACATAATTTCTGGAAAATGTCGAATACTTTTTAATTATAATGTAATATTGTTTTTCATTTCTACTACGATTAATTCATTACTCTCAGCAGTGCATGCAATACCTATAATTAATTCCATAATTTACTTGATTTTTAATATAAAAAGTAATAACCAAAGTAAATAAGTTACCTATGGTCGAAAAAATAACTAAAACATTCAGAAAAATATTAAAAAGGATAAAGACAATTTATATAAATTCAAAAAGAACATATTCAGACATCAGATTCGAGCCCGGGACTTCGTTGTCAAAGTCCGCTAGCATAGCTTCGAGGCTATACTGTTCGCTACTTAACACGTCAAAATAACTGTTCTTATGAAACTTAAAAATGTTGTGTTTAGCTCCTTTTAGTTTTAGCGTGAAGTTATGCATTCCACGGGTTACACTTATAGATAATGTCTAATTGTGGAAATTTTTGTGATAAACCATTATGGTGCGACAAAAAATACGTTGCTACTCGTTCCCCATAGACGTTAGCGTAATGATTCATAGTGTAAATAATGTCCTATAGTATTTACTATAAAACTGCAAACTTTCATAAAGATCCGTCAAGTAGTTACTGTTTTATAACGAAAAATAGCTACAGACATTATCCCTTACTGCTTAGCTCCTATGGGAAAAAGCGTGATAATTTATAGCCTAAATGTTAATCTGCATCTATTAGATTGCACGTGCAAAATTTCAACCGAATCTGTACGGTAGTTTTTGCGTGATGCGTGTTCAAACAAACAGACAGACAGACAGACAGACAGACAGACAGACAGACAGACAGACAGACAGACATTTCTAAAAATGCAGCAAAGTGTTTAAATACTCTTTTCGAACATTTCCTAATATTTTTTTTCACTAAGTTCGGCCATGTACAGACACGTGAAATTTACAGTTTTATTATATGTATAGATGTGAAAGTAACTCTGTCTGTCTGTCTGTCTGTTACGCTTTCACACTCAAACCGCTAAACCGATTTAGATGAAATTTGGTATGGAGATAGTTTGAGTCCCGGGGATGAACATAGGATAGTTTTTTATCGCGATAACCCACATACACGCGGGCGGAGCCGCGGGCGAAAGCTTGTAAGAAATAAATCATCAAATAACAGAAAACTAGTCGAAACATAGTTTGAATCTGATTTGACCACGTTAATCAACCGACAGATCAGTCTACGATGAACTTTACAAATTAGGTATTTTATTGTTCGTATCATTATCCATATTGGTTATATTTAATCAATGGCTTATAAATCACTCCAGTTATTATACTATGACATCATAACACTTATATGCTTATAATAAGATCATAACTTAAATATTTTATAATGTTTCTCTATTGGCATAACATTTTATTCATTAAGTTTGATAAGGTGCTTATTTTCAATGCATAATTCACATATGTTTTGAAATTTGAGAAGCTATCTTTCTTTTTTACCCGACTACGGCTAAGTTATATGTTATGTTTTAGCAGTTAACATTTATTTTTACTTAAGGTTTACCGAACCACTTAAACTAGTAATTCAATCCAATGAGTGAGGCCACATTTTAAATGTTTGGTTAAGACACATTAAAAACAGCACTTGCCAGTGCATGTCGAACCATTCTCAGTGTAGGGTTCCGCAGTCTTGAATAATTGCATCAGCAAAAGAGCGTATGTCCATGACACTTACGCCATTTTGTTTAGAAACGCAGTTTTTCGGCAATTACTCAATGACGGTACATCCGATCATGTCCGAAATAATTTTAATGTAAAGTCACACGGTTCAAAAGTTAAAGGGACACAATTTATGCAACTTACGGTGCAATTATTTCCAAAAATATTTACTCAAGCTAAAATAATTGTTAAAAACCTTAAAGTCTTTTTGAAATACCGGTCGAATGATGTACCACACGTCGATGTTTAATGAAAAAAAAAAATCAGCTTCTGTTACATATATGGAGTGCTCCCCCTAAAAATATACATTTTTATAATTCAGTTATCAAACTAAGTAGGTAGTGGCTACTACAAGACACCGTTTCACCAAATTTCATCAATATTCATTTAGTATTCTTTGAGTAAAATGCCTGTGACATACGGACGGACAGACATACCTACAGACAGACAGACGAACATTACGAAACTATAAGGGTTCCATTTTTGCCATTTTGGCTACGGAACCCACACAAAGTAGACATTTGTGACGTAATAATGATAAATCCTATAACATTACTGCGGTCCCACATAATTATGCGTGCAAAGATTCGCTTATTCATGCGAATATAAAGGCAATTTGACCACATATTCACAAAATTTGATGCAATTAGAATGTGTAAATTGGTTGTATCATTTAAATACAGCTTCCTTTAAACAACGTAGCTTGGTGTGATGGAAACCAATCATAATTGTAGCACACCAAACAAAAATAAACGGTTGTCTGTAAAGCTAGTTTATGGACATTATTAAAATACGAGTATATATATTACGGGTCTTAATCGCGTGAATAATTCGCTGGATTGAACTACACAAACCACAGGTCCTCTCCACTGACCGTCACTATTACTCCAGGATGGCGAGGGAAGCGGTTGAAATTTACTCCAGGATGGCGAGGGAAGCGGTTGAAATCAAAAAACATGTCAATTTCAACCGAGAAGACGGATACCGTTTGTCAACATCGTGGAATCCCGTGATCGGCAAGTGTATACACCGCCGAACAAACATTACACGCCAGTGTGCAGATGTCCTTAGTGTTGTGTGTCGAAGTACCGACGGTTCCGTAATAGTGAGTGATAAAAATCAAGCGAGGGTAGTTTCCGAAACCCGCGCTTCACGGAGGCGACGCTGAGCTCAACTAGTCTTCCCGTGACCACGGCCGTTGCAATACGGTCGAAACGTCGGGCAATAAACAAGGTATTTTACCTTAAATTATTCACGCGATTAAGACCCGTAATATATATATTTTAATAATGTGTACAAATCGCGAAAGTTTATCAACATTTATAGTTTATGGACAATCATTTTATGTGATAACGTCATAAGAAAACATTGATGATATTGAATAAACAACCATGCCTGTGACATTTTTGTATTTATTATATTATATATATTATTAAAGCGGCGGTAACCTAATGGCTAAGGCATCGGTCTCGGAATCGTGAGGTCGCGGGTGCAGATCCTACCCGTTGTACTACCGTCGTGAACCCACTCCTAACACAAGCCATTGAGCTTAGCTGGAGGGATTAACAGGCTTGCTAGTAATGTGGGACCAAAATCTCCCACATTGTTATTTATCTTTAAAAAAAATGTATCGCATGTCACTGCAATCGCCAAAACATTGATGACATTGTAATAAACAACCGTGCCTGGACAGTTTTACAATACTTCAACCTATCAGCAGGCGGAACGTGACTGTGACACTTTTTCGTGTGTGCACCCGGTCATCGATTTATAAGACGTTATCACGTCAATAAAGCACTAGGTAGACTCGTAACAACCAGACGACATAAACTAGATAATACATAGAACCAGAATTTCCGCATATTATGAAGAGCCATTGAAACAGTCACAGGCACTATGTCATCTCAGTTCTAAATGCGATATTAATGCAGGTAAATGATTATAGTGTTTAATGCTTTGGACATCTACATTCCAGATAAACCAGTAATGGATATTATTCTCGTTAATGTTGCATAATAACAAACTTGTAGACGGGAATTTGCTGAGATCATTATTTTGATTCCTGATTCAATAGCGACTGAGCAGATTGATATATCTGCGAGGTTAAGTAATGTTACAACTGTCGGTCCATAGATGGATATCCATGGAGTTGTAACGTTTCGAACCGTGACCGTTTTCGAACATTGTCAAACCCCTCCGATGCTCGGAGAGTACGTTAAGCCGTCGGGCCTGCGCCTAATGTCTCTCCCACCGTGTCGGATCTCCGTTCTATCGGACATGAGAGAGAGGGAATAGAGAGTGCACTTGTGTTTGCGCATACACTCGTGCACTATAATATCTCCTGCGTAATTGGCTTGTCTTTAATGAGATTGGCGGCCGTAACCAAGATTGTTTAGAAGACTATTATCCATACTAATATTATAAATGTGAAAGTAACTCTGTCTGTCTGTCTGTTACGCTTTCACGCTCAAACAGCTAAACCGATTTAGATGAAATTTTGTATGGAGATAGTTTGAGTCCCAAGGAAGGACATAGGATAGTTTTTATCGCGATAACCGACATCCATGCGGGCGGAGCCGCGGGCGAAAGCTAGTATTGATATAATATCGTACTAGATACTGTGTCCAGTTATTTTATGAGAATGGTGGTATTTTATATACACATTATAAAAATCCCGGCAATAGTTGATTGTCTTCAAAAGCGTTGAACAGATTTTCATTAAACAAATCTAAGAACCATACCGATTAACCTACTTGTCTAATTAAAACTGCATGTGAATAAGTCCACCCATTCGGGCTCAACAAAGCCAGTGACAGAGACACAGATACTAGGTACAGGTTGGCTGACTTGGTTGGTACCATCATAGTGTCAGTCTTCCGTGAATCCGTTTTGACTGCCTCTGTGGCGCGGTGGGAGTGTATCCGACTGCTACGCAAGAGGTCGTGGGTTCGATCCCCACCCAGGATAAAACTTTGTGTGATGAGCACGATGGTTTATTCTGTGTCTGGGTGTTATTCATCTATAATATGTATGTATTTAAAAATATATAAGTACGTATCAGTTGTCTGGTTGCCATAGTAAAAGCTCTGCTTAGTTTGGGATCAGAGAGCGTTGTGTGAGTTGTCCCAAGATATTAGATATTATTATTAAATAGTGATGTCAGCATATCACTGTATTTTAATTGGAGTCCTCTGCAAGTGAATTTACTGGACAAATGAGACTTACGAATAAATGTCTGAAATAACAAGCGCTGTGCGGTGACAAGAAACAGATATTTGTCAAACAAGGATTTGGTGTTACTGTTATGGGCTTGCATGATGTTTACTTTCAGGTCCATGACCTGCTCGTTTCTTCATTTAATGATTTAAAAAAAATCGGTCGAGAGCATGTCGCACCATGCTCAGTGAAGGGTTCCGCAGCCTCGAATAATTGCATAAGCAGAAGAGCGTATGTTCATGTTAAGCCCTTTTGTTAAGAAACGCAGTTTTTCAGCAATAACTCATTACCTGTATATCTGATCATGTCCAAAATAACTTTAGTTTAAACTATTTATTAAGCGTTACCTTTGTGATTTTTTTCATATTTTTTGGTCAGACGGTTCAAAAGTTAAGGGGGGGTTCAACGGTTCAACTTTCGGAGCGATTATTTCCAATAATATTCACTTAATCAAAAAAGTTTTTTAGAAACCTTTTTTTTTTTTTAAAAGACCTGTCGAATGTTGCACCACACGTTAATTATTGATGACTTTTTTTTTAACTTCTGTTATATGTATGGAGTGCCCCCCCTGAAAATATTTATTTTTATTATTTAGCTATCAAACTAAGTAGCGGCTACTACAAGACACCTTTTCACCAAATTTCATCAATATTCATTAAGTAGTCTTTGAGTAAAATGCCTGTGACATACGGATGGACAGACAGACAGACTAACATGACGAAACTCTAAGGATATAAGGATTTCGTTTTTGCTATTTTGGCTACAGAACCCTAAAAAAGACATGTAAATCCGTCCACTCGTTTGGGCTCTACAATGCTACTGACAGTCACAGAAGTACACAGACACATAGACGCATGTATAGCACCATACATTGATCGTTGCTCGTTTAATTAAAAATCGTTGATGAAATAAAATAATAACTATAATAGTTGATAAACCTTCGCGAATTGTACACATTATGAAAATATATATATATTACGGGTCTATGGGAAACGTCGGGCAATAAACAAGGTATTTTACCTTAAATTATTCACGCAATTGAAAATGAAAAAGTCATACAATCTCTCACACACACACCCACACACACACAAACACACACATACACACACACAACGCGCAAGAGACAGTGACTGGTAAACAACTGACAAAGGAGGTATTTCTATTACAAATGTTATTTTCATTTGCTATATTATTTTAATTCGTTTTCTTTATTTAGTTAATTTTAGTACCATCAATTTTTTTTTTCTGTTTTATTAGTTTTAAGGCCATTAATTTTAATTTAATTATTATGAATGTATTTAATTAATTTTGTTTCTATTATACATTATATACTTTATTGATTTCGATTATATAGACTTTGGTGTTATTGTTTTAAATTTTAATTTAACATTATCTTTTGAATTATTTAATATCTAATATTGTTCTTCTTTTATATAACAAATAATTTAATGTTAAAGAAAAATAGTCCTAAGCTTAACCAATTGTAAACATGATTGCCGCGACACAGGCTCCGCCTAGTGAGGTTATCATAGGTATGACTTGCTATGTAATAATTGGAATTAAGACCCGTAATATACATATTTTCATAATAACTATAATAGTCCCAGTATACCTATTTGAAGTTATTGGGCGTCTCTAGAACAATAAGACAACGCTGCAGCACCTGGTTGTGGCTTTTATATGTAAATACCTACTACATGAATATTTTATTCTTTAAAATAATAACAGGTGTTTCAACACAATTAAAATAATATGTCTTAATTTATAAAAAGAAGCATGGAAATAAAATAACAAATACATTCAGAATATTAAAATAAATTCATAATATTTATTTAATATAAATTAATATTATAAATAGAGGCATTATTGTTGTTAAAATTATATAAATTATCATATTAATTTCGTTTAAGACGCCATTTTTGTTTAAAGTATGAATACATACGTATTTGTTGTAGGTAATATATATTTTTTCATCTTTAAAAAGACAACTAGCAATGTGGGATAGAGCCCCACATTACTCGCTAACTTGTTAACCTCTCCAGCTAAGCTCAAAGGTTTGTGTTAGGAGTGGGGTCCAGTAGTATAATGGGTAGGATTCAAACCCGTGACTTCACGCTTGCGAGTCCAACGCCTTAACCATTAGGATACCGCTGCTGCTATAATAATATAAATTATTATGTCGAAGTGCCAGGGTGGCCTTATGAGCTATTAGCGGCTTAATATTTGAATTAACATTATGGTAATCGATCATACGTATGTATACCTCGAGCAAGGTAAAGTCCCACAACAGTTTTAATCTTTTAAATTACACAAATGCCACTGCATCACTGACAATAGTGTCAGTGATAAGTGAACACTTTGCACATCTGACCATAAAATAGTGACATGTCTATCGGAAGACGTGTTGTTGCTACGACCCCCCCCCCCACCACCGGCACTCCAAATGTAAACGTCAAACAAATGTCACTGGCGCCCATGTTTAAAATTAGTCAATGGACTTGCTATTAAATCAAAACAGATGTTAGGTCAACGGAAATCAAATAGCAATCTAATAAACTCTCCGACACGGCCTTCCTGACCCATCTCTGTAACACAAAATATTTAATTGAAATAAACACCATGGCTGGCATCAAATCTAATTTAATTAAAACAAAACTTTTCATCAACAATTTTAATTTTAATTATAGCTAGTTTATTACTTGATTCAAATAATGAAATCGCAAACTTAATCAATAATTTAAGATAATCTGTTCGGCATGTGATTCAACTTGACGATCCAACCGGATCGCCAAGCTTCTCCCGCCTTCATGGTTTCTTACAAAACTCACACCCACCACTGTTGATTGCAATACCGCGTACACACCGACTGTTATTACTAGCAGATACCGATTTCTACTAAGCTACGGCTACAAATCAACCTGTGGTGCCATCCTTCGCCGGATAATATCCGCCAACAGTTCTAATCTTTTTAATTACACAAATGCCACTGCATCACTGAGACTATAACCACAGTAATACTTTGCACATATGACCATAAAATAGCGACGAGTCTATCAGAAAACGTGTTGTTGCTACGACCGCTCGATTAAGACTGACAAATGAGGCCAACTGCCCCACTACCCACTTCAAATATAAACGTCAAGTAAATGTCACGCCATTTAGGCGGCCATGTTTACAATGAGTCAATAGAGTTGCTTTTTTTAATCAAAACAGATGTTAAGTGTTAGATAAATATAATAATGCATTAGACGTAAGTATAAGAAGCAAGGAATTTATTACACCTTCTATGAGTAGAACTAATAAATGGTTCTATGCATAGATGGTGGATCTACGATTTAATAAGTCGACGGGTCGCCGCTTTCATCCAAATAGGTAAATCAAATATCTAGTACAAATTATATTATATTTTTTTCTTTGAAATAGTATTAATGCACCTATCTATTCGCTGTGATGTTATAAGTATTATATTATATCTTGTAAGTAACTACGGAGTGAGGAGTTCAACGAATAGATCTAATCTATAGTAATAATAAATAGCTGAAGATTTGTTTGAACGTGATAATCTCAAGAAGTAGGTACTGGGTGGAATTGAGAAATAATTCGTTTGTTGGATAGGCATGTATCGATAGATTCTATAAGCTATAAAACATCACATTATGACCAATAGGATCAAAGCAGCAATGAAAAATACAGGGAAAATTAACGCAGACAAAGTTATCTGTTTCAGCTAGTATTTCATAGGACACCAATCAGAGATGGGTTGACTTTCATTTCAAACAGCCAAACAAAACATTTTCTTTGTTTATCGTGTAATTTTAACTTTTTCTTTGTTGAGATAAGTACAAATCTTATCATTTTCACAGTTCATTTTTTTTCTTCTTCATAATAAATATGCTCATTTTATCGGAAGATACTCATACAATGTAATGCCTCTTAAACTTGTATAATTTATAGTGTATATCAAATTAATGATGTACTTCATTAATTTAATGATTTTATTAATAAGGCCCATATATTCAGCTCTCGTATTGTTGACAGTTTAATTAAGAGTAACGTTGTGGCTATACCTTTATTTGTATTATTATGTTAAATGCAGATATGTCACTATACTTTAAATGCATCTCAATGTGATATCTTACATTATTTTATTCCAGAATTTTGCTCAATTAAGTACTTAATACTTAGCAATATACAGTCATGAACGAACAAGCTCATGAAGTTTAAAACTTATTACCTACGTAAGACTACAGGCAGCAATGGCAATGCATCAAATATCGCAATATCATTATCGAAGCCGAAATTAGTTTTCGCGATCGTTAATAAAAGAATTTTAACGCCTCGACCGGCTCATGCAGTAAGAAAAAGAAAGAATTTGCGACCAATATCGTCTCGAAGCAATTTAATCTTACGAGTCTCATACCCGGATACGAATTCCCCAATCAGAGAAGTATTCAGGCTTCGAACGCGTGGGTTTTGTACACTAAAATCATAAATCACGCATTTATTTCGTGAAGCACGGAGCGTTGCGGCCACGGGACGTGCTTATCTGTTATTTGCAGCGAGAACGCAGTGCTGTACTGGCGGTTTTCGCCAACATGTTGATAAATATTGGGGTACACTAGATATAATGCCAGCGGTTTGTCGATTGTCCGATCGGGTACTGTAAATCTAAGCAGAAGTGTAGTGTAGACTGATGCAAATTATTGCTTAATCGACTGAATTTATGCACTAAGCTCAATGCTTTATGAAATAGACTGAGATTGAGTCATTCATTGATCGATTGTGAGTAAGTTTTGACCTTTGACAGTTTGACACGCATTGTGGAAAGGCCATAAACTTGAGAGCTGCTGATTCAATTATCATATTTCGGAGACATATTCAAATTCTTCATGTAAACATAGTAAACAGGATATTACGTAGGTTTTCGAGCTTGTAGGAATGTAGTTTGTTTAGGTCAACTTCGACAGGCTTCTTTGAATACCTAATCTGTAATTTAATTACTGTTAATATAAGCCTGATGAAGACTAACATCGTGTGATTTTTGACATGAGAAATCGAAATAAATACTCAAGAATATTTGGATCGATTTCTTTAGGTATTTGTAGCTAATCGCATTATAAAAGTGTAACAAAAATGTGTGGTCTGTATTAAAAAAAGTCGAAATACTTTATTAATTTAGGTTACAAATTGAAAGCGGCGGTAGCCTAATGGCTAAGGCATCGGTCTCGCAATCGTGAGGTCGCGGATTCGAATCCTACCCATTATACTACCGACGTGAACCCACTCCTAACACAAGCCTTTGAGCTTAGCTGGAGGGGTTAACAAGATTGCTAGTAATGTGGGACTCAATCCCACATTGCTAGTTATCTTTAAAAAAAAAAAAAAAAATGCAACGCTTATGAACGTCAGACAAAATATGGAATAGAATGATTCTACATTTAATGCCAAGTTCGCAAGAGTAAAGCCGTGAGTAAAGAACTTGGCAATAAAAACTCAGGACCACTATAGGATAGTAGCGGACAGTATGGACCATCCATAAGTTCTGCATCTGTCATGATATCATATCCGATTGCAATAATATGGCAGACTTAAATGTAGTGTCCTTTTTCAAATTTCTTCAAAACTAACACAACCAAACTAGGAAGGGCTTGTACTATGGCTACCAGACAATTATTATAGATAAATTACACTCGGAATAAAAATGCTGTAAAAAAGGAATTATAAAAGTAGACATAATTGGAGTTAGTTAACATAGACATATACTGCACTTATTTTTTTTTTCTTATTATTTACCACAAAATGATTATGTCGCTCGATAGAGCGACATAATAATTTAGTTTTTTTATTTCATATTGTCTTTTACGTTGCTATATTTAGCAACGTTTAGGTAAAAAGTTACATAAAATGTTTCTAAATCTAAACACATACTTTTTTTTTTATTTATTGGTTTATATTAATTGGACTGATCTGAGGGGTGTGAGGCAAACATCAAGATGTAAAGTTTAATTAATAATTTGAGTAAGAAAAGAATTTTACAAATCGGTACACTTGTCTGTGAGTAATCGGATAACAAACATTTAAAAAAAAATATAGTCGAATTGAGAACCCCCTTTTTTTAAGTCATAAATAAAAAAAATATATAAGAAGATTAATTATTTATTATTAATTTGAAAAAAAAATGGTTTAGGCACTGAGTAACATGTGAACATAAGGACATTAAATTTGAATACCTTTCTGTTACACGTTGCATATGAAATTCTTGGCTTGAATCAGCTACCCATTCTACCTCCCAAAACAGTGTGGTAACGACAGATTCATTTACTTACATTACACACGCAGCAAGGATTTGAGACGCATGTTTGGATTCAATAATACGATTCTGATATACATACATTATGTAAGACTGAGGTGTTCAAACACGAGAAGCTTATAGTAGTTCTGTAAACACATAACGCATCCATCAACGAGGCTTAATGGCTTATCCAAATCAATTAGAAACTTGAGGCTTACGTTCAGTATCAGATCACATCTACATATTATATTATGTACATGTCTATTGCTTTGTGGTAGGCAGTAGTTTTAGTGAGTGCTTTCAGCAATCAATCATATTTTGTGAATGACCACTTTTGAATGAGGGGTCGTAGATAGGTGCCCGGTATGTCTTTAGATTGTGTCATCACTAATAATTATTATTGAGCTCATGGTCCATTAGAACTACTAAGGCGAGGATTAATCTTGCGTCAGCAGCTCTACATGCTGTAAAAATATATATATTACGGGTCTTAATCGCGTGAATAATTAACAGTACCTACTGCCGTGGTCACGGGTAGACTGACGTTGCAATACAGTCGAAACGTCAGTTAATAAACAAGGTATTTTACCTTAAATTATTCACGCGATTAAGACCCGCAATATATATCTTTTCATGTGTACAAATCGCGAAAGTCTATCGACATTTATAGTCAAATACCTAAGAATACAAATAGATGAAGTCCTTTCATACCACGCTTATATTGAAACACTGTTTTTATTTGGCCGGTGTTTAGTCAATTGTATCACCTAACCCCCGCCCTCCCCTCCTGATAAATAACCCTAGGTACTATAAGACCTATTAAATAATAGTATTATATAGATATTTTGTAATAGGTACTATTCATCTGAGGGGAAGTTTCATTGATAATTTTGGATTGTAAGAAAATTTAATTCTCGCATTGATATGGTAAAAGAGTTTTGACGTAATCATCAATTTGAGATAATTTTTGAGTTTAATAAAAACGGGATGATTTTTAACATACAAATAACCTCCCGCTCGTGGCTTTTTTTGGAAAATATTAAATAATGGTGACTGCCTCTGTGGCGCGGTGGGAGTGTGTCCGACTGCTACGCAAGAGGTCGTGGGTTCGATTCCCACACGGGACACCACTTTGTGTGATCCACAAATTGTTGTTCCGGGTCTGGGTGTAATTTGTGTCCGTGACTTGTATGTTTGTAAAGTCCCCCGTGACACAGGGCTTGTACCCTACTGCGGGAGTTGTCTTTAAAAAAAAAAAAATTAACCCTTAATCACCTGCCGCTTGTTTTTAGAGTTATGACTTTAATACTTACAGACTATTTTATATTTGAAACACTGTTAATCTGGAAATGTCTGAAATGCTAGCTTAATAACGAACAGGTAGCAAACATTCCACACATTTTTGTGCGAATTCAATCATCTAATACCTAAATAATTTATCATTATGGCGTCAACTTTATCAAATTTACATAAAACAATCATATATCACTCGGACACTTGTCATTGTAAGGTAGTCTTCCTAGTATATTATGATATATTGACCAAGTTAAACGTTTCTATTTAAGATATAGACGATTGAATACGTCGGAATTTGATATTTGGAACATAATTATTCATAAAATGTTCTAATCTTGGTGAACTAACACGACTTTGTAATAACCTATATAAAAGTTTATGAGTCTGTCTCGTTATTGTTATGATTTCCTACATTTTTATCGTTCTCACAACAAAAAGAAGTAACGTAAAATTAATGGGATCATTTGTTAGTCTGTATGTCAGTGTTAGAAATAAACAAAATGGTTTCGTGGAAAAGAATTGCATCAAACGTGGGTTCAGTGAATTGCAAGAAATGGAAAATAACTTCAATCAAATACAATGTCTAAAAACTCTTGTTTACTATTTTCATGGTTCTGTCTGCTTTTTCTATTCAAATTCAATGGGTGCTGAATATCGATTCATTTGATTGATCGGATTGAAACGATAGGAAATGGATCGCCTATTTGCTTTACACGTTTTTACGGCTGTGTATCTCGTATCCCTACGTCAAAGTTTATACAAGTGGAGTGCAAATAAAGCGTTATCAATAAATCTATCCAAATCTGTTTTCACAATATCCATACGCTTCCAATCCGCTGAGAATCGACACGTACGTGCTATGGCAAAGTGGTGTGTTTAAGTATTGATATAGAGGCTAGTGGTACCGCACTATAACGCTCACAATATCAACTTAAATTTGTGTAATGTGAAAGATTGCCAAGGTTAAGCAAATGTATGTTGTAGACTTACGGCCGGTCTCAATAATCTACGTATCGATGGATTTGGCTACTAGAGGTAAAATTTTGACATATTTTGTATGGAGCTTATGTCAAACATATACCTCTAGTAGCCAAATCCATCGATAGTTAGATTATTGAGACCGGCCGTTAGTAGTTTATAATTTGCCTAACTTTGACAATCTTTCACACTACAAAATTAAACTTAAAGCAGTTGAAGCTATGGAAAAAGCCTAGTGGCTTTAGAATTATATAGACTGAATTTTAAATCGGATGCCTATGTCATTATAACTAACTGCGTGCCATAATACTCAATGTAATCCTTTCAGTGGTAATAGGTGAGTTAGTCACTTTTACTCGTGCAGCGCACATATAGACATCAACATCATTTTTAAAATGTCATAGTATTTACAATCATTTTGTTTGGAAGGCGTTCCAAGATTCCATGTCCGTGAGAGTGCATCAAATGCGCATTCTCTGAATGTTACCATCTGTACTATTGGTATTTTGTGGTCACAGTTCTTAAAATGTTATTTAATAGGTAGGTACAGATTCTTTGAATCAAATCAAACCTCCTTTGTTTACAATATATTGTCAAATAACGTCTTCAATTATCGAGTAGGTACAGGGAGTGTTTTCCATTGAATACAATTAACCTAACCTTTAAATATCGTAACACCTTACGGTTTCGTAAATCTGATGACATTCATTCTGTGGAAACACTGAGTCTAGAGGTATGACTAGAGTCTGACTAACACGAATATTGGAATAAGTTGTTTGTAGAAACAGCTCTGCCGTTGTTGTGTGGGCCTAACCTACCGGCAGGCTTCATGGCGGGCCGCGCAGCGTACATAAAAGTTATCAGCGTATATAACATTTTATTTTGGCAGTTTTGTAACACTTGATGTATGTACAATATAGAGCGGTTTTAAATTCGCTAAAATAAAATAGCGTCCTAATAACTTTACTTCGTCAAATAAAGCATAAAGCGGAAAACTATTCCGATTAATTTAGCTTTTCATTAAAATAAAAACTGAAAGAGTTTATCGATTACCGCGCCTTTCTTTTGAATCAAGGGTTTAAACAAATAGTTATTCTATTTCTACGTGCATTATGAACTTAAAAACTAAACGTGTATTTAAGAGTATGGTCTAAGCCCTAGGCCGTCTTACGGCCGGTCTCAATAATCTGACTATCGATGGATTTGGCTACTAGAGGTAGAATTTTGACATATTTTGTATGGAGCTTATGTCAAATATATACCTCTAGTAGTCAAATCCACCGATACTTAGATTATTGAGACCGGCCGTTAGTCGGTACCACTACAGTGTCAATTATTATTCTATGAAATAGTAATGTTAACGCATCTCTGTGTTTCTGTTGAAGAGCACTGTAGTAAGTGAGATTTACCAACTAATGTCTCAAGCGGCGGTACGGTAGCCTAATGGCTAATGCATCGGTCTCGCAATCGTGATCGCGGGTTCTAATCCTACTCATTATACAGCTTAGCTGGAGGGGTTAACAAGATTGCTATAGGCCGACCGCTTAACTCGTATATCGCCTGCGGTAAGAAGGGAGCGCGGGGTGATGTTAACGGGTGGGTGAGCGGGGTGCGCGGGACAGAGAACTCACGTTCTCTGTCCCGCGCACCCCGAAAAAGAAAAACGGTGACATTCAGATCTTTGCCAAAGGATTTGGGTGGCACTGGCACTGTTATGACCTAGAGTGACTATTATCATCAGGCGCATGAACTGCTCGTATTTTAATTTTATTGCATAACAAAAACTAATAATAATAATAATATCTTAGGACGACTCACACAACGCTATCTGATCCCAAACTAAGCAGAGCTTATACTATGGAAACCAGACAACTGATAAACATACTTATATATTTCTAAATACATACATATTATAGATAAATAACACCCAGACACAGAATAAACCATCGTGCTCATCACACAAAGTTTTATCCTGGGTGGGGATAGAACCCACGACCTCTTGCATAGCAGTGGGATATACTCCCACCGCGCCACAGAGTCAGTATTTTAAATATTTTAACTATCAAAACGAATACAAGGTACCATTAATTTCATCCTTATTTCGTATCGAACACTGGGTAATACCTTCGAGATATCTTAATAACTACGAATTTGGATATCCATTCGTATAATAAACGCTTAATGGAATTGAATTTCGCATTCCCAAACTCATAACGAGCAAATGACCAGAACTGAACACTAGTTATTCCATAAAATTGATTAAAACGGATCCATGAAATTGGAATTTAAATTAAGTAATAGAAGTTAATGAAACTGAGTTATGAAAGTGGATCATCAATAGCTTTAACCTAGATACATAACAAGGTGTATAAATATGGATCTAGATTAGGTTTAAATAAAAACTAGCTGACCCGCGCAATGTCGTCTGCGTAAATTTTTCCCATTTTTGTAATATTTTTCGTGAATGCTTCGCTCTTATTGGTAGTAGCGTGATGTTATATACTATACCTATAGGACTAGCCTATAGTCTTACTTAATAAATGGGTTTCCAACACTAAAATATTTTTTTAAATTAAAACTAGTAATTACTGAGATTATCGCATTCAACCAGATAAAGCTTTATATAATATTATGTTTATAATGTAATTGATTGTGTGTCTTATATTTTATAAAAAAAAAGCCGGCGAAGTGTGAGTCGGACTCGCGCATGAAGGGTTCCGTACCATTAGCAAAAAATCATGCCTGTTGTGTGGGAGTCCCTCTTAAATATTTATATATAGTTATTTTAATTTAATTATTTATTTTTAAAGTGAATATATAACTTATTATTCTGTGAATATTTCAAGCGTCTACCTGTTGCCGTTATAAATATCTAGCAAAAACGATCAAAAATCACATTTGTTGTGTGGGTCCCCCTTAAATATTTTATACCCGACTGTAAGGATGTTATGATGATGGATTTTTCGCGAGTATCTTGTATGTATGGATGTAATATTCTTTATTACCTCATATCTCACAAACCACTAGACGGATTAATACAATTAAGACGTTGTTAGATTTGGCTTGACCATCCAAGTATTCTTAGATAAGTGACGTTTAAAAAAAACAAACATGGCGGCTGTGAGATGTCAAAATTAAGAGGTGTCAAATAAAACTTGTGTCGAATACTGCAATGCAAATTAAAGGGTTCATCCAAAGTATTTCAAAAAGGTATAACATGATTTTGTCTGTAGGTAATACTAAAAAAGTTAGTTCCCATTAACCATTATTTCTTCAATTTTCAATCCTTGACAGTAGCTGTGATAAAAGTTAGTTCTTACACCCTACAACTACTTAGAAGTAATGAATAAATTAAAAAAAAAAAAGACGGATGGACAGCAGAGTCTGAGTAATAAGGACCCAACGGGTAATTTGGGTACGGAACCCTAAACACAGATGTAGGTAGTATGTGTACTAACATTATGTTCCATTTTTTTATGTACCTACATAATTGAATGACAAGAAAGTATGCGATAAAGACTATTATTATGTCCTTTCCTGGGACTCAAACTATCTCCATACAAAATTTCATCTAAATCGGTTCAGAGGTTTAAGCAGGAGAAATTGTACTATAATATTGTAACCATATTTCTGTTATAGCGGCGGTAGCCTGATGGCATGATTGGACTTGCAATCGTGAGGTCGCGGATTCGAATCCTATGCATTATACTACCGACGCGTGAATCCACTTCTAACACAAGCCATCGAGCTTAGCTGGAGGAGTTAAAAGGATTACTAGTAATTTAGGACCATAATCCCACATTGCTAGATATCTTTAAAAAAAATAGTATGTATTAGTCATTAACTTTTATAACCTATTTGATAGAAGTCCTAAGACCCCAAAATAGTAGTCACAAAAGTTTTTTTCTAAAATTTTTGGCAAAAAATAGAAAAAACCTACCCTCAATTGAATTGATAAATCTGATCAATTTCAGGGATTTAAAAGATAGAATTTTTAAAAGGTCTTAAACATTTTTAACAATCAAAGAAGTAAGTACCTTTAAGCAATACTTCTTTAAACAATCGTTCCCAAAGGAGTGGTATCTACATCTACGTTATTTAAAATGCAATGTTGAGTACCATGAACTGGTACCTGGAGACCATTCTAGCTAAGATCTAAAACTTGCCCCTCCAGAATAAATCTTATAGGTAATTGTGAAATTTGTGATTCATTCATTCTTCTTGAACCTGTAAATTTTCAGAAAGATATTTCTTGTGATGTAGAACTGGGATAAGAAAGGATTAAAAGGGAGTAAACAAAATGAATGCGAGTGAAGCCGCGGGCATAGGTCTATTTGTTTGTTTAAACGCGATAATCTCAGAAACAACTAGTTCGAATTGAAAATATATTTTACTGTTTGATGCGTTATTTATCGAGGACGGCTATAGGCTATATAACATCACGCTATGACTAATAGGAGCGGAGCAGCAATGAAAAATGTTGAAAAAACGAGGAAAATTGACGCTGACGAAGTTGTGCGAATACTTTTAATACCATAAAGAGGAAAGATTTGGTTGTTTGTTTGCATTGAATAGGCTCCGAAACCTCAAGGCCGATTTTAAAAATTCTTTCAGCATAAGAAATCTGTCATTATCGGGAAGTAACATAGACTATATTTTATTGTCGAAAAAAATTGAGATCCCTACGAATACGATACGCTACGATATGACATCAGTGCGTAGCCGGTGCAGGAAGCTAGTGTAATATAAACATGGTGAATACATTTCAGTGGCATCTCAAGGAATATTCACAACAAATTACAAACATGACTACCACGTTATGATACAATTTTTTTATTACTTTCATACCATATTAAGTAAATCCAAATTCATAAGGTCGTGTACAGGAAGGCTGTAAAAATGTGGTGTTAAAAATCGTCGCATTAAACTGGAATGATGACACCTTTGTATCCTTTTGAGAGGTTATAAACGTATTTACTCCTACTTAAAAGGCTTGAGACGGACAATACACATTGTAAATCTGTTGTTAAAAAACATAATGTATTGTATACTACAAGTCATCGGTTTTCTTATATACTTCGTATTTTGGCCAGTAACTTAATAGTGCCCACCCACACGTAACTTTTTTATTTTTAAGATCGGTTCTTACTAAATTGTAGGTATATGACTTTATATGACTCTAACATAGGATACATTGACTTTAAAATTATTAATATGAGAATGCAAAATTTAAGGAAAACATTCTTTATATAGTTTACATTAAAACAAAAACTTTGAGGACGTGATCCATACGTGACGTAATGTAGGCATCTGATTTTTGGAAATGCATCCCGTTGGGAAAGGGGGGTGGTTAAAGTTGTGGCTGTAAGTTTGTATGAAACTCTGTCAGTTTTAAAGTTATATTTGTGAAATTTAACTTTAAGTCTCTATTTTGTTTGGAGGCTTTTGTCCTGTTGGATATGCAAGCCTCATCGTGCCCTGGTCAGATGTATCACAACAACAACAAGTAATCTATTTAATTTAAAATTATATTATAAGAGAGATTACATTATAGAAATTATTTTTTATTTCAGCTTCACCTGATGGGTTCATTATTACATATAAAAAAGCACCCGTATCCCATCTGTTGATATCATATGTTTGCATCAATGAGTCTCTCAAATTTTTATGTTTAACACATTTCATAAGGATGTGTCTAATGTGCCACAAATATCACAATTTGGTAAACTTTTTTGATGGATAGTGCCCCGAGTGCAAACGATTTAACGTTACAATTTGGTTTTTTGATGTATAATAATGAAATGCGTTTAAATCAACCCCTAAGAAGGTAAGGCAGGGGTTGTAAGTTGGAATGAAACACCATCACTTTTGTAGTCTGATCTGTAAAGAAATGTATTTGCTTTTGTGGTTATAAATAAAGATACATTTTTTTCAGCATTTTGATTGAGAGCAAAAGTCAACCCCTTACGGGGTAAAGTCATCCACGAGGGCGACAGCTAATGAGTACATTTTATAAATGTGAAGACAGTAATGAGAAAGTCTGGCTGTTACGTTTTTACGCTTAAACCGCTCAATCAATTTTAATAAAATTTGAAATACAGATAGTTTGAGTACCGGAGAAGGATAGCTTATATCGAGATAATCGCTATCACGCAGGCGAAGCCACGGGCGAAAGCTATTATATTTAAAAAAGTTAAAGAGTTTGTTTGTTTGAACGCGTTAATCTCTGAAGACACTAGGCCTATTTAGATGAAATTTTAGGCAGCTTAAAGCTTAAGGAAGTTTATAGATTAATTTTTAACGCGATCCGATTCAGGAGGCAAAAGCTTTATTAAACGGAAATCTAGAATTTAGTCGTATTGAAAGGGCAAAGAAAAAGGTGAAATAGTGTTACAGTTCTTACTAATTGCTATTTGATTGACTAGAAAAACCGTAACGACTTAAATCCCTTTACTAATCTAAATTGCTTTGCAAAGATCGCGAGCTATTTCTCGATTAATTGCAACAACAAACTGCAGCCAGACGTTAATCAATTTAGCACTTAAGCATTGTTTTCTGCTCAACTTTAAACTTAAATTTCTACAGAACACAATGTCAAGATGTCAAATGGACATTTCATATTTATTGCAGCGAAATGCTTGTCACCATTTAAGGCTTTTATAATGCGTCATCAATATTTTTGCGAGTGACTTTTGAAATATGTGAACTAAGGTGGGTAGGACTCCTTAGATGACACTCTGTAAAATAAGACAAAGGAATCTAAAGACGAACCAAAATATAGAAAAAATATTGTAAACACATCGGAATGTTGAATATTTTAACGCCTACGTTGACGAAGTTTGTTTTGAATTCTGCTCTAGTTTTAAATGTTCTTTTTTGCATGTTCAATACTCGATTTCTACATACATAAATACGTTATAAGATGTCAAAATTAAGCTGTTGTATATTATGTGACATCAAGGTTGCTTGGGTATCATACAATGAACTATCCTTGTCTTAATCGCATTCTTTATTATAGAACTTGAAGCTTGACTTTGGTTTTTACGATTATTTTTGTAAATTAGAAATATATACAAAAATAGTGTCATGATTTATCTCCATGTCAAATTAATTCTTGTGAAACGCTTAAGTGAAATCTTTTAGCAATGACATTAAAGTTTTATTGAAAATCCGGTAGATAAGTATTGTGCTAATTGATCAGGCATTCCATCGGATTTTACTCGATATAATGACGTCATTTTAATTTGACTATTATATTTGGTTTCCGCATACTAGCAATTAATTTTGCGATCGTAAAAATGCTCGATTAACATTCTTTACAGGTAAGTAATATCTTCTAGCAAAATTTATCGTGACACCCGAGCGAAATATAATCGCGATAATTGTAGCAAAAAAGTAGTCAAAAGATATTCACAGCGTATAAGATTCGTTGTGATATTTAACTTACTTTTTTTAGAGTTGTGGCGCGAGTCTGGTCTGAGGTCATCGGATTTCGGCGGCCTTGCGCGGTCGCCGACCATCGATGACACCGCGACCCACGACATTTGCAATACGGCGTCTCGCAGAAGGTCGGCTCACAGCTGAACAAAAAATATTGACAGACACGTACGGAGCTATCAATGTGAGCCATCTCGATTGACGATTCGTCCAAATTCGACCGATACCTGTGTACATGCGCGTCTATGTGTGAGTGAGCCTGTTTTAGCTCGTTGTAGAGACCCGTCCATCTGTATTTATCTGATTTGTGTCTTGTGTTACCAGATATCGATATTCAATTTATAACACAAGTTAAATCCAACACATAAGGTACTATTTTGAATGGATATCAAATTTAAAATGTTGAGGCGTAGGCGAATGCGATTGGCCTAATAATATAAACGTCACAAATTAGAACAATATAATGCTGTGTTTTTGCAATATATTATTTGTTTATCAAAATTTATTAGATGGTGTTCATTATTGTGGACAAGGTGTTATTTTAAAGAGAATACTTTCAAAAGCTTTGACTGCCTCTGTGGCGCGGTGGGACTGTATCCGACTGCTTCGCAAGAGGTCGTGGCTTTGATTTCCACCCAGGATAAAACTTTGTGTGATGAGCACGATGGTTTATTCTGTGCCTGGGTGTAATTTATCTATTATATGTATGTATTAAAAAATATATAAGTATATTTATCAGTTGTCTGGTTACTATAGTACAAGCTCTGCTTAATTTGGAATCAGATAATGTTGTGGGTTGACCAAAGATATTATTATTATTATTAGAAGCTATATACATAACTCAAGCTTGACAAGTAGCCTAGTGTTTAAGAGTTCGAATTCGCGATTGAGAAGCTCGAATCCAACATTAAACTACTGACAACGTGAACCTACTCTTATTATAGGCAATATATGTTAGTTGAAGGTGAATTCGCTTGTACCTAATATTTATTAGGTACTAGCAGTTTAGCTAGCCCCTCTTTACGGCACAAGCAAAGTGGGTCATACGATCCACTTTGTTTGTGCCGTAATCTATACAGAACAGAAAACCTGCGGTGGACCCGCGTGGAGGATTCGACCAGCATGCTCCCTCAGAGATGAAGCCTGTGTTCCAGTCTCCTGTGGAAGGAACTTTTACGGATGAATACTGTGTGAAATTTAATAGTTTGTATTTCCATGCAATGATAGAATACTGGGTTAAGTGAAATGAGTTAAGCTGGATCATTAGCCAACAACATTTCATCCTTATGAAAATTTGCGGTACTTTCGAATAATTGGTAGTTAATCTCTGCCAATAATATTCTCGGTGATAAAAGCAATTTACAATACACACAAACAAACCGATATACGAGTACCCATAGATGCACGTGATAAAGATTGATAAATTATAATAATTTATCATAAATTGATAATTTTGAACGATCGCGAGTCGTTAAGTAATAATATAATTGATTAGTAAACCAAATATAAATAATTCGCAAACTAGATTGTTTTTTGTAGTTTTAAGTAAATAACATTTTATTCTAAAGGTTAATGAGGTCATGACGTACAAATATTAACGTAAAGGAACATTTTGAAATTTATGTAAAGTCAAATATTTTATAGCGGAATAATACTATATGGTAGAAGTGGCATGAAAGACCCAGTTTACTAAACGGAGTAAAAAAGTATACTTTTATTGAAAGAGATGATGATATTTTCTTCTCAAGTTATTATTTATTTATAAAAGTAGATAATTTTATACGAAAAGCCTTATACACAATTAAAATAAATTTAAAAAAAATAGAAAGACATCTATTTTAGGAAATGGGTCTTTTGGCTCTTTCACAACGTTTCGATATTGAAACAGCTTGTTCATTGCGAAGAAGCTGTGCAACGTATCAGTAATTTTAAGTCATTCTTACAAACGCTTTAATCTTAACATATTATTTAGTCATAATAAACATAAACAAAATAACAAATAATATCTTCTATCAAAAACGACATCAGAAAAAACTTTTAAAATACTGCTCACTTAATGCTTCAAAACCTTGTGATGAATGAACCAGCTTTTTCGAGGCTCATTCACCTGGCTCTTTCATAACTTATTTAGAAAAAATTATATAGCCTTCAAAATAACAACAATATCAAAACTTTTGCGGCCCAGTTTTTACGCAACTGCAAGGCAAATAATTATTGCCAAAAAATAAAATCGCCAACCGAATCCTTTCCTAAACTACCGAAGCCTTCAGGGAACTGACAAGTCAATGGACAAAAAGTTCCTTAAAAAAAGAGAAAAAATAAAACTACCCAAATAACGCAAGTGGCTCTTTCAAAACCTGGCACCTTCATGGCACTTCTCCCCTACCTATACCTAAGTATTTTTATTCAAATATTTTACTCTATATACCTAATATGTTTTGTAAACAAAGTAATAACATTTTTCTGCGACGTATATTATTCTTTAATACTTAGGCAGGTGACCAATGAAAACTACGCCATGATTTTCAAAGAAACTGCGATAAAGTAAAACAGTCGTGTTAATCACAGTCAACCTAATATTCTAATCAGGAAAATAATTATGATAAATCAAGCAAGGTGAATTTTTAATTACACATATTGCCTGACTGATGACTGCCTCTGTGGCGCGGTAGGAGTGTGTCTGACTGCTACGCAAGAGGACGACCTCTTGCGTCTTGGGTTCGATTCCCACACGAGACACCACTTTGTGTGATCCACAAATTGTTGTTCCGAGTCTGGGTGTACTTTGTGTCCGTGACTTGTATGTTTGTAAAGTCCCCCGCGACACAGGGCTTGAACACTAATGCGGGAATCGTCTTTAAAAAAAAAAAAAATTTTTTTTAAAGACTTTATATATATATATATATAAATATATATATATATATAAATATAAATATATATATATATATATATATATATATATATAAATATACAACGTACACAACTTAATAGGCAATCAAAAAGATTACCCTTCTTCTAGTGCAGTCGAGTAATAAATAAAACAGTAATAATTTAAGTTACTCAGAATTTTCTCGCAATTTGAGGGGTACCCCAATATCGATCATGATTCATATAGCTATTGGAAAAATAATTGCCATAAAATATCGATATCTATAAATAAATTATCAGAAAGGTTCACGCTTGACCACATTTTGTTAGTTTTGACCTAGACCTTTACGAACTCAATTCTGAGATACTATGGGGCACACACATGCTATTTTATTCACATTATCTTTGTCTGTGATGCCAATGTATCGATTTCAATTCCAAGTAGGTGTGTAAGAGTCTATTATTTAGAAATACAATAGATATAGGAAAACAGTTAGATAATATAATGAGGAGACCGTTGACATTTGAACTATCTTTGACGTATAATTTTGTACACGTCAAGTTGGTTTTAAGATAAGAAAATAGGTACCTATAATAAGCTTCTGCCCTGAATACTGTAGTATTTGAAAAAAAGTACATAATAAATATCTGTCATTCTTATGGTTGCTAAAAATATTTTTTTATTAGATATGATGCAATAAATGTTGTTGCATATTTTATTGATAGGTATATTTTACAATAAAAATAAATATAGGTTCTGGCTAAAAAAAAGGTTTTTGTTGGTTATTATTTACAAATAATGTGTCTAATTACTAGATATTTCAGTAAATGGGTTTGATTTGTATCATAACATCGATCGTAATCATCTGTGAACATATTGAGGTTGACATAGAGAAATGTAGGATTTTTATCGAAGAAAGTGAAGAATTTTATATGCATTTAGTAGTATTCTAATCTATAATTCAGAGATTATCAAATCAGCCATTAATATCAAAGCAAACTTATTATATTTGACCGTGATTCCTATTTAGAACGGGCTGTAAATCGCGACTTACCTTAGTGTTAATAAATATATACTTTTTTATAAAATTTTGTAGATTTCACAAAAAACCCGTGGTTTAAAAGTAGCTTATTTAAACCAATCTAACGAAGTGTGGCTCCCCACTCATTCATTTCATTCATTTTATAGATTATCCGCAAAATACAGAGAAATGGCCAAAAATAAACACGTTATTGTAAGGGCATAGAATTTCAACGTATAGATAGATAAATATACCTAAAGAATTGGGAAAAAAAAAAAACTAAGAGACAATTCCAATGAAAATGATAAGTCACTGTTCCACCGATGCAGTTTATTTTTAGTTACAGTTTTTTCTATAATCTAAAAGCTTAGCACAATTCGGTACATTAACACATAACGGCATTAGGATCTGAATGCATGCGTATCGATGTCAGAACCACAAAAAAAAACCTTTTACCAATAGCATTAATTATTTTTTCTACATCTGACACAGAATTCATGATTGATATCTCACTTGCTGACCACTTCATGCTTTAGTGAAATATTTTTGTCCATACTTCATACAAAATGTGAGTTAATCAATGTTTACTGTTACCAAAAGGCTTAGAACTTATAATTATCGCTCATTCAAACACAATAAATTAGTGATACCTGTGATTGATATTTTAATTTCGGATGAATAACTGTTCATCGAATGACCTGTCGTAACTTTTCGTACTAAATAATTATAGTCATAATTAAAACAATGGTGTTATTTTTATCGGTCGATAGATGATTAAGTGCCAAATGTAGGTGATAGGTTGCAGGCATTTATACACTGCCCTCTAGGTATAGTACTATAACGCTGGACCGGCAACCGATAGCAAGAAAAAGACAATGGAAGTCAACTTTTTTAAAAAAAGGATGTTATAGCCATAGTCATAATTAAAGTCATAGTCATAGTCCTAGTGAAATTTATTTATTGGTAAGGAATTCATACATGTCAGAAAATTATAATTACAAAAATTTAGAAACAAAAATAAAAATAGTCAATAGAATACAGGTCATGTCAATACATTAGGATTATGAATGAATCATAAAAAACCTTATAACTAATAAATTACAAAATTTAAGAATAATAATGTCAACAAAACGAATTACATAGTATGCTATGTAATTCGTTTTGTTGTGTAGTGTTGTGCTGTGTCAATAAAAGAGAAAAAAATTAAAGCAAAAAAAAAGAGCAAAAACAGACAATAGAAAAGATTTCATCATGTCAATAAAATATAAATAAGTCATGAAATAAAATATAAATACTAGGTATAGTCAACGAAAAATAATTAAATAGTTATGACATATCATCAAGTTAGTAATTCGTCAAATAAGTAAAGCTTGCTCGATAAGCAACGTCTATAAAAGTTCACAGGACTGTGATTCGATTCGATATTTGTAATTGCAGTCACTTTGTACGGGGTAGCCAGTGCATTTACCTTTATTAATCGTCAGAAAAAAATGGGCTTTGATCAATTTAGTTAACAGTCATCATAACCAAGAAGGATTTTAACACCGTTAACTATAGTTACACTCCACGCAATAAAATCATTCATTCCCTTGACCACAAATCTATGATGCGCATTCGACATAACAGCTGTTAAATTTCACGTCTTGTTGCAAAATTCGCTAAATAATTGGTTAAAAACTTGACAAAGACGTTCTTATGCTTCTTACTCATCCATATTCGATTCACGTTTTCAATAAACCTCGACCATAAACTACAATTACGGTTCAATTTACATAAGTTGAATTTTATAAAATAAGGCCACAATTATGGTATAATCATAATGTGTCTAAATAAAACCACTTTTACGGTACGAGCAATTTTAGCGTGCGATTGGTTAAGTTCACGGATTCGGCTCGATTCCCAAAACAGCTCGGTTTCAAACCATTACTGAGAACAGGATCTTCAGAATCTTTAAGAATGTACGGTATGTGCCAGCTATTAATTTTGTTTCGCGGGTATATGTCGTCGGCCGCGACTGGCGACACGCGCAGGCGCCAACGAAACCGCGACGCGCCGCGTGCGCATAAATATCGCTGCCTTATTGCTGCACCCCAATGAGCAAACAACATTAAATCGATTCCGTAGACTAGTCATTTTGGAGTGACAAATAGAATAAAATATTCTACATTCCATCAAAATTGAACTGGTTTTGCCGTTTTGATAAAATTAATTGTAAAAAATTAGCATTTTTGTCGACATTGACTTTATTATTTTTAAAAACGTAGTTAATAATAACAAAAATAGATTTCGTTTATAATTAACTTTATCTCATTAATGAGATAAAGTTAATTAATCTTGATTTTTCTAATTAGATCTTTAGGTGTACAATAAACGTAGGTATATTTTAAAGACATCTTAACTGTATGTTTGTGCTTCTATATTGGTAAATATTTCTAGCCACGTTAACGTGACTAGATTATAGCTTAATCTTCGATGTCACCTTTTTTTAAAACTTTGCAAAGGGCTAAGGGTATGTGATGTTGGTAAATTAGGAGATTATTGTAAAAAATCAGTTAAATTAATTATACATATATATATATATATATATATATATATATATATCTTACTTAATGCAAGATATTCTTTATTCCATTCTGTCCTACCAGTTGTCCGATGATTGAACTATTGCAACATATTTTTCCAAACTTTTAGACTGACTCCGATGATCAAACTGTTTGGACATTCTTTTTCCAAACTGTTAGACTGACTCCAATGATCGAACTGTTTGGAAGATTTTTTCCAAATTGTTAGACTGACTTCGATGATCGAAGTGTTTGAACGATTTTATTCAAAATTGTTAGACTGACTCCAATGATCAACGGCATAAATAGTAACAAGTGTAAAATGTTTACATTATGTAAAATGTTTATTACATTTAGCCATGTAAAATTATTTACTTAATTATTATATAATTTTAATCGAGATACTAATGTAAACCAGGATATACCTAATAATATGAATCTTACAATGTATGTTAAACTAATAATTATAAATAGTTCTGATAAAGGTTTTTATTAATAGGTATATTAATTTAAATAGATAAATTAACTGGCCACTTTTAATCATTTTTATAGGAAGGCCCGTAATTTATCTCACTTATCCAATACATTTATAATCACAGACGTAACTTAACTGATGAATTGATTTGTAAGCGAATCTAACGATGTTATAATAAATCAATTAAATTGAACAAATAGATGAACAGTAGTACATTCCTTGGAGAGGTCGTTCATTGTTAATGCAAGTAAGCACTTGGAAATAACTCGAGTAACATTGAGAGCTTAGTGAATCGATTCAGGAAGATGTACGTAAACAAGTCTTTTGAAAAGCTGGCCTTGGCTCGTCGGGGTGAATTAATACAATTCGAAGAAACCTTTACTTCTGTGGTTTTGATAAAAATCAATAAGCGATTGTAACCACACACTTTGACACGACGCTGAAGCGCATGATTCGCTTATATTGCTGGTCTTCCATATTCGCACGAATAGGTACACGAACTTACAAGTCTAGGATAGTATTGACTGCCTCTTTGGCGCGGTGGGAGAGTGTCCGACTGCTATGCAAGAGGTCGTGGGTTCGCTTCTCACACGGGACACTACTTTATGTGATCCACAAACTGTTGTTCAGAGTCCGGGTGTACTTTGTGTCCGTGACTTGTATGTTTGTAAAGTCCCCCGCGACACACTTGTGACCCTACTGGGGAAAAAAAATATATATATAAAACCGCGAATTAAGTAGGCTTAAGCACTAGGTTACGTATAAACGTATGGTACTAGAGTTACATTTACTGTCTCCTAAACTAAGTAGAAGCCTGTATTTTGGGAAACAGTGATTTGGTTGTGGTTTATGTTATAGTTTATTGATATAAATCGGTGTGCGGAGTGTTTAACACAGCAGTGTCAGCTTTTTGACTGTTTTTGACACACATCTAAACCTTGCCTTCGCGTCATCTGCCAATGTGTGGATCGTCGATCATTTCACAAACGTCAGAAATGAATTTGCATTTTGTGTCTTTTTTCTTTAGTACAAAAGTACGAATCTTTGTACGCATGTGAGGGACCCCAGTAACATTTGACATATGGATTGGTTCCGTATTGAAATCGTGATATGTTGGGTCCAAAATACCGTATAGTATAGTTCCTAATACCTACTAAACCTACCTATCTGCCTAGAAAGTGCTAATGTAGACGTTAATATTCGTGCTTAAAAATAGACTAGAGTTTTTATGGAGTTGTTTTGAACAATTTTAAAATTTCTGGTTTTAAGCTAAAAATATTTTCACTTCCAGTTTATTGCTTTATTCAACCCAGCCATTAGGTGACACATTTGTTTGTGTTCTTTTGTAGGTTTTTAGGAACTTACCTATTCCTTAATAACAACAGACAATTCTATTAAAATGTGTTTCCTAAGAACAGATGGGTACTTCACTACGTTTGTAAAAAATAACAATATAAATATTTATTGGAGGTCACATGAATTATGTAGATCATAACTCAGATTGATACACAATCAACATGTTTTTTTTCTAAATCCAATTTAATGCTTATAAAATAAAACGCAAAATCACAAAAGTTAATCTATCGCCGGAAAACATAATGGTTAAGAATGGGCAATAAACACAGCAGGAGGTTTCATTATTTTACAATTATTATTTCAAATGAGTTTTGACAAGGGATCATCAGTGTCATTCAATATTGAAAATGGCGGATTAATTGGGATTGTACCAATTTGAAGATGACTGATCTATAAACGATTGATGGCATAATTAATTTTATTAGTCCAATTTATCGAGTATGAACAAGATACTAGGTCGTACTCATATCGAATATAAAATCGGTATAACTATCTATACCGACATTAAATTAGTTCAGAAATCTTCGATTTTATCATTATCTTTATATTTTGATATTATTCAACAGCCATCGTGATGTAAGTAAAAAAATGGTACCTAACGATTTCTTGCTAAAGAAATGTTAAGAATATACTATGATTTCGGGTTAGTTACAAATATCATTTTAATCTTCTATTTGACTAAAAAGTAGGTTGCGAGGTCTACATTAAAGGAGAAAACATTATAAATGAATGTTCTGCAGTACATAACTTAAAAACTCTTCAATCACGACATACCGCTAAGATTCCAGATACTTTTACCGGTCAAGTGTAATCTGATCACAATACATTTTTTTTTTTGCCTTTAACGTGTACGTACAATATCTTTATCAATAATCTCTGATATATAAAAATGCCGTGTCATGGTGTTTGTGGTCGAATTCCTTCGAAACGGCTCGACCGATTTTTATGTTTTGTATTGTATATTTGGCCTATTGGTGGTCAAGTTTTTTTTTAAATCTCGTAAATCAAGATTTTTGTATGAATTACAAACACGGAGTATTTTTTTTTTAACTATAACTAGCAATGTGGGATTATGGTCCCACATTACTAGCAATCCTGTTAACCTCTCCAGCTAAGCTCTATGGCTTATGTTAGGAGTGGGTTCACGTCGGTAGTATAATGGAAAGGCTTTGAACCCACGACCTCATCATTGCGAGACCGATGCCTTAGCCATTAGGCTACCGCCGCTTAAATAGACGCAGATGAAGTTGCGAGGGACAGCTAATATGCTATATTTGCCTGGGGTTACTTATTAAAACAACCACCTTAGCAGATCATTATTTTAAACTACTGCACAGAGATAAGAAAACTAATATTTCTGTTGTATCAGTTGACATTAAACCAGCCGTCGATGTAGTTACAATAAATCATATAGACTTAATTTGATGTAGAGTTACAGCGAATAACTGCGAGGTCATGTCTAACTGATATTTCCGGCAGGTGTATGAATTTCTTCTCAATATACTACATACGTAATAATTTTAAGATGATATGAATTATAACGGGAATTATTGCGCATTATTTACCTTAAAATTGCTTGAGGTGTGACCATGATATTGGTGGTATCCTCAGAACACACATGTGGTAATATCATAAGGTAAATAATGAGCGATAATTACCGTATTATAAATAGTTATAATCATGCAATGCGAAAGTTTAAATATGATTCGAGTATTATGAATATTTTATAAGGTTTTACTGATATTTTTTGAGTAAAGCTCATCTAAATATTTATTGAACTCCATTTTGTTTTTTATTGGTCCTATATAGATCAAAAAGAGGAAGGATAATAAATGTCATGGTTAGTGGGCGCAACACACGGTGCCAAAATCTCGAGTAAGGACGGTCGCGAAGGTCGCATTCCGTTGCACCTTCCTGCTTTTTTTTTTTACTAAAAGCCGATGCACCCCAATAAAAGGCCATGTTGTGGGGTCGATCACTTGTGCTCTGGTCTTTGGGGAACCTGCTCGTTCAGTAAAAGTAAACTTAAGTTAAACTGGATTTCAATCAATAAAATAATCATTAAATTCTTGGGCTTCTTTCTGCCTACATGATATTTGTCAACTATAACCGTAAATCATTCATTAATTCATCATATTTTGGATATTTATGTTCACAGTTTTTATTTTGTTTCACCAAAAAGGAGGAAGGAAAGGAATGGGATCTGAATAAAGTAGTTAAAGTGACATACATACCCATATTTAAATAAAATTAATTACAAAAAAAAATACGACAGGGAGTTGAATAAAACAGAATTTATAAGTGTTAAATGAGAAGACGGGATTACACTTAGGTATAAAAAAAAATTAAACTTACATTACATATAACATATTATATAGGTACCCACACACAAAAACAAAAAAGTAATTTAATAATGAAACAAACATAACCAAGATTATCTTTCAAAATATTAAATTTAAACATTTGTGATCATAAGCAGTTACTTATTTTGGAAATTAACAACTGACACTTCATAGTTATTTTTCTACATTAGACAATGGTTGCATTATTCTAAAAAGTTTTAGCTGTCAGTACATTTTGTTTAGCCGTATACGTTTCTTATTAATATAATATTGCAACTTGGATAAGCAAGCCAACTTTATTTGTGCAAATTTAAAAACCGAGGTTCAATTCATAAAAGAGATTTGGTCGATTAGATTTCAATGAATACCAGAAATTGTAATATAATACCAGATAGTTTAAAGATTATCGCTCAATTTACTGGTCTTATAAATAAAGTTAGGATTAAAAACTCATTTCAAACTAAACAAGAAAAAGTACAAATTATCACCATGATCTTTGAATTAACTATCATTATCCAGCCTCATGTTTGTATTGGAATTTAAAAACTATATTTAATTTAAGATTAAATCAGTTTACATATTGAAATTATTGAATTAGGCAAATGCCAATACAATCAGTGTTTGATTCGAACATTTTAAAATGTATAAGGGTCCCTCATTTTTGTATTGCAGTGACATATTTATAAAAGGCCTTTTACATTGCTAATGAGATCAT
This sequence comes from Herminia tarsipennalis, assembly GCA_945859575.2. Lineage (NCBI taxonomy): Eukaryota > Metazoa > Arthropoda > Insecta > Lepidoptera > Erebidae > Herminia > Herminia tarsipennalis. The sequence goes on from OX243836.2 coordinate 20,068,191, forward strand.
TAAAGATAAGTTCATAAATTTAATCAGTAAATCAGTTGAAGTTTATGAAAATATATATATTACGGGTTTTAATCGCGTGAATAATTTAAGGTAAGACCTTGTTTATTGCCCGACGTTTCGACCGTATTGCAACGGCCGTGGTCACGGGTAGACTAGAGTCTACCCGTGACCACGGCCAACACGATAATGTTTACAAATCGCGAAAGTTTATCAGTTGAAATTCTGAGCTAGATTAGATGATATTAGATGCATACTCAGTATAAACATTTACAAACCAAAAACGTCGTGAAATGAAGCCATCATATAAATCCAATTTCAAAGCGCCGTGTTCATGTCTCTGGAAAATTGGATAACAACATGTGGATATTAATATAAACAAATTTATTAATTAAGGTTAAACATCGCCCTAGTTAAAGTTACGAGAGCAACCTCATGATGAATGAAGGAAATGTAATCCATCATCATCCTAATATTATAAAGAGAAAAGTTTTGTTTGGTTATTAGACCCTCATACGAGAAGGGGTCACATGGATAACGTGAAAACTTTTGTAGGTAGATAAATACCCATAAGTATAGGAAGCACGGTAACTAAACTGATACAAGAAGTAATAGCTCCTACTTTGAGAAACTCTATTAGATGTTGTATAACTTGTACTGCATCTAATCGATAATCTATACTAATATTATAAAGCGGAAGAGTTTGTTTGTTTGTTTGTTTGTTGTGTGTGCTAATCTCAGGAAACACAGATCCGAATTGAAAAAATCTTTTTCTGTTGGATAGCCCATTTATCGAGGAAGCTTATAGGCTATATAACATCACGCTACGACCAATAGGAGCGGAGCAGCAATTAAAAATGTTGCAGAAACGGGGGAAATTGACGCATACGAAGTTGCGCGGGACAGTTAATCTAATAATTATAAACATACATTCGTAAATAATTTTGATTCCCGATCAGTAATTTTACTAAACAGTTCTATGATTATATGATCATCAGTCTTTAAATGTTCCCACTAGTGAGGCATACTTAGGTCACATCTCTGAGAGAGAATACGGGTTGTAGGCCCGCGTACCGCTACGAACCGTGTGGTCAAATATCTGCGTATTGGACCACACAGGCCCAATGCGGGTTGACATTAAATTCTTCGAATTTTTGCTAATAAATTTATGATGTGTTGATTTTATCAAATAGAAATGAATATTGCTGCAAAAACCTTTTTCATCTATCTGTCATAGTTTAAAATATTCAAACACTTTCATGAAATACAAATTTAAATCCAAAAGAAAGCATTTTGACGGCTCTCGGTGAATTCTTTTCATATTTAGCAATTTTATTCAAATATTTTATTCATCATTCTAGATTATTGACAAAGGTTCGTCAGGTAGCCGGTTTACACAGGTTGAAAAAATAACCAATCGTAAGTAACATTAACTGATAATGACAGCGTCAATATTGGATTTCAAAAAATAAAACAAATACTTAACTTTTAACATTAAACAAAATATTAGTTTAGGAAATTAATACTACAACATAATATTGAGTATCTAAATTTGTTATTTCAGGATAAAAAATATTCAAGAGGCATCGTTTAAAATGTTTATCTTAAAAATATAAACAAAGCTAAAAAATCAAACATCATAGACGTAAAAAAGAACAAAAATGGTTATGTCTTTGAGTTATTTTATTTCGTTTGTAAATCTATTTTAAGTACTGGATCACTATTGGTTTTTTAGAACTAGTTTAACTATTTTTAGTTCTTGTAATAACTGGAAACAAATTGTTTTATTAACATAGGTATTTATGCTACTACTGGTTTTATCCAGCTCCGCTAGTGTGGGTGTTTGTTATCGCAATAAAATGTGGATCCAATATTAAATTCAAACCACTCGCAAGACCTGATGCTATCATCACGCCATGAGTGTTTTGGATTATATATCAAATTGCATCAAAATGTGCCCAAGGCTTAAGCTGCGAACACTTAATAGATGTCTCACTACTTGTCTGATAAATAATTTTTGAATTCAAAATTACATTGTGGATTATACAAGGTGTAACAGAAAGTTGTAGTCATATACAAGGGTTGGTATGTGCCCATGATACTGAGTGCATATACCAAATGTTATCAAAATCAGAGTACCCTAAAAAAATATCTATTACTTTTTCATTCGTTTATTTATGAGTGAACAAGTTATTAATTAAAAAAGTATGACTTAAAAAATTCTATGCCATAATAATCCAATCGAATTTTGTACCAGGAAGGTATAATTCTTATGCCATACGCCTTTCACTACTGAATTTTGACAAAAAGAGTATGCTATAACTGTGTAATATTAATGCAACCAGCTATGGCACCATGGTAGGTGCAATACTGATAGCATGCCCTAACCGCTGCTGAAATTTGACCACACCTTTCTGTTACTCCCTGTATATGGATGAGTAATGTATGTTAATATATTGATTTTAAACTTTCGCGATTTTTATACATATTAGTTATATTTCGGGACTTAATCGCGTGAATTATTTAAATCGGACCGATCGTGGTCACGGGCAGTCGACCCGTGACCACGATCTTTGCAATTCGATCGAAACGTCGAATTGCAAACTATTTAAATAATTAAATTAACCTTTAAATAATTCACGCGATTAAGTCCCGAAATATAACTAATATGTTAATATAGGAGAGAATACTTTAAATTCTGAAAAATGTGCTCCTAAAAGGCGTTGAGAGCTGCAAAATACCTTTCCAAGTATTTATGAGCTCTTGACGTTCGTTGTTCCTCAAGGGTCGTGACCCAATGAGGTGTCACCTTCCCAATCGACCTTTTACCGCTATCGTATATTTAGTAACATGCGAAACGTAGTTTATTGTTGGTACCAGTGGAAGTAACATTATATTGACAAAATTACCCTTTTTCTATAGTATAAATTTGTTTACTTAAAAGCCAAACGAAATGATCGAGGTTAAATTGTAGAATTGTGTATGGAGTTGAAGAAATTAAGAAATTTGTATTTTCCTTTTATTAGTTTTGTTTTTGTTTAGGTAAATGAGTTGTATACCCTAAGGGAAGGGGAATTTGGGGATCCCCCCCCCCCCACCGACAAATTATACTGGGTATTCTAATATTAATAATACCTATCAATGAGAAAGTTTGTGAGATCAATAAATGTATGATAATATTTTTATTAGGTATGAAACGGACTGTATTTTATTAATACAGCTTCTTAGTAATCAGAATGAGACACAGGGCCACAAAATCACCTACTACTCATCTCATCACCCATCCTGTCAAAATGAACAACAAAATATATCAATACTAGCTGACACGCGCAACTTCGTCTGCGTAAATTTTCCCCATTTTTGCAAACATTTTTACTTGCTGCTCCGCTCCCATTAGTTGTAGCGCGATGTTTTATAGCCTATAGCCTTCCTCGATAAATGGGCTATCCAACAATAAAATATTTTTTTCAGTGCAGCCCAGTAGTTCCTGAGATTATCGCATTCAAACAAACAAACAAACTCTTAGGGGTATGAAAAATAGATGTTGGCCGATTCTCATAGATACCTGATAAGCACAAAAAATTTCATCAAAATCGGTCAAGCCGTTTCGGAGGAGTATGGCAACGAAAACTGTGACACGAGAATTTTATATATTAGATTATTTTGACATTTCGTGTTTTGTTCAGACAGTTGACATTGAAGTTGATTCAAGACAAAAACTTACAACTAAACCCGTACAGAATGTAACTTAAATCGAATTAGCTGTTCTTGCCCGAATACACACAAAGCAACAAAAACGATATTGCCCCTTTCGAATATTATGTTTCATGATTATAACTGTACAATACCTGCGATTTCGAATATTGACCCTTTAAGTTCAATGTCCACTTTCGTCACATTCACATTTTTGATAAGTACAACACTTTGTATCGGTCCCTAATCATTACAAATCATGCTCGAAACCAAAAGATATAAATACAAAAAGTTTATTGAAAATTAAGCACAGTCTTTGTAATTTGACGATTACACAATAAGGCGAAACTTAATATGATTAAATTACATTATATCAGATACAATGAATTTGAAGGAACCTTTTCAATTTAAGGTTTTTTTTAGTTAGATATAAAGGTATGAAATATATTTTATTTCCTGGTTAGAGGTTCATGAACTCTTTAAAGGGTAAGAGAGAATTACTTTGTAGTACCTATTATGAAGTGAGTGAGTGAGGTGATTATGGCTTTTTGGCTCACAATAATAATTTAATGAACCGTGTGTGAACGTGTAAAAGTAAGTGTAGTGTAAGTGAACCTTCTCCTGCTGCCTATCAATAGATCTGTCGGTGTAATCAACATGTCCAGGAACCAAATATTTGAAGACATTAAAAATCCAACAATGCAAACTGGGCAGGTGTGGTGAAATATAGTCAGCATCCACTTTTAGGCCGAATTCGACTTTGGTGGACATGTCTCGGTGCTGGAGTTGGTGACGGCTTTTTTTTGTCGCAGGTTCAAGTCCCGCCTAAGAAGAATTTTTCCTCCATACATTTAGATTTATATGTTTAAAATGAGTATGAAAATGCTTTTAAAAAAATACAAAATGTAAAACCTTTTATAGTCAGTACTTTTAGAAGTAGGTAACGTCTCTTTGACAATTAATTCAGTCCAATGTTAAGTCATCCACGGTCCATCAAACCATTACTTATTTAATAATAATTTTCATTCACATCTTCGTGATTTAGTACCTTCCTCAGACATCCATAACATATTTGATGTAGGTAATGAAAATATTCCAATTAAGTCGTAAATATAATGAGCTGTTGACAGATTACTCGTATGTCAATATTGTTTATAATATTAGTTAATGAATAAATAATTTTATCGATAATAATTTGCAATTTAAACAAATAAGTCATAGAATAACGTAATTTTGTAATTTTATCGATTATGTGATAAACAATATTTTTCGTGATTTTGTAACGTATCTGTTAGGGTTTTCTGATATATGGTTTGTTACAAAATGTCGTAATTTATAATTTCTGCCTGACCATGGACTACTGAAGGTTTTAAAATGTTTGGTATAAACATAAATCTTACTGTTCGTTTTGGTAGACAATGAAATTCATCAACTAAAGAGCTAAAGTGTAAAATAAAGATTATGTGCACGTTGAAAAACATGCAACATATGATACAAAAAGTTGTATAACTTCAAAACGGCTGAACAGATTTTCACAAAACAAAGCTAAAAACAGTCTCGATTAGAGTATTTTTTATATTCTAAATATATTTGACAACCTTACAACAAACCGTTTTTATTTAATACCAGCTGACCCGTGTAACTTTTTTCATTGCTGCTCCGCTCTTATTGGTTGTAGCGTGATGTTGTGATATAGCCTTCTTCGATAAATGGGCTATCCAAAGTAAAAGATTATTTCAATTCGGAGATCCTCAATTTTTAAGAGCTTTTCAATTCGGACTAGTAGGTCCTAGTAGTATAATATGTATTAGTAATAAACAAAACTTTTTTTAATTTCGCACTTATGTACCCACAAATGGCTTCAAATTTCAATTCAAAATTATTCTGTTTACGTTATACGTCCGTGTTTGGGTTACAGATATTCAAATGTGTATCAAATTTGAAATAAATCGGTCTAGTAGATTCGGAGCAAATTTGCTGTGACAGACCGACAAACAGAAACACGAATCTTTTGTCTATGCCTACCCGTTATGACACTACAGACAAACACAGACTCTTAATTTTGCGTCTTGGGTTGAAAATCGTTTTGTAGGTACAAACTGTTAAAAATAGGTATTTTACGTTAAACTCGTAAATATTGTTACAATAAATATTATTAACGCAGCAGGTTATAAGTGACACACCTTTTACAACAATAACATTGTAAATTAATCAAACAATCAAATACAACCTACTATGTGTCAGTATTCTTTTCCTTTATTTTGTTGATTCGTTAATAAATCTTTTCAAGTGGCATCATCAGCCTATATCGGTCCACTGCTGTACATAGGCCTTCTCTTATTCACGCCATAACATCCAGTCCTCTGCCTTCTGCATCCAGTTCAACCCAGTAACCTTCTTTAGATCGTCGGTCCACCTGGCTGGGAGTCGTCCTACCTTACGTTTACCAAGTCGCAATCTCCACTCTAGGACGTAGCGGCCATCGGTCCTTCGGCGGATATAGCCAGCCCATTGCCACTTTAGCATGCTTAATCTGCGAGCTATGTTGATAACTTTATTTCTTTGTCGGATAACCTCATTGCGAATTATATCCTTCAAAGAAACCCCAAGTATAGCTCGCTCCATTGCCCGCTGCGCGACTTTAAATTTGTGGACTAGCCCAACCGTAAGTGTCCACGTCTCGGCACCGTAGGTCATAACAGGTACGATGCACTGGTTAAATTCTTTGTCTTCGGGCATTGCGGTAAGGCGAAGTGAAAACTAAGTTTGCTAAACGCTGCGCAACCCAATTGGTTCCTTCTATCGACTTCTTGCATGAAGTTGTTTCTACCAAGCTGGATTACTTGCCCAAAGTATATATATTCTTGGACAACTTCGAGTATCGACTCTTCTACATAATTGGTTTCGGCATGACATGTTCATTTAACATGACTTTGATTTTTTCCAAATTCATGCCGAGATCTACACGTCTAGAGGCTCCATTTAGGCTGTGTAGCATGTCAACAACAAACAAACAATTTCTTCAGCTTTATGATATGAGTATAGTTAATGAAAATCCTGTAAAAGTTTATGGGATTCATAAATGGAGCTTGCCATATTACAAGATAATTAGGTTGAAACTTAAGAATACTAGAACTGAAAAATAAAAAAATAAATTATAAGAATAAAAAAACCGCCTGCACAAAAAAGATGGAAACAAGATCCCCTACAGTCGGAGGCATTAATGAATCTCGGTGAACTTAGTAAAGTGCCTCCGACTGCATGAAATTATAAAATTATGTAGGGGATCTTGTTTCCATCTTTTTTGTGCAGGCGGGTTTTTTTATTTTTATAATTTATTTTTTTATTTAATACTTTTTAGTGGTTGTAGGATGTAACCGATATAACAACCAACTTTTATCACATCTATTGTCAAGTATTGAAAATTGAAAAAAGAAAGTTAGCAATTAACAATTTTTTTTAGTATTACAGTCATAATCATGTTATACCTTTTTGAAATGCTTAAGATGAACCCTTTAATTTGATACCCATATTGCAGTAACCAAAACTACTTTTTTTTCACACCTCTTTATTTTGACATCTCACAACCGCCATATTGTTTTTTTTAAAACGTACGTTATATCTAAGAACACTTGGGCGATCAAGACGAATCTAACGACGTCTTAATTGTATAAATCCGTTCAGTGGATTATGATATATCAGTGAATTAAGAATATTACATACATACAAGAGACGCGCGAAAAACATAACCCTTCCTTACAGTCGGATAATAAAAAGTACATCAATCAACTCTAACATGGTCCGCTTATATAGTGGCTGTTGATGTCGCGAAAAGGGCGTTTTGAAATAAGTACACCTAGAACAACTAACTTAATATAATAAGGTCTTGCTTTATTAAAATATATATATTACGGGTCTTAATCGCGTGAATAATTTAAGGTAAAATACCTTGTTTATTGCCCGACGTTTCGACCGTATTGCAACGGCCGTGGTCACGGGTAGACTAATATATATATATTTTAATGATGTGTACAAATCGCGAAAGTTAATCAACATTTAAGGTATTGCTTATAGCTAAATGAGCTAATTTAAATTACCGTTTTAAAAAAAATACAGACGTTTAAGGTAGTGATAATAATACGATAATATTAATCGCTTTTACGTCTTACTCTAGTGTCCTCTTATTATAAGCCTACCAAAGAATTGTTAGGTTAACGGACTCTCTTAATTTAGAAAATAGCTGTGACTAGAAGAGACATTACAAATCAAACCATACAACATTTTTCGCGTGCAGCAACTTTATTCAACTGCTACATTTTCACGCCCAAAGTAAAATCAAAGTTAGAAATGTCCAACCATTTTGCACTGAAATTGTTACCGACTAAACGTGCTCTCCAACGAGCCAAAGGTCTCAATATGCAAACAACGGTCATTCTTCTATGGGTTGATTGATCGATCTTTCAATGGATTTGCCGGAAGCCGTTTAGGCAGGCCCTTTTCAACAGTTCATGTTTACTTCGGGCGGTTTGCGTGAAACGTGTGTTTTACACAACAGATTTATTTATTCGTATCAAGAACTAAGTTTTGGTTGTTTGTGTTGACAGTGTTGCCGTTTGTAATCGTATTTTGTTCAACAAGTGGTATAAAGCTATTCTGTATTAAGGCTCAATGGAATTTAAAATCTCTTTGCGTTGGTGTTATCAAGGCGACTAAGGGATTTAGGCAGCAGTGTTCTCTGCGTACTATTATGTATGGCGGGCGATTATGGCAATTACCCCCAGGATCTATAATAAGTAGGTTCTACTGGGGAGACCCGTGCCCAGCAGTGGCATCATATGGGTTGATATACATATAGTATTTAGGGATTTAGATATATTCATGAATATTGTATGCGTTACAAAAACGAGTGCAAATGAAAAATGCAAGTTTTCATATAATAAGTTGGTTTCAAGTCTCATTAATTTTAACTCTGTAATGAACCCATTTGAATTATGTAAATACTAAGAATTTATTTGTGAAATCCAATTCCATGAACACTACAATACCTAAAAATATGAATCGTAAATTATGTTATCATAGCAATGAATTGTGACAAGGTCGTATTGTATTATTCACATATTTTTTGCCACAGGTGTATTCTAAATTATTTTTATGTAAGTATAGAAAACAAATCTCAATGTGCAACAAATTGGCATGAAAACGTGTTCATGATAAAAATAGATATTCTACTAGATGGGTGTTCTATTAAATGAAGACTTCCGTATTTAAGAAGTTGTCAAAATCATGCTATAAATTAATGTCAAAACCGTTTTTATGTGGTAGATCTTTAGTAATAAAAACATGTATGTTTTTGCTCCCATGTAATAATCGATTATTACCGTTTTTATATATAATTCTGTTTTTTGTAGATTATTAAGTGAGATTGGCTTGTTTGTGATTGGTTACATATTCTAATCTTATTATAATTAATTTATATGATTCAATATTGCATAAAACTGTATCAAGGTCTGGTGTATCAACTTTACATGGTTGATCAATTTATGAAAATATATTATCCAAAAATAGCTTATTTAAATGTGAATTAAATTTACTAGTATGTTCTAGTGACTCACCATAATAAACATTTTGTAACATCCCCGAGACGTACAGATTAGATATATTTATATTTATCTAGTGCAAAGTAAATATAATTATTTAGAAAAATAAAAATTAATACAATATTAGAGCAAGTGTATTTTCGCAAGTCACGGCCTTAAATCTATACTAATATTATAAGAGTTTGTTTGTTTGTTTGCTCGTTTGAACGCGGTAATCTCAGGAACTACTGATCCGATTTGAAAAAAATATGTTTCTGTTGGGTAGCCCATTTATCGAGGAAGGCTATGGGCTATAAAACATCACGGTACAATCAATAGGAGCTGAGCAGCAATGAGAAATGTTGCCAAAACGGGGAAAATTTACGCAGACGAAGTTGCACGGGACAGCTAGTAATTATAAATTATATTAAAATAAACTTATAGGTCTTAGTGCAACTTTAGGTACTTATACCATAGCAGCAAAGTGTCGATAAGACTGCCACAGGCGTAGATCATAACAGGATATTAAATTGTTATTTGTTTTAAAAACCCATCTAACCAATCAATACCTACCGGAGTTTATTATTTATTACAAATTTTACGACAGAAGTCATTGTTTTTAGAAAATTTATTATATTTTATTCAAGAGTAGGCCAAACTAAGATGAATGGCGAAAGTTGCTAATTGATTTATTGAACTGCCAATAACCATATAATTTACTAGGGATGTTAGCATTGATAATACATTAAAATATGATCAATCGACTTATTTTGCCATGTTGCTATTACAATGCCTGTTTTTATTCTATTTAAAAAAAAGCTATTGTACGAAACAAGCAATGAGTTTTAAAAACGCTCCTTTTGTGCAGATTATCGCATATTCTAAGATGTCTAAAGTTCTTGGAGTTTGGAAACATGAACTCTAACTTTCTTTAAACAGAAAAAAGCACTCAAGTTTCTTCCAAACTTGTATTTGGAGAGGAAGCAAGTCGATTTATGGTTATTATTGTAGGTGTAATTTATTGAATCTAATTATTATCTTTCTGAATCAACATAGTGTTATAATGTGTTACGATGTTATATCTTTATTACATGTTTTATAGTTATGTCTCCGCCTATTAGAAAGTACTTAACTGGCTTTTGATATCTTAAGTAGAACTTAGGTAATTGGATTATTAAAAAATAAGATTGTTAACCAAAAAGAATTGAACCTTATTCTTATTTTGAGTTTTGAACATATCTTGGGACAAAAAATTAACTAATTTCTGGTTCTGATCGAACCTTCTTAATACAAATACATTTAATTTTTGACTATAAAGTTATTGATTACTTAAGAAATTAAACATACATAAAACAATAATAAAAGATCACAATGTTTATTATCATTAATTTTATAGCCTATTAAGATAATTTGATATACATAAAGCAAATTATAAAAATGATTTTAATGCGGGCGTCACACAGTCATGTATTTATCGATACAAATATCATAAAAATAACTGTTCTAATAACCAGTCACGATGTGCTAATGTTTGTTTGTAAATATTAAGTTCACGCCTTCTTGCGAACATAATAATATTCTATAATTTATGAACAGTTTGCTCCATAAACGTTCATTTCATTTATAAGTTAAGAGACTCTATACATTTTTGTATAATAAATATGTATCAATCACAAATTAAACCATTTTTACTCGACTACGCCAAAGCTAAAAGGTAGGGTAATGTTTTTCGCAGTCTATATCTATTTTATACATTATATATCAAAAAATAACATTGAAGTGTCTGTTTGTAATTTAAAATAACATTTTTCACTAAATGCATATGAAATTATATGTCATAAAACAAAAACACAGTCTATGTATTGGTATGTCTGTTCGTGTGTTTGTCCGGCTAATCTCCGAAACGGCTGAAAGGGTTTTCAACAGACTTTCACTGTCACAGTTGATGATGTAAGCAGTAACTTAAGCTACTTTATCATCACGCTAACATCGATAGGGAGTGAGCAGCACTGTAACAGAGTGCAAAAAAATAAAACGACCAACAGACCCTGGCTCCGAGGAGTTTAGCACGATGTTCATTCTGACGTTACGCACGACTCGTGATGTATTCTAACTTTCGTCAAATGTGGACCGACCTTTACATATCATATTTTTTAATAATATTTTCACACAAAATCCTATCGGAATTAGTGAGCTTTCCAGTAAATATTCTAATTTTTATTTTACACAGAACATTGTTGGTCTTAAACCAAATCGGTTGACCCGTCCTCTTGATGATCTGTTATATATGCGGTATATTTTTTTATTGATGCCTATAACAGAACCTAATTTAGATTTATACGCTTCTAGATAAAATGGGAGTGCGATGCATGCCATATAGAGCTTCTAAAATATTCGAAGAATACACCATGTGCATAATTAAGACCATACAATTTTTTTGCGACATTTATTTTTCTTCAATTTCTTTTGGCAACGAATAGAGTTTTCACCTGGTTTTTGTCAGTGCCATTTAAATATTGTACATTTTAATAACACAAGGTAGCTAGTTTACACTAGTTAATTTAGAAAGAAGATATATTTCCCAAAATCTAGCAAAAAGGTTGTACCCCTTTTAGCGAGAATTGCGCGGACGGAGGAGTACACTCCTTTACTTTCCACTAATATTATAAAGAGGAAAGATTTGATTGTTTGTTTGTATTGAATAGGCTCCGAAACTACTAGACGGATTTGAAAAATTCTTTCATCTTTGTGAAGCTACACTAACCCCGGGTGACATAGGCTATTTTTTATCCATGTATTCCCACGGGAACGGGAATACACGGGTGAAACCGCGAGGCGTCCGCTAGTAGTTTATATAGAGAAGGAGAGAGGAATGATAATATTAAAAATATATATAATGTATATTAATTATTTATGGTTGAATTTCGACCACGAGCGACCACTACTAATTATAAATACACAGTCGAAGTTGCGGGTTGCCATGCGTTCAGAAGTAAAAATTTACTAAGCAAAGGTTTGTTTAGTGTTTGAAAATAAAATACTTATATGCACTAAAAAGTATACAAATGGTAACAAGCCTCAATATATTTTAAATTTTTTAATACAAACATAAACTTCGGACGATTTTAAGTCCTCCTGACAGTGCTAAATGCGTACTTATGTGAAGGATTTAAATACGATTATATGATTTTTAGTGTTGTATGCCAGCATTTGTCATTAAGCTACGAAGGCCAAAATGACCCGAACGACTGACTTTACGACTTATCCATATACAAAGTACTGGTGCCTACAGTTTTTAGCTCTTTTATTGGAACCGTAGGCGTTATGCACTTAACGTATTTATACAAAACTACTGGAGACGAAGTTTGTAAACAATATAACTGGTTTAATCGTTCTTCCTGTGAGCTTCTAAGTATTAAGGAAAAGTGTAAGCCAATTAAAGGCTCATTAAATTGGCCTACTTTTTTTACTTTTAAGTTTACCTTTTGCAATATATTTGCAGGAAGTTTTAAATCTATACTAATATTATAAAGCTGAGGAGTTTTGAAAATATTATTTTACTGTTAGATAACCCATTTATCGAGGAAGGCTATGGGCTATATAACATCACGCTACGACCAATAGGAGCGGAGCAACAAAGAAAAATGTTGCAAAAACGGGAATAATTAACGCATACGAAGTTGCGCGGGTCAGCTAGAAAATAAATAAAATAAATATATGTCATAACGAGTGCATAGATAGGTAAGTACATGACCTTATCAAAATCAATTAGAATCCTACAATATTGACTAAGTATACCTATTTATTTTAATCCCTCACACATTAAAAGCATATTATTATAAATAAGACACATATTGGCAAAAATTTAATGTTTTATCAATACCGTAGTAAAATGAATCTGGGTACATCGAATGTGCAGTACTTACTTCCAATGTGCAGTAGGGTGTGTCCCTGACATTCCTGTAGTACATGAGCGGCGGTTACCGCTTACCATCAGGTGGGCCGCTGACTCCTCTGCCAACCATAAGCAAAACTACCCGTCAATAAGAGATAATATATTTGTGTGACATAAGTGTCCTGGGGACACTTGGTTAAGAAGTTTACTTCCTAGATACAAACTTAAAGATAGCCTAGAAACGTGTCATGAGGTTAAATTAAATAACGGTACCCTTTGACCGCAAAGTAATAGTCCAAAGGATTTATATTTTTCAGACTACATAGTTCCAAAAGCAGTAAAAAAAATAATTAAAAAACTGCTTTGTGGCAAAAAGTAAATAAACTAAAAAGTAATAAATAAGTCTTAAGTTCCCTCAGCATAGTCAGTATACGAATATTATGTTGTCTATATTAGTAATATATACTTCTTCGCTAATATTATAAAGCTGAAGAGTTTGTTTGTTTGAACGCGGTAATCTCACGAACTACTGATCCAAATTGAAAAAATATTTTACTGCTGGATAGGCCATTTATCGAGGAAGGCAATAGGCTGCATAACATCACGCTACAACTATTAGGAGTGGAGCAGCAATGAGAAATGTTGCAAAAATTTACGCAGACGAAGTTGCGCGGGACAGCAAGTATATTATACAGCTAAAAAGTTTATTTGTTTGTTTGAACGCGATAATCTTAGGAACTACAGGTCCGAATTTAAAAATGATTGTGTTGGATAGCTCATTTATCGAGGAAGGTTATATACAGGCGGGTTATATCACGCTACGACTAATAGGAGTGGAGCAGCAATAAAAAAAAATCAAAAATGGGGAAAATGTATGCAGACGAAGGTGTTCCCCGCATGTAGGCGCGTGATTTTCCGCATGTATACGCGTGATCTGCAACACCGCGCGTAAATGAGTGCGATTGGCACACTAAAACGCACACAGAGCGCGGTGAGTGGCGACGGAGACGCGAGTAGTTGCGTCTCTCTATCTCTCTTTATCAGAACAACAAGAAAACGTGAGAGGGCCCGTATTCCGCGCATCATTTCTCGCATATAGGCGCTTGATCTGTAACACCAAACACATTCATGCGTTGCAAATCACGCGCCTACATGTAGGGAACACACGCCCTCTCACGACTGCCAAAACACAGATTAAATATCCACCATAGCTGTAGGTACTCTACAAAATGGCCTCTTAGTGTTTTCTATACATATACATATTTGAATTTGTCTTTATTTGGTTTTGATATTCATATTGACCCGATCAGAAAAAAAGAATAAATCGAGTACCACTTCAATCGTATCTGACGTCAGTCGTATGGTTTTTTTTTAAATTAACCTAGCTTATGTTACCCGAAGTAATTTAACAATTGTAACGACGTTCAGGCGTTTAGATGTTATGGTGGAATAAAGAAACTCACAAACAGACTCTTAAAACATAACACTCCTTTTTTGGGGCAGACGTGTAAAAAGTAACACCTCGAAAAAATATTATAAACGAAAGAAGATCCAAAAATGTAGTACTGTTATCCTTACCCAAAAAAACCAATGGAAAAATATTAAGTACCTTACTTTTTCAACTTTACGATATTTATGCTAAAGACTTGTTATACTTTATAACGGTTTTAATAACAGCTGTAATGAAAAATCTGAGTAAAGATGGCTCGATAAATATTCACCAAGTCATTAATTTTTTTACGTCTCTTTGCCTGGTATATTTTTCGGCCTTGGGAATATTTTTTGGCCTTTGCTAACTCGGGCATCGTGGGTTCTGAGGTTTTTTAGGTGAAATTTTAGACAATTTGAAAAAGTATAAATTTTAACTTAATTATCAGCTTAATTAAGTGTTAACTTTAATTGGCATTTTTTTTTTAAACTCAGACGGTGCTCAAAAGTTTATCAGTGGAAAATCTTTGAGAAAAGGACAAACGAATATGCATCTTTATTGCTATCATTAGGTTGGATGAATGACACGAAAGGTAACAGAATTAAATTGATATGGATTTCCCAAGAAATTAAACTGCGATTAATAAGCAATACCGCGGTTATAAAATCCTTTGCCAATTGCAATTAATTCAGCGAAGGCTGCATTGTCATCGGGGACTTTATTCTAACTTCTTGAATTGTTATTCACAAATCGTAAACCGATTCAAAGAATTCATATTATTCAAAGTAAGGAAGGAACGATAAAAAAATTCGTCACACGAGACCCCGAGAATTTAATTGAAATAATTTGACCAATATGATTTTTTCATCCAATCCGCTACGAATACCTGATGAATGAGTAACAGGAAAACTGTTTTGTGATTCATTCTCTATTGTTAAAAGCTTCCAATCCATTTCAATAATACTGTTTTCATTGATTTTAATTTAATATTGTCACAAGTACATTACAATAAATTATACCTATTAGTGTAATACAATGAACATAACAAATAATGCGATAATCTGTATTGCTATTTTCATTTGTGATTGAATTAAATGTAATTTAATAAGTTAAATAAATCTGAAACAAAAATTGCATTATGCGTATAATGCAAGTTTTGTTTCACATTTATTTTAAAAAGCCTAAAACTTTTACTTACTAACTTTAACTCAGTGTTGTTGGCATGAACAATTATTTATAGTTTATTAATTAGAGTTAGTTAGAGTTTTTACATAGAGTCGTAGTCGTAGTCCATTATTAGTTACAGTCGTATAATATGACAGAATAATCCTTTAAAATAATAAATATTTTAAATATTTTAGAACCGGTTCAAAACGAAACTTATAGGTACGTACTGGAATCCATAATAATATTATAAATGTGAAAGTAACTCTATCTGTTAGTCTGTCTGTTACGCTTTCACGCTCAAACAGCTAAACCGATTTAGATGAAATTTGGAATTGAGATAGTTTGAGACCCGAAGAAGGACATAAGATAGTTTTTATCGCGATAACCGACATCCAAGCGGGCGGAGCCGCGGGCGATAGCTAGTCTACAATAAAGCGGCAAGGTTCCGGGCAAGGGCATGTCGGGCCACGCGCAATGTTGGGTTCCGTAGCTGCCCAGCACAATAATGCGGACGTAAAAAGAGTGTTTTTACATACTACACACAAGGTATAAGTAATTTGCTATGAAATTTGTTCGAAAATTTTGTTACTTCTAACTTGGTTAGCTGTTATTCGTAAACTTTTAAGCCTACTTACCTGTGGTAGTGATCCTTTTAATTACATTATATATAATACTGCCCTATATTTCATATCTCCAAAAACAACCATTTAGTTTGTAGGGGGGAGGGGGCACCTAACTCTAACAAAAAGAAACACTTTAAGGCTTAATATTTCGGAAATGGATCCCTAAGTCGAAAAATATTTGTTTACAGCCCCATAATATTTTTAAAAGACCTACCTAATAATATCCCACACGGTAGGGTACGTGAGAAAAAAAAAAATCCCGACTTTAGATCTAGGTACCAGAAAAAAAACGAGATTTTATTTTACCACTTTGTTGGCGTAAGTGATAATAATATGTATTTACGCCAAATTACAGTTTTCTGTTACTAACAGTCTCTGAGCTAGCCTGGGAACAGACAGACAGACTGACAGACGGACGGATATAGCAAAACTAAAAGGGTTCCGTTTTGTTATTTTGGCAACGGAACCCCAAAAAGCACGGTTTATAGCCCTATCTACATATCTACGGGATACAATTAATGTTATGTTATAGACATGTAGATAGGTGTTAGTGGCCTAATTATCTAACCAGTTTAATTATCTTTTCTCCATTTATAAGTAAAAAAAAACAGACGCAGGAAGTCCGGCTTATCAATTTCAGACTCCATCGTCAATATTATTTAGTTTATGCATATCGATTTTTTAGTAAAAATAAGGCTCTTAAATTTTATGGGTATTAATAAACATAATATTATGCTTTTAGTAGATCACGACGCATTTTTAGCAGGCTAAAACGCGCTCTAGACTATGTTCTGACTTGATTTTAGTTTAACATTCACGGAAAATTTTGACAATCTGCGCTTTAGTATTAATAATATTATAAATATCATGGTTATGCCCTCGATGTGGTCCGTGTCACATTTTACTGGAGCTCTCTAATGTATTAGATGGAATTTGGGACTTATTTAAAGACACGAACCTTTTATTTACCCGACGTTTCGATTGAATTGCACTGATCGCGGTCACGGGTCTAATGTATATTCACAGAGTTTCGCGTCAACATTTAACAAAGAAACAGACATTAAATAAACAAATGATGGTTCGGAGATTCTAAAACCTTTAAATTAATTGATCTCGGTCAGATTTTAATTATAGATATAGCTTTTTTACAATTTTAAGGATAACTATTACTTTCGTAGATATTTTTTGTACACAGTTTATTAAAGTTTTACAACTAAGACAAAGTTTCAAAGAACCTTTATCAGCTTTGTCTTTTTATCTATGGGACGAGGCAAACAATATTTTAATAAATATTTACTAACTAATACATAACTTGTCCGTAATAGACTACCTACTGATTTATTGTCATAATCACGGTACCATCTTTTAAGTCGACTCCCGCAGTAGGGTATAAGCCCTGTGTTGCGGGCAACTTTACAAAAATTACAAATCACGGACACAAAGTACACAATTTGTGGAACACACAAAGTGTTGTCTTAAGTGGGAATTGAACCCACGACCTCTTAGTAGCAGTCTGACACACTCTCACCGCGCTACAGGGGCAGTCAAGGCAGCCGGTACCGCAAGGCATAGCATGCCATGTGGTACCGGCTTATAAATAGTACCATCATCTCTTCCCGCGGGTATCGTCAAGGCGGCTTGGGGATTTCACACCGAAGGACGGGCAGCCGTTCTCTGCGTACTTTAAAGCCTTACTACGATCGCCAACCTGCTCGCCAAGTGTGGCTATTATGGCAATTACCCCCAGGACTTTGTAATACGTAGGTTATACTGGAGAGACCCATGCCCAGCAGTGGGACATGATATGGATTTTCTTCTCAACTCATTTTCCCATCGCATCATTTTGTATAACAAGTTTTCCTCGTTATAGAATTAATAGGGCCAATATTAAAACAGTAACCAAGAACAGTGACTCATTAATGTTTCGGCCGTGGCAGTTCTTCAGGAAGGTCAATGACCAGTAGAGCATGCTACGGTGTTGTGTTGATGAATCAATCAATGACCTATGGAAGGATCAGGTGCTTATGAGCCATAAGTTTTTGTCTTAAACAAATAAAATTCAACTTGATTACTCAGTAAAATGTGACTAATTGGAAGGGTTTCGAATTAAACAAGCATTTATACATCCTTAAACAATCAAATCGATTTTAACGATCCTAATCAGCTTACAAATATTTATTTTCAATATTTAAAGCTAACGGAATGCACATGGTTTGAATTTTGTGTTATCAGATTTAACTAGCAATTTTGTCATAGCTGTAGTTTCCTAATGAAAGATAAAAAATATATTCATTAACACCGGTCGAAATGATTTCAAGAAATAGAGTCATGAAAACAGCCTTCAAAGCAGCTTTTTGATCTCAGCTTTCGCCATCATTCTTCATATTGCGTTAAAAACTGGGTATGTTATGTTCTTTTCCGGTACTCAAACTATCTCCATACCAAATTTTATCTAAATCGGATCAACGCTTTAAGTGTAAAAACAAAAAATACACAGACATAGTTACTTTTATATATAAGATATTAGTTTTGAATAAGTTTTGATTACGGTGATAAAATACAAAAGCAAAATAACTATTCTTACGTACACATAACTGTTTGTAGTCCAAAAGTATTTGATTGCCTCTGTGGCGCTGTGGGAGTGTATCCGACTGCTACGCAAGAGGTCGTGGGTTCGATCCCCACCCAGGATAAAACTTTGTGTGATGAGCACGATGGTTTATTCTGTGTCTGGGTGTTATTTATCTATAATATGTTTGTATTTAGAAATATATAAGTATGTTTATCAGTTGTCTAGTTTCCATAATACAAGCTCTGCTTAGTTTAGGATCAGATAGCGTTATGTGAGTTGTCTCAAGATATATTATTTAATAGTAGGTATCAATTGATATTTAAAGAATAAAGAAAGAATACCCATTTATTTTTGGTACAAAACATGAGATACGAAATTATGAAATTAAAATATTAACCTCATATTACAAAATGAGACGAATTTATTTGCTATATATAGCTTTTAATAAATTAATTAGCATTCATTAACTTCGTTTTAGAGATAATTAGTTTAATCCAGTTTGGGTCAAGATAAACGTTATTAAATGATTTTATGACAACAACATCTGCTGCAGACTTTTAGAACATCAGAAACATACCTAATAATTATTAGAAAGTTTATATTGTTTGTTATGACGACTAGAAGATGTTGTCTGACTTAATAGAGCTTCTTAGAGTCAATGTCAACCCGTAGCGAAGTTGCCTGGGGCTGCTCCAAATTCAGTTAAGAAGCCGTATAATATGCATCAATTTTCAAATTAACTTTTATAATATTATGCGTTGTACGATTATGGATAAGGGTTTAGATTTTTTCGATTCTTAGACGGAATAGAGCTTAGTTGGATCGATTATTATCGGTTCTATGTCATAGAGCTTTTACACTATGAATATTTTTAATAATAATGTTTTATTTTCATTATTATTATAAATATTCATAGTGTAAAAGTGAATAAGTCATAAAATAACACGTATTTTTATGACTTATTTACATTATTATTAATTATTTACATTATTAACTTGCCTAAAGCTACATCTTTATAATAACAAAACATAACAATTCATATACGACAAAACAAATCGATAAAACAATCAATTAAATTAATCACATTACTGCAAAACAGGTGTTACACATTAAGTATTGATGAATAAAAAAATAATTTAATTAATTATGTATAACCTCAGAGATCATTGGCGCCAAATTCTTTGCGTCATTGGCGCCGACAGCAAAAATTTTTCCCAGGAATGCTACACAATAATCATCACTTATTAGGTATTCGGTGACACAAACAAACAATGTAACTTCACGGAATACACGTCAATTATTGACTTATGAACCGGATATAATTAAATAATTTATGTCTATGTATTCAAAGAATTTTCTCAAAAATCATTATAGGTTGTGTCATTGTATTTTAGTGACGTTGTCACTCTACACAGAAGCATAATATTACCTTTGACCTCTTGATTCTGAATCGCATGTTGAATCACATGCTATTTTATATGTAAATGTTATTCTAGTAGGTAGTTCTTGATATGACAATGTGTTTTCTAATAATATTATACACTAAGAAATGTCAAGAAGGTAAACATGTTGTTTTGATATTATAACAACTGATTGGAAAATGCTCTGTGTTGAAATTATTTTAACTATTTCTGAATTAACTGTTGATAAACTGTCGCGATTTGTACCGTTGTAATACGGTTGAAGTAAACAAGTTGGTTTAATATTAGTATTAACGAATTTTAAATTATACACGCGATTGAGAACCGTAATGATATATTTTATTTTAAAATTTCATAATTTTGGTGTAGAATTTATTGTTTTACAACGGCTTACCCTGCTTTTGCACGGACTTTGTCAATTTTCTTTGAAGAAGAAACTTTCTGTCAAAAGAAATTCTAAATAAAAAACATGCGCAAATTATGCTAATGTGTAGTTACAATTTAGGTAACTACACACATAAACAACAAAATAATGTGTATCTATGAATAAATTACGACTTATTACGCGACTTTTTTAATGTGATGTCATTAATGTTTCGCGTTCTATTTAATTATGTTGCCTTATTAAGAGTTTGTTGTTCTTTTAAAAGTCATAGTAAGTTTTTTGTTCTCCAGCGTGTACAATGTGCACTTCTGTATGCATTTACTAATATATTACTGATGTCTGCGTATATTTACAATAGCAAATCAGTTCATTTAACGGCTCAAATTTATTTTTTAAGATGAGAAGAGGCTCTTGAATCGATAATTATGACTTTGATTAAAACGTATTATTGTAATCATCTGAGCCTGTAGTTAGTTATTCACAAACAAAATTGACTGAATTACTAGCGGCCCGCCCTAATTTCGCACGAACTTTTCTTTACTATCTATAGATTAATTATGCACGTATTTGACCTTATAACGCATCCGCATAACGAAGTGACTTTATTTTATACTATGTTAAGTAACGATAGAAATGTTAAAATTGATTAGGTTATATATATATATATATATATATATATATATAATAGTTACCTATATCGTTGCTACTAGCAACGATATCGATAACTATTGCTTAGCTAAGTATTAATGCTACGAGTAAGTAATGGCTAAGTAACAAGTGATGACTTGCTTAAAAATATGAGTGTAAGAGTCGATCGTCTTAAAGATTGGAATTGAACAAAATATGAATAGCCCTAAGCGGAAACACGTTGAAAAGCCACTAAGGTGTTTTATTCTTATAACTACGATCGGTTGCGCTGCAGCGTTTTCTTAAAAACCCTATGTTTCAAGCGATCTTTTTGAGCTTTAAATAATATCATACTTAATCCGCCATACACCTTAATATTTTTTAAATCAAACATATTACTTTTAATTTTATTGATTTTTATTTTATTTACTCTTTGATATAATTAAAAACGTCCAACAATATTTTTTATTAACGGTTTCATTTTGTTAATGGTTAAACAAGTAAAAATGTGTAATACTTTTTATGTTTTCATAAACTACTTAGATAAACGGGTTATACATATTTTACGCCTCTTTGTTGTTGCCTTATCTAAACAATTTATAGAATGATATTGACCTAGACGTAACGCCATTATTTTATTTGAATCTTATTTATTTGTTCAGTTTCTTTAATTTAACATGTTGTATAAAGTAAACATGTTATTTCGTTTTGTTATTTTTAATGGAACCCATCTATTTATGCACATTATATTTGAGGTGGTAAAAGGATTATAAATTTTTGTTTACGATTCCATACGGTAGCTAGCTATCAAAAGAACTTTTCTAAAAAATCTTTTGATTTCGCGCCATATCAAATATTTTTTCGTGTTCATTATCAAATTACAATATGGATTAGGGTGTCAAAGAAAATAGGATTGCGGTGATCGCCTTGCACAAAGTGGGTATGAAGTCGTCGGTCATATTCCAGACACTTCAAAAGCTTAGTATCAGCCGTATGTTCATATATCGTACTATTAACATATACAACAACACTTCCTCTCTCGAAGACCATAAAAGAGCGGGGCGGCCGCATGCTGTTAGAATTACAAAGGCTGTAATGCTGTTAAAGCCAGAATTTGTCGAAATCCCATTATATAGCAAAAAAATGTTATTGCAAGAAATGAAGATTCCCGCTAGGACTCTGTCTGTCTGTTCTGTATATCCTGTTCCTGTATTATCGACGATAAGCATCGTTATCGTCGATATACAGGAAATTCCCTAAATCAATCTTTACAAATTAAAGAGAGTGGATCGCTCAAAAGGTCTTCTGTCGCGATACGCAGGTGAAGGGCACAGTAATATCCTCTTTACCGATGAAAAAAAAATCACGATTGAAGAGCACTACAATAAGCAAAATGATAAAGTGTACGCTTACAATTCTAAAGAAGCTGCTCAAGTGGTCGCAAAGGTAAAGCGTGGTCTTCATACTGCGTCAGTGATGGTTTGGTGGGGCGTGTCTTACAAGGCGTCCAAAGCTATATTTTTGTGAAAAAGGAGTGAAAACTTCAGCCAAAGTGTATCAAGAGACAGTCTTGGATCGTGTTGAGAAACCTCTCAGCAGTACACTTTTTAAAAATGTACCGTGGACTTTCCAACAGGACTCTGGACCTGGTCACAAGGCACGAACTACCCAAGCCTGACTTGAAACCAACGTTTCGGACGTTATAAGAGCTGATTTATGCTGAGTCTTTAATAAATATGTTCATATAAGTTTTAGTAATATTACATTACTTCATTTAAAAAAAATGCATTTTCATTTGTAACAGAACTTATGGCCGGACTATATATAGGTAGATAATATAAATATTAAGCAGATGTATATCAAAATCAATCAGTAGTTGCTAAGAAACACTCAAGTTTACAATATTAGACTCTTAAATTCGTTTTACTGACCTATCTCAACATACTAACCGTTAACAAACTAGGCTTTCATAAATCAATACCCAATTTTAGAAATTTATTTATTTTTAATTCAAATAAGTTAGTAGGTTTATAAACACTTACCAAAAGAGAAATAACATCAAATTACAAATGCAATAATCAATCTTGTTTTGTTAATGACTGTAATTTGTCACATTTTTATAAACACATTAAAATATATGCTAAAAAAATCTGTTTTTCCATACTTTTACTTAAAGAAAAAGTATGGATAAACCCGGCTTTACAACTGTTGTAATATGCAAATAGTGACACTAAATAATTAGTTTCGGTAAGCATTGGAATGCAGTCATCCTGTCATATTAACATTTGTTCTAATAATCATATCCTTCTCAAATTCTTACAAATTAATTTATAAACATGTTATGTTTTTTTGGAATTACGTTAAAGAATGTGTTAGTCAGCGTACAGGTGTGGATGCATTTATTATTTTTCAAGAGAATAAAATAGATATAATAAGTATTAACTGTTTTAAAATCAACAGCACCTGTTAACGTCAGGCACAAAAATGTTATGATGAGATATTTAAAAAGGTTTTTAACCCCTGTTACAAACAGTGGGGTGTAAAGCCGAACATTGTGTTAGAGTCATTGTGGAGTAGGTAATTGTAGAACAGAATTCAATGTGTTTCAAAAACAATTAGGCCGACCTGACTTTAAGTTACGTTTGATAAAGATCTGTTTAAAAGGTCACATTATTCTGTTACAAATGATAACGCCGTATCCGTTCGAAGTGTAGATTGACATACTCAAAGAAACATCAACATTTTCCACTTCATATTGAATTTAATTTTACATTTTAATTTGGTATTTAGACATTTAATTTTGTAATTTTTGTCATTTTTTTTTTTATTTGGCATTTTAATTTTTGTATTTTGATATATATTTTCAGTTTATATGCTAATAAGTACATAATATTGTAATTTGAAGATAGTCTCAAAAAAATGTTTATATATCTACATCAAAGCATGCAAGCGATTGGGTATTAAATTACTGTAAGTTTGCACGCCTAATATGAATGAATAAATAAATTACTATCGATATATTAATATTCGATATATCGATTGTTCGATACATTATTGTTAATTAGGCCTTCTCATTACTACGCCGTCATTCTAGTATTCTCATTTTAGACTTTTTAGATAGATTGGCTTTCAACAGTACTGTTATACTGATAAATTGATAAGTAAGCTTAATACAGCTAACTGTTAAGACAAAAACAATGGATTAGCAAAAAAATTAATATAGTTTTATTTATTACTCCCACTGACCTTTGCCTGCGGCTGCATCAATGTACGATGATGTTGACTGATGTAGGTAGGACTTGAAAGTAATCATACATCGATATCATCATGTAAAATTAGATTTTATAATAGAAAATTAGTACTTACTATTGTTAATAAATATGGAGAAGAAATTACTTTGAGATGTCCTACTTTTTTTTTAATTTTATCGCAACTTTTGTACTTATTGGCATTTTGTATTTACAGAACTTTTAATTTAGATTAAATCTAAAACCTTAATACCCATACAACAGACAACAATTACGAAAAGGTAATGCTAAATTGGCAATAAAAAAAACAAATTAAATATATTTTTTTGTTTTTTTTTAATGACTGTCTTGTAGCAAATGTCTATAGGCATTAAGTAGTAAATAAATAAATGATATTGTAAATGTTAAATAAATAAACTCACCATATCTTTAAAGTTTTAGTGCAATTACGTCATTATTTCAATACCAACAAGCAATAGTTAAAATCTACCTATATATTGTACTGAAAATTGTCAGATCTCTAAAGATACCTTGGAGTGTTATGTCTCTTTAATCCATTAAAATTTAATTAGTACCAAAAAAAACTGTAGATTTTTCTTTCGAGAAGAATGTGTAAAGTTTGTGTAAAAAACAAGTCAACGATCTTTTTGTACAGTAATGGTTACCTCGATATTGCAAGTCACTGTATTTTTTCAACGCTTAATTGTAGAGTGGTGTCAGTAATGTACCATGATCTATGGATTATGTCAACGAACAGCGGTATCTTGTTGTAGGTCAATAGCACGTATCAGTAACCTTTCTGGGTAATTAAAATGCTTAAGTTAATTTTCTGCAACGATAGCAAATTTAAGTTACCTACTTAAAATACTAGCAGTATTTATCTAAAATATTGGCATAGTGGCCCTTGGTTAAAAAAAGGAATATTGTTAAAAAATGGTAAATATTGAAATTACACTTCGTAAACACTTTGGAACATGTTTTGCTAATAAATATCATTTCGACACTAAAATTATTAACAATGATTTGTAATTATTATTTTAGTAGATGGTTTCAATAATTTTCTTTATGAAATCCAATATTGGATAATGAATTGCGTATTTAATTTTGATTAATTTATGTACTGTATCCTTATTTAAATTATGATTAGGATACAAATTAGTGAAAAATGAACATAATAATCAAAATTTTCTAAATCTAATGCATTTCATTCTTAGTAAATTGTTTATTTAATAATCTAAGGTGTAATACACATACAAAAAAAAGCCATACACCTATGTAAATAAACTTCCCACTTACCTTCTACAAGTCAAGATCCTTATTAATAGAACTGCATTGATAATGAATTAAACATTAAAAAATAGCCCCACTACTCGTTCACGTAATCATGATGTAAGCTTAGATGCAAATATATGCCACTTTATATGTTTTAGATGAAAAGATAACACTGTGCACTAACATATCACATATTAAACCCATTGTAAAAAATAACACTTAAAATTTTAGGATCGATGTCGCATGATATTATCATAATAACCTACTTAAACATATTTACTTGCAATAAAAACATAAAACTCAAAAATATCAAACGAAAATAAAAATATTTTTGTTTGTCACCATAATAGTAATTGCTCAAGAATACAGATAAGGACAGGATTACCATCGAGTGACAAATATCGTCCCCGCGAGGTGAAGCACATAATTCGAAACCATTTTTATAATCATCCTGTATTTTTTGTATCACTTGTTAAAAATAGTGGTAATTTTTTTTCAGATATTTTTAAAAGTGCAATTTCACGAACATTTTGATTAGTTAAAGTGCTTTTAGAGGCGTCGTTGTCGAAGATAATTTTCTATATGACACCGATACCCCAATAAAGTAACTCGGACCAACAATGGTATGCAAAGATGATAAAAAAAAATGCGTGAAGTATGTGTGTGTGAGACTGTTACCTACATGTGACGTACGCGAACGCGCTGTGTGTTTGTGTTATACAGAAGAGATGAGTTGATGTTGCAAATGTATAAAAGCGACGCGTCGATTTCGAAATCAACACAACGATTTGAAATTCTCTAAGGAGTGTACACTCGTACAGAAGTGTGACCGTGAATTAAATTTCCGCATTGTGATACCGAGTTCGGTTGCAGTGAACAAGTGGCTGAAGAACTGTAACGTTCCAGTTCAAATATTTTTGTCGAGTAGCTTTCGTGATACAGGATGTTTTCTTTAGAGGTATTTATTCTGTGTTTTTTATTAATCAATTTATTTTTTCTTAAATGTTTTTACTAGTCAATTTTATTTTTTGGATGCGTAACAATTTAAATTTTAAAGCCTTTAATTTTTTTGTGAACTTTATTTTAAATTATTTTTTTTTAAATTTTGAAGTTGAATAATCTAAATTATAAATATTTTTTTCAGTTCGTTCTTGTCATCTGTCTGTGCATCTTAGCTGTATTAAGTTCGCCCATTGAAGATGGAGCATGGAATCCTTACAAATATGGAAGCAACGGAAAGTAAGTTTTGTTTTTAATTTAAAGTACCACTAAATTTATTTATTTATTTTATTCTTCAATAAAACCTTAAAAGATCGTCGAAATACTGACAACATCAAAATAATTTCCTTTTTTTAAATATTATTTAAAATGATTTCCTTTTTTAAAAAGATATGAGCCCAATATTTTTAATACAAACTATTGTTAACGAAACATACCTATCAAAAAATGAATCCGTAAATTTTTGGCCTAATTTCTATTTTCGCATTTGAGACAAATACAAACAATAAATGATTTAATTACAAAGTAGACAAAGGCCCTTGAACAATAAAAAAAAAGACAGATGTGTCTTAAGGACACCCTTATGGAGCATAGTTCCTTTTGCTAAACCTTTTTAACCAATGATAAAAAAATCTGGAAAAACATATTTTTTTTTTAAATTGAATCAAATCTAACTAACGTAGGTAAAATAAACATTGTTTGTATTTTTGTAAAAAGTTGTAAACCTTTTGCACGTTACAAACAACCTATATAACACAACGATTTTTGATCGATGTCAAAATGTTACGCTTTTTTCGGTTAGCCTCTCTGCCCGCAAAAAAACAATATCGCACGATAAGGAACTACGTTCCCAAAATATTAAATATAATCTTCTTACAGGTACATCCCAACAGATGAAGGCAAATACATCCACGTGCCAAACCCATACATTCACATAGATAACCCCTACGACGGTGGATATGGACCATACGCACACGACTACGAACCTTATCAAGCAGAGGCATCTGTGGACCAATACAGATTAGTCCAAATACCTGCGAAGGATATTCCTTACTACAAGGATGGATATTACAAGAACAATGGCATTAAGATTATCAGCCAAAACCACAACTACAGAGAGGACAAATACGATTTTGAGTAAGTTTCTTTTTGAAAAAATTGTTATAACTTCGTATACTATAATATACTTAGAAGAGATAATGAATTTACAAATAAAATCTGTGTTCAAATAAAAAAAAAAAATTGTAAAACGCTCCAAAAAATAAAAAAATGTTTTTTAAAGACCATTGCGTTTCTAAGATTTTGTTTTCAAAAAATTATGAAGATATTTTTATCCTTGGCATTGCCAAAACTTTAACAGATTTACGAGTTTTGATAGTATTCAAATGAAGTATTAACATACTAGTTGCGTATTACCTAGATATTCGTTTATAAGCTACCCGTCTCCTAAATACCACTTAGCCTTGTAAAACTGAATGTCAAGCTTATCATAACTATTAATGAAATGCATATGAAATTCTTCAGTGAGTTGTTTAGAATTAAAATGTAATAATGATAAAAGTGCCCAGTGCTTATAACATTGGACATATTAAATTTAAATTCACCATCCCATAAATACATACGTTTGTAAATTTCAATATATTTTTTATAAAGTCAAATCCCTACGTTCAACGTTATCAAAACATGTATAAGTAATTAATTCTAAAAATAAATATCGTGTAGGAAATCATTGTTCAAAATGATGAGGCTTTTCAAAACTTAATTACAATCCTAGATAGCACAATTGGAATAAAAGATACCAATTTGCCACTTCGAATAAACACCTTGACCATCGCTTGCTGGCCGGCGGCGCTTGCAGGTCATAGTTCAAAACGATTTATATTCATTTATCTACTAAATTGACATCATACGAGCTTTTTGTATTATTTCGAATGAGGAATTGGCTTAACTGTGCACATTGTTAACCTATCCGGATTATCTTAATATTTTTTTAATAACGGGAAATAACATTGGCTTAAACAGCATAGCGTAATAGAAGTGATAAGTGTAATAAATAAAAGAAATGACAAAAGATCGATAGACGATCAACTACAGGCAAAAATTCGCCGAACTTCCTTTACAACAACCAGTAACTAACCTCTTCTTTTCTTCGCAGTTTCGAGACTGAAAACAAGATCCGTGCTGAAGAAAAAGCTGTCATAAAGAACCCCAACACAATCGATGAGGGCATCGCGTCCAAGGGCTTCTACGAATATATCGGACCTGATGGTTTCATGTACAGGGTAGACTACACCGCCGATGAGAAAGGATTCCGTCCCTCTGTCAAGAGGTTAGAGACTCCATACTCCGGCAAATGGATATACGAAAAAGTCAACTAATAAATCACCACCCATACCTCCACTATCTTTTCCATCAGTATTGAAATAAGTAGTAGGTATTTTCTAAGATAAACTTATTCGTCTTCCGACTGACTGCAATTTATTTAATGACCATCTTCATTTAGGTCACGATCAAAATATGGTTCACGAATATGACATTTCAATTTAACTTTGCAAGATTATCATTGGTATCTACATAATAATGTATAGATCAACCTTGGTATACCTGTTTGTAATTGCGTTAATTCTTTTGGATTTTTCTAAAGTACAAAAGTGATGAGACATCAATAATGCCTTGTCTGCTTAGATTAATGTAATTTATACTTTAGATTTAAGAGGAGAGTCACATATTTTAAATTTAGATACGTATATAAATAAGCAACGTGATAATAAATTTATTTTCCACAATTTTTAGTTTATTGTTCCACTCTTCGAAGTCTCCTGAGCCTAAACATTCACGTATATTTTATATTCAATGAATGCCAATTAATCAAACCCACCTACCTCCTCATTCCTTTGAATGGCATTTAATGGACCACGTGAGTTGTACATAATGCAATCCATTTGCAAACATAACCGCATGCAAATGTTGCTAAATTACATCGGCAAATACGTTAATTAATTCAAAATCTTCATCACCTTAGCCATTTCTGGATTGAATTATTATCTTGATTCTATTCTTCAAGCTAAAGGTTCACATTCTAGATACTTAAGCAATTCCACGTAGTACATAAAAGTTACCGGATCAAATACTGCCGGATCTTCTCAACTTTGCTATTGGGAATGCCAATAAGTTTTTGATCCGAGAAGGTTGAACGACTGTCGCATTCTTTGCATCTAATCATGTGAACTATGACGTCTTTCCACTCACACACAGTTAATAATTTACTGATTTTTTTATTTGACCTGGGAAAATAATAGTAAATGAACTACTATTTGGGAAAATAATAGTAAATGAACTATTATTTGGGAATATAATAGTAAATGAACTATTATTTGGGAAAATAATAGTAAATGGACTATTATTTTCTTCTAACCCATTTTTTTGGCGACAAAGGTCAGCAGCATTTGGTGCAAAGGCACCAGGTTCCAAATATATCTGTACAACATTAGTTTAGCGGTTTTAGGCTGAAAATGTAACAGACTGGCAGTTGCACTGGCATTTATTAATTAGCTGTTTGCATCTTTTACGAGTTGTATATTTTCACATATAGTCGAGAATTGTCTCCAAGAATGCCTTATTGTTTGTCTAACACCGAGTAGAAGGCTATACCAACTAACAAAACAATGGAAGGATATGAAGGCATTCGGTGGACGAACAGCTTGACCTCTAGCAATCGAGGTCCTAGAGCCAACCGAAATCGCGTCGGGCTGATGAACGTTCTATGTAGGAATCAATAAAATTTATTGGTGGCATATTTTTTGTGGGTCTGATTAATAGAAGCGGTTCATAACTTAGCCAAGGTTACATTTTCTACGATTCAGAGCACATCGGGGATGAAATGAGGGTGCGACGGGGAAATATTTACAATATCTATTTGAATAATAGATACTAGCGAAATTCACAGAATTTTTAATAATTGGAGAATATTTCGTGGTGAAAAATGAATGAGAATACTTACTATTTACTATCTATTTTTCAGTAACTGAGTACTAAAATATCTTTTCATTTTTCTTATTTAAATAATCACGTATTCTGTTTTACTCGTTTATTTATTTATTTTATTAGTTGAATTATAAAAAGTTTACAAATAATAAAATTAAGAATAAATACTGCCAATTATTTAGCTAAGATGATACGAATGCTGTTAATATCCACTTGTAAGATAAATAAATTAAATTCGCACCTTCGCAGTAATTACATGGTAGCAAAATAAATTGATAATTATCAATGCCAACAACAGCATTAATTGACAAGATTAATAGGGTCACTCCCATCTGAATTCCTATCTCATTTTAAATTGGGCGCTTAATATAAGGCGTCTAATCCAGCAGTTCTCCAATAAACATCAGGATGTGAAGGCAATATTTGATCTGATAACGCGATAAATAAATACCAAGGCGCCTCGAATTTCAATAAAAATATCACGAGTTGCTCCGCCAAAAATAAACGAGTCCCATCGAGTGGAGAGAGGAACGGAAGGATCGTAAAATCATGCGTGTTAGGGTACTGGCAAGAAATTTGGCGAAATTGTTTTGGCTCAAGCTTGTGGAGGCTTTTATGGAGACAGAGGACGTTGACCGAGAGCAGTGCCAAGTGCCCGGCGCCGCTCTGCCCGACGCACTGCGAACCCGCGGATGCTGCACTGCGCACTGCCTTATCTTCGCCATGCTTCCTTTTTCAAATAATTTAAAATACGCGATACATTGCCAAATAGGTCCCGTTCAGGATATCTTTGTATGCCAGGTTTAACCGACCGGATAAAATACTTGCTATATTGCACCTAAGTGTAATGCCCTACCAATATCATATATACCGAAGGACGTTTCAAGGCGCACAAAAATATAAGTGGCCTTTTTGTAATTATTCTTCAATGATATTTATATGGAAATTAGTTGGAGTTCGATTAGTGTGTCTTGTCTCTTGGGCAGCCAGACGTTTATGGCTACTTTGTTACGCGAGCTTGAAATATTACTCGATGAGCCTGTTTGTGCCAGAATCTATAATCAGATAATGATAATACTAATTGGTGTTAAATAATTTGCATAGTAATTTCGGTTGTAATGACTCATTCCAATGCAGTTTATAGGCAGCCCCATAGAGGATACAATTATGATAATACATAATATTATTACTTAATCAATATTATTGGAATTATTGTACGAACAAGCCACACCCTCGTTTTGGAACTTTATGAAACAATTCAGCTAGTGGCTTGATGTTTTTAGGGTTAAAAAGTACCTATCTGTAAACTTTTTTAAATAGCGTTGTGTCATAAAATATTATGAATAATAATCGCACGTTTTCCAAGTAAACCTGGCTTGACTGCCTCTGTGGCGCCGTGGGAGTGTGTCCGACTGCTACGCAAGAGGTCATGGGTTCGATTCCCACACGGAACACCACTTTGTGAGAGCAGCTTTCAAAAGAAAGAAACCGAAGATGCACAAAACCTTACAAAGCACAGCTCTGTCTATATACAAAATTTGACCAAAATCGTTTCTGATACTCTATTGCTGATTTACTATTTTTTGAACGTAGGCAAACGCAAAAAATGCTCAAAATTCAAAATCATTTATCATACTCGTATGATAATTTTGTAATAAACAAGTTTCGAATTTGAACTTGATAAAATTATTTATTTTTATGGAAAACTGGATCACCGGGTGCATTCCATCCCATGCAAATTGTAAGGGTCAAGAAACTCTTGGCATTCTTGGTCAATGAGGCGGACGCATCTTACTATTACGATCTTTGAACTCAATTTGGGTTTTACGAGCAAAACGATGTAGTGGTCCTGTGTGTGGGGTTAGTCCCGGAGTGGAACATTTTGTTTGATTTATATTTTGTACATAAGTAGGTACTACATCTCAGCTTTTGCTCACACCTTTGTACTCGTGGATCTTATATCGACAAAAAGAACCCTTTAACTTACCCCAAGCTTTATGCTTCCTGGGCAAGTATTTCAAACGAATTCTTCAGATTTATTTGCTTTACTAAAAAAAGTGAGGGCCTAACTCGCGTGAAATTTGAGGTTTAGTAACTAAGTCCAGATAGGTGGTTCGATTCATACGGCAGACGGAATACGGTACGATGGCATACGGAAGTCTCGGGTTCGATTCCTAGGTCTGGACTGCAAATTGTTCTATCTTTCAAAAATGCAAATATTGTGTTAATAAAGTAATTGGCAAGAGATGCCTATAAAAAATACTATATTATTCGGCCCGTGACATCATAATTTGTTAAAATGCTCTCTGTGACAAAGCAATAACAAAAGCCGTGATAGATAGAAAGTTAAAAAAAAACTTAATTCAAAACCAAACATACATTTTAGAATTATAGACAAACTGATTATTCGGATATATGGGGTTTTTTTAAAACCCCATATTTCAGAATAATCGGATTTTCTGTGTAATTATAAAATTGCGTCCTCTGCGTACTTTAAAGCCTTACTGCGATCGCCAACCCGCTCGCCAAGCGTGGCGATTATGGCAATTACCCCCAGGATCTACATACCAGTAGGTTCTACTGGGGAGACCCGTGCCCAGCAGTGGGCCATCATATGGGTTGATATGTATAAAATTTCTTAGGCATAACATAGTAACTATGTGGTTTTATAATTAAGTATGTTACAGGTTGGCTACACATTTAACAAATATGTACATTAGTCGTTTACATTATATGTGTCTAGCAAATACGTTTTATAACCTTTAGCAATTTTTTTTTTATTTTTCTATAATCTTAACTCTTGTGGCATTTCGATATATAACAGAGGAAATCTACGAGAAAGGAAGTTCCTTAATTAGCGGCTAGATATCGCAAGTTAGGGCCCAACTCGCGTGCAAGAAATGATAGATAAATTTGAGGTCTAGTAACATGGTCCAGATAGATTTTTTTTCTCAGTATTGTTTTATAAAAATAAAAAACTTTCACGCACGGTCCTGCCCGTGTGAATATAAATTATCGCAATAAAAACTATCCCATGTAATTTCCCGGGACTCTTAACAATCTCCATAACAAATGTTATAGACAGAGTTACTTTTCCATTTATTATATTAATTTGGATTATATTTAAAACTACGCCATAGACTGACTCATAGATTGACGTGTATACTTAATTATTATCTTTTAAGTTCTCCCTTAATACAAAAAATAAAACAAGAAACTTACGAAGTAATTCATACTATAAACTTTGGGCCAGCGATTTGTCGGTGCACCACCGGAAAGGGGTACGTTGGCGCCTGCTGGCTTAATTGGATCCCGACCAACTCGGCAAAAAGACATCCACGAGTTACTTCTGCGGTTAAACGAAAAAAAAAAGTTGCTTTATAATATTCGCTACTGTTTTAGGGTTATGCGAGGTGTATTATTTGCATTATTAGGTACATATTTTACTAGTTTTTTCGCAGGCGCCTTCGTTCATGTGGGCTTAGTTATCGCAATAAAAGTATAAGCACTATCTGTTTTAAAACTAACTATGATTACGTTTTATCTAAAGATAATGTAAGACTACGTTTAGTTCTATCGTTTTGGAATCATTTAGTAACAAATTTAATACAACCTTTCTTAATATTTTAATAGAATTTATAAGTTACGGGTCTTAATAACGTAAATATTTTAAAACATTAAAATATTTATATCTAGCATTTTGTATTAAGTTGCTCTTTGAATGTTCCTAGATAGATCTGATATATATTAGATATTATTTCGGGACTTAATCGCGTGAATTATTTAAAGGTACGAATCTGTTATTTACCCGACGTTTCGATCGAATTGCACCGATCGTGGTCACGGGTCGACCCGTAAATAATTCACGCGATCAAGTCCTGAAATATATCTAATATGTATAAAAATCGCGAAAGTTTAAAAACAATAAGATCAGATATATAATTAGAATAACCTATCATAGCATCGATATATACCACTTGATAAAGTTAGGTTAAAGATAGCTCCGTTTTTGATTTCGTTTTAATATTTTCTGTCAAGCTCTATACCAATATATACGCAAATCGCAGTACCTACCCGATATCTTGACGTTGATATTATTACATAGGCTTCTACGAAATTTAATATGTATAGAGCAATCTAGAACCTAAAGTTGTAGATGTACTCGTAGTAGTAGTTATCTACCTTTGATCTACCTACTTCAGGTATATAAATTTAAGATTTATTTCACTAATAACCAAGAAAAAGAACACCATTTTTTAAGTCTTCAGTGTCAAATGCAAAACGTTTTGAAATAACCTACAAAGGAATTCAGACTATAAATATTAGAGCAAATAAATTTAAAGACTATTTGGGAAATTTTATGAAACCAAATAAAATAAAGATTGACGGTAATAAATTTATCACGAAATGCTAGACAGTTTTAATGACACCTCATTTAAACGAATTCAGCAAAAAGTTTTATTTAACTATTTTCTAGTCTACGCATTATTTCGCTCGTACCTAATATTCTCCTAACACATCAATAAAAGCCGGTTGATTTTTAGTATATTTAGTAAAAATGTCTAGTAATGCTTTCGTGCTATCGCTGATCGACCCAACTTTTATTATCAGATGCTGATTTGTCAAAATTTTCAAGTGTTCGTAAAGTCGACCTATTAATTTGGTTCTTGACATTCAGATTATGACTTGTGATTTGAACGGCACCATAATGCATTATATATGATTGATGAGACACAAATTAATGAGTCTAGTCTTTCATTCGACTTTATTTTAAAACGTGAAACGGATTCTTTGTACCAATCTCTTTTTACCCAACTACTGTGAATCTAAAAGGAAGGGTTATATTTTTACTAATCTTTATATGTTTGTATTTACGTATGTTTCACCATACGCCTAAACTCATCCGATTTTGATGAATGAGGTGTCAATTGATTCGTTATTATGGTGCGGGTGATATAGGTTACCTAATCTTCCATTATGAAGATCATATAAGCGTACCTATACCTAGTAAGCATGTAAATGGGGTATTTTGTTTTTTTTTTTACAAATATGCTGTGTTTGGTATCAAATGAGAGGTCTTAATTAGCACATTAATTTGATACCAAACACATTACTATTTTTGTGTGCATTAACTCCATAATTGCGTAGCATCTTCGTATTTCTTCATAAAATACAATGCAATAGTAGATATAGACATGATTTTTTATGTTGACGTTTTTGGTTGACAATAAAATCTCTATGACAATAAGTGAAAAATTCTGATATCTTGTCGTAGTTGATATATATAACTAATATATAACTTTAATATAGTCATGAGATTTGACATAATTAAAGTTTATATGGAGAAAAAGTACCAAAATCTAATATTTTTAAATAATGTGCATTAGATATACATTAAATAAATTAAAATTAACATTACACACACTTCAATAATATTCACTGTTTAGTCAAGTTACTGCCAATGTCAAACAGAATTGATATTTTCGAGTTTCGTTATGGTTTTGTTTTATAATAAAAATGATTGTCTGTAAAGTCGGTTTAAGGACGATAATTTTATGTGATAAAGTCATAGGAAAACATTTATGACATTGTAATTAACAACCATGCCTGTCTGTTTTTTTTTTACGTGACCGTTCCTATGTGACTGCTTAGCAACCAATCAATAACGTGACCGTTGTTACGCAACCGATCAATAACGTGACCGTAAGTGACAATCTTTCGTGCGAGCACCTTGTTACTGATATATAAGACGTAATCACGTCAAAAAGTTTAAAAAACATGTAAAAGAACTATGTGTACAACCAAGAATTTGTAATTTATAAAAATATTAAACTTTGCTCTAGTTTAGGCTACTAGGTGACCCCTAGTATCAATAAATCTGGCTCCAATACAAAGATGGAATGGAAGTTTTTAATATTATATTTTTCTTTCATCCCAATAAGTTTGCTTTAGGTGCCATTTCAATACGGGTCGACCGTGAGTAAACTTTGTTCCATCTAATAATGTGGCAAAATAATTTTTGAGTTTATTTTCATATCCTGTGGGGATCCCTTCATTTTAATTATTTGGACCTTACACAGATCTTAAAAATAATAAAAGAGCTTGAAGATAAATACATTAATATAAAGTGAGTAGGTATTACATACCAGAATATAGCCACGTCTGTAATAGTTCCAAGTTCTTCAGCTTTTATACTACTAACTTTGTACTTTATTAACTTACCGCAATGTGTACTTTTTATAGACTAAAAATATATCTATCCCATATTTATAATGAAATTTGATTCCAAATAGATTTAAGTTTCGTATAAATTCTCTTAGCGGTGTTGGGCAATACTTTTTTTTTTTTTTTTTTTTGCAGCACCATTTTACATATCAAATTGTGTGAAAACATTACTTCGTAGACTGTTTCGACAAAATCTTACTTACCTTAACATTATTTTGATACCTAAAATCTTGGTTAGAGATACTCATAGATAGCTCACAGCCTGCTTAAATAGATAATATATATTATGCTTATATTACAGTGACCAATCTTATGAGACTTGAAGTTCGACACAATCATAAGAGATTAGGCGCAAGACCAACTGCTTAATGTACTGTCAGAGATACAGAGGGGGTATAGCTATAAAATAAAAACATTTTTACATAAACAAAAACCGACTTCTAAAATAAATATACGGTAATTAAAAAGTAAAAAATATATAAGTACAAGTACAACAACAAAAAATAATAGAACATTTTGAAGATGGCGCCAGGAAATGTAGTTATGTTTTAGACACCAACGTCAGTTTTTATTTTTATGTGAAAAAGTTTTTATTTCTTACTTTTTACCCGACTGTAAGGAAAGGTTATGTTTTTCGCACGTACCTTGTATATTCTTTATTACCTCGTATCTCACAAACCACTGAACGGATTTATATAATTCAGACGTCATTAGATTCGTCATGACCGCCCAGGTGTTTATAGATAGGTGACGTTTGAAAAAAACAAATATGGCGACTGTGAGAAGTCAAAATAAAGAGGTGTGAAAAAAAAGTTGTTTCGAATAAGGGTATCAAACTAAAGGGCTCATCTAGCATTTCAAAAAGGTATTTTTAGCAACCATTCTTTTATCAATTTTTAATACTTAACAATAGCTGTGATAAGAGTTAGTTGTTACATCCTACAACCACTTAAAAGTATTAAATAAAAAATAAATTTAAAAAATAAAAAAACCCGCCTGCACAAAAAATATGGAAACAAGATCACAGAATTATATAATTTCAAGCAGTTGGAGGCACTTTACGAGGTTCATCGAGGTTTATTAGTGCCTCCGACTCCGACCGTTTTTTTATATTTTTTAGTGTATTGGTTTGTAGTTGATACAGTAGCATAATCCAAACTGCTCATTTCTTTTTGTTGGGTCTTGCGATACAAGGCCGTTGGTTTTTGAGAAGTTCACCTAAGACTAGACTATCAGTTCCATTACTTGATTTGATGAAGGCGAAGTATCAGGTATCAAACACAGCACTCAGATCGCAACCCGTAATATTTATTATTGAATAGTTCTGCTGCTCATCTATGGTTTTCATCATTTCTGTAATGGGACCAATCTGGAAGTATACCCTTTCAAACACAAAAATATTTTTTCAAATCGGTCCAGCCGTCTCCGAATAATCAGGTAACAGACATTTAATAAAATACAGTCGAATTCAGAACCTCCTCCTTTTTGAAGTCGTCACTTATCTATCCACCGACAGTGGTAACGTTGCGTAAACTCAGTGATCTCTTGATATGTCAATCTTTTAATGAATACCTACCTAAAATGGTCCGTAACCATTTTATTATCATCCGTAATCATTTAAAGGCACAACAATTTATAAATTGATAATATTTCAAATAGATATTTCACGATGAATATTGCAAGTCATCTCGGGGTCAACTAGAACTCTTCAAAACCTTTTAACAAATGCTTACCGAAATAGATTTTAACCAAATACAGATTAGTTAATGAGCACTCTAAATGCGATCACATAAAGGTGAGCATAAAACATTATACACGACAGGCGTTGGTCAATAAGACATTATGATTGAAATAAATTACTATAAAGCCTGTAATTTTGTAAGCGAGAGGGTGTAGGCGTAGTGCACCGATTTGGAACTTGCTAGCCTTAACTTGAATAAATGGTCGCTATGCAAGCATATACAGACGCCAACTACGTTTCATCTTTACTTAAATTACTGGGTTTTATATTTGTGACCCTCTTTCATTACCTTACTTCTACCTATTTAAGGGGTCCGTGATTCAGTGGCGATGCGTGCCTCAAGCGACAAGCGAGGAACGGTAACACTGTCAATCTATAGATGAGTGACTCTATTCGGTCTCGGTCACGTTATTAGATTGTGAGTGTGAGGGAATATAATGTGTATTTGTAGACACAAATAGTAGACCCAGGCGCACAACTTTATGCGTCTATGCACAGTTATGCGCCTGCGTCTAGGTAGTTGACTAGTCTCTAATGAATGCCGCGACCAAAATCGGTTTGGAAATCTTATTGACATCTCTACGAGAAAAACCTTAACGGGCATAGAAGATTGTTCGAGCGCTTAAATCGTGGAACTTGTTCGTTTATCTGAAATGTATTGTTGGATTTCTTGTCAATATACTACTGCCTGTTATTTATTCAGTTTAGATTAAAAAAAATGCTTTTGTTACAGCAACACTTACCCACATGGGAGGTATATGTGTGTATTCTATTTTTTTTTTTATTCTTCTATATAATTGGGGGTTTTATTTTTGTGAATACGTTAACGCCATCGTACCTTATACAAGTTTACTGTACATCAGTAAACTTATTCTAAATACACAAAATGTTTAATAAATAATGTTTTGAAGGAATCGAATGTTGCTATTGACTATAGGCCCACCAAAAGACATAGCTTCTTCGGAAACTCTGATTTTGGATAAACTAGGATGGATTGAACAAAAGTCCTACATCCATTGAATTTAAATGTTATTCATTCATTTCTATTCTTTGTCATGTCTTTCATTCAGTGAAGCTTGGGTCTGGTCTTAATAGTGTCTATACCTTATATTGGACGAAAGATTTGTATAACAATGGTTTTAAAACTGCTAGTAAAATATAGCCCTCCCCTCCCTTCGAGACAAATTTGCGAATTTCAATGTTATCTACCACATACAGTCCACAAATGGGTAACCGTTTTTAAAAAATCAAAATTTTATTTGATCTCCAAATCAATGGAGAAATTTTATTATCAACTTTGAATTCTTTTTAACGCTTCTTCTCAAAAATTACTAGTATTAAACTTGTCACTTTTAGACAATATTTTTAACATTATTGCCTAATCGCAAAGTCAAGCTTGAGATTATAAAACATGTTTTTAAAGGATTAAATAAACAACTAGAGCGTTGTGTCAAGGCTAAAATTAGACTAATATATTAATTTTCACACGTGTTTAATAAAAATGCAAAATATTTAAACGCCTGCGTAACAACATAAATTTTAAAATGCCAATCCTTAAAGGATGTTGTTATGTCTTCCGCCAAAATCATTAAGTTATAGGCGTGGTTAGTAAACATAATATAATTAAGTGGACATTAAAGCCCCGTGTAGCACATGAGACAAAAGGTTGATTATATATACTACAGGTTTTGATCACGTGAATATTTTATGGTATAAATACCTTTTTAAATTACCTGACGTTTTGAACGTATTGCAACGGCTGTGGTCACGGGTAGACAAGCAGGTGAATATTCACACTATTGGCATTTGTCTCAACAAAATGTCGAAAAAGCGAGCAACTGTCATCTATTTTCTCTCTCAAGAAACATAAGTACCTACTATTCTCCCAAGAAAGCACCGTAAAAAGAATCAATAAAAAAAAGGTAGTTATTCATCCAATTTATTTTATCGCCTTTAAATGTATTTGTATGCTCCTTCAGAAACGATACATTAACGCCAATGAATAATCCAATCATTAAAACATTTCTTTAAACGTTTTTTTCAGAATTAAGTTCTGTTCTTGACGCGAATTCTCCTTTATGTCTTCTACCGAATGAAAACGGGTGCCACGAAGTGGTAATTTGAGTTTAAGAAAAAGAGAGAAATCGGCTGGAGCTATATCTGGTGAATGAGGGTGTTGCTCGATGGTATTTGTTGAGTTTTGGTCAAAAATTCGGTCACAACGATAGCACAATTATTGCGAAGGCGCATTGTCGTGCTGCAAAATCCCAAAAAGTTCTTTCCACAAATCTGCCCTTTTTGTCGAATTTGCTCTCTTATGCGCCGCATAACACTCAATATTTTTTTTGATTTACCGTTTGACCTTCCAGCAAGAATTATTGCAAGTGCACAATACCGTGGTAGTCAAAGAAAACATGTCAACATGACTTTGAGTTTCGATTGACTTTTGAATGTTTTTTTTTCGGTTTCGGTTCAGTTGGAAGGCGCTACTCCTAAAGCTATGTCTCATTATCAGTAACAATGCATTTCATCAATGTTGGATCGGAATTGACTCGTTCTAACTTGTCACCAGCGACTCTTATGCGATTGAGTTTTTGGAGAAAATTCAGGTATTTTGCCTATTTGGACTAGTCGAGCGGCAACATGTTTCATATCCAATTGATTGTTTAAAATGATAGGCACGGATCGACCCGTGAGACACAAAGAGTTCAGCGGCTATCTCTCTCAAACTTGAATAAGAACTTTTAGTAACTATTTCCTTCACTTTTGGGATGTTAACTTCAGTTGAAGACATTGATGGTCTACCTGAGCGAGGCTAATTCTCCATCAAATCTCAACCGCTTTTAAACGCTTTGTACCACTCATCATCAAGAGAGAAATTCCATTGGCGAAATAAGAAAAAATAAAATTTATCTACATTTTGACAAACACTTTGTTTGATGTTTTTGTCAATTAGGAAATTAGCTATACGCACTAGATATGGTCTAACAAAAACAGCACTGTATTTAATCTAATTAACAGATGCAACTAACGTTTTGCACCAAAATGGAAAACAGTTGTGCCAATCTAACAAACAATAAAAAACAAAAATTGAATTTCGAACCATAAACAATGAATAAATGAATGTACATTGATTTAGACCTCGTGTAAATAAAAGAAATAGGTATATGTGTTTGTAATTCGTGTAGTGCGAACAGCAATTAGTCTATAACCAAGCACTTTACGGCATCGGCATCGTCTTGTTTGGCTATTTCTCTGGCTGCCTCTGTGGCGCGGTGGGAGTGTATCCGACTGCTATGCAAGAGGTCGTGGGTTCGATCCCCACCCAGGATAAAGCGTTGTGTGATAAGCATGATGGTTTATTCTGTGTCTGGCTGTTATTTATCTTTAATATGTACAAAGTATGTTTATGGGTTGTCTGGTTTCCATTGTACAAGCTCTGCTTAGTTTGGGATCAGATAGCTTTGTATGAGTTGTCCCAAGATATTATTATTATTGTTATTATCAAAGCCTCATGTTGCAAGAAAAACAACTTTAAATTGAAGCGACGGTAGCCTAATGGCTAAGGCATCGGTCTCGCAATCGCGAGGTCGTGGTTTCGAATCCTGTCCATTATACTACCGACGTGAACCCCCTCCTGACACAAGCCATAGAGCTTAGCGGGAAGGGTTAACAGGATTGCTAGTAATGTGGGACGACAATCCCACATTGCTAGATATCTTAAAAAAAAAAGTTGTCGAGGCAAAAGTAAGTAAGTAATAAGTCAGAACTCGAAGAAAATAATGCCAAAATCGATTAAGACAAGGATGTCGAAACCAAGCCATCAAAAGCCAGCCAAACACTGTTTTCATACTTCCATGATTTTTACATTTCTCATTCTATTTAATAAGCACGATCCGATAATTTAAAAATCCCAGCATCCCGGAGCAAGTCTATGGTAACAGCATTTAAGGTTATGACCATAAATAGCACTACCTGCGCCGATCACTGTTTATATTATAACACACTTTTGCGTCAGGGATTAAAATAATGTCAAATAAGTTTATGTATGACGAGTAGAAGCACTACGGATAAGGTATTAGCTTTTGCTCACAGCACTTTAGCTGTTACGGCGAGAATCCTAAGGGAACTTCGGGATAAAAGTAAGTAGATGGTTTTACGTTACACCTTAAGATGTTGTAGGACAATGAACTGTTACAAATTGTAGACTGTGCTCTCTTTTTTATGACAATCGGTTCACGAAGAAAAACAAATTTCTTTTAAGTTGCAAGACCAAAAATTGTTATAGAATAGTCACAGGGAGAATATACAAAAATTAACTGTGACCTCTGGCTTACCATTTCGGTTCGATAGTAGCTTATAATAATGTTACTGAACATACCTAATTACTTAATAAATTACCCACATAAATTAAAATGATTTCAATAATATCATAAGTCGAAGTTTAATTCTTTGAGCTTCATCCAAAACTAAGTTTCATAACAAAGTAGTGGTCTATCGGATTGCAAATGCAATTCTTTTAGTTAAACCACATTGAAATAACATAAAAGTTTGCCGGGTGATGCTGGACTGAAGCCAAATAAGGTGACTGTCGTGAACATCCGCTTGGGGCAACATTGAGCAGCGAATTTTATATTGCTTTCGTTCAACACCTTATTCCGATTGCATAAAGTCCAAAATCTATTGCTCTATAAGTGAAATAAGTTGGTTTTGTTCAACTACTCGGTTCCGGAG
Organism: Herminia tarsipennalis; assembly: GCA_945859575.2. Classification (NCBI taxonomy): domain Eukaryota; kingdom Metazoa; phylum Arthropoda; class Insecta; order Lepidoptera; family Erebidae; genus Herminia; species Herminia tarsipennalis. Next base: position 20,111,779 of record OX243836.2, read on the forward strand.
TCGCTGGCTACTCGTTCAGTTTTATTGGGAACGGATTGAATTTGTAGGTGATTATTACAAAGTTTCGGACCTAGTTTTAGATTTTTGTTCGGTTTTGTGTGAAACTTTTGTCTGTTGAATATCGCTCATTTGCAAGAAGAACGTCATAATTCTAAAATCTGTGATATTGAGTTATTTATACACAAATAATCAAGAGAGTCTGCTTTATTTTTTGTAAAAACGACACAATTCTTTGCCTTAAAATGAGTAACTGAGAAAGGTTGTGTCATTCTGTCTCAGTTTCGTAAGAGCGCGCGTTTTTTTTCGAAACTGGCTCATTTCAGTTACTACGAGTTTGTTGTGAAGAAAGCACATACAAGTTTTCAACGAAGACGACACATTCCGTTTTATGACAATCTTCTCGTAAAAGTAAGTAAAACTTGTTTTAATTGTTTGGTGTTAGAACGACACATAATGGTTTGTGACGATGTATCAAAAAAAATATGGTTCAATAATGGTAGTCATTTTGGTCTTTGTGTCGTTATTCTTAATAAAAAACAAAGACTTGTAATAATTATTTGGACTTAATACGTTATTGACAATAATTCAGACAATAAGCATTATTTCACGAACGACATATTACTTTATAAGCCGTTTTTGCTGTTATAATTTGTTTTCTTTCGTAACTATATATTTTTAATAATTTATGTTATGACGTTATTAGTAATAATGTTTTAATTTTAGGCGCTTCAGTGATACGGTATTAACTACGATGACTTCCAATAAAGGGAGGAAGATATTTGCCTAAGTCACCCCCAGTGACGATGATGCATCAACCACTTTGTCGGATACGAACAGTAAATACTATTTACTTATATTATAATTATTAATATTTTTAAATGCTTCGGTATGAGAATTAAACTCACATATATTTATTTTAGATGAATCAGAGCCCATCGTTCCCGTACAAGTAGTAAAAGCTCTTCAAGTTCTTCCAGAAGTTCCTCAGACAGTACAAGTTCTTCATCATCTTCATTTAAGGATAGTATTTGTTACTTACCTACCTTGTAGATTCGAATATATATTTTAACGTAGACATTTTGACTAGCGGTTTTTAGTGTTTAATACTATTATTATTAATGTTACACTATTCGCTAAAAAAAAAAATTTGCTTTTTCCGATAGTTATGGCTTTGGCAAAGATCCCCTTTATCATTTAGAAGATGTTGTTCCACCAGTATTACCAGCAATTTCTATTCAAGATAACAAGGATAATATTCAGATGGAGACAGATGGTTAACCAAGTTACAATTCAAAATATAAACATTGAAAATATTCAAACGCCACAATTAATTAGTTCTAATGCACAAATCAGTAGTTCCAGCAGAATCTGTTCAGCAGGGTTTGTCTAATAGAGGCAGAAAACGGAAAAGAGATGAATACAATTAAAAAAGAAAAGTAATGAAGAGACTCAAGAATAAAAGTCTAGTCTAATCAGTCTAGTCATAGTCTAGTCAGTCACAATCTTATGAAAGTATAGCTACATAAAGATAGTACCCGAACGGAAAATAGACAAACCTTATTCCGAAAGATGCAAGTTGCGCTACAGCACACTGTTTACAGAAACTGAAAGAAAAGTATTGTTTGACGAATATTGGGCACTTGGAGACTATACTCCAGAAGCATTTATCAGTGCAGTTAAGGCAACCAGATCAAAACTGGAACCGTTTAAAGTAAATATAATGTCTCATCGGGATTTTCTTGATTGGAAAGAAGTGTGTAAACAGATGGGCTTAAATATCATTAAGGACGACGTAGGTGGTACTATTAAATTTACTGATCTCAAAGCTGCTACAATAGAAAGGGAGAATCCACATGACATATTTTTTAACACATCTTACTTGGATACAGAGTTCAAATGATCAAAGGTGCAGAGATCTAGAGCTTAAACAAGCATACAGTCAGTGTCCCGGGTTATGCAAGAAAAAAAAAGATGGTTTGCTGAACTCATTGGCTAAAAACGCTATTCCAAGTTATTATGGTACCTTTTATAATTCATTATAAGTTACCAAATGAACTGAAATCTATAAGTACAAAGTTAATTATTTTAGCAAGTAACAGTAATATTTAATTAATGGTAAGATACAGATGTGAATGATTTTAATTTGATAAGACTGACTTTGGGCCATTTTAAGTTTTACTAGATGCTGATTGTTATTATAGTTGATATTTGTTGTTAAATTTTAATAAAAGATATTTATTATTTAACCAAATGACCGATTTAAAAATAATAATGTTGTCATAACAAAGCAATAATGAAATGTTTAATTTTCTATAATGGCATTTTTTTATTTACATATCTTTTCTGACCCTTAGTTAAAAAAATATTTATTATCAATAATGACACTATTTAAAGAGTAAAAAAAAATATAAACATATTTATTGGAAATAACGGCACAACTGATTCCAGATGAATTTAAAATGTGGATTATAAAAATACTGCTCACATTTAAATTATTTGTAAAACTGTTATAGAAACTTAAATAAATGCACAATACAAAAAATGTAGTAGAATAACCTGTTCATGAATAGTTATTAAATTAAAAAAATCTCAAAACTTAAAATCGCGTTTCCCAAAAGTTGTCAATTTTTAGTTGTGTCGTGCTTCTTGCAAATGAGCGATATATTGTTACAATTTTAACCAGATGCAGTTTAACTTACGGGAACTATGTATCGATGGATTTGGAGAAGGAGAGAAATCAGTCGAAAAAATTATAGAGGAGGTTCTATAGCTGTAATACATTTATTTTACAATCAAGTATTGCCAATTAAAAAAGCCAAAAAAATTAAACAGATTTTATGGTCCATCGATAATAATGTAAACCATTGACGCAGAGACCAGGACTGCGCCATAATCTCACAAAATTGACCACTCTCTAGAAAGAGACAACGCTACTTTATGGAGAATATCTGTCAAAGGCCGCACCAGCATTTTCTCTCTTTCACGCTCTGCAGTCAATATTTACGTTTTAAATGAAAGAGATGACGCAGTCCTTGTCTATACGTCAATGATGTAAGCAAAGTCATTAAGGATGTTAAATTAATCTGTATATCTAGTAGGCAAATGGATCGATAGATAGAATATTGAAAACGGTTGTTATACGTCTAACTAGACTCGCATACACGTCTTAAGACGCTGACAACAGCTACTGAACTTCGATGTTTCACTATTTTAGCCACGCCCACTATTTCTCCGATGTCCTAGTGCCATTGATAAAGGACGGTAAAAACAGCGAACTACCAACACAAGGACGCGGTCAATAATAAACAATAAACCAATAGATGGCGCTTTATTTTTTGTTCTATATGAAGAACTAGAAAGAAATTAGACAGGGCGATTAAAAAAAACAATAAATATTTTTTATACGTTTGTATTTTTAATAATTTCAGGAGACTTTATTTGCTATGAACTTCAAAACAATATAAAAGAAAGAAAAATAAAACTTGAAAATATATTAGAAACATTTTAAATATTTTCGCATAATTATAATTTATTTGCTCTCGGATATTTGCCGGAACAAACAGACAGACAGACAGACAAAAAAAAACTGTATTTTTGTTATCAGTAATTATTATGGATATATGTTATCCATAATAATTAATATATATGCATAAATCTGTTATTTTGATATTACAAACAGACTCTTCAATTTTATTTATTTGCACAGATAGTTAATAATATATATTTTTTTTTTTTTTTTTTAAAGATAACTAGCAATGTGGGATTTTGGTCCCACATTACTAGCAATCCTGTTAACCCCTCCAGCTAAGCTCTATGGCTTGTGTTAGGAGTGGGTTCACGTCGGTAGTATAATGGTCAGGATTCGAACCCACGACCTCACGATTGCGAGACCGATGCCTTAGCCATTAGGCTACCGCCGCTTTAAATTTAATTATTAATAATATTATTATTTATTTGACATAAGGTAAATTTAGAGCTGAAGAAAATTCTTCCAAGTTTGAAGTCCTCCGAAAATTGATAACATACCTGCTACAGCACAATAATTGACTGGTAAATAATTTTCGTCACTGGAATCACTTTTAATGATAAAAAATTTTAAATTGCACATCCTACACAAAAGAGTGAACTTCGACAAGAATTCATTTATGTTTTCTCCTACCAAATTAATGTGTTTTAAATTACAACCCAAGGGTTTAGGGGTAAGGGCGAGAAATATTCTGAAGATTTAAAAATAAATGCGATAAGTTTATTCGTCGTCCGATGTAATAATAATAATAATATTTATAAGGATTTTTTGTTGTGCAGGGTGACTTGTAGCAGTCTAAAAAAAATAATACTTAAAGCGTTACCTACCTATGCGTTAGTAACTAAATACTAACTGCCAGATTTTATCTTCGACAACCTGTTCAAAATAATAATATTTACCTCAAGTTTAGGAATATTATCGGTGGATTCAACTGTCTCAGATACCTTTGCCGATACTTCAAACCAGTGATGGAAAAAAACTATGACTCACAATAACATAAGAAGTATAAGAACGATCATGAGGAAGTTTCATATCACTTGGGCATCGTCTTTACCTGGTAACATTTTCTAGAGGAATTATAACATCACTTTCTAATGTAACTGCAACAGCCACATTTCCTAATCTGTACAAAATATTTATTACATTTAAACTTACAAAAACTTTCTTCAGCACTAATCTTACCTATTATGTCTAACTAGCTGTAGACTAGCTGTGGACGTAGCCTAAGTTACTCCTTACATCATTAGCTGTCTGACAATGAGTCCTGTCAATCTCCGTACAGCCGTTTTGGAGATTTGTCGAAATAAACACACAGACAGACAGCCAGATAAAAAAAAACTGTATTTTTGTTTTAAGTACTATGCGTACTTTCATAGCATTTAGTAAAAAACTGCTATTTTGACATTAGGAACAGACACTTCAGTATGTATAGATCGCCATATATAGGTAAAAAATACTAAAACCTACACAACTATTTGTATGGAAAGGGCAAGAAACAATGGATAAAGCTACAAGTATTTTAGGAGTATTTTCCTATTAGGCCAGTTCTAAGATAGTCGTAGGTCTATGCAAATGTGATAGTTTATCATTATACTTGTTTGTAACTATCTTTCTAAAATGTAAAGGGGATCCTCTTTGTCCATGTGGCGATTCTTTTTGTGTAATGTTTTAATGTAATATAAATAATAAAATTATTATCTATATTAGTATGTAGGTACTTATTACAAACTTATTGGTGAAAAACTTTCCGAAGTTTCACCTGCTTCTGAACTATTCGCCAAACGTCTCTTTTTACTGAAAAGATAAAAGAAAATATATTAAAAATAAATACAAAAATTGAACAGTCGAACCTAGGTTTCGAACTCGAAACTTGATATCCTGAACCAACGCAGATACCGCTAGACCAAACGAGCTTCACAGTTGCAGATGAATTTTCGCTATACGTTGTACAAAACAGCTTAGTGTAGCTTTTTGGTTTGGTTACGATTTCACTTCTGTTCGTGCAATATTTTGTCAATATTACAATATGAAAAATATAATACTTACTTTACTACTTCCATGAGATGTTTTTGTTTGTTGGTATAGAAGCGCTTTTTGCTGGCCTCCGACATTTTTGTTTGTTTCCCAATTATAGTAACAAATATTTTTAAACTTAGAACTAAATATATTTAAATTTACAACTAAGATAGTATAAATTAATAGTATATTTATTAAACTTATATTCTTTACCAATGTCTATAATTTTTCAAACAACAAACAAAATATGAAGTGAATGGATGGCGAGGCAAAGCGACATACGTCCGTCTAGCTGCGCGTCTCTGCGATTACTGTCAGATTGCTTATAAAAGAAAGAGAAGCGCGATCACGCAGCGCTCGTAACTAATTATAAACCATAAAACAATTAATTACTTGAAAATAAGTCGAGTAGTCGAAAGTAAAAAACAACCAGATTCTGTATTATAACATGATACGTTATTGATATGTGACTTTAGCTCTCAATGAGTGCAGACGTATTGTTCATTTAGTAAAATTAATAAATGATTAATTGCTGAATCGTGGCCTAGTTTCAAGTAATAACGTAATCTGTACATATGTGCTAAGTGTTAAATATCGGACCAATGTTTAGTGTGCAATACACTGCAATATAATGGATGATAGTCCATTAAACTGGGGCGGCAGGACGGCTTGCTCCCCTTCTCCTGCACCTGCGCCGTCATCCCGATCACTGGAAGTCATCTCGACACCGGAAATTCAAAACTGGATGACAGGGATAGAACAACAACTTAATGAGATATGCGCTATTTCGTCGGAAGGAAAATTGAACAACGAGCAGAAATTAAGGATCAGTAATTTATGTCGGAAGGTGAGTCATGGCACATCGCAGTTAGTAGTGCAGTATCAATCTGTCAAGGCGAAAGCAATCCAAGCCCACACTTACATAAATACTCTACGCGACCAACTCGACCTGTCCCAAGACCTGAAAGACCTTAAAACGAGCATTGAAGATTCTCCAAAACTGACTACGACAGGCTCTTTCGCTGACATGGTCAAAAAAGGAGTCAACAACTTTGTGCAGCCAATGAACCTGAGCTCAGTGGCTATCTACCCTAATGACAAGATGAAGTCCAGTGAGGAGACAAAAACACTTGTTCAAAAAATTATCTGCCCTGAACAAATGAGACTGCAGGTTAGAGGTGTGCGCGGGACAAAGAATGGCGGTGTTATAATCAGCACAGACACTAAGGCAGACATCGACAAACTAAAACAATCGGTGCAAATAAAGGATTCAGGCCTTAGGATCGACGAGCCACTTAAACGGAAGCCGAGAGTTGTAGTCATCGGAGTGCCCTCATCTATGCAAGAAAAGGAAGTTTTTACTTGCTTGTACCACCAGAATCTTGCCGATAAACTGCACGATATGAAACTGGAGAAGTTTATGACATCCATCAGACTAAGTCATAAGTCAGGAAAAAAGGACTCCGATTCTTGCAACTACATTATAGAAGTGACAACAGACGTACGTAAAGCCCTCATAACGAAAGACAGAGTCTTTGTGAATTGGTCTTCTTGCCCTGTAAGAGACTTTACCTTAGTCACACGCTGCTATAAATGTCAGCAGTACGGTCATGCAGCCAAGTCATGTCGGGAGCCAACCTATATCTGTGGCCACTGTGGCGATCAAGGACACTCAATAAAGGACTGCACGAAGAAGACAGAGGAGTCAAAATGCGCTACATGCTTTCATTTTAAAAAACCTAGCAACCATAAGACCGGTGCCGCTGATTGCCCTGCAAAAATAATGGCTGAAAGGAGGTATATTAACTCTATTGACTATGGAGGCGCCTAAGAGCGCCGTTAACTGTGAGTTTATTTGACCTGTAATTTATTTATTTTTTAGTCTATATTTTAGTTTTACTGATAGTTTAATGAATACTTTTATTAGCGAATTAGATAATTTCTCGGTATCTGAGTCCAAAATCTGTGACGTTGAAAACTGCAAACAGCTTATCTCCTCCCACAGCAATCCACTAACAATACTAACACAAAATATACGCAGTGTTTATAAGAATTTTGACGATTTCATTATTTTTCAACAAAGACTTAACTTACATTGTGATATTATAGTTTTAACAGAATGTTGGCTTGCTCAGCAATATAATTTACCGCAATTAGCGCAATACAATATACACAAGAGCGATACAATTTATAATCAAAACGACGGGCTAATAGTTTATACAAAAAATCTCCTTAATGTATCCGTCGAAGAACCAAATATTCAAGATTGTAACAAATTATTAATTAAAATCGGATTGGAATTTGCAATACTAGCAATATACAGGCCTCCTTCTTTTAGAAACATTAGCAGTTTTATTAATTCTTTAAATACGACCTTACAAAGTTTATCATCCTACAAAAATATAATTTTGATTGGAGACATTAATATAAATATCCATCCAGAAAGCTTAGACACCACCGCGCAGGAGTACCTCAATTTATGTTCCTTTCATGGCATGCTACCCGCACATACGCTACCTACACACCAAAGCGGTTCTTGCTTAGACCATATCATACTTAAATCAAATTTTCCTTCAATCACACTTGTTACTAATTCCACAATAACCGATCACAATGCTGCCCTACTTAGCTTAGATTGTAAATTACCTAAGCAAAATATCGCACGTACAATTTGTAAATTAAATATGAATAAATTTGAAGACGATTTATGCAACGTCAGCTTTGACCCAGTCTACAATTCCGACGACCCGCAATCATGTATGTTATATGTAATTGAAAAAGTGCAAAATGCTATGCAGAAAAATACTTCCTATATTCGATTGTGCAACAAAAATTACAACTTAAAACCATGGATAACAACAGGTCTTATTCGCTGCATGAAACACCGAGATAAACTGCATCAAAGGTCTAAAGCCCATCCAGATAATTTTATGTTGCAAGTTTCATACAAAAGATATCGGAACTTTTGTAACGATCTTTTAAAAAAACTTAAGATAAACTACAACAAAAACGCACTAGAAAAGGCAAGTAACAACAGTAAAAAAATCTGGCAGCATATTAAAAACGTAACACATACACAAAAACAACATAAGTTGTCTTTAGATTTATTACAAGCACAGTCATCACATTTAACTTCTGCCAATATTGCAAATAACTTCTTTGTGAACATCGGCAAATGTTTGGCCGAGAAAGTTCAAGTTCAATCATATTACGATACAAGGGCATGTGCTTCGGATAATACTACTTTAGAGTCTTTTGTATTATTAGATACTGACGAACAGGAGGTAGATACTATAATAATGGGCCTTAAAGAAGACTGTGCAGTCGGTTGGGACAATATATCAAATAAAATTATTAAACAGTTCAAGCATATTTTGGTGCCTCCATTGACCTATATTTTCCGCTTATGTTTATCCACAGGACATTTTCCCAAGTGTCTTAAAAAAGCTGTTGTCGTTCCTGTCCATAAATCAGGTAGCAAAAGTCTAGTCACAAATTACAGACCTATTTCTCTACTACCTTGTATGTCCAAAATATTGGAAAAGATAATAAACAAAAGACTAATACATTATTTGGAAAATAAATCCATTCTGGCAAAAACACAGTTTGGATTTAGAGCTAAAATGTCGACTGCCGATGCCGTACATCACCTGACTGACCATCTAGCACAAGAACTTGACAAGGGTAACCACACAGTGGGAATTTTCCTGGACCTCGCGAAAGCTTTTGACACAGTTTCCATCCCGATCCTATTGCGTAAGCTTGAAAGTATAGGTATAAGAGGCGTTCAACTTAAACTTTTTACTAGTTATTTAAAAGAGCGGTCTCAATGCGTGAGGATTGGTAATATATTGAGTAATGATGAGAATAATACGGCTTTTGGAGTTCCCCAAGGAAGTATTTTAGGCCCTAGCCTTTTCTTAATTTATATAAATGACTTGTGTAACCTGAAGTTAGACCATGGCATAATCGTATCGTATGCTGACGACACAGCTCTTCTTTTTTCAGCTAGCTCTGAAAACAAAGCTTACATGCATGCGCAATATGGGTTTAACAGAGTTAACGAATGGCTTCAGCACAATTTACTAACACTAAATGCGGAAAAAACAAATTTTATCTGTTTTTCAATGCGCAAAGTCCCGAAAACACAAACTACCCCAACATTATTTGCTCATTATTGCAGAATCACCACTGAGACTGAATGCACTTGTCCCGCCATTAAAAGTACAAATAAAATAAAATACCTGGGTGTTATTTTAGATGAAACCCTTACATTTAAATACCACATAGAAGCTTTAAATAACAGAATCCGTAAGTTAATATTTGTTTTTAAAAAGTTGCGTTATATTGCAGATTCTCAACTAACTAAACAAGTTTATTTTGCCCTATGCCAGTCACTATTAACTTACTGTATTACCACATGGGGTGGCGCTGGTAAAACATTGTTATTAACAATTGAGAGAGCACAGAGAGCTATCCTCAAAGTTTCTACGTTCCGCCCTTTTCTTTATCCCACTAACCTGCTCTACCAATCTTGTGAAGTACTAACAGTTCGACAATTATTTATTATGGACATAGTAACAAAGCAGCACACTTGTCTCCCCTTCAGCACTGCATACATTAATAAACGAAGAAAAGATATAGTTTGCAATAGAGAAATAGCAATAAAACATGCTTTCACTGCCAAGTTCTTCATCTTCCTAGGACCGCTTCTTTATAATAGGCTAAATGCGATTGCAAATATTTATTCCATGACCCTAGGAAATTGTAAGAAGAAGCTTAAGGAAGTCCTCCAAAATATGTCTTACGAAGATACAGAGAAATTATTAATTGTACTCAAATAAATATAGTTTTTATTATATTAATATTAATTAATTTAATTAAGAAACTAATTATTTACAGCTTTCGTTTCATTGATTTATATGTTCATATAGTGTTGTCTAAATATTATATCTTTATTCTTTAAAACTCACTCATAGTTATTTTTTACTTTTAAATGTTTTAAAATGTGATTATAGTTGTTTTTAGGCACTATTCGCCTGAAACACAGGTTTTCCTAGTTCAGGCATAAGTATTAAGCTAGATATTTAAGTAAACATTTGTAATAATTGTAATATCTTGTTATCTTCTGTATATGGAATAAATAAATTGAATTGAATTGAATTGAATTCATTGAATTATTTTACCAACGTACGTTGTTAAGTAATACAGATATTTTTGTTAGAAGATCATTTTAAGAGGTTAGTTTGTATTTTTTTTTGATCGAGAAAAAAATTCAAATTCGTGTTTTGAATACAACAGGGTTCTTAGAAATATGTTCAAGATTAACATATATTTTTTCTGCCGTCACAAACTACGTAGATTTGGCTAAAAAATTGTTTAGGATAAGCCTATTTGGCTGTTGTCAGCGCCTTAAGTACTTGATAAAAAAACAGGTTGCACGCCGGGAGTGCCGGCAGAAGTGAAAACTTAAACATATACATTGCGTACTGATGAAATTTGAATAATATTTTTCGATTTCAGTGTCAAAATATAAAAAAAATATGAAATAATTAATCACAAATCAAAAAACCAAAATCAAAATAAAAAAAAAGAAGTAGTAATCGTTACTCGGACTCGAACTAGGGTCTTCTGGTTTCTGGACCGCCCGATTTTCCACCTGAGCTATAATATTAACATTGTAGATGGTAGCGAAATTTACCTTCGTATTCTGATGATTTGATGTTGTAGCGGTTTTTTGTTGCTCTCCCTCCTTCTGACGCGAGTTAAACATTTTATACCCAAACCAAAAAAAGAGCACAATGCCGCTAAAGAAGTTTTCACTTCAAAATCTAAATACCGTACCAGTGGTTGGTCAGTGTATTTTATGTGAGTTTTAGAAGTGAGGTTAAAAACGTCTGTGGTGTCGGTTGGACGTATTTATCTTGTATGATATTTTTTTAAACATGGTTGTCTGTGAAGTCGGTTTTAGGATGATAATGTTACTTAATAACGTTATAAGAAAATATTGATGACATTCAATAAACAACCATGCTTCTGACAGCGTTTTTTTATTATTATTTTTAATTCCAATTGTATCGCATGGCACTGCAATCGCCAAACCATTGATGACACAGTAATAACACAACAAGACGCGGGCCCATGCGCACGCATACGCCTATCAGCAGGCGGAACGTTACTGTGACACTTTTTCGTGCGTGCACCAGGTCATCGATTTATAAGACGTTATCACCTCAAAAACGCACTAACACGCTTGTCAAATACGAAGAAGTTTGCAACCACTTTTATTTACCTTATTTAAAAAATTATCATCGGATATTTTGTTTTTTCTTTTTTATACTGAATGAAAAAATAAAGAGGTCGCGAGCCTGTAGGTACTTTGGTAAGCATCACTCCAGCCCCTAACAGCATGAGCGTCACTCAAATCTTTTCCGCAACGATTCGAGCATAGAGACGAATTGCACAGCACCGCTCCTCTCATTCCGAGGCATTAGTCTGTAAGCCTCATTTGCTTGGTAATTACACTTACTACAGTACAAGGGTACTGTAGTAAGTGTACAACTGAAAAACAGTAACGCGTTTCTTTCAATAAGACGGCTCAAACCTGAGATCCAAAAAAGCAATAGCAACAAAGAAGTGTTATCAAAGTAAACTCGACTGGACAGTTGGTCAAGTGGTTAGTAACCCTGACTGCTAAACTAGAGGTCGTGGGTTCGATCCCCACCCAGGATACAACTTTGTTTGATGAGCACGATGGTTTATACACAATATTTTATTATAAGTAACTTTTTTTCTTTTACGGCCGGTTTTATTAATCTTACCTATCGATGGATTTGCCTACTAGAGGTAGAATTTTGACATATTTTGTATGGAGCTTATGTCAAATATATAACTCCAGTAGGCAAATCCATCGATAGTTAGAGTATTGAGACCGGCCGTTAGAAATATAGTGCCTGGATTACCGAGCTTTGCTCGGTATTTTTCGGGTTCCGAAGTCAAAATAGCAAAAACGGAACCCTTATAGTGTCGTCATGTCTGTCTGTCCGTCCGTATGTCACAGGCATTTTATTCAAAGACTACACAATGAATATTGATTAAATTTGGTGAAAATGCATCTTGTAGTAGCTGCTACTTAGTTCGATAGCTAAATAATAATAACAAAAATATTTAGGGGGGCCGGCACTTCATACAGTCATGTAAAAGCAAACATTAATGTGTGGCATTATTCGACAGTACTTTTAAAAAAAATCCGGGTTTCTAATAAACTTTTTTGATTAAGTTGGAAATAATCGGTCCGAAATTGTGCAAAAATTGTCCCCCTCCTCCCTTAACTTTTTTTTAGTGTGATCAATAAATATGACATGTTACGTGTATCAAGTGCCCCCCTCCCTAAAAATATACAGACAGGCAGATAGACAGGTGGACATGACGAAACTATAAGGGTTCCGTTTATGCCATTTTGGCTACGGAACCGGAAAAAGGGAAAAATAATAATCATCTGGATTCAAACCGGGGTCTTCTGGTTTCGGGACCGCCCGATGTGCCATGAACATACGCTCTTCTGCTGGTGCAATTATTTAAATCGATTTTTTTTAAACGGCAATGGCTGCGGAACCCTACACTGAGCATGGTTCGACATGCTCTTGATACAAATTACACATTGATGAAATTTAAATAATACTTTTTGATCTTAAATAAAAAAATTGAAATAATTAATAACAAATCAAAATACAAAAATTAAAAATTAAAATAAAGGAAAAGTGTCGTTTGGACTCGAACCGGGTCGTTCTGGTTTCTGAACCGCCCGATTTCCCACCTGAGCTATTATCTCATTTAAATGTTGTCGAAATTTACTTTTGTATTCTAATGATATTGTAGCAGTTTTTAATTGCCTGAAAATGCGTATAAAACGACGTTTTCTAAAAATGACACCTAGCTAGATCGATTTATCGCCCCCGAAAACGTCTTCATACTAAATTTCATGAAAATCTTTGGAGCCGTTGTCGAGATTCAGATTATACATTTTTGGTATAGCGCAATACCCAACAAGATTTTAACTTTAAGAAATCATATAAAGAAAAGAAAATGAAAATATTGAAAACTTGCAAAGTTATAAGCCATTCAAGTTGTCTTGTGTTCTTCGCGCTATCGTGCTCATTGCGTCTCGTAATAGGTACGTAATCCACGGTTATTATTGAAAAATAAGTAATGATTACATTTCACATCACATTGTGAACAGCATTTGGGCTGTTAGAATAATTAATAAATTAATTAATGATGGATTAATTAATTAATTGAAAAATATAACATGGTCCAAAAACTACCTCATTGGAATGTGTTACTGATTCTGAGCAAACTGCTATCAGGTTTGCACTATACCAAGAATAACGTTGTATAAGATAATATAAGTATGATTATCAGTTGTCTATTAGCCATAGTACAAGCTCAGTTTAATTTGAGATCAGATGGCGTTGTGTGAGTTGACCCAAAAACGGATATCACACACTATCTAATCCTCAAACAAAATTCGAGATATACCTACAAATATCAGCAACTAAAAATGCGTTAACCTGAACTAGTCAATATTGGTTTTCACTATAGAGCTTCATCGGTGGGGTTAAAAGTTAAAACTGTCCATTAAAATATTTTGAATAATAGACTCACTTCAAAGAGAACACTGTATTTTTAAAAGCCATTAGCAAGCCAACGAATCTTTTTCAGCTTTTCATTTTAAATACTTTATTAATTATTTACGCCAAAAAAGGTTTTATTTTTCACAATCCTCTAGTCGACTAAGATCCGAGTTCAACGACTTTGACAAATAGCTAAAACTCGAGTTTAAACCAAATTATAATAATAATAATAACATCTTAGGACAAATCACATAACGGTATCGGATCCCAAACTAAGCAGAGCTTGTACTATGGAAACCAGACAACTTATAAACATACTTACGTATTTCTAAATATATACATATAATAGATAAATAACACCCAGAAACAGAATAAACCATCGTGCCCATCACACAAAGTTTTACCCTGGGTAGGGATCGAACCCACGACCTCTTGCGTAGTAGTCGGATACACTCCCACCGCGCCACAGAGGCAGTCAAAAAGTTTAAACCATTATCTATCTTTTTTTAGTAATGACTAAAACTTTTTGTTCAAAAAATAGTCTGCAGCAGAGATTAAAACTTTTATTTATTGACATTCTATTGAGAATAAAAACAAAAAAAAAAGAAAAAGGAAGAATAGGTAGGTAGTACGTGTTTGGGTATCAAAATTAAACACATAGTTTAATAGTTAATTAATTGTGAAAAGTGATTTTGCAATCACGGCTGTCATTGCTAAAACACTTCATATAACATAACTTATAAACTTACGCGTAGCATTATAAATACAAAGCGTAAGTTTAAAAGCTTCGGTCGGTGTAACCCGGTCGAAACGTCAAGTATAAGGTAAATAATTTACCTAGGTTAAACGCGTTTACTCCCGTGTCAAATTGTATTTATAACATATCACTTACTGTAAGTAAATAAAGCAAGTGTGTACCTATATTATTTAAGTCTGAGGTACAACATAACGGAATTAAAGAGGCAGTGTGAAATGGAAATGTTATACTATCAGTTATGTAATCAAAGACACTTACATTTTTCATTTAACTTTTTTTTTAAAGATAATTAGCAATGTGGGATTGTGGTCCCACATTACTAGCAATCCTGTTAAACCCTCCAGCTAAGCTCAGTGGCTTGTGTTAGGAATGGGTTCGCGTCGATTCGAACCCGCGACCTCACGATTGCGAGACAGGTGCCTTAGGCTCCCGCCGCTTTTAAAACATTAAACAATGTTTCCTTCAAGTATATACATAGGTATATTAAAGTGTATCACGTCCATATATCATCGCATAATTGCCTTAATAATTAAATTATGGTATAGAAGATTTATATGAACCACTAACAATAAAAATCACCAATTATATCCGCCCCTACTACCGAAATTCGTTAGTAATTCACTTATGAGTCATCACAATCATTATAAAATTCAATAAATTCGGAGCGGTAGTGGCGCTCAAGGAAATGGTTCCCCTAAAACTACAATCGTAAAACGGTCGTAGTATTCTCGTCTCGGGAGTAACGTATGCTAAAAAATGCAAACAGGAAAATTTAATGGTTCGTGAAGTAAACCAGCTACGCAGAGCACCCCGGAATTGCCTTCCATGTTCTTCTTGCGACCACTACTATTGGTTGAAATTAGCGATATCAGATTCGAGTTTGAGTTTGTCCATGAGGTGCACAATTCTCATATCTAATTCCTTTAATTTATACATTGCAAAAAAAGGAGTGATAATATTTTATGTTATGAGGATCAAGTGACTATATTTATTTATTATTACAGATTTATTAGAATCCTTACATCTACTTTTGTCTAAAATCAACTTGGGTAGGTACGGGTAGGTTTTATAAGCAGAAACAATAAACTAATATAAAGCAAGCCAATTGAAGGAAAATGCCACATAAAAATAAATAAAATGTTTTCAGTTAAAATTATATTTCATTTGTTGGAAGTGGCTGACTTAAAATATGGCAGTTAACATTTTATTTTATTATAAATATTCAAATGTTATGTTAGTAGGACTTTCTGATTGGTTTACGTATTTCAGGAAATCCTAATCTTTATTTTTATTTCATTCTTATATTCTTGAGGGTAACAAGCTCTCTGCAAGTTGTTCAAAGTTGGCCACCAATCAAGGTAATAATCATATATCATAACCTGAAGAGTCCCTTGGTCAATTATAAAAATAAGTTACCCAAGTATGTAACCTGAAGCAAGAAAATATATTACGCACTATAAAATTCTCACAAAAGCGAGTAAAACGTGAGAACCAGTAATAACGCAAAGAATATAAGGGACTCTTATGTGGATTTCCCCAATATTACTTACTATCGCTTATTATTCTAAGCTATTGACTTGAACATGAAAATTGCGTTTCGTTTTGTTTATATTGGGGAGAATATGTTGATGCATGTCACTAGAGATAAAATGTAGGTACATACCTAAATACAATAAAGCAGGAAGTTGCTCACACGTCATATATTATCGTAAATCTTTGAAATTGGGGTGAATTTTAATACACACCGTATCGAGTGTTCCCCGTTGATATAATACTGTTTTTTTATTACCTGTCTGTGTCTGTTTTATTAGATAAAGTTTACATTTTACGGATGCTTAACTTTAGGGATGATGCTTCCTCAATCTCAAGTATATCGGTTGTCTTCGTCCTCTATAATAATAATAATAACCATTTATTTCAGGTTACTAAGGCCCTTATACAAATACATAAATAGAAAACTTATTAGACTAATACATATTTAATAAAAACTAAACACAAAGTTGAGCACAAGACGGCGGCTACGCGTTGTGTTTCGCTGCGAGGTATCGCATACCCTGCCACGAAATCGTCGGTATGCGACACCCTTCGGCCAAAGGTCTTCCTTCATGAAGGTGGACAGATGTATAGAACATCTGTCCACCTTCACTTGCACCATAAACGACTTAAAATTAACGTTATGGCGCGACTCCACTTTCTCCACCCTCAAGGTCCATTTGGTCTTTATAGCTCTATGTAAGCACAACTTCTAGTCGGCATACCAAGCTTCTTACTAATTTATGTATACTTTTTAGTTTTTTTTATGTAACGAATGAACTTAAAAACTACTGCACTGATGTCATTTTTTTTTTCACCGTACGTTTTATACGTACATTCCCACGTGAACGTAGAACTACGCGGGTGTAACCGCGAGGCTTCCCCTTGGCCATCTTTTCCTTCAAAGTTTTCAATTAGCCTTGCTGTTATCAATGACCAGCATTCACACAGCCACAAGAAAGCTCTGAAATACCTAAACTTTTCCAGTTGATTGACACAAATAATGTTAAAGAACAATGCAACTTATTTGACCAAAATGTCGAAACATGGTGTCCAAAGATGAAACCAATAGGAAACGATAGACCTTATCGTCAACAACAACTATTGTTATGGCGACAAAAAAATAGGCTCTGAGAAAAAAAAATACATCCCTTAGAAAGTCTTTGATATTTTTTATAAAAATGGTTAGTTGTCTAGAGATGAGAGACATGGCACTTCAAGTTTCCAAAAATCGCTGTGCTAAATATAATTAATACCTAAGTAGGTATGTTAGTAAATTTTCGCGATTTATACACATTATGAAAATATATACCTACATTACGGGTATTACTCGCGTGAATAATTTAAGGTAAAATACCTTGTTTATAGCCCGACGTTTCGAGCGTATTACAATGACCGTGGTTGGCGGCCGTAGACGGGTAGAACCGTCAGACAATAAACAAGATATTTTACCTTAAATTATTCACGCGATTAGGACCCGTTATATAACATTTTCATAATAGGTGTACATATTCCTTTTTCATTTAGCACTCGAAAGTTATCCTAGACTCTCTCTTAATATAAACTTTTCTTATAAGCAAGTACACTTAAACTAAGAACATTATGCTAAGGATTTAGTCTGAAACTGTTTTATTAATACTAACTAGATTACGCCAAATGTTGAGATTATTACTCAGTCGCCTTATGAATAATAAATAATTCTTACTTTGTTTGAGAGTTGCTTTGTTACAAGAAATCGTTTATAAACAAACTCGCCTAATATTTTAAGCAATACATTTTCTGAAATTCTGTCATATCGCCAGGGATTTATTCTGCGTAAACATTTTAAAATTATTTTAACAGATACCTACCTCGAAAAAAAACTGACGGTTTAAATGAAATCAACGCTGACAGACAATACAGATGTTGGGAACACTTTTATAAAATTTGAGCAGCTTTATTTATAACAGGTAAATCAAAAAAAGATACTTACCTACCTACTATATTTGCGGTCTTTAGAATTAAAGATATTTTTATACATGGACTTGATTGTACCTTAATATTAACATAGCTAAAGTTGATTTATTGATTTTGAAGTCACAGAAGTTGATCGGTTGCAGTAATAAACTCTTTCATGGAATTCAAACATTCTAACTACACTACCAAATCAAATAACGGTGAAAGTAGTAGGTATAACAAAACAAAATTACCTATAATTTAACACAATATATTTCATCATTTAGGCTGTTAATAATACACAGTTTTCACCCGACTGTAAAGAAGGGTTATGTTTTTCGCGCGTATCTTGTATGTAATATTCTTTATTACCTAATATCTCACAATCCACTGAACGGATTTACACAATTAAGACGTCGTTAGATTCATCTTTGTAGGGACAATATACCTACGTAAGTGCTTAGGTAAGGGATACTAGCGCTGTAGAGGCGGCTGCGCCCGCCACGTAAGTCAGTCGTGAATAAACGCAGCTAACGTGAACACGTACTTGGTTTGATTTACATACCCAAATAATAGTGACCTCCACCCAGTCATATACATATAACCTAAAGTGGTGACTTCCGACGTGAGTTGTGTGTGTAGTATTTTTTGGCGGTATATTGGGTTAGGACTATGGCTACCACGGGCGTAAATCAACCTGCAATTCAACCTGCGAGTCAACCGGAAATATGTATTCCGGAGCCGAAACTAGAGCCACGTGCTGAAGACGTGTCAGCGCTGGCTAGTATATCAGTTTCGTCGCGCATACCAGATTTTTGGACGGACCAACCGCGACTGTGGTTCGTTCAATTCGAGGCTGTCGTGGCAAACCAAAGGCTAAGCGAGGCTTCGAAACAAAATTTAGTCATCACGAAGCTGAATAAAAGCGCAATCCAACAGGTCAGCGATTTACTTTTAGCGGCACCAGATACGCGTAAGTATGATACGCTGAAAGACAGATTGTTGCAAGTCTTCGAGGAATCGGAGACTCGCCAGTTCCAGAAGTTGCTAGGGGAGATGGAGCTCGGTAACCAAAAGCCGTCACAGCTCCTGAGAAAAATGAGAGATTTAGCACGAGCGAAGATACCAGACTCCACCTTGCAGATTATGTGGAATAGTCATCTGCCGGCGGCAGTCCAGGCTGTATTAGCGGTCACGGAGGTAAAGGAGTTAGACAATCTAGCCGTTGTAGCTGACAAGGTTATGGAGGCAACCCGTCCAGCGGAGATAGCGATGGTGATGCCTAGCCCCATTCCCAAGGACAGCAGCGCAACGTCCGATCTAGCTGCCATAGTAGAAAAGCTGAGCATCGAGGTTGCGGAGCTGCGTCGAGAGCGGCAACCACGACGCACAAGGGACGGGTATCGTCGGTCAAGGTCGCGCACGAGAGATGTAAGTAGAAATCGCAACGACCCCGAGTGGTTGTGTTATTATCATTATAATTTCCGGTCGAAAGCTACTAAGTGTGTAGAACCGTGTAATTGGAAAACGTCTAAGAACATTCACCCGACGGAAAACTAACGTCGATACAACCTGTGGCGGAGGTTTGTATCAACGCGTCAAATCGCCTATGTGTTTTAGACTTAAATAGTAGACTAAATTTTTTAATAGACACTGGTGCGAATGTGTCGGTAATTCCGGTTTCTAAATTGAATTTAAAAAAAAAACTCACGAGTGACGAATATAAACTTTACGCGGCGAACGGTACCGAGATAGAGACTTATGGTGTGCGAACTTTAACTTTAGATCTTAGTTTAAGAAGAGCTTTCCGATGGACATTTATTGTGGCGGCTGTTAAGCAACCTATAATAGGGGCAGATTTTTTAACCCATTATAAGTTGCTAGTTGACTTAAGCGCGCGTAGACTGGTAGATCAACTTACTCGTTTAAATGTTATCGCTTCAGTCGTGTGCCAGGGCGAGTGTGAGTCGTCGATTAGAACAGTATGTAATAATAATATGTGGCATGATATATTATGTAAATATCCGGATATTACCAGGCCGGTCTCCTATAAAGATATTCCGAAACATTCGGTGTGCCATCATATCGAAACTACGGGGCCACCAGTGTACGCGAAGGCGAGACCACTTCCGCCGGATAGATACAAAAAAGTAAAAGCTGAATTTCAAAATATGTTAGATTTAGGAATCTGTCGGCCATCCAAAAGTCCTTGGGCAAGCCCACTACATGTGGTTCCCAAGAAAAATGGTGAAATTCGTCCTTGTGGGGACTATAGACGGCTAAACGCAATAACAAAGCCGGATCGTTATCCCATCCCACGCATTAACGATTTCAAGTATTTAGTGGCAGGGAAAAAGACCATATTTAGTAAATTAGATCTAAATAGAGCATACCATTTCATACCCGTTGCACCAGATGATATAGAGAAAACCGCAATCATAACTTCTTTTGGGCTCTTTGAATTCCCACGTATGACTTTTGGGTTACGGAATGCAGCCCAATCGTTCCAGAGATTCATGGACACGATAGTGCTACGCGGTTTTGATTTTGTTTTTAACTATATTGATGACGTGTGCATAGCAAGTGATTCAGAAACATTACATAAAGAACATTTGAATGCGGTTTTCCAAAGGTTCAACGAGTACGGTGTCACAATTAATATCTCAAAATGTGTATTTGGGGTTTCAAAATTAGACTTTTTGGGTTTTGAGGTGTCAGCGGACGGCGTTCGCCCGCTAGATGATAAAGTAAAAGCAATTGTAAATTTTCCAAGACCTGAAAATATAGAACAACTGCGTCGTTTTCTCGGTATGGTTAATTTTTACCGTTCGCACATTCCGAGGGCAGTCGATTACCAATCGGTATTAAATGACTATTTGCATGATACCAAAAAGCGAGACAAAACTGTGATTGAGTGGACCGAAAAGGCCGTCGAGGCGTTTGAAAAATGTAAGGTGAGCTTAAAAAGCGCGGTTACATTGTCATATCCATTGCCCGATGCTAATTTATCTCTTATGTGTGACGCATCAAATACTAGCGTAGGGGCGGTCCTACAACAACAAGGTGATAACACTTGGAATCCGCTGGGATATTTTTCTAAGAAATTAACGCAAACAGAAATGAATTACTCTACTTACGACCGCGAATTGTTAGCGATATTTATGGCCATAAGATATTTTAAAAATTTAGTAGAAGGTCGAAAACTAACAATATTCACGGACCATAAGCCACTTATATATGCATTTAGTAAATTAAACAGCGATAAGGAAAGTCCCAGGCGAATACGCCAACTTTCTTATATAAGCGAGTTTAGTACTGACATTAGGTATGTAAACGGTAATCAAAACGTTGTAGCAGATGCCTTATCTCGGATAGAGACAATAAATTGTCCCACAGTTTTAGATTACGCAGCGTTAGCAGATAAACAATCCTGTGACGACTACTTACTGCAGGTGTTGCGAGCGTCAGATAGCAACTTGCAGTTGAAACAGTTTTGCTTACCGGACTGTGAGAAACAAGTTTATTGTGAGGTCTCATCTAAAAAAATTAGACCTTATTTAACCGAAGATTTCAGACTAATAGCTTTTCATGCAATACATGATCTCAGTCATCCTGGCATTAAATGTAGTAAACAGATGATTAAACAAAAGTTTTTTTGGCCAAATATGGATAGAGACGTCGCCAAATGGGCCAGAGCATGTCTTACGTGTCAAAAGGTTAAGGTTAGTAGACATACTGTTTCAGGTGTAGGCAATTTTGAACGGGCCGACCGTTTTCAACATCTACATATTGACATTGTCGGACCTTTGACGATATCATCTGAGGGCTATAAATATTGTGTGACTCTAATAGATCGCGCTACGGGTTGGCCAGAGGCCGTACCTGTCCAAAATATCACAGCGGAAACCGTAGCTGGGGTAGTATTTGAGCGTTGGATCTCTCGTTTTGGGTGCCCTTCGAAGCTTACAAGCGACCAGGGTAGACAATTCGAGAGCGATCTTTTTAGCAACCTCATGAAGTATTTAGGCATACACAAATTGAGAACGACCCCTTATCATCCACAAAGCAACGGCATGATAGAACGTTGGCATAGAGCACTAAAAGTGGCTCTTATGGCGCGTTTACAATGCAACAAATCATGGGTAGACGAGCTTCCGATTGTGCTATTAGGACTGCGTACAGCTATCAGAAGTGATAGCGGAGTAAGTGCAGCGGAATTGACCTACGGTAAACCGATTCGATTACCGGGCGATTTTTACGACGAGACCAAAGTAGATATGTCGGATTCGGAATATTTACAGTTGCTTAGGGATACCATTAACAAATTTAAACCCAGACCACCGAGCCATGGTAATTCACGGTCATTATTTGTGTCTAGCGATCTCAATACGTGCAAAAGTGTATTCATTAGGAACGATCTAATGAAAAAGTCACTTCAGCCACCATATGAAGGTCCATATAACGTTGTAAAAAGAGAAGGAAAGACTTTTATTATTAAGATAGATGGTAAGGAAAAATGTATTTCTATAGACAGGCTCAAACCTGCCTATACAATTGATATTGATAACTGTAGTGCTAATATTAGTCCTAAATTAGAAGTTAAAAATAATAGGTATGTGAGTTTTAATAACAACGAGGACACTTCTAGTAAAGCTTTAAATCATAAAACAACGCGAAGTGGCCGAGTTATCAAAACACCGCTACGTTTTGCATAATATGCAACATGAGTAGGGTGACGCAAATGTTACTTATAATTAATTGTATGCATTATTGCGACATAATGTAATGTAGAATTTTATGTAAATGTAGGTAATATAGTTAATTTTAGTTAATTGTATATTTTTTTTAGCACAAATATAATTTGCAACTAAACATGTTTGTATTGTACCAATGTGTCAATTATGCACCAATAGAAACCACATGTTGCGAAACATTTTTATTACTTCACGAGCTTTCATTATACACGTAACATCGTAGTTCAGCATTAGTCGAAATGGGTTCAACTCAAACCAAAGAGGAGCATAACTCTGGCAATAGCCTCATTGCCCAAACAGTTACAAACAACTTTAATCAGAAATTGGACAACGTAGTTTGTATTATCATTGCAATGGTAGTCATTTTATCCATTGCTATTGCATATATCGTGTGGCGGCGCTGCAAGTATACGGCAAAGTCTTGGGTGCGCAAGCAAGCTGCTAGCAACCCAAATATGGTCACCGTGCAAACGTTGCCACAGCAGCAGGCACCGGCAGCCAGCGCACATATGTAAGCTGTGCAGTGATTGTGTAACTTGAGTGATAAGATTGTGTTTCGTGACATGTGTTTTATATGTACTCTTAGTTATAACTTTCTTGTTTTCTTTTAAAAAGGGGGAATGGTGTAGGGACAATATACCTACGTAAGTGCTTAGGTAAGGGATACTAGCGCTGTAGAGGCGGCTGCGCCCGCCACGTAAGTCAGTCGTGAATAAACGCAGCTAACGTGAACACGTACTTGGTTTGATTTACATACCCAAATAATAGTGACCTCCACCCAGTCATATACATATAACCTAAAATCTTGATCGCCCAAGTGATCTTAGACGTAAGACGTTTGAAAAAAACAAACATGGCGGCTGTGAGATGTCAAAATTAAGAGGTGTGAAAAAAAAAGTTATTTTGAATACTGCAATATGGGTATCCTATTAAAGGGCTTATCTTAAGCAATTCAAAAAGGTATAACATGTTTATGACTGTAATACGATAGAAGGTAGTTAGCAACAATTATTTTTTCAATTTTCAATACTTGACAATAACTGTGATAAAAGTTAGTTGTTACATCGGTTACATTACATCCTTTTACCACTAAAAAGTATAAATAAAAAAATAAATATATAAAAATGAAAAAACCCGCCTGCACAAAAAAGATGGAAACAAGATCCCCTACAAAATTATATAATTTTTATGCAGTCGGAGGCACTTTACTAAATTCTATAATTTTATATAATTTAATTATGTACCTAGGGGATTTTGTTTCCATCGTTTTTGTGCAGGCGGGTTTTTTTTATAATTTATTTTTTTATATCAATTTTCTATCAAATTTAGGTAGGTACGATGTTAGCCCTCTGGAGCATATTTAACCTAAGATCAGTATAATTATACCTGCTAAACAAATGAATCTGATAGCGGTTTAGATACTACGAGTACTTAGGTAGTGTAGAAACGTATACCTACGTTTTTACTTATATACTAACACATTTATGTATGTGTTAGTATAAGTTTAAAAAAAAACAGTAAGGAGGAAACATCTACTGTAATTTAATTAACAGTACACAACAACGTCCGTGGGGCTACTTGTCGGACATGCCTTCGAGTGTCACTCCAGTGTTTAATTAAACGAAACGCAAAGAGAAACTGAGAAGGTAGGGTAATTTGTCAAAATTAATTAAAAATAAAACGAGAGAAGTAAAGAATTACATAGATTTAACAAGATGATGTTATACTGAAGAATTTGTTGTTGACTTTGTTTACTAAGTGGCTATTTGTTTATTTAGAGTTTTCAAATTATTGGATAACATTTTGTTGGCATTATATTGGCAATTAAAATCGAATTAAAGGAGATTCTCAATTATGTAAGATTTCGTCTCTAGGTCCTTTATTATGATCGAACTTAGATCGGTATATAGCCCCCGAAACCCCTGCATACTAAATTTCATGAAAATTGGGTTACCGAGATTCAGATTATATATATATATATATAAGATACAGTATTCAATAATAGGGAAAGGAAGAGCTTATGAAAGAGAAAACTTTTGGGACCACAGTGCATCACATCTTCTGGGCGTGCTCATTGCAGCGAAGGTTCCATCAATGCTTACGATCAGGCATGATAGAAGCCAAGAGCAAGCCCATTTATTATACGTATTAAACAAAATGGCCTCATTCACAACATACTTTTAGCTCATGACCTATCTCATCTTGTATTGTAAGTACGCATCTACCTAAATATACATAACAAAGTAATAAATTACTTGATGGTGTTGTCTGACCTCCTGTCATAAGCCCTTAGTCATATTTTATGACCCTCACTAAGTACGATAAGTAATGAAATGGTATTTGTTCATATTTTAATAGGGAACATGTTGTATACAAGTATGCGGAAGTATATCGTTTTAAGCCCTAGATAGTTTTGATCTATAACATGCTTTCACTCATTATAAGGCATGACTTGGTGTGGATAAACTTAAGAATTCTTTACGACTCACTTTGTTGTTAAAAATCAAATAATTTTACATTTTGGACTGATAAGGTGATCTGGTGCACGCACGATAAAGTGTCACGGTTCGCCACGGTCTGGCACGTTCCGCTTGCTGATAGGCTGAAGTATTGTGGCCGAACCGGGCGTATGCGCGCGCTGGCGCCCAGGTCTACTAAAGCTGTCAGAGGCATAATTGTTTATTACAATGTCATAAATGTTTTTATGACGTTTTCACGTAAAATTATCGTCCGTAAAGTGACTTTACAGACAGACATTTTTTTAAATATGAATCGATGACAATGGAATGGTGTTACAATTGTGGGCCAATATTTACAGTATAATACTTCTTTTTTAGACAAAATTTCTATGTTTGTACAACGCTATCCATTATATATTGAGCCGTTCACTAGATGATGTTTTAAGCACTACTACATTGTTACTTCTTTACGGGGTGTTGTTATTTTTCATATTTTTAAATTGCTGAAAATCGAGTTTTATATAAAGAGTTATTTTGGCCTTAAAATATATATTACCTAAGACCCGTAGCTTATGAAATTCTTTAACATCAACCACTATAGAAGTTCTATGTAATGTTTTGAGTAGCACCTACTTTTGTCCTTGTTCCATAGGATGCATATCTATTCATTTTGGATTTCTCTTTCTTCATTACTTTTGTTGATTTTCTTCTTTGTGATGACGTCAATCAGCTTTATTATGTTTTCTACCACGAATACAACAGAGGCTAATTATGTTCATATTCTAAAGGTTCCAAAGAATAATCCGAAATTTCTGTTCCGCAGCGCTTGGCTTATCGTAACCCTTCCTTCGTCCATAGTCTCCACTACCGACGGCCACCACACTTCTAACCCCGCAGTCGTTTGTCATTTCTTATACCGCCCTCATATAAATACAAACAGCCGAGGCGGAAGCCGTGAAATTTAGAAATTCCTTTGTCGACGCGTCGGCGCCACTTTGCTTTTATGCCTTTAGATCTACAAATTTTCAGATTTATTCTTTGAATAAATTTTGTGGTAGACGCTGTCGGCTTTGAAATTCAATTGGCTCCCGGTCGACACATTGCTGACGAGTTCGTTTCCTTTTATTAAGGATTTTTTTGTCTAGCGTTTGTATACCACCGATTTTTATTTACGAGGAAACATAAATTCGTAAATTCCATGTCTTTGTGCGATGGCATCGTGTCAGGTATTTATTGCTTACCCTTTTAAGTATTTCATTCGGATGTGTGTCTATTTTGGTGTACTTCCTTTTGTTTCAAGATATTTAAACAGGTTTAAAAAACAACGCGCTACCTAAAGTTCGATTTTCTGCGTTACTATCAATCTTTACAATATCAACAGGATTAACTGCCATACTCACGTTTAATACTTACTTAGATCATTCTTATTTATAATTTTGTTACACAAAATATTTACTAATGAATGAATAAATAAGATTTAAATAACTCTGAGTGCGGTAGTCTATTTAAAAATTCTATAACGTTTAAAAATCGCGAAAGTTTACAAACATAGGTTGTTGTAATTTTTTTGCGTTACCCTATTTACTACCAAAAATCCCAGTTACTATATTGTGACGCAAAGCCCACCTTCAAACAGTAAAAAATACAATCTTTCTGTAACAAAATGTCTTTTGTTCTCACCCCAAAACAAAACTCCGTGGCAACAGCATATTTTCAGTGTAAGGTGGAAGAACCCTTGTCTGTAAAGTGCATCAAGGGCCGAGTATTAACGAACGCAACCCATTGTTAACTAGCTCCTAGGAAGTGACAAGTTTGTTAGTGCTAGCTCTCGTACTGTAGAGACTTCACTTTGATGCAACCACGCGAAATTATGAGGCAAAAGTTTTTGTTTTGTATTTTTAACTATTTTTGGTTATAGTCCAGTTAGTAGTTGATTTATAGTCCATAACAGTCTTGCCTTTGGTTATTTCTGTTTGTCTATACAAAGTTTGACCCTTTTTGGCAACAAAAAACAAAACTTGCGATCAAATATAAGATACTGAACACTACTTACTTTGTCTATAAAAAATCTCTTTCGCAATATTTTTAATCATTCGTTAATTTTATTATTAACAGCCTTATCAATTAACAAATTCAGTTTTTTAGATACAAAACTTAAGCTATGTACCTACAACTAATTTTAGTAAGTAGGTATTTATACCAATTGCATTAATATAAAAGAGTACATTCACCGCCGCCTCCTAACAATACGACTTTCTTTAAGTGTTGGAAGGTAATTAGTAAATAACAGCTTCAAAATTCTCATAATTACCAGAAATACTAAGTTGGTAAAGATTGGGCAATGTTTGTGAGTAGTTGTTGCAGTTTGTTTCAGTGCAGGCGCTCCAGCTTGCCGCAGTAATGCTAATACTAGTACATTATACTAAAACTAGCACTTCATTTGAGTTTAGTAAGTCTTACCACAATATTTGTGTACCTAAAAGTCATTTTAGAGCAGTTAGTGTGTGACTTACTGTGGTAACTTCAATTTGTAGGCACTTATTTGTTCTCCAAGTGCCTTGATTTTCTTCGGTTTACTTTTGCGTTACTCAATAGTTGCTGATAGATTTTTGTTGGGCGTTTTTATGTTTCTTTTTTGCAAATACTAAAAACTAAAATACTATATTATGAATAAATTAAGGTATCGACTGCTGTTTATCTGAATTCCCGGATTGTGGTGTTAGGCATACCATAGATCTGAGAGTAGGGTGAAATAGAAATGGTTTCACAATTTGCAAGCAGTTAATAATTCCTTGGTAGATTTTTTGACTTTAAACAAGAAACATTAAGAAGTATTTAAATTCAAAAACAAAAAAACTGGAAATTCGTAAAACATTTTCATTTGTAATTCTATTACCTACCTAAAATAAAAATCTGAGTCCAGAATTAAGCGAGTATTAACGCCGTAAAACATTGGATATATATTTTCCTTTACGGTAATTTGCTTCGTAGGTATGTGCTGTAGGCGCTAACTACGTACTAATTATAATAATAATATAATAATAACAATATATAATCTTGGGACAACTCACACAATGCCATCTGAATCCAAAGTAAGCAGCAGAGCTTGTACTATGGCAACCAGACAACTGATAAAAATACTTATATATTTCTAAATACATACATATTATAAATAAATTACACCCAGACACAGAATAAACCATCGTGCTCATCACACAAAATTTTATCCTGGGTGGGGATCGAACCCACGACCTCCGGCTTAGCAGTCAGCGTCACTAACCGCTACACCGACAGGCCAACGACTAATTAACTACCCGATGATTCCGACTGATTAAATTGACCAATAGTGTTTGCATATCGTTCATGTTTCAGCTACATAGGTACATATCGCTACAGCTGGTTGCACAATAACCAATTGGATGATCTATCAAAACTTTTAAATTTTTTTTCTTTTTAATAAAAGATAACTAGCAATGTGTGTGGTTCCCACATTACTAGCAATCCCGTTTACCTCTCTAACTAAGCTAAGTTGCTTGTATTAAGAGTGGGTGTACGTCGATAGCATAATGATGAATGATAGTAGATTTCGACCCCGCTACCTCATGCTTGGGAGTCCGATATCTTAACTATTAGATTACCGCCGCTTCTATTCTATTCTAGACTAGCTGACCCGCGCAATTTCGTTTGCGTCAATTTTCCCCGTTTAGGCAACATTTTTCATTGATGCTCCGCTCCTGTTGGTCGTATCGTGATGTTTTACAACCTATGAGACTCACAAATAATGTGGATTTCTATTGGTAACATAATAAAAAATTCGTTTAATATATTTAGATATTACCCCCTACAACGTGACAAACTCACAACATCACAAACTGACAAACTTTACCTCTTTATAATATAAGTATAAAGATAGATTCTTCAGAATTCTCAAATAATAAAGGTGTTTCAATTCATTTTCATGTAGTCACCAAAAGATCAAGGACTAAAAACGTTCTAAAATAAATTGATAATATTGAAAATCCTAGCTTGAAAAATGTTGTATTACTTAGATATAACATTCTGTTCCGAACTACATCTGATGTTAAAAAGCTAAAGAAAGAAGAATTATGTACTTCTTTTTGACGAACTACATGCACATTTATCTTTTAAAACTTTCAGATTCTTCAAAATACTAACTTGAATTTGAGCGGTTTCAATTCAAATAACCACTATAAAAATCCACATAACTATACTCTCACTAATGAACTCCTATCTGTGGAGACATTTTGAACAAGTAACAAGCCCGAACGTTTTCCTCTACCATCTAAATTTCCCACAACTCCTACATTTACATAGGTTTCCCGTATTTATGTCAACCGGAAGATTCTATTGTCGTTCATTCCTACCTGCGAATCGGATAAGAATCTACTTCCGCGCATAATAAGAATAAATAAGGGTTTACCACTGTTCCTTAAGGTTTTTCTTAAGCGGTATTTTGGCAGTAAAAAGGAATTGATTTCGATTCTTAGGTAGTTAATAAATATGTATTATAAGCTGCTTTCTTTGAAGTTAGTAACCGAATGGTATCCAAGAGATTGCAAAAGAAATAGAGGCAGACAAACCAAAAGATGGGAAAACGACTTTAAGAAAATAGCTGGTCCGATATGGACCCGTTTAGCAAGAGACAGAAATGCGTGGAAATCTTTAGAGGAGGCCTTTGTCGACAGACAAGCTGTAGAAACACAAACATCCAGTTGCCGATTATTAAATTACGAATCGATTAAATATAATTAAATTAAGTTTTAGCAAGTAGGCATATAACAATTGTAAGAAAAGTAACAGCAATAAAGGCTATTTTATTATTTTATTTTATTATAAGCTGCTTTACGAGACATTGGATTTTGTAAAGCTAGTTGAGTTTCGTAAGTTAGTTTTTAAGGTTCAAGGGAGAACGTTACTTTTGAGGAAAATGGCGGCAAAGTGCATCTAAAACTTTAAAATATTAATATGCAGCTAAAGCCCAAATTTCTGCTAACTTACTACTTATTTACTCAAAAAGGAGAAATAAAGTTTGTTATTCTAGTTTTTTTTAATTAAAGACGAATGACACAATTTATTACCACCATATAGGTATTCACAGTGTGAATTATATTTAGATAGGTACTATCTAAGATTGTATTTTATCTGAATAGTGGTTGGGAATTGCCCGAGCGCGGAGGAGGCTGCCGATCTATTGTAACACAGCTTTCAGTCTGACCACGAAATGCGTCTTGGTGAATTCTTTTTAATGGTCAGCACCTCTTTAGTAAACCTAGGTCCTTATCCACATTCTTTTTTTCTGTTTTCGTGGCAAGCCCGTGCAAACTCTCAAAATCTTGTTATAATGGTAAATAGAGAGCTGTGCTTAAAAATGCATTAACGCGCATGGGCGGCGGGCATCTTTGAGTGCACCACGTAAGCGTCAGTTCGCACAGGCTTGCCTCGAAAACGGAAAAAAAGAACGTGAATAAGGACGCTGACGGAGTTGTAAAAATGGCGGCAAACTGATCGGCCATTATTTTTACAGCTCCGTGTTTAACTTATAAAAAATGAATTGAATACGTGATAAATGAAAAAGAACGAGACTTTGTGCATACAATAAGCGCATAATTACTTGACACTGGCAGACATTAGCCGTTAAAACGGCTAGATTGCCATAAATACAAAGAAGAAGAAGAAGAAGAAGAAGGACGCTGACATTGACTGCTCCATCTGTAGATATCATCTTGATTGGGTGTCTACTAACTAGGTATGTATCTAGGTACTCTTAGTAGGTACCTATATTATTTAAGATAAAAGTATTTTTTTTTAAACGCTGATAAAAGATTTACGAAAAATTACTTAATAAGTCAAAACTAACTACGTTATAGATACAATAATTGCATTTTTGAAAGATAGAAAAATTTGAAGTACTACGTATTTTTTTTTTATTACCTATCAGTCGCTCATCAATGAACTCCTAAAAAATACATTTAACAGATTTTTAGATAAAAACAAAATGGAATAACAAGACCGATTCAAATCGTACATGTACAGTTCTAAATAAAATGTTCTCGTTTAAAGTTCCCTGTAACTTTTACGTCGGAATAAAAACTGGGTTCCGTTTGAAATGGCAGTGTTATAGACCACTGCCATCTGCCTGGGAAACTTTACTGTCGTACTTACTCTTATGAACTGGTTTATAGCCTGCAGATGGCCAGGCACTATCTGAATCGGAAAATTGGATTCATTACAGTTTCAAAACATTAGTTTAGTTAACTCCAACTTGAATATACATAGATCTACGAGTAGTTGGATTGACTTACTTATGTACCTATTTAATTTATTTGTTTTAAACATTATCTCGTCTGTTCAGTGCTGGGTCCATAATCACGTTCTTTTTTAGGGTTCCGTAGCCAAAATTGCAAAAATGGAACTCTTACAGTTTCGTCATGTCTGTCTGTCCGTCCGTATGTCACAGGCATTTTACTTAAAGACTACTAAGTGAATCTTGATGAAATATAGTAAAAAGGTGTCTTGTAGTAGCCGCTGCTTTTTTGATAGCTAAATAATAAAAATAAATATTTTTATGGGGCACTCCATACATGTAATAGAAGCTGAAAAAAAAATGTGCAAAAATTAACGTATGGTACATCATTCGACAGGTCTTTTAAAAACATTTTAAGGTTTCTAAGAAACTTTTTTAATTGACTGAATATTTTTGGAAATAATCGCTCCGAAAGTTGCAAAAATCGCGTCCCCCCCCCCTTTAACTTTTGAACCGTGTAACCAAGATATATGGAAAAAATCAAGAAGACAGTGCTTAATAAATACTTTAAACTAAAATTATTTTGAATAAGATCGGATATACCGTTATTGAGTTATTGCCAAAAAAACTGCGTTTCTCAACAAAAGAACATACGCTCTTCTGCTGATGCAATTGCTTGAGGCTGCAGAACCCTACACTGAGCATGGTCCGCCCGCTACAAAATCTTGTCTTTGTCAAAATGTTAAGCGCATCGCGCATGCGCCAGTTCGCGCGGGCTTGCCGCGAAAACGAAAAAAAAGAACGTGAATAAGGACCCTGGACTCGGAGTTGCTACAATTGCTGTGCTAGTGATGGTAAGTGCGATTACGCACGTAAGGCGTCTGGTACCGGCTTAAGAATAGTGCCACCCTACCATCCACCCTTTCATACCGGAGGATAGGCAGCAGCGACCTCTGCGTAATATAAAGCCTTACTGCGATCGCCAACCCACTCGCCAAGCGTAGCGATTACTCTCAGTATCTATAGGTAATAAGTAGGTTTTGCTAGGGAGACCCGTGCCCCGGGTGCTTCGGGAAGTACCTGCACACGGTAGTTAGGAGGGAACCGAGTCCCGCCTGCCACCACTGCGACTGCGGTGAAGTCCAGCATTGTCCAGCTTGGGAGGGACAGCGTCGGGTTCTCACCGCAGTGGTCGGAAGTGACCTCTCGTTGCCGGCCGTGGTTCTGTCCATGGTCCGGAGCGAGGGGTCGTGGAATGCGGTCGCATCCTTTTGCGAGGACGTCATCTCGCATTTCTGTGCCTGATGCCGCCTTAGGTGGGGCTACGGGCGGGCCGTACGGGGTAATCTGTCCCGCCCGCGGCCTTGGCTGGAGGCGCGGCGCCTTGTGTGTATCCAGGGGCCACGTAGGTATGAAATTCCCGGAACGCAACAACATCGCATCCGGGCATTGCCACTGGGCGAGCCGTCGACGGTATAACAAATTCCGGCGACCCGTTCGCGAAGGTGGCGAGCGATACACGGCGGGTTTTTTAGTGGGTGCAAACCCAACACTACCTTCTCCGTCACATCAAAAAAAATAAGGGAGACCAGTGCCCAGCAGTTGGACATCACAAGGGTTGCCATGATATTATTGTTCCCAGTTCGGATGTATTTTGTGTCTATGGTATATTAATTAAGACCACCAAGACATAAGGATTATTTAGAAAGGTGTGCAGTCATTAAAAAATAAAGCACAAAACTCTGGCAATATTATTTTACATCATTTTAAATTTTGTTATTAACTCACATTTTGTTATTAATACACTCAGGCTTGGAAATGGCTACCTAGGCTTAGGCAGGGAATAGGTTATTGTTATTACAAAATTTTCAATAGGGGTTGATCTATCGTAGATAAAAGCCGTAGCACTAGATGCGTAGACGTTTACACAGTAGCTACACCAGTGCAAAC
The DNA here is from genome assembly GCA_945859575.2 of Herminia tarsipennalis. Classification (NCBI taxonomy): domain Eukaryota; kingdom Metazoa; phylum Arthropoda; class Insecta; order Lepidoptera; family Erebidae; genus Herminia; species Herminia tarsipennalis. The sequence continues at coordinate 20,145,607 of OX243836.2, forward strand.
AAAGTAACAATGATTTGTTAACTAATTTTACTCAATATTTAATTATTCGAATCACGGCCTTTTCCGTAAAAATGTTGTCAGTATTTGTTTTTTATTTTATTTCTAGGAAAAGTAACACAATGCTTTTCGAAAAATGTCCATGTTCGTTTTACAATTGGTGTAAAAGTTTTACTGGATTTGTTTTTAAATATCGATAGTACCTACCTGGGTATCAATTAAAATCCATAAAACTCTTTGTTTGTAGTTTTACCTATAGTTTACCATTGGGACCGCGTCTTTGCCTCAATTACTGTTACTGTTTTCGTGGTAGTATATTCCACATTATTCATTTAAGTGTTTAGTGTCGTTTACCTAAGTGTTAATAGGTGACGTAAAAAGTAGTGATACAACAAAAGTAAACAAAAGGCATTACAGAAGCTTGGTCCAGCTCGTGATGCTAGCGAATTAACATCTTGGATTTGGTTTTTGCATTTGCAGTCATAAAATGTATCTACCTGCCTATTTACTTATACTTATATATCAACCCATATAATGTCCCATTGCTGGGAGTGCTCATTAGAACCTACTTAATATAGATCCTGGGGGTATTTGCCTTAATCGCCACGCTTGGCGAGTGGCTTGGCGACCGCAGTAAGGCTTTGAAGTACGCCAAGGACGCTGCTGTCCGTCCTCAGGTGTGAAATCCCTTAGTCGCCTTGACGACAACTATGTGAAGAGATGAGGTGGTACCATGGTACTATTCTTTAGCCGGTACCACACGGCACGGCCGGTATCACACGACACATCTATTTATTTTTATTATTTTATAAAACACGAAGTAAAAGTACAGGCTATTAAGATGACAATTTGAACGGAGTATCCTACAGGTAAAAATATTCGCGTGTGTTGATCACACGCGAATATTTTTATTTTTATTAGGAAATGAAAATGTTGCCTATGGACTCATGTAAACATAGTGAAAGATTCCTTTGTGTTGACTGCATTACAACAAGAAACTAGAAAACATCTTAATTAAATCTACTGACTCTATAAAAAAACCGGGCAAGAGCATGTCGGACCATGCTCAGTGTAGGGTTCCGCAGCCCTGAACAAATGCATCAGCAGAAGAGCGTATGTTCATGGCAGTTACGCCCTTTTGTTAACAAACGCAGTTTTTTGGCAATAACTCAATGACGGTATATTTTCCAAAATAAGTCTAAAGTATTTATTAAGCGCTATATTTGTGTTTTTTTTTCATATTTTTTGGTTACACGGTTCAAAAGGCAAGGAGGGGGGGGACTCGATTTATGCAACTTTCGGAGCGATTATTTCCAAAAATATTCATTCAATCAAAAAAGTTTATTAATAAAAACCTCACAATGTTTTTGAAAGACCTGTCGACATACGGACGGACAGACAGACAGACATGACGAAACTATAAGGGTTTCGTTTTTGCCATTTTGGCCACGGAACACAACAAACATTCCCCTTTTTAATCAGTTTTTACAAACAGTAGCAACAGCAAATTAGATATTTTATCTCTCATATTCATTTAAACACATTCGTCGAATCTTGCCAGCGATAACATGAACTTTATCTTTGCTCATCTTCGGTTGCAAATTCCTAGTTCAATTTAGCTTTGACTTTACTAACTTTTCAGATACATAATGTAGTTCGAGGTATGTTATCGCCCTGTTTAATAGTTGTAAGAAATAACCTAGCCACAATGCTAAACGCCTTAGTACAATATCATCTTCTCTTTATTTTCTTAAACCTTAAAATACACATTTACAAATGTGCGGTGCTGTAACAAAACTGAAGTAAGAGAACTAAAGTCGTTCTAACAGTATGTAGCGTTTACATGCTGAGCAGTCTAAGTACTTTTAGTTAGAAGCGCGGCTGAGTTCACCTCATTTCAGTCTTTATAAACACTTTTATTGCAGTGTAACAAATAAAACGAATGTCGACAACCTATTCGCAGCCCTAGACGGTACAATAAAACAAAGGTTGTTTAGTTTTATCACAATACATAGAGGCTACAGAAGGAAAATTTCATGCTTGCTTTTCTCTTGTCGAGACACGGCATCTTGTCTCGCCACCTTTAATTTTTTCTATGTTTTTTCTTAGTCTCGCTTGCTTTTTTCTTTGTTTTTTCTTAAAAGACAACTCCCGCACTGTTGCAGCGCCTACAAATAATTAATGGCAACGAATCAGTGTCTACGTTAAAATCGCCTTATTTTTATAGAATGTTTTATTTTTAATATTTACCGACTTTATACAAGTCACTCGATCTGTCAACATCGCTTTAAAGAAATCAATTCTTGTACTGAGCATTCCTGCCGGTTTTATCTTTGGCATCCTTAATCACCGAAACGTACTAGAGGAAATTATGTGTTACTGGGACTTTAGAAACGTACACTATCATGTATACTTCCAAACTAGCAACAACAATTTGTCGATCTTACAAGATGGTGTCCTGTGTGAGAATCTGATTCATCTTGCACGGTAGTTGCACGCACTCCTACTGCGTCACCGAGGGAATCGTTCGGAAGAAATTCGATCCAAGATTCCGAGTTCGTGAATTATGTCTGCATTTCTCGGGGAAATATGTATAAAGCTATCCTTCTGTACTTTCGTTGTTTTGTGGTTTCACCATCTAAACTACTGACGAGAGATAGCCCTGTAAATGAAATGTCGATTTTTCTAGTTGGAAACTGTTGTAACCGAACCTATGTACCTACGTTGGCACGTATTGTATACTTGTAGGTTAATCTCATGAACAACTGGCCTGTAGTTTTGTTTGGGCTTAGTTTTGAGTGATTCGGTTGTGTAGGTACGCCAAAAAGTTTTCAAACCTTTTAAATACTGATATTTTTTTATATAACCAATGAACTTATGAGCATTTGAATAAAGTCACACGTTTTATAGGTATATCTGAGTGTACTATGCGTTTCAAATGAGTTAATATTATTCAAATTCGTAAATTTGAAAAAAAAAATGTGTGGCACTCGGGGACTGCAGCGGTAAAGCTATTGCATAGCATTTTTTATCAACTTATGCAGTTATTTTTTTTTTTTCAGTGTAACTCGTCTTGATCAGTGCGAGCTTCGTACCATAAACATATACGTAAGTCGAGCTACATTTTTTTACAGGTTTTATTTTCGTTACGATGATTCGGTCGTCGCGCTCAAAGCCCGCGATAAAAGCTATGCAATAGCATAAAAAACCAAAGATTTATTGATCCGATTTTCCCGACACTGTCCTGATTGCTTATTACATATATAACCATTATCTAAAACTTATACAATATAAGAAATGTACGGAATATGCAAACAGAGTAATATATTGTAAGATTTTAAGTGTCCGAAAGTGAAAAAAATGTTTTACACCTACATTTCGCCAGTTATGTTTGTTTTCCATGTAAGCGTAATCAAAACATATAAATTATCATTTCCAAATACCATCTCATTATATTCTCTATAAATCTACAAACCGGTTGCATTAATAAACAAAAGTAGCTCATAACTTGGAAGTCATCGTTACAAAATTTAAATCCGATACCCATAAGTCAAAGAAACAAGAAATTGGTTCCAATGACTCATTATTTATGAATATTTGATAATGATTTTTCCATTTTAGACGCGGTTATATAACTTATAAAGATGCCGACAGAACAAATCTGGCCGCGTGAGAAAATATAGTAAAGAGAGAATTAATTTGATATTAATTTAAGCTAGTGTTAATAAAGCTTTGTACACGCGGTGCCAGATGGAATGATCTATATTGTATGCTTTGCTTGTTTTTGTTCTATGTAGAGGGCAACTTTGTAACTTTTATTTTTAAAAAAGATAAGTACGTAAGTAGTTTTTTTTATAAAGATAAGTACCAATTTAGATGCGATGATAATTCGTATGCGTCAATTTTTCCCGTTTTTGCAACATTTGCTGCTCCGTTCCTTTTGGTCGTTGCGTGATGATATATAGCCTATAACCTTCATCGATAAATGGGCTATTCAACAGTACAATAATTGTTCAATTCGGATCAGTCGTTTCTGAGATTACCGCATTCAAACAAATAAACAAACTCTTCAACTTTATAATATTAGTAAAGATATATTAGTATAGATATATGGGACACCGAATGATATATAGAATTTAATGCACCTTTTGCACCAGGTAGGTGATATTTGCAAATGTAAACCCTATATATATTCGTAAACTTTAGCAATTTGTACACATTATAGAGTTTTATGAGCTACGGGTCTTAATCGCGTAAATATTTTATTTTAAGGCTAAATACCTTTGTTTTATCGACCGTATCGCAACGGCCGTGGTCACTGGTAGACTAAAAATAAAATGTTTAAGTGATTAACCTCTATAGTTTTTTCCAATATAGTCAATGTTATTTATATATATACTAATTTACATATCTAATTGGGTATTAATAATTGAAAAACAGGACATCAAAGCCATTAAAAATACAATAAAAAACGAACATTACAATTTAGCCCATATTTCCGTCAATTGCAATTCGCACCACTGTGCACTGCGGTACTGCCCACATTTCATCGGCACGCAATATACAACCGTTTCAATAAATCAGAAGAAATGACGCCGAGCGCGTTAAGCAGTCATCGTCGCGCTGGGTGGTCGGCAACCAGACGCCTTTACGCTTATTTCACACTGCACACTGGTACAAATAAAATCAAACTTGGACACGGAAACAGTGATACTAAAAGCGAACTAGGTTTGCAGTTAATGCGTTTGTCGTACAATCCGTGAAGAGTGAATATAAATTTAAGTGTCCTGAAAATGTGTTAAGGGATAATTCAGATTCTCAGTAAAGTTGTAAACATTTAATAGGCAATTATTACGGTGCAAAACTTTGCACCTATTTTTTTATCTGACCTCATTTTCCCCTCCTTACCTCATTTCAAATATTACCTAACGGTGGAATATATAACTTCGGATTTTGGTCATAGCGACCAATCGATCATCACCAATAACACATACATTCGTTTCGGACACTATCTCTTGCTCCGACAGATACACTCTCCATTTACTCATTCTCATATTCAGACCGAACTCTAATATGACCGGAGAGAGATTATTCTCAGGATTTACATCCTAACATACTCTCTGAGCATGAAGCGGGGTGACACTTTTCAAGAATGGTCACAGGACAGAAGTGGTTAATTGTCCGTTACCATGAACCTCTTTGGGTGCGTTCAAATCTGGCAAATGCGCCGCGGATGCCCCTTTTTGTGGGCCTCATACAAGACGCGTATAAAAATTTACAGTGATGGCGTGAGAGCCGCGCATTCGCGGCTCATTCGCTAGATTTGTACAAAGTCTTTAGAACCTACATATACATTTTTAGCACAGAATAAAGTATAGAAAGAAAACTTCATACAAAAACAAAACGCTCATAATGGACGCACAAATATATAATGTCAGACGGGGGGAATCGAAACAAATCAAACTAAGGGGCCTAGACACATTCGAATAGCGATATCGTTATTAGAAAAGTCGGTACAAAATGTATGTACCTAATTAAAATATGTCACGTGGTCAATCCTGACAAACCCAAGTTAAGCTACACTATTGACAGTATCTTCGCTATTTTTTTCCATTTGATAGATCAGCAATCTAGCGAACAGTGAGACCAGATTTTATTTTTAACAAAACGACTGAGCTCCGAGTATCCGAGCTCACCAGTAGAGTGCGTACGGAGAGACCATTGCCGAGCTCCATCACGCACAGGGCAGTAGACGACGAAAACTCGTCTACTAAGGAGTTGGACACCAAACTGAAAGCAGCTTTAGACGTTTGATGTTTGCGGTAGAGACCATAGACATTTTTTTTTTTGGCGAACGACTGTTTGGATAGATCTCTTGTAGGTGTTAGCGAATTCGCCACAGAACGAATGTAAGTCTAAGCCCCCAGAGACAGAGCAAGTGTCACGCTCACATGCTGCGTAAACTCGTTTTGTGCGCGCGTGTGAGTATAGAGTGTAGGTGTAAAATCTTAGTACAAACATGAGCGTTCCTTCTATACTCTCTTTATTTTGTCATCATCATCATCAGCCTATCGCAGTCCACTGCTGGTATGCAGCCTCACCATTTGCACGCCACTTTGTTCTATCTTCGGCTTTTTTTTAATTTTGTGGTTTAAGTTAGGTAAGTACTTATCTCGACTATGAAGTGCTAACATTGATACTAGGTACCACTGAATATATTCACCTGTTAATATTACGTACACATACATTATTCATGTACCTGAAGGTACACATTTGACTTGGCTCCAACTTAGTTGGTACAGTTAACTAACACTATACAGCTTGTATTATTAGTAGATATCTAAATGTTGGATGTTTTATGGAAAGTAAATGACTGAGTGTATAATTTTTACTAATCTCAAGTAATGATTGCGGCTAACACTAATAATAAAATTATAATGGGTGCCGATTTAGTCAGACGATTCCTCGCGCGAAGAAGATCACACCATGCTCTATAGAAATAAAAAAAAAACTTAGTATCTTTTTTTTCTAAATCCATTGTTGACAAACATTCGACATTGACTCCGTACGTTGTCTTCAGATTCGAATCTTACCCAATGTTATTTGTTTTATGAAAAATGTACCAAGTAAGTATTTTATTGGTTTCGGTAGAGTATCGTGCTGCGATCCCCCTCCCACAAGGATTCGACTAACTTAATCGGCGGTAAAGTTATGAAACACACTCTCGAATTAGAAACAAAAGTAGTTAGTAATATATCTACATCTGGATACTGAAATATAATAATATGGCCAAGTAAATATGATTGCCTGAAACCGATAAATACACCATTATGCGCTCCTCAACACATTATATAGTGAATCATACTATCTATATTCCATACAAATATAACAAATGCAAAAGTAATTTTGTCTATCTGCCTGTTACGTTTTCATGACTAAACATCTAGACAAATTTTGATGAAATTCACTATGACCTACATAGTCGATTTGGCCCAGAAACCTAGGCCTCATCAAACCTGGGTCCTGTCCCAGCGTGGCTGGGCCAGGACCCAGTTTGCCAGTTTGACCCATTTTTATTACAACATGCTAAGTATATTCATGTTATTTAAATAGGTTCAAAAAATTTTAAACGTTTATTTTTTTTTTTTCAAGGAGGACGTTTGCTGTGAGCTTGTTACCTAATTGGTTCGAAAAACAGGAATTCAACAAATTGAACAAAAGCTTCTCGAGGTGAATACAGAACAAAGAATAGTCACTTGTTCACCGCAGTATTTGGTGTGGGTAGAATCTATGCTTGGCTATATCCGTAGGTAATATTTTAAGCTATGTTAGTAAATTTGCCCCCATATATTGGGTTTTTGAAATGAAGGCACTTCTAGTACGAATATACGCACATGTAAGATATGATACCATAACCGAGTAAAAGGATTTTAACAGACAAATCGGTTTTAGATCTCATCAGCTACATGGTTTAAATACGTTATTTATAGTATCTGAACGTTATATCTGTCGAGAAAGGTGATTAATGTTCATAACAGTAATGAGCTGGTGATAGTGGTAATCATTGTAATGGCATCATATTTTAACTGATCTTTATTTATAATTTTTATATGTAAATTGGTACGCTGGACCGCTTTCAATTGTGAAAACAAGCCGTTAATGAACATTTTTGGGTAAAATGTGAAATGCATACAAACTATTTTTGATTTTAATTTTTCTATATTCCATTTGTCATTTTTGAGTCTTTTTTAATATCATTTAATAATATGAACTGGTGGGTGGTGGGTTACGTACGTTACCTACGTTAAACTAGATTTTCATCAATGTATTATGATGCAAAGTTCTTTGGAAAATTACAACATAAAATGCAACCGCAATAAATGCAAAGAAAAAAACAGTGCCAGTCGCAAGATAGCTCTTTTCCCCGACAAGATTTTAAGCAGCATACCTACCTTAAATTCCAGTTTCCATCTGGTTAGCGCTCTCATCTACTGTAAGAGGCAGCCTCACCAGTTCATTCTGAAGTTGCAAATTTTTAATTTCTTTCTCTTCTTTAAATTTAAATGCTAGTCTCGGGAAATTCGTAACACGGACTACTTGAGGCGTGATTTCATAAGTTTGCTGCACTGTTTTTATTGCAATTGCCCACAAGAGAGCTTAATCCTAGAACTCCATGTTTCATTAAAAATAAATGCTGTACCTAATTAAGTATCACGGGCTTCCAGAAATAGTAAAACTTCGGTCCGCACAACAAAAGCAAATTGAGCGTTATTGCAAAATGTTAATTGCTCCTTGTGATTATGCAAACTTTAATTAAAATTGGCGTCTACCGAGTAAACTCGATTAACAACAAATAAATAAAAATAAACAGGAAAACAGACGAACTCAAGCTTGCCTTCAATTGTAAGGTAAACGAAGCATAAAAGTAAGTTGGTAACAAAACACAATAACATTTTTAAGGTAAGCGAAAGAGGAACACAACAGCTTAAAACAATTTGCTGGAGGTGCCACTTGGAAGTGTTAAGTGAATTTGAAAATGTTGGGACTGGAGCACCGGGCTTGTTGGGCGTTCAAATTGAGTCAAACAAACGAAACTCATCGACAAGATTCTATCGTGCTGAGTTTAAGAGCAATTTTTCTCTTAAAGCCAAACAAATGAGGCGCCATTAGATGGAGTGAGAGAGCTTAATCTATTTCTGACGAGTTCAGTGACGCCGACAAAGACAAATCGACGTTAGCCTACCCACACGGCGCGCAAAGGCGTTCCACTTCTGTTTCAATTCCACTTTTATTTGCGGATTAACTTCTTATTAGTCATTGTGCCGGGACGGGTCTCGAGCCCTATCACGAGCCTTATGAATGGCTCAATTATTTTGCAGCCTCAGTACCCATTCTGGCGAATTTGAACTGTATAAACGCTAAGCGTAAAATATTTGAGTTCTCAAATCCATTATCTTACGGTTGCCCTCTTTGCCCCGATCCTTAATATTAGCGATCATCATAAACATGTTAATTATTAAAAAAGTAAATAAAAGTAACAGTCTGTCTAACATGTGCGTCTTTAGTAACTCATGTAACCCTTGTATTTATAAACTGACAACGTATTTATGCTCTCTCCATGACAGAAATAATGATACACAATAAATTGTTTGTGATTAAAAATTCACAACTAGAATAGTAACATCTTAATAGTCTATTTGTTTTATTTTTTATTATTTGACCCTTGTCTAAATCGGAACCAATTAGTTCATTGTATAATACAGATGTATAATGCTAACAAATTTGCCCGTAACCCGTATCGGTCACATTAGCGTGTTTAAGAATTAGACAGATTTAAACGGGCTTTTGTCTGTTCTTGTTAAAGTGGTTCGTATTATGTAGAAATAGCCAGTTAGATTATTTTGTGACATCGTAATTTAAATTCTACGTCTAAAACAATAAGAATTATAATTGTATTCCAGTGACTGATGATTCAAACGGTGACAAGCTAAAATAAATATAAAAGGGAGGAGCGAGGCGTATTTCAGAAACGACAAGTTGAAGAATGTCGAAATGTGTCATCTGTCAGTCGGTATTTAAAACGATATGTTATTCTGAAGTGTCGCCCAAAGTGTCCGCGTTTGTCGTGTATCGAAATAGTTAAGCAGCTGTCTAGTAGTAAAAATTTCACATTTTCTTAGAAGCCAATGAAAATTCCTGTGTCTTTAATGCGTTTTTCAACTTAGAGTGAAACATAAATTATTAAAAAATAGTGTTTACACTGAAAGTGATCTTTAAATATAACGTCTCCGTAAATTTAACGTTCCTAATATAGAAAATGCCACCGCGTAGTAAATCTCAAAAATAACCTATCTAATGTATGGCTTATATAGGTCATTATTTGTAAGACGAGAACATCACGAGGATTATAAAATTTGCTAATTTGAATGTTTACCACATAGTTTTTGGTTCTAACAGCTTGTTTTGAGGAAATCGTCCATACAAGTATGTAGATATAATGTAAATCACAAAAGTCTCAGACACGCTCCATCTAAAGAAGACCATTCTTATCTCTCGCAAAAGATATTTACTGGTACAGACAAAGACAATAACTGAATTGATAGCGCCAAACAAAATAATAGCCAATGGAATTGCAAAACTGTAAAATGCATTCTCAGTTTTCCGTCGAAAATGTCCCAATATTTCTTCACTTTGTAAAGATATTGTTTTTGCAAAGCAAAGTCGTGTTCAAAGTGACCACTTCCACCTTCAATGGAAAGTATTATGTTGCACGCTCAGCAGTTGTGCACTTGAAATACCAAGGCTGCTAACATATTAAGCGAGCGAGCGATGTAATATTACTGCAAGGACATGAAAAAGCGCATTACCGAATGTAAGCAAAATGTTTCTAAAGATAGCAAATCAACAATACAGACGATTCTTTGATTAACATACCTAAAAGAAATAATTCTATTCCACCAGAACGTCATCCATTTGATTTTGATCAAACATTCGACGACTTATTCCTCGCTTTGGAATAATTAAATTGGTAAAACTTAAATGCCTAATTACTTAATTGCCCTGCTCCACATTCTCCGCATTGGAATAATTTTATCATGTTGGTACTTAATTTAATGCTTGTCTTCTTCCGTAATTTTCGATCGATTCGTTTAACACAAATTTGGATGTATTCTCAAACTCAAACTCAAACTTAAATATCTTTATTTCGTAAAATCAGGTTAATGACTACTATTTTTTTCTCTCACAATTTTTTTTTTTTTATTAATCATTGTTAATGTGATAGATTGGTGATTGTGAGACGAAAATAAATAAATTATTATTATTATTATATTATAATGATTATTTGAAAACGTCAAATTAATACACACTAAAAAAATTATAAAGTTTTGATTGTTTGAAAAAAAAAACTAACAAAATGAGGTTAGGCGGCAGTTCCAAGTGTAAAGCTCATGAGAAGAAGCTGCCAAGAAACTCAGATCGAGATACGAAAGATTACCATGAGGTTTCGTTTTCGTAATCAATCACTACATTAGGTTTTGTAGCGTCGAGTAATGTTGATGCTCTCTTAGCAAACTTCAAACTCGAATAGCTCCTAAATGCATAGGTAGGCTAATTTTTATCTCCATTTCGCCACAGTGTCCGTAGTCTAAGGTAGTGAGCAATAACGATTTTCCGCAAACTCCGTCAGGTAATAGCTGTTGCAATGTTATATCGAGTGCATCGTGATTCCACCTCGTTAGTTTCTGGTCGGGACTAAAAAATGCATTCTTTATTTAAATACTTCTTCAGTATAGTGCTGTCTTAACTGTTCATACTAGGGAATCGTTTTAGATGTGATTCTATTATGGTAATTCTTTGTAAGTATGTCTGTATTTTTCTTTGGTTTTACAAGTTTATAACTATATAGCCAGTGGAAGTTTTGGGTTGAAAGCATGTAGATATACACAACACGTGTGCTATTATTTTTTTTAACATTTTTAAGTTGATGCCATGAAGTAATAGATTTTTTGTTTTATTTGGCTTTAAAAATGTTTAGTTATTTTTTTAAGGATATTAGAAATGTGGGATTTTGGTTATATCTAAGTTACAATAGCCTAATGTCGCCTACTTAATTATCTAGTTTTACGAAATGAATGATGAATGATGCAGGAGCGTTAATTGTTGAGGAATTCATCTGGTACTTCACCACCAGCTTCATTACACCATTAAGTATTGTGACTAGCATAAATCACTAAGCTAAATCTTGTTAAGGTAATCGAATCGCAACCCTTGAAACGTTTATTCCACAGGTTATCTGTGGTCGTCATAATCAGTTCCACTTGACTAAATGGTGCTTTCCAGGAGTAAATTAACGTATTATTATAAAATATACGTATTTCACTATAAGTGTACCTTTAATATTTGAAGAGTTCCCTCGATTTCTCCAATCCCATCATCACATCCTGACGTGATGAAAATGGGACCAACCTTATTTATATCGCAGTCTTTAGCTTATAGTTGATGGATAAATATCCATCAACTATAAGCTAAAGACCGCGTCAAAAATCACGTCTTCGAAGATTTGTTTCAAAAGTGGTAAGTTTTATAAAGAACACCTTCGTTATTAAATGGATATTTAGACTAACTTATTTGTAGTCTTTCGAAAACAAAATCTCGTTTTAATAATAAATCTAAACAAGGATAAAAACATGTTACAATAAACACTTAATAGGTAATTATGTCGACTTACAAGTAATCTAATAAAAGAATTTAGGTGGAACAACTAAGAGGCGAAATGTTTGTTGTTCAACAAAGGTCTGACAAGGGTTGATGTCTGTCGGCAACTTTTAAAGATTCCGTAACCTTTAAAGTTTACGTTTAATAAGGCTTTCAATTATAATGACTTATGACAATGTAGTGTGAAGTGGTTGCGATGAAGCTGAAGATGATGCTATTCTGCTCAGTTAAACCTTCGAAATACCTACGGCGATGTTTTTTTCTGCGAAAAATAATTCCTGCTTCAAACTTGAATAGATTGAGTATCGTACTGGGTACTTTACAATTATTCTCTGAATGTCCTGTCGCGATCTCACAAAACTCAGTCCCATGTCAGAATGGAACCCACGATCATTGCACAGTAGTCTATCGCATTTCAAACATTGCTAAGGACAAATGAAGGAACATGATATTCATTGAATAAATAACAAAAGAGAAATTCTAAATAAAGAATCTCCCGATTAAGTTAATCATATTGTGTACCTATTGTATGCGCCAGATGGCTTATAATGTCAAATGTTTCATCATCTTTATTACTCGCAGTATCAGTTTCAGTATAAGGATCATTTAAAAACAGAATTCGATATAGGTATGATCGGATAAAAAAATATTTCGCTGTGTAAACTCTTATATATTTAACTAATTTGATATTTAGTAGCTAGGTAGTTGAATAAAACACTTTTGAGAATAATTACCATTCAAAGATAGTTAGGGCTAAAACTTCCGATAGTAAGTTTTAGTTGAAGCTTTCAATAACAAAAAAGATACAATGTGTCATAATAAATATATATAATACGAGATTATCCGTGAGTCATAGTCATAAGCTAACTCTGCCTTCTTGCTAGTATGCAAAACTGGCAGTGAGACCTGACTAGAATGTCAACCTATCCAAAAATAAACTCACTAACCCAACCAACAATAATTGCTATCACGAATAGGTACAGTTGCACCAACTTTTGCGAACTACACAATTCGGCACCATTCCCTATAGATTAAACAATAAAAGCACCAACCCACCGCTACAGCTATTTACAGCTTATTCACGCAAATCAATCAACCTGCGCAGACAGATTCCACTTAGTAAAATTTATAAAATACCTAAATATTGTAAAATACTAGTTGAACATTCGTTGTAATGTCTTTCTGCTAGGAGTGAACACATTCGGCGTTAATAAGCGACGTATGTATGTTCAATATATGTGACACTTTATATACAATCTCGTAGTTTTACGTCAAAAAACTAGAGAATTATGTCATATGTTTCGACGCTCGATAGGATCATACTAGGATAGGTACATAAACAATACCCCTGAGGCTAATTTCATTTACAAATAAATAATCCGGACCTCTCAACAGTAGGTAACTAATTTCATTATTTTACTCAGTACGTACTAAGTCTTCATCTCAAGTTTTATGCCGTATTAAAATTTCATGATGCTTAAAACTAGAGTCCTTATGAATACAAACGATTATTAGGGTCTATAGTACATCGTACAGAAGTAGGTTACAGGTTATCAACGGAGTGTAACAAACTACGATTACTCGTTATCCCAATTTGAACAGAAATAAAAACTTTTATTCTGATACGATTAAGTTAGGAGTAGTACGTAAGGCGTTAGGGAGGAGCTATGTCTAAGTCCTATCGGGCTTGTCGATGTCAGTGGTCGAAGTTCAGGATTTCAGCTATTTATTGCAATCCCGGAGGATCCGGGAATTTACGCGTCGAACGATAAAAGTACCGTAGTTTTATAGGGATATGCGGTTAGTTTTCGCTATCACGCTATTATGGCAACTAACTCTATTTTATAGGGCCTAGTGAAGTTTTTCTCACCCATTACATTTTAAGATTCTCAATTCTGTTATCTGGGCAGCGAGTAAAGAGTAATGGCTCGATTTACTGTTAGCTCTTTCTTATTCAAGTTTAGATGGTTCAAGTTGAACGTTTAGCTAGGAATGGGAGCAATTAGTTGGATTAGAGTTGATTAAAATTTAAAACTAAATTGTTAAAACATGTTTTAGAGTTAGTTATGAACACACAAATTCCAAAGCTATCTATCTCTCTTAAAATGGTAATATTACGCTAAGAATCTTATTTTATGACTGAATTAATGTGTCCCTCTATCTAATAAATTCATCCACCGAACCCCAATCTCTACTGCCAACCATGGTAATTATAGGAATGTTTCACGAAACCATACAACATCGTTTCGTACCACCTTGTATTTAGGTTGGCAGTAAATATTGCTAAACTAGCTGACCCGTTTTTGCAACATTTTACATTGATAAAAGATTTTTTAATTTCAAACAAGTAGTTTCTGAGATTATCGCGTTCAACCAACTTTTCAGCTATAAAATATTAAGTTAAGATTTATATTTTAATAGGACCACTTTTCCGAAACGTGGAACTTACATATACTATTATTATTTATTTTCGTTTAAGTTAGTATTCATTGATTATATCATTATATTATATATTATATATATATTATATATTATATATATATATATTATATTGATAATCTCGAGCGAATGGATTGAATTAGTCATTAAAATCAAAATCAAAATTATTTATTAACTTAGGATGCAAAACAACTCTTGTGATACGTTGGGATTCTACATGTACATATAATGCCAAGTTCGCAAACAATAGGTAAAGCCGCAGAAAAAAAACCTGGCAACAAAAACTCGCGGCCACTCTTTTCAAATTGCCAATTTTACAATGTTTGAATGTTTATAAACTTGATACGGCTGCATAAGGTGCTGCGACTAATATACTATACACTAATAGACTAATGCAAATTGTATTATCAAAAAGTTGAAACATGAGATAAAGCAAAATCAGCCTTAGCGGGTACAATATAGTAGGAGCATCTACTTACAACAAGGGTAAAAACTATATGTGCTTAAATATTGGCCAAAGTACCTGTAACGAATGATTAAATATAAAATATTAATTCTGATATCAAAAGGAAGAGAAGACCTCTAATCAGCTAAAAAAAGTGAATAAACATGAGTATCGGAATACTGATTCCTTCACTCAAAAACTACTCAATAGATTTTGATGAAATTTTACATTGTTATAGTACAAATCAAAAATAATTCTAAATCAAACAGCCACATTAACACTCCACTCGTATTATAATTTATAATATAGAGGGACTCACTAATTCCACAACATTAAACTTAGCTTTTGTGAAACATGCTTACTTATTAAAAGAAAATATTATGAAATCAGATCAAAGCAGTAACAATGAAATAAAAACAGTGAATGTATACATACTGTCATGAGTACACAAAGGGCTAACAACTGCGGCCAATAAATTCTATCTGTACGCTAGGGCAGGGCTGCCTCAACGAAGGGTGAATCTAAAATGTGGGAAGATGGAATACCAGAATAGAACAATGCTTAATTAACACTTATGTTTGATTGGATCTTTAATCAACACTGTGTGTGTATTTTGTAGTAGTAAGTAGTGTAGTATTTCTATTGTGTTTCTATATTATGGTAAAAGGACGCAATTATAAATTATCCACAGAAAATTGGACATTAAGCTATACTTATATTTTAGTCTTCATTTGATAAGAATCTAAAAATGTTAAATGGTGATATTATAATAGTAGTAATAATATCTTGGGACAACTCACACATAGCTGTCTGATCCCAAACTAAGCAGAGCTTGTACTATGGAAACCAGACAACCGATAAACATACTTAAATATTTCTAAATACATACATATTATAGATAAATAACACCCAGACACAGAATAAACCATCGTGCTCATCACACAAAGTTTTATCCTGGGTGGGGATCGAACCCACGATCTTTTGCGTAGCAGTCGGATACACTCCCACCGCGCCACAGAGGCAGTCTATATTGACTACCCAATTTAATAAAACCGGGCATGTGCATGTCGGGGCACGCACAATGTAGGGTTCCGTGGTTGCTATTCCTTCACTGTGACACCCATCATACTTAATAATTATGTCTAAGAAGCGGGTTTTCTTTTGTTTTTGTTTCATACTGCTAACAATGTTAGATAGATAATTTAATTTTCAACGGAATTTGTTCTTCTATTACTACCGTTTTTTTTACACATACCTATCCAAAAGCAAACATTTAGCTACCAAGGGCCAGCTAACTGGTTAGTGGCTACACTTGACTCTTACAAAAATTACCAGAATAAAGCTTAATATTTTACAAACGAATTCCTAAATAGAAAAATGGTCCTAACAATACTCAAATATTTTTAAAAGAGCTATTTAATGACACCCCACTATGCCGTAGATAAGAAAAAAAATCACATTCCTTGTATACGTGAAGGGCAGAAAAAAATTTTTTTTGGAAGATTTTATTTAGCCACTTTGCCCGCGTAACTAATATGTATATTAATGCCAAAATACAGCTTTCTAGTACTAAGAGTCTCTAAGCTAATCTGGGGCAGAGGGACAGAAGGACAGACGGACGAATACAGTGCAACTATAAGGGTTCCTTGTTTACTACGGAACCCTCAAAACGTGGTTACAGTTAGTAACATAGGGTGTAGTCAACAGGTAATCATAGCTATTAAATATAAGTGTTTAAAAATTTAAATTGTTATTATATGATCTCTCTGACACCTTTGTCTGAGAGGTCATATTATATCAATATTTAATTTTTAAACACTTACACAGTAAGCCCTTGCTTACTGTCATTTTTAGAGGTATCAGCCATAACAAATATTTGTATGTCAATTCTGTAAAAATAATATATGTTACTACTATTTGCGATACTAATTACTATCACACGATAGGTCAAACTAACTTTATTAAATACTAGCGGATGCAGCGCGGTTTCTCCCGCCTATGTCACGCAGGGTTAGTGTAGCTTCACAACGATAAAAGAATTTTTCAAATCCGTCCAGTAGTTTCGGTACCTATTTAATAAAAACAAACAATCAAACAAACAATCAAATGTTTCCTCTTTATAAAATTAGTATAGATAAATTATCGGAGCCTATATGACCCTCACAGGAAGTGATAAGTTCATTCCTATCCGAGACCACAAATTAGTTGATTTACATTGCAGCTTGCAACCGAAATAATCCCTACAGTTCTGAATAACACAGTTCTAATTAACTTCTCTGGCAACCGTTAGGGTTGTATATACGCAACAATGACTGGACTATTATTTATTTGCCGACTACTACCTGTCCCGGCGGTCTTCGGACCGCCCCTTTTTAGGGTTCCGTAACCAAAATGGCAAAACGAAACCTTTATAGATTCGCCATGTCCGTCCGTCTGTCTGGTTTCCAGGTTAGCTTAGATACCCTTAGTACTAGAAAGCTGTAATTCGGCGTGAATATAGTTAATAGTTAGTCTGACAAAGTGGTAGAATAAAAAAAAGGGGGTAAAAAATCATGATTTTTTCACGATTTATTTTTTCTCTCCTACCCTATTGTGTTAGATGTCGATAGAATAGGTCTTTTAACCCTTCACCACCTATCACCTATTTTTTTCACACAACCATTTACCACACATCTTAGAGGCCCCGGAGTAAAATCGATGTTTTTTTGTTAGGTTTAAGCCATGAGTGGGAGGTTGTTAGTATATTCAAAATCAATCAATCAACCTGTATATACTACAACTCTGAATTTTTCCACATCTTCAAATACAACCATGGACAGGCGGCCATAGGCAAAAGGCATATTAAGCTTTAAAGTGAAAATTTTAAAATTTGAAAGAGAAACACCTGACTCTAAAAAAAATTTTCACTTCAAAGCTTAATATTTCACAAACGGATTCCTTAATCAAAAAATGATATTAACCACCCCTAAATATTTTTTATTTATATTTTAAAAAAAAAAGCTGCAATTGAAGTTATTTGGTGTAATGTTAAGAAAGGGCCAAGGGCGGGAGGCTGTTAGTATATTAAAAATCACCCTGTATATTGAAATGAAAAGGATAACTAAGACAGCTAAGTAGGCTTTACAAGTTTACGAGTAACAGCAGACCAAGTGATAGGTAACAAAATTTTCGTAAAAATTCAATTGCCAAATACATAAATAACATTATTAGTAGTATGAAACAAAAACAATAGAAAACCCACTTCTTATATCGCATTCTTGTGCTGAGCAGTTACGGAACCTGATAGACAATAACAAACAACACTAGATTGAGTGAGAAGAGGTTTTATGCGGGATGACTGTAACTATATATATGGCGCTTTGACTGAAACTATCTATATGGCGATTTGAACGTCTCGAACTTTATGGACACTCTGTTTGTAACGAAGTTATTGACTTTTTGGTTGCATCTATTTATTTGAGCACTTTGAGTGTAACTAACTATTTGAAGCTGACTGTACGTGGCACGACATGCACTTGCTCGGTTTTTATTTTCTTGTTTCGTATTTTTTCCAATGTCTTAATAATTACCTATCTGCTATTCGAGATGGAGACAGATCCAACAAGTTACACAAAAATCATGAAAATCGGCCTACCCATGGTTGTGTTTTAAATCGTGTGGCATAACTGTCCCGACTTTGTTTTAGAATCAGAATTTATTTGTGAAACAATGTGATCTTAAATTAAAAAAATATGTAACAATATGTTTTGTCGTTAAAGGACATACAAATGATTACTTAATTTATCCAATTACATATAATCAATTAAAATTAAGTAATTGAGTTCTCAAATAAAAAAAAATAAAACAATTGGTAAATACAACATCGTCGACCCATTACAATTCGTCATTAGCAGAATCATTTATATCAAAAAAACGTTTTTACAAAAAAATATTACCGACTTCTAAAATAAATATAAGGCAACTAAAAAGTAATAAATAATATACCTAGAATAACAAAAACTAATTAAACATTTTGAAGTTGGTGCCATGAAATAGTAGTCTTTATGTTTTATTCGGCACCAACTTCAAAATGTTTTATTTGTTCCCTCGATTTCTCCAGGATCCCATCATCAGATCATGATCTGATGACAATGGGACCAACTTGGAAGTTTACCTCTTCAAACACAAAAACAATTTTTCAAATCGGTCCAGCAGTCTTTGCGTAATCGGTGAACAAAGATACAAAAAAAAAAACATACAGACGAATTTAGAAACTCCTTCTTTTTGAAGTCGGTTGAAAATAACATTTATCACTTAAAAATGTATGCAATACAGATTTAAATTGTTGAATAAGTAAATTTTTTATAGCATCAGGTTTTTCTAATATATTATTATAATAGTGACGGTAGAGTAAAGATGTTTAAAGATTTGAAATAGGTAAGGTACAAAATATAAAATGACTGCCTCTATGGCGCCGGTGGGAGTGTATCCGACTGCTACGCAAGAGGTCGTGGGTTCGATCCCCACCCAGGATAAAACTTTGTGTGATGAGATGTCTACACCATGAATAACACTGTCACCTTAAACAGCTGTTAACCTACGACCTAGATTCTATTATTCACCGCCTAAACACACTAAAAGGATTCAATAACACATAACCACATTCACACAAGCATACACACTCACAAACAATTGTAATTAATCGCCAATATGTATAACAAGAATAACACAAATTAACTATAAACTGTGTATCAAATAGCAGAGCGCATTGCGTCGCAATAAATTCCTCCGGGGCGGGGCGGGGGGACAATGTAAAAAAAACTTACGAGAGAACAAGAAACAATATTTCCAAATTATGGGTATATTCGAAGTCCATGCGAGCAAATCAGCTAAATTACCATTATTACTTTTGCACACCTTTACCTATTGATGTTGATCTACTTTCGCGATTTGTAGACATTGTGAAAATATATATATTATCCGTAATATCTATATTTTCATAATAGGTATTGAACAATCTATACTAATATTATAAAGCTGAAGAGTTTGTTTGAACGCGGTAATCTCAGGAACTACTAATCCGAATTAATTAAATTAAATCTTTTACTGTTGGATAGCCCATTTATCGCGGAAGGCTATAGGCTATATAACACCGCGCTACGACTAATAGGAGCGGAGCAGCAATGAGAAATGTTGCAAAAAGGGGAAAAATTTACGCAGACGAAGTTGCGCGGGACAGCTATAGTATTTTAATAACACAAAGCTGCATTTTATTGCAATGTCTTACATCAAAGTTAACACAGATCTTAAATACTTATATCTAAGGATTTAGAGACGGGGCGTACTGACAACATAAATGAGTATTGAATATTCTATGTGCCTATAATAGGTACTATTATACAAAACCAGGTATTATCTCACAATGTTGCCTTAAGTATCCCTCCCTACCTAGGAAGGTAAATAACAAATACGACACCGTTATGTTTGCAAAGGTTGCAAATTAGTTGTGTTTGCGGTTAAGTAGGGAATGAAACAGTTGCCAAGTCGCATTTTTAAGTTACTTTGGTTTTATCTGTCTATTTAAGAAAAAAACTATGCAGGGTGATTTGTAAAATACTAAGAAGCTTCCACTCGTGGCTTCTTTACATAACACTAAATTACTTTGTAATATAAGTTTCGGAAAACAATTAATTTATTAATCGTTAATGACCTACCACTTGTTTTTAGAGTTATGACCATAACGAATTAAATACTATTTTACTGGAGTAAAATCGTTGTTTGTTGTGGGCCCTCAAACTGACAACGATACATCGATTTAACTTTTTTTTTTATCTTTTATTTAATTGGGGTTTTTATTCTTAAGAATACGTCAACCATCGATTTAACTTCGTGTTCTCCGAAATGTATGGTAAATGGTTGGGTGACAAAAGTAGGTAGGCGGTAATTGTTTATTTTTTTTTTCAAAAATTATATTATGAATTTATTTGGTTGTAAGGAAGCCAAGAGCGGGAGTTTATTAGTATATTAAAAATCAGCCTGTATTTATTATTATTACCTGATTATATGTATCCCTATTTTCCTTGATCACGAGATAACTAGAGAATGACTTTACCGATTTCATTCATCCTTTTTTTTTAGTTTTCTAATACTCTGGAAAGGTTTTTGAGTAAAAAAAAATAAAAAAGAACAAAACTAAATAACGGGTCGGTACGAAATTTGCCAGGATAGCCAGTATTAAATAATTTTTTCACTTGGTATCAACTCACATATCGATATCTCTCACGAACACAAAATCTCGGAACACATTTGTAACAAAGTGGTCCGATTATACATACGATACTTGAGTATAAAGGTTGTTTTCTCTCTCTACCCAGGGGTGTAGCTACCACAATATCAGCCGTATCAATGATGGGTCCCCAAACGTGCACCCTCGCCCCCGTGCCAGCCACACTCACTGAAGAGTTAATTGCAAATTTGTGGTGGAGACTCTCACTCTGGAGACTGCTGGAGTCCTTTGGCCGTTAGGGCTATTTCACATCAGGTTCCCCAATAAAAATTGATACACGGCCGTATCAAATTTTTATGGGAAACCTGATGTGCAGCTAAGCCGCTAACTAACTAAAAAATGGCGGTAGCCTAATGGCTAAGGCATCCGTCTCGATCATTATACTATCGACGTGAACTCACTCATGTTAGGAGGACGCTTAGGTGGGGTTAACAAGATTGCTAGTAATGTGGGACTCAATCTCACATTGCTAGTTATCTTTAAACAAAAAATGACTGAGGCAAGCTACGCCCCTGTCTCTGCTTATCGGTGTTTAAGTTTGCTAAGAAAGAAAATAAAACTTCTTACTGATTGATACACAGAATGTGCGAGCCATAGTCCTCCTGGAGCGAATGAACGAAGAAAAAAAAAGACTCGTTGTGTAATTAAGACGTGAAGTATAAAATTATGTTATGAAAATCTTAACAGCCAGCTAATTAGCACGAGATGAAATTATTAAAGTTCAAAAGCACCACACTACTGCAATAATATACCTAAATACCTATTAATGAATCTTTTAATGAAAGTAATTAAGATAATATTTCAAAATTATGACTATATTTCAGTTAAATATTGACACTGTCAACTTTTAATCTTATATAATGCAATATGTACTCTGTATAATGGTGTTAAATTTGCATTTTGAATATAAAAGATTTTCATTTTAGATAGCTTAGTTATAAACGTGAGAGTGTCCATAAATTTTAACAAAATATACTTATGGAGGCTTAATGGCAAACGTCAGACAGGATTAAAGAATTTGCGTTCGATTTGAGTTACAGCTGTTTGGGACTTAGCCGTATTGTGATTCTAATTACTGGTTAGTCCTTGCTTATTTGATGTTTAGTAAAAAGGTTTGATTCCAAGAATCGCTGGCGTGAGGGTCATGATATTTCCGAGAAACATGGGAATCGAGAAAAGAAATAAATCGCAGATATCATATCACTGTATTTATTATTGTGTCTAAATATGAGCTAGAGCCTGTTTGAGAAGTAAGTGTACTACAGAAATTTGGTAAAAATGTATTAAAACCTCGAAGGTACCGTGCAAACTAACACAATTATTACATTCTTTCTCTATAGAGAAGAAAATACAATGAATTAAAGAAAGGCTATTTTGTCTTACACTAAATATAGATTGAAAGGTGCATTGAAGAGTATTTAAAACGAACAAAGCGTCTTAAATCTAAAACACCGTTAAACAATATAAAAGCCACCTAACTCAATGATTTTATGACTCATAAACAAAACTGAAAATCTAAACATACCACAAATAAATTCAATCACATTATTTCGAAACAAAATCCTTCAATGTTTGTTTTGTTTCCCAATATACGATTTTACTTTGATGCACATTTATTTTTGATCACAAATTACTGGAGTAGAAGGATTAGCCTTGTAAGCGACACGCAACAGTACAAAAAGAACATTAAAATGTGGTAGACCGTTGGCTGAGACAAATAAAGTATGAGAGAACAATGCTCGACGACTCAGTGAATAATTTTAGCTCGCTGTACCATCAGCACGGCGCGGCTGCTGCTTGCACAGATGTAAAATGCATGGAACTGGTATTAGAATATAAGTGAGCTATGACGACGACATAGCAACGGTCGACAATGCCATAATAGATAATCTCTATGGAATAAAGGGTAATAGAGCCTTTATCTCTCTGGCGTTTATTTTGTAGAATTATTTAAGTTAAAGGAAGGTCTTAATTGGATACATAAATAAATGGAATCATAGCATAGTCCGCTTCAGATGAGTAATAACTTTTTTTTAAAAAAATTCAGTTCATCACCGAATGCAAATTTCGCTGACTCATTAGCTAGGACAACTTTTAAACACTAAAACCTTACCAGAAAAACATGCAGTCGAAAAACGAAAACCTCATTTAAATCAGATCATGAGCTTTAAAAAAAATCGCGAATATACATATACAAGTCAAACAGAGAATCATACTTTTTGAAGGCTGTTAAATAAACTTCTGATTTCGTAGATATAAATGTTCTGTTCAACGGTGTCATCAGTCTAAAACATTAATTGACAAAAATGCCAATCCTACTTAAACAAAGAGTGGACGTGATAAAAAAAGTAATTTACCTTTAATTTATCAAGAACAATTACCCCCATTAGTAACCTACCCGTACATTTATCGACCATACCCTTTCCCACCATACAAAATGCAAAAACCCCTTTTAAAAATTCAGCGTTTCCAGTATATTTTTCACGTTCATGTGGTCCGCTATCTTTACCGCCCTCGGGGGAAATAACCCACTGTCACGCAGAATATACTGGTCCGCACCACAATTAGAGATCGCCAGAAATTGCGTAATTAGAGGCCATTAATCGATCTTGCATAGTCTCGACCACTTCCCTCTTTGTTAGCGACCGGTTCTCTTCTATACGACAAATTAATTTGATATATTGTTCTAGCATTATGTAGTACTCTTGTTACCGTTTTATGGTTAATAAATTTTGATGATATAGGATTTCTAGCTTTCAAATAAATTGTTGCTTTTATCTCTACTAAGTTATCACTTTTAGCAGAAGTTGTATTCTAATTTTGTAGTTGTTATTTAGTTTATATTTATACGAAGTTTGTTATCATTTTAGGTTTCTGTGTTTACATTTTAGTTGGTATAAGATAAGTTCTATTCATAAATTTAAGAGAGTTTACGATTAAATAAAATTATAATTATTATATTAAAGCAGTAGAAGATCTAGTGCCAAATTGTACGTTCGTCTTCAACATTTTATGTTGAATAATGCTATGTTGAGAAATAGAGGCGGAAAATTTTCTGTGACTGACTGACTGCTTGACAGACTACAGTACGATCAACGTAACTAGGCCGGACTGAAGTAGGCGACAAGTGGTTGCGCAGATGCATTTTTTGGAAGTAAATGGTGACAGGAAGCGGGGGGCGGGGGCGGTAACTAAACCAAGTGGATTAGAGATGCGATTACGTATTACATTGTCATAATTAGTATTACTAATTCATGTTTTTTTGTGATTAGTTTGGTAAAGAAATTGTTTTTCAAAGTTTCTTTATTATTTACTGTAACTGTACTAAATTTAAACTTTTATGAACTCATTTAAATAGTGTTTTTTATATTGTTGAATTAAAATGTTGTTAGTATTTTTAATCGATTAATCGTTTTCGTAAGTAATTTTAGGGTCGCATCTCTATGACATGCGCGAAAGTGATAAAAACCTAACTTCAATCCGGTCAAGATACGTTGATCGTACTGTACGCATACTCTAAACCATTAAACATAGAAACTTGAAATACGTGAGATACTATTAGATATATTCCTTTAAAATGTAGAGATTGAGTAATTGTTATTTATCTTTACATGCTATCTTTTTATCATTCTACCAACTTCAATATTTTAGTTTTTATCAGTGGTATATTCCTAATCATTTTTAGTTAAGTGCACAAGAGCAATCTCTATTTCCTCAATCTCATACTTTGATGGGATAGCGACACGTATGACTGAGACTGACAGTTTAACGCGCTCTCTACAAGGCATCGACGTTTGTGATATTTTAAATAAAGAATATTACATACTACATATATATTAGATATATTTCGGGACTCAATCGCGTGAATTATTTAAAAGTACGAACATTTTATTTACCCGACGTTTCGATTTAAATAACTCATCGATTGAGCCTTAAAATATATCTAATATGTATAAAAATCGCGAAAGTTTAAAAACAATAATACTACATATAGTCCAAGAGGGCAGCGCCAAAAAAATGCAAGTACTTTTATTGATGCTGATTTTTTTATATTACATCACATTAGTAGAGTTAAGCAGTTCCTTAGCGTTTGTACACTAAATATATAGTAAAACTGCTTTTTAAAATTTTAAAAATAGTTTTCTAGTAGTATATAAATTCGAAATAAGTTTTACGCTTGTAGGTCATGAAAAAAATTGTAACCAGTCATGCGTTAAAGTTGTATTCATTAATAGTGCTCGATCTGCTGATATGTAATGAGTGATCTGAAATTTAGTAGGTATATCCACTGTAGAATATTATCAGAAATAATTAGTCAGTCAGAGGTACGCCAAACGCTAAGTTATCTAGCTGACTGACCAAAGGATTCTTTACTCCAATAATATTACGTAATATTTAAATAACAGCCTTTATAAAGTACTTGCATTTTTTGGCGCTCATCTCCCGGTCTATAAGATATGCGCGAAATACATAACCCTTCCTTGCAGTCGGGTAAAAACTGTTACCTATCTATGGACCGGCAGTGTCACATTTTTAATTGATGCTCCGCTCCTATTGGTCATAGCGTAATGTTATATAGTCTATAGCCTTCCTCGATAAACGGGCTATCCAACACAAAAATATTTTTTTCAATTCGAACCAGTAGTTCTTGAGATTATCGCCTTCAAACAAATAAACAAACTCTTCACCTTTATAATATTAATATAGATATGTCGTGGGAATAAAACTAGACAGCGCCTGTACTATGGCAACTAGACAAGTAATAAATAAACAAACTTATATATTTTGAAATATTTAAGTATGTTTATTTATCACTTGTCTAGTAATTTATCATTTCATATTATAGGTAATTTACAACCAGATACAGAATAAACCATTGTGCTCATCACACAGAGTTTTACCTTGGGTGCGGATGGAAAACACGAGCTCCGGCTTAGCAGTCAGGGTCACTAACTGCTAGACCAACAGGCCAGTCTCTAGTAAACTTTGGTTCTTGCATGAATTATTAGAACCATCCTACATATTATTTTAATAGAATCTTTGTTATAGTTGTTTTGTAAGAATATTATTGGTTTTCATACACTGCTTCAGTAACCGCTCGTCCTTCAACCACATCGACAAAAGGACACAACTTATGTATATTAAAAAAGCTTTCACCCAATACAACCAAAGATTCTTCACTTCGGACAAAATTGCAAGGACGGACCTTATCCCTTTTAACCCCTAATTTTGATAAGTACACCAATTTCAATCTTCGTACAATAACCGCCTTATCCGGACTTTTCAATAATAGTTCCAGACGGAAATAGTTTTCCAGAAATTCTTTGGAAATATTCCAAGCTGTACTTTTTGTGGGCGAGTCACCCTATGTCTGTGACATTAGGTGATCGTGATCATGGGGAAGAGTAATGATGGTAAATGGCAGGAAATTACTGTGGCACCTTATCGTCCGATTCAATAACCCCATTGGCCAAGGGGAGGTAATAATGAAACTGCACGTACAGACCATTCTGATTGACATAGGGGAGAACGCGGTAGATGGGTTTAAATTGTTACTAATTGAAATTATGTTTAGTTTATATATATTAACAATAGAGTATTCTACTCTGTTTGAAAGAATAGTTTTAAATGTTAATTTCCTAATAAGCTACAAAAACAAATATTTCGGCAAAATAAACACGCATTCCTGCTATAAAATGACATTAAAATTTAAACATTTTTTATTCCCGCCAAAACGCTGTCTGCCATGTTCATAACGTCATAATGGCACAGACCAATCGTATTGACGTAAGTCGGCGTCAAATACAGTGACCACATGCCATCTGTGTTGGCTATAAGGCAATGTAACCGCTATTTATATTCCGTGAGCACTAGATGGCGCTACCTTCTATGCGCATTTTTTCCCCTACAGACACACTTGACAGTTTCAAATACAAGACTGACAGATGGGAGCGAATTGGTTTCCCTATATTAAGTGACACGTTAGCGGCTCGTGTTTCATGTCACGTGACATACAGATAAAAAATACACACGTTTAATTTTAAATTATTATGACAATCAAGTTCATTTATGACTTGAAATTAGAATTACTGTGGTTATTTATTTATAAATTTTATTTTTTATAGAATATAATAACTTATTGTTCACTAGCGAAAATACCCTATTGCTCATAATATAGGTAATTTTATAACATATTTATGGAACTGTATACCTTTTTTGATTATATAATGTATAGATGGAACATTCCTTCAATATGCCTAGAAAAAAAATGAAGCTACTATATTTGACGTTTGACACTCGTTGAAAATGGCGCACTAGAATAACTATGGCTAGAACATCTGTTAAGGGTCTTTTTACCTCTCAAAAAGTACGGCCATTTGACCGTACTTTTTCACAGTTCTTTGCTTCAATTTTAGATGCCGGATTAGGAATCTAGACATTATTTAATCAAAGCTTTAAGTCTAAGTAGTAATCAATTGTCACATGTGTGAACCGATCTTTGTCAGGACAAACTTCTTATGAAATGAAACTAAAGAAAAAAAAATGCGCAAATTCACTGCAGGAGTGAATTTACTCAATTATGGCAGCAGTGAATTTTTACATAATATCAGCTTAGGTCATGTGTAGGTACCTAATATAAATATGTGTGGCAGTTTTCCTCAAGTATTCTTTTTAATCTTTTATAATAACGTTACTTTGACAGCATATTCAAATCTATGATTCAAAGTTCAATAGAAAATAAATAACTATGTTAAAGATGTCATACGCAATTTAAATTACACAATACGTTAGATGGAAGCCAGAAAAATGTCAGTTACCGCTTCTTGACAGGGGTCAATCGAAGGGCCGACGTTCGGCCGCAGTCGCCTCAATAGGTGTAATTGCCACATTTGAGACTTTTAGATCTTCAATGGGACGTATTGACATATTCCCTTCCTGAGGTTGTGCACAATACTTTAATTAAAGTCATTTTATGCTAGTCATTTAAAATGTATGTATGTATATGTTATTAATATTACAATTTCAGGACAACTACCATTTATTACTTTCTTTGTGGATTTATTATTTTATTAAGACTTATCATTCAAGTAAGTCGTTATGATTCGGATTTTTGACAAAAACAATTTATTGAAAATCAATTCCGACCTCAGTTGATAAAAACTGAATTAGGCATCAAAGACGTAATCTAGAAAATTGGGCGAAAAATTGTTCCAGACTTTTTTAGTTGTAAAAGTTTTTCGAATTTTTCTTTTTCAATTTCTGTTCACCAAAGCTCAAAGTTCAAATAACCGAAAATGATTATATCTACTCTGCGTGTACCAAGCAAAATATATTTCTAAAAGTTAGCATCAATTTAAGAAAGCCTAGATGCCATAGTTTCGAAAGAATATAAGTAGAATAAAGTTTGCAGAGTAGATTCTTTGTTGTCAGAATATATTATAAAACATAATTCTTTGAATAAACCTACCTATTACATATTCTATTTTACTGGCGCGTAAAACCGTCCACCTTATATTATAGCAGATAAGCGAATAAAAAGCTCTTTTTATCTTTCAGACTGAATTGTTGTTTTGCCTAGTATAAAAAACCCAGTTCTTTCGAGTATACAAAACATTTAACGCTACACCTGTAGTAAACGTATAAAACCCGATATACGGTCGGATCCAAGCACTAATAAAACGTGCGGCACATAAGTTAAACCGAATCTTGAGGGAACATTTGTTCAGTGAAACGCGTGACAAAATTGTAGCTAAGCCTTCGTTTTTCGATCACTTTCGCCCCTAACACTTAGCCTTCCCTTTTTAGCAATTTCAAGAGCTTTTTTCACACATCAATCTCGTTGAATGTGGGAGTAATATGATGTAAGAGCGTCATATCGAGCGAATGTCGGAGGTCTTCGCCGCTGTGAGTTTGTTAAAATAAATATATTGACGTGGTTTTTCGGAGTGAATTTTTAATGGTGCAACTTGCTTTTGAAGTTTGGGGTGGGCCGTATGGTTTTGGTTCATGGCATAGATAATTGTTTATCTTCTAGTCCAAGTTGATATTAAATGAAGAACGTGAGGCAGCTATGGCTATGCTAGGAATGTACCTACGCTTTCTACCACCGATATGTAATGTTTTTGAACACAATTCCATTCATAGTAGTGATTTGGCGAATTTTGCTCGGGTTTTTCGGATTAAAGCTTACTTCATAATGGAAATTCGAGTCGGTTTGTAGTTTTTCTTTGGTGCTGGGCCCGAGAAATAAAATCTAAAAGAGTATTTTTTTTACGCTGAATCCTGGAATGCTCCATTTTTGAAACATTTCTCGTATATAGAGGATTGGTTAGCGTAGTTTTAATTCCGTCGGACGTGAATGTATCAATTTGAAGCTGGTATCTATTTGCAGGAAATCTTGGTAAGACAAGATTACATGCATATTTATAATAACACAATTAATTGCACACGTTTTGTAACAGCTATTTTGCCACTAATACATAGACCCTTTAAAAATGTATATCTGTACATTATGTTCCCAGCGCATTACTTGAACACGGGTACAGGGGAAATGTGGAACATCGACTTCCACCCATCTGATAACCAGATGAGATATATTTATTATTACATTTTATTAATTTATAAACACAACTATGATAGTTTGTCAATTAAAAAGACTTCATGGCTTTTTTTTGGATGTTAAATCTACAAAGCGTAGTAATTATAAACCATGAACGGATTTTTGCAGGTAAGCCAATACTAAGCCTATAGTAAATTATCTTTCTTTCGATACTATAGCAATTAAATTGGCCTAATGGCTAAGGCATCGGTCTCGCAATCGTAAGGTCGCAGGTTCAGGCAATCCTACCCATTAGATATGTTACCGACGTAAGCCGACTTTTAACACAAACCATTAAGCTTAGCTGGATGCCTTAACAGGATTGCTAGTAATGTGGGACCAAAATCCCACATTGCTAGTTATTTTTAACAAAAAAAAAACTTACCTGTTCATACCTAGTCAGGTAGCCATTTTTACCAACTTACCTACCTTTACCTACTAATTCATAATCTCCGTATTAAAAACTATCAGTTGAAACTAAATTTATATGATTATCAAAAGAGTGGGAATTATGAAAAATGAAAAAATAGCCATGAACACTTTGCAACGGGCAGTTAAATATATAATTTAATACTTACCACATTTGTTTCATTTAGTTATTTTATGAGTGAAGGTCAATGTTCAGCGTCTCTTAGGCCACTAGTTGATTAATATATAATTGAGAACACAAATAGTACATAAAAATGCCAGAGTGCATAGTAATATGCTAGGCACTGTTCTGTGAAATCTTGCTACTACATTGTTAAATGCATTTCCTGACAATTAAAATCGTTTCGTTTTTAACCTATTTGGAAACATCATTAATATACAGGGTGAATGGTAATATACTAATAAGCTCCTGCTCGGGGCTTCATTTCATCACATAATAACTTTGTAATATAAATTTTGAAATTTAATATATTAACCCTTAACCACTTACCATCTGTTTTTAGAGTTCTGACCATAACCACCTACAGACTATTTTATTGAAGTAAAATTATTATATATTGTGAGGTTTAGACCCTAACCTGACATAAAACCATGATATTACTTTGACAGTCTGACAGATCTCGGAGTAAAATCATTGTGACAGTTAAGGGTAAATATGTCTTTTTTTAAAACCTAATATTACAAAGTAATTTAATGTAATGCAAAGAAGCCACAAACGGGAGGTTATTAATATATCACAAATCACCCTGTATATAATATATATTAATATTATATATTATCTTGGGACAACCCACACAAAGCTATCTGATCCCAAACTAAGCAGAGCTTGTACTATAGAAACCAGACAACCGATAAACATACTTATATATTTCTAAATACATATATATTTTAAATAAATAACATCCAGACACAGAATAAACCATCGTGCTCATCACACAATTTTTATCCTGGGTGGGAATCGAACCCACGACCTCTTACGTAGCAGTCGGATACACTCCCACGGCGCCACAGAGGCAGTCAATATATAAAATCTTCAGTACAAAAAGTACAAGCTAAAAAAATACAACACCCGTCCATCAAAATAGATGCTAGCATTTAATGAGTAATTACTACACCATCATTATTTGAGCAGTATATAATGTTATCTACCCTCACCAAACACATTATCCCATGTTAGTTGGCGTGTGTAGAAAAAGTTACTGTGTGCAGCACCGTCGCTTGATTAGGTCGGGTACGAAACCGTCGTATATGCCATAAACATTTTTGGGTAAATGTAATATTGAGCAGTTAGGATAATAGAATGGACCACAATGTACGCGTCTGAACATTTAGGGCGGTGTCTACAGATTTACTTCATGTAAACTGACAGATAAAGAAACATATCCCTTCTAGCGGTTCACGGGAATGGAAACCTCTTTATCTTCGGCTTAGGTTTCTGGGAAAATACCTTAGGGTAGGTCGTCAGTCTAAGTTTGTTTTAGTGATACTAAAGACGGTTCTCTGATGTAAGCATTTTTAGTAACATTTTCTGTAGAAAAATGTCAAGTTAAAAATATTGGGTAAGTTTTTTGCTGTAATGCTGGAAGGCTTTGTGACCTTTACGGTTAATTAACAACTCTAGTTAGGTTACTAGGTAACTTAGATTTTATGAATAAAAGTTCTACTCGGTCCAAAACGAAGGCTTCTTGAAAACTTACATTTTTGGAGCGCTTATTATATTATGTTAGAACTTAAATATTTACATTCGACTCACGATTACACATGAAAAAAAATACACATTATCGGGTATCATAATGTTGTCTATACTAATATTATAAAGCTAAAGAGTTTGTTTGTTTGTTTGTTTGTTTGAACGCGGTAATCGCAGGAATAAAGATCTACGAATCGCAATTAAAAAAATCTTTCACTGTTGGATAGCCCATTCATCAAGGAAGGCTATAGGATATATAACATCACTTACTTATTGCAAGATCGTAACAAAAAATACTAATTTTGCAGGAGGCCAATTTTAATATGATAGATTTTAATATGACAAAATAAAAATAGAAACAGGTACAACACTATTACCCAACACAAACAGCTCAAAACAAAGGATTCAAAGTCTAAAATACTTATTTTACAAGAGGCCAACCCCTTGTAAAATAAGTATTTTTTTTAGTTGATGTTATCTTGCAATAAGTGAACGATGTAGAGCTTGAATCTATACCCATTTTCTAATAGTAAATATAATAGCATATATGTGCCGTGACCCAATCCCTATCCCTACTAATATATAAATGTGAATGTAAGTTTGTTTGTTACGCTTTCACGCGAAAACTACTCAACTGACCATCATGAAACTTTGTACACATATTCTTGGAGGTATTAGAAGTAACATATGAGTATAAAACAAACATAAAACATAGGAATATAAAAAAGGGGGAAAATTTACGCAGACAAAGTTGCGCGGGACAGCTAGTAGATTATAAATAGCTTAATGAAAATCGTAGTGTATAGTACATTCATTTAAATTCCAGTGTGCTACTACGACGTAACACATTCCATCAAACCAATTCCCAAATATGCCGTTGGCTAACTTATTGGAGATATACATTCGTGTATAGCACATGCGAAATCCAGATGAAAAGGATTTTTCACTTTTCTAGCCTGATAGGACGACACAACAATAGGAAGATCAGTGATGTTCCGATGGCTTTATGTGCTTTCCGAGGCACAGGAAATACGGTCACCTATGTATGGACTTGATAGTGGGTGACCTGGGTATCCTCTCTATCTGCTTGTACACTACTGAATTTCAGTAGTCCTCTGCTGGCCACTATTTACGGTCCTCAGCATTCAGTCTACCCGAGCGACCTTCTTTACGTCCCTTAGTGCCATCAACTTGTGCCATCAGTGGCACGAGAAGGAACTATCATTTCTCATCGTACCACTGAATGTAGATATACATTCAGTGAAGGTGGATCGAGGATACGATCACCTCACATGAAATCTCTTTATATATTTGTCAACTATTTGCTTTGACGTTCTAAAAGCCACATTGAATTGATTTGAAACTTATGAAAAAAGGGTAAAGAACAAGAAAGGAAAAAACGTCGAAGCGGATAGGCGAGTAGATCGTTTGTTGAAATTATAATAGAAAGTATTATGAAATAAATGTTAAGTAAGTCAGCGTGGGACTTGATTGTTTAATTCCTCGACAGGGAACCTCCCGAACTGCGTCCCCCCTTTCCAGCAAAGCGGTAGACCAGCAAAGCAGTTGAGCTGTACCGCTGGTACTTGAACACCACAGTAGTATAACTCTAAGTGACTATTAAAATGGAAGCTCCCGAATACTAGAATTCATTTTAAGGTTGATGAGAAAAGTAGCCGGTTTATCTGGCTAAGAGCCGTCCGGTCTTCACTTTAGATCTTTGTAGGGTTCCGTACCTAAAAACAATGAAACCCTTTTAAGATCAGTTTGTTGTCAGTCCGTCTGTCTAATTAAAAATAGAACTCTCTCAGCGCCCGTAAGGCGTTGTAGAAGCGCCGCCCCAGAACGGAGAGAGGGCGAAGGGACAGGAGTATATAGAAAAATATTTGTAGTGAGTAAAGAAAACGCGTGTCTCGCACTTCTCTCAAGTTTCGGACCAAATATCCAAGAGGAATGGTGGGTAAATGGGAACGTTTAGTCCATCCGTCTGTCTGTCAGCACTTTTTATCTCAGAAACACGTGGGAGGTATCGAGATGAAATTAAAACCATACACAATCGTTTTTTATTTAAAAAACTGCGATATTTGATTCTTGAATTATTTATAATATGTACATACAAATTTGTACGGTACCCTCGGTGGGCCAGTTCGACTCGCACTTACCTGTTTTTTTTACATGTTCCATCACTACTACATCACCAATGTTTTCACATATTACCTACCAGTATTATTTTCTGTCGAAATAATACGCTTGTCATAACTACGTCACCAAAAGTTCAGTCATCCAATGTATAGCTAAGAGCACAAAATGAATAATATCATTTCTTATCCTATCTTGTCTTTATTCCCCGAATAGATCTCGAAAATAAAATGAATAGGTATTTTCCTTTTGTTACATAACGTTACAAAAGATCGCGAGTTCATTGACCTTTGTTCTAAACGTGTCAGGTCTTGGAGCACGGTGTCTGCCTCAAGGGATTTGTTATGTCAGAAGTTGTAGAATAATTCAATCATGATACTTCCACAGTATACGAGTATGTAGTTCCTTTGTTTTATGCCTAAATGGCCGTAATAGTTCTTAAGTCCTCCGAAGGGTATTTTGTCCGGAATTTGTTAATAGCATCTTGGAGTTTGTAATTTAGACCATTCGACGATCATTCTCATTACACTCGGCTTGGTCCCAAGTTGGCTGTAATGAAACTAAAACCTTACCATAAATTAGTCTTAACAATAAACTATAGGTATTCGCAAAATCCTAATCTCGCAATTAAATGTATATAATTATTATGTATATAATATAATTTCCGAATATATCTTTCATATATTGAAAACTGGACATAACCATATATCATGAATTATGCTGTAGGTATACAGGTGTCCCAAAACTATGCCACACGGAGGGAAAGTACCTTAAGTATTGTACATAATACTAAGAGACACACAAAAACTTTATTTTAATAAATATGCAAAGAAGACTTTATTTATTAAATATAATTCGAGCTAAATTCAAAGATTTTCAAAAAATTGTCTATCTTTACCGGCAATCGAACCTGCAAAATGTAAAAAAAAATCCATTTCTTCATCCAGGATTTTTTTTTTAAATAACATAGTATCTTAAAAAAAAGGAGGACAATGAAATTAAATATTTAATGAAGTACAATTTGTGTTGCTAATCACAATGCTACAACTCAACCTGAGCTGTAGCTTGCCTTAGGCGGGACAAGCCAGGTGGCCAGGATAGGCCAAACGCCCAATGTCGCTGGCAAGGGGGGGGGGGGGGGTCCAATTGCTATTATTGAAACATGGAAGTCCCTGCGCCTAACTATTTTTCTAACAACTGGCATAATAAACGTATTAATAAAAGCATTTAAAATTTATCTAATATTAGCAAATCAATAAACAGCAATATTATAGAACTACGAATTTGTGACACTTTGAGTACTTCACGAGTTAAACTGATTGTAAGTTGCAGTTTAGTGTCACTTTAACTTAAATGTTAAATTGTATGCTATTCCTTCTTTTTATGATACTATGTTGTTTATAACAAACGTTATGCTTCACCCTTTCGATTTGTAACCTATCGTAAAAATACTGGGTGATATTTTTATCACATTTTCGGGTTCGATTCCCGGTTCAGACAGGCAATTATTTGAAAATCTTTATGTTGTTCGAATTATTTTAAATATTAAAATAAATCTTTTTTCAGTAAAATGTTCTATCTACAATATTTACGGTACTTTCCCTTCGTGTGGCATAATTTAGGGACAACCTGTATAATGTGTAACCCGTTCGTACTGTATCAATGAAACCTTTTCAATTGCCTTCAATGTATTTCCTCTGTGTTACATTATAAGTGATTGCCAGCTGTACGTTTTCCAAATAAAATATGTTATGTCACATATGAGAATAGAATACACTACATATGGATGAACTAAGCACACAAAGAGGTAAGCCCCGGAAGGCGACTTTGCTCTAATAGGAAACTCGCTATTACGTAGGAAACCGCTTTGAAAATGTTACTTTCCTGTGACATGTGAGTAATTTTTATATGATTCTGTACGTCTATACCTATTACTGACACCGCAATTCAGTTCTGTTACTGTCATTTCCAACACATCAATTTCGTCAGCACAATTCAAATCCATATTCGAGATAATTCACGCACAATGCCGTACATTGGAGCGAAGTGCTCTTTGATTTTAGAATGTCATTAATGTGTATGTCGTTCATAGATTTGGCGTTTACGCCCGACGCCACATCGACGTAATGCTCGCACAAGCGCTGCTCTGCTAATCGTATGATACATTGACGCCTGTTACTGGATAGCTCAGCATAAACGTCTCGTAAATTGATTGATGCTTTAAGACTATATTTTTGCAAGATCCATCACCCGGATTTAGGATTTTTCAAGAGTTAGGTAACTTTTAGGTACTTAATGGTGACCGAGCGTATTGAAAAGCAATATCATAACTGTCAAGTTCAAAAACAGGTGGGAAAAAATATACTCTTCTATGTCAGAGAGTACGTGAAACCGATCTTCAGCCTAATCTTCTGGCAAGATCAGTTTTCTGTCAAACCAGACAACGAGAATGAAGGTATAGATCACTTTTGTTTACACTAATTGACTTGTTTCTATCAAAATTGGTCGAAATAGGTCATGGTGTTTCCATAGCATCGTGCCTGATAACATCACACAATTGCGATTGTTTCAAATTATCTTTTGCAATTTCGTTCCAAAATCCCTTTGCTTTTCTTTATAAAAATGGGCAACAAAAGAATGCTAGTCACTTAGAAAGCCAAATATTAGTCATAACTTTAACCACAAAGACTTCCCAAGAAATACTATACTATAAGTGCTAAACAACTGTTGACATAAATCATGTTATGATTGTATTTCTAAGACAACGTTTTATTTTTACTGCGAGTAGAGAAAACTAAGTAACTGTTTATAGTACCTCGAAGTTGTATGAAAGGCCATACGTTTCAATGTTGCTATCGCTTAGCCTCGGCAGTCTAGCAACAAACTTGTATAGTAGGTACAAACTTCCTCTATTGACTGACTCTTTTTTTAAGTTTTAATAAAAATATTTTTTATAAAATTCAATGAGAGAAAATACACATAGATAGAGAGAGATACTTGAATAATTTACCTTAGTTTACACTAATATTTTAAAGAGAAAAAAATTGTATTTTTGTATTTTTATACGTAACGATTAAACTTAAAAACTTCTGGATCGATTTAAAAAAATCTTTCTACATTATCGGCGAGTAATAAATATAATTGTCAAAAAATTAAAGATACTTACAAAAATTGCAACAATGTAACTCAATGTATAAAAAGCTGCGATATGATACCCGTTTTTGCAAGTGAATTGAATTGAAATTAGGGTAGCAACTAGCAACACCTGTTATAAGTCGTTGTAACGATTATAATATAAAGCTGTTATAAAATTAGCTGACCCGCACAGTAAGTTTCGTCTGCGTAAATTTTTCCCGTTTTTGCAACTTTTTCATCATCATTAGCCTTCCTCGATGAATGGGTTATCCAACAATACAATATTTTTTTAATGGTAACCTGTAGTTTCTGAGATTATCGCGTAACCAAACCAACAAACAAACTCTTCAGCATATTAATATTAGTATAGAATAGATTAAATCTTCTGTCTATTATGCATTCAGTAATCAATATTTATGGCGCATATTGTTATTGAAGGTACCTCGTGAGCCTCATGATCACGTTCACGTAAGTTCGTGGTTGCACTGTCAGTTCCTGTGGACACTGACTCTAATTTTAATTCGATCCTGCACAAACTACACATATTTATATCTACGAGTATACTTAATAATATTTTATAGAGGAAAGATTTGAGTGTTTGTTTGTATGAATAGGCTCCGAAACAACTGGATGGATTTGAAAAATTATTTCATCGTTGTGAAGCTACACTAACCCCGGGTGACATAGGCTATTTTTTATCCCTGTATTCCCACGGGAACGGGAACTACGCGGGTGAAACCGCGAGGCGTCCGCTAGTACTTTATAAAGTTAATCAAGTACTTTATAAAACAATTCAATTAACCTATTAACTAAGACACTATTTTCAATAAGATAGTATATAAGTTTAAAATGACATAGTTGCGCTACTTGCACTTCGTCGAATCAAACTATAAAATTATTTAATGCCTCTCAAACGTATTACGTGAAAGTATCCAGCCATGTTGCTCGGATAGTCTTGGTTTATCAGATCCGAACATCTAAATTGAATCCTGGAGGGGTGCATGGTCCGTAAAATACCCCTAGACCCGTAACGTATCAAAAATAAGTTTATCTCAAAGAATATCTTAGATTAGGGCATTTGGATGAAATAAGGAAGTTTTACTGTTATTTTTTGGGTTTCCTAATATTATTTCAAGGGGTCAAATGCTGATTTAACGTAAAACTGAAAAATCATTGATTACGATATATGTGATAGAAGATACTGCTATGGATTCAATAGCATTCAATACATATGAGAATTCAAGCAAATTTTGCTTCTGTACAGAAATTAAAGAATTTCTGTACAAGAGCAAAATTAGCTTGAATCGTAATTATTATACCTACAACTAATTATATTCTAGCTGATGAAAACAATGCTGACAACATTATAGAATTTTATAAGCTACAGGTCTTAATCGCGTAAATATTTTATTTTAAGGCGTAAACCTTTGTTTATTTCCCGAGGTTTCGACCGTATTGCAACAGCCGTGGTCACGGGTAGTCAGGTAGGTCAGTTCAGTCTACCCGTGAACTTATAAAATTATATAATGCGTACAAATCGCGAAAGTTTACGAACATATAATGCTGACAACTTTTGCAAAATTAGTATTATTTTATTTGTTTTCATTTGTGAAACAATTTATTTCGTTACCTACTTTCCTTTGTTATATACAATGTTGGCACAGTTAACTCTATTTTACTCATGAGACAAAACGAAATGAAACAGAAAATAGATTAAAAATACATACGATAAGTCTCAGCTGTGTTTTAGATCGCACAAATTGCAATAGGCAATAAGGGAGTAATTTAGCGAGCCTTTTAGCTACCAGTTTCGAATAATGTGTTTTATGATCTTAAATTTGTTGTATTGTGTTGTAGCCATAGCTTCTGTTTACTGCCAAGCAAGCTACTGCTACACGGAATAGGAAAACTGGGGACAATAGGGATAATTTATGATGCACATAACCTACCGGTCAAATCGTTTTATTGGTAATCGGTGGATTAAAATTCTATCTATATGGTACGTTTTAGTATTGATAAATCGTCTAAAAATTCGATGTATCGATAGTGACGAAAGTATGCCTAAGAAAGTTAAGTTTTGTTACTTGTAATAAATAATTCATTAGATATGTACATTACGCAGTAATTGCGTATTTACAAGTGGATTTGCTTAATATCTATCTATATATAAATACGTAAAGCAAAAAGGTTGTACCTACCCCTTTTAACGAGAATTGCGCGGATGTAGGAGTATGAAATTTCGCACACTTATAGTTTACGATGATTTGCTAATATAAAATAATTATGGTAGAAATTCGACTATAGTTAATTTATTTAAATAATTATTAGACCCTAAACCTGATAAAGAAACATCGATTTTACTCTGAAGTCGCTTTTGTATGGTTGTGTGACAAAAGTTGGTGGTAGGTTGTGAAGGGTTATTTTTTTTTTTTTTTTTTAATATATCTTAGTTTATATGTGTTATGTAAAGAAGCCAAAAGCGGGAGGTTATTAGTATATTAAAAACCGGGCAAGAGCATGTCGGACCATGCTCAGTGTAGGGTTCCGCAGCCTTGAATAATTGCATCAGCAGAAGAGCGTATTTTCGTGGCACGTAAGCCCTTTTGTTGAGAAACGCTGTTTTTCAGCAATAACTCAATGACGGTATATCCGATCATGTCTAAAATAATTTTAGTTTTAAGTGTATATTAAGCGCTACCTTTGTAATTTTTAACAGACAGACGGACATGACGAAACTATAAGGGTTCCGTTTTTGCCATTTTGGCTGCGGCTTTACTTTTTGGCTGCGTGTAACTAAGCTAGGTATTATATACAAAGTTATTATTTGCAATTTTCAGAAAGAGAGCTTCCGTACCTACTTAGAAATAATGTATCGAGGGGGACTTCGCAAAACGAAGATCATGTTGTAAGTAGGTACATATGAGTACATACAGAACTGTAAAAATTTAGGAGGTACCCACTTATATCGGTATTTTATCATAAACATTGAAAAAGGTAAAGGGTTGTTATGACCCTGTCCCAGTAACCTCTGTCAAACACATCAATTTTTATATCAAAACAAACCATCACAGGGTTCTTTTAGATGTCAACTTTTATGACTTTGTATTACAATGTCACCTTTTCAACTTTATGTTCATTGTAGTTCTTGTATCTTGTTTATGGTATCGGGTAGTACAATGGTACACCCATTACTAACTTTTCCCGGTGACTCCGCTCGTTGACGTCATAGCTTTTTATAAATCGATGACATGAAGTGTCACGTAGCAACGGTCACGTTATTGATTGGTTGCTAAGCAGTCACGTTATTGATTTGTTGCTAAGCATCAGCGAATGGTGATTGCAGTGACGTGCGATATAATTGGAATTAACGTTATTGACTAGTTGCTAAGCTACGCGAATGGCAATATGTCATCAATGTTTTCATAAACGTCATCACGTAAGATTATCGTCCTAAACCAACTTTACCGACAACCAATTTTGATCGAAACTTGGAACCCTTGTTTGACCCATTTAGGAAATGCATTTTCAAAAATTCTTAGCAAGTGCTTACATTTAATAACTAACTGTAAGTGAAATTTAATTAAATCTCCTCCATTCAGTGGTTTGAGCTATGCGTTAATAAAACAGATAGTCAGACATGTTTTAGCTATTTATTGGAAAATATATTGAACTGATTAAATCAAGCATCAAATGGCAGGAACCATTATATATACAATAATTGCATTTATAAACCGGGGCTAGAAGCGAACCACCTATCTGGACTATGTTACTAGAAAGATTTGAGGTCTAGTAACATAGTCCAGATAGGTGGTTCGCTTCTGGCCCCGGTTTGGCTACGGAAGTCTCGGGTTCGATTCCTGGGTCTGGACTTCAAAATTTTATATTTTTCAAAAACGCAAATATTGTATTTGTAAAGTTGTAGGCAAGAAATGCCTATAAAAATTACTTCAGGAACCATTATAACTCACCACTCACTATACATCTGTCAATTCCAACGGTAGCTTATGAAAGTACCTAATAAATTAAATGTTAAAGATCTTTGGTCTTGTTTGTTTTGGTTTGATTTGGTCAATCTTTGATGGTCAACACCATCAGTTGAATAAAAACTATAAAGGTTCTGTTTTTGACAGTTAATAATAAATATCTTGGGACATTGTTTTTAAACTTTCGCGATTTTTATACATATTAGATATATTTCAACAAAAACAAAAAAAAATATCCTGGGTCCCACGAATAACGAGAGTCACTTACCAATAACGAAGAAAACCAGTTAAGAATAGGTACTTTTATAAACTTAAGTTCCTAGTACCTCTCCATTCTACTTTCATGAAGTGAAACGTCCACATGTGTGTTGCCTCTACACGTTAACTACATCCTCTAGACGTTTCGACAGCAACAGTATCCCAGCCTGATACTCTATCACAAGAATCTTTATTTTCCAAACTTCTAAACACATCTCTATATATAAGCTCAATATCACTTACTAAACAATGACGTAACACAAAATAAAAATAAATGACCTAAGTGAAAAGTCGCATTGAGTCGCATCGGCTTCCCCTAATCATTTGTTACAGACAGCGCGTAAGATGAAAGGCTCGGACGGATACATAACGTATAGCTTCACGAGCCAGCAGCCAAGCAAGCCTGATAGCGAGCTCACACTGCATTTATTATAAGGGCATTGTATTATGTTGTGATAATATTTATGAAATGCCTTTGGCCGTGATTTATTTTACTTAGGAATTAAAAATTAAGCACCATAATTTATCGTAGATGACGCGACTACTGACATTAAAAATCGTAAGTAACATTTGGCTTGGTTTCAGTGTCGATGTTGATTAAATGGCAAAGGAACGTATAACCTATGATTGCCTGACTATGAGTGCCTCTGTGGCGCGGTGGGAGTGTGTCCGACTGCTACGCAAGAGGTCGTAGGTTCGATTCCCACACGGGACATCACTTTGTGTGATCCACAAATTATTGTTCCGAGTCTGGGTGTACTTTGTGTCCGTGACTTGTACGTTTGTAAAGTCCCCTGAGATTGCGGGAGAAGTCTTTAAAAAAAAAAGTTCAAATCCCGCCTGACAGAATGTTACCTTCATTACTTTAATATGAAAAAAGTAAGTATATCTTAAAATAAAGTCTGTATGTCTCTAAAGGAGACAGGCATTTCAGAGTTTGTATGTAGGTAGGTATTAAGATGAAAATTATATGAAAACATTTTTTTTTCTAAATGTTATCCGACCCAATTTACAATGCAGAAATATTACGTCAAGCGTTTACAATGACAATGCAACAAAACCTCATAGTTAATGAGGTTGAGATAGATATGCCACTTTGTCAAAACTAAAAGCCACCAATTAATAAATTATATCATCTATTTATACAGACCACTTACCCAGTCGGTGACCCAAAATAAATGTGTTTATTTCCCCTAAATTCCTGACATTCCCCGTATTATTGTCTCGCTAGTTTATCGGGATACAGCGATTTCCGTTCCATTATAGTACAGATGAAACTTTGATTCGATACAATATAACTTGTGACAAAGACTTTATTTGCAATTTTATTGCAACTTCAATTTTTATGTTTTATTGATTTATTTTATGATGCGTTGTAACTTTGAAATGGTTGTCTGTTTTATAATTAAGTTGAAAATATATCAACTATTTTTAGCTATTTTAACTATTAATAGGCTTTATAAAACAAATTTAAAGAAAGTAATGAAATCGTTCAATCCCGTTTTCATTTACATTGTTTTGTGATGGAACTTTTGTATAGAATTTTAATCCGCTTTATGTAGCCCCAATAATTTCAAATTCTCACTTTTAATATCGATGACAATAACATGATATCGTAACTATGGTCTCTTTTTTTTAGTGAATAATGTACTTAATTAACTTTTAGAAAAATAAATCCATTGACTGATAGATGGCAGTTACATTTGGTGGTCAATAGACAGTAAGGGTTATTTTTTTTGTTAGGTCGTACCTGATGTATAAAAAAACAATTAAAAAATTTAAAAGAACCCGCCTGCAAAAAGACTGAAAACAATCACACTAATATTATAAAGGCGAAAGTTTGTGAGTATGTGAGTGTGTATGTTTGTTACTTCTTCACGTCTAAACGGCTGGAGCGATTTTAATAAAATTTAGTATGGAGTTAGCTGACACCCTGGATTACACTACACTACACTACACTAGGATTACACTTGTACACCATAGGCTAATAAAACGCGGGTAACACCACGGGGCACAGCTAGTAAAGAAATAAATGTAATGTCATTCGGAGGCATGATATTAAGTTCAACAGAATTCTTTAATGCCTCTGACTGCATGATATTAAATTAGGGTATTCTTGTTTTCTGTCTTTTTCAGGCGGATTTTTTTATTTATTTATTTAGTAATTTTTAGTAACTATAAAATAATTACATTGCGTTGTTTCTACCTGACTGTAAGGAAGAGTTATTTCAATGATTTGTCACTTCAAACTTTTTCTCCATTTTTTTTTTCGAACTCCCCTTTAATTTCATGCCCCATTCAAAGATCTTCAAACTTATTTTTTTCTTAGACCGCACAATAAAGCGCATTAAATCCACCATTATTATTTTTTAAGAATTTTATGTACCCAGTGACACTCGCGACATCGAATTGAATCTAATGACGTATCACGACATCGAATTGAATCTAATCATTATTAAAATCGGTTGAGGAGTTTTGAGCGGACATAGGAACATTAGAAGGATACATACATACCTACGCGTCAAACACCCTCCTCCGCAGTTGGGTAAAAACTTTTGTCTATTGTTATTATACCTAAATTTTATTAAAATGCTCTGCATTTTTTTTTTTTTTTTTTTTTTTAAAGATAACTAGCAATGTGGGATTGAGTCCCACATTACTAGCAATCTTGTTAACCCCTCCAGCTAAGCTCAAAGGCTTGTGTTAGGAGTGGGTTCACGTCGGTAGTATAATGGGTAGGATTCGAACCCGCGACCTCACGATTGCGAGACCGATGCCTTAGCCAACTAGGTATTTTATTTATTACTAGCTGTCGCCCGCGGCTCCGCCCGCGTGGATGTCGGTTATCGCGATAAAAAC
Organism: Herminia tarsipennalis; assembly: GCA_945859575.2. Lineage (NCBI taxonomy): Eukaryota > Metazoa > Arthropoda > Insecta > Lepidoptera > Erebidae > Herminia > Herminia tarsipennalis. Next base: position 20,190,061 of record OX243836.2, read on the forward strand.
TATCCTATGTCCTTCCCCGGGGCTCAAACTATGTCCATACCAAATTTCATCTAAATCGGTTTAGCTGTTTGAGCGTGAAACCGTAACAGACAGACAGACAGAGTTACTTTCACATTTGTAATATTAGTAAGTATGGATAGTAAAAAGATTCAAGATAGATTCAATACTATCATTATCTATCACTCGGATGTAATCCTTTCTCATCGCACCCGTGGCAAATGATAGGGTAGCTTATTCATATTGCTTGCAGTGTCCCCTTCATTCTTGGACCCTAATACACGAAGACAAAGTATGGTGAACTCATCTATCTATTCATAATATATAGTAAAATTGTAACTGGTCGATGTGTGTAAGTACATTGTTGATATTTAGGAAAACTCAGTATTAAGAATCTCTATAATAGCAATAGTAGCGCAAATATTTATAAGTTTTGTTTGTCTCAATATGTTTGTACTTTGTACGAAGATCAACCAATAAGAATTGAAAGATGTTGAATGGGGTTTCCATAACAAAACTGACTCAGGTTTAATTTAAAATTTAGTACATTTTTCGTTACGATACGTCGCCGTCTAGAAATCGAGTCATCTACATATTCGTTTTGTGCCCGAACTTTCCAGCAGTGAATGCCAGCATCTACAATCATGTATATCTTCTTAATTATGTATACATGTGTATCTTCTTATGGTCCGTTGAATATTTTTTTCTTGTGTCAGTGGTATGGTGTTTTTTTAACTAAGCCGATACGAACAAATCGGAGTCAATAGAGAACACACAGCAGATACAAAGTCAAAGTCGCGAGCAAGAACCAGCAGCTTTAAGTGTAAACCTACTGGATATATTTATATATTTCGTTCTCTAAACATCCCTTAAGTAACTTGGCAGAGTAACAAGTTTTAATAATAAGAAACTACTCATATAAAGAAGCGTTTTATAAAATAGGTACACGTGCGGTTTGATTGATGAGCTGAAAGTTTCAGGAACGCTACAGGTACGTTACGTTACGTACACTTGATTAGAACAACGTGTGGAGAACGTGATTGGAATTTTTTTGTTCGTTTGTTGTTTCTGTTTGCGTATAGATACTTACTTACGTAGGTATATGTTTCGTGTTCTTTTGTGTATGCAGTAGGTAGTGTAATTATCTTGGTTGTATTAATTATGTTGAATTGTACTCGTATATCAAAAGTGGGTTTCGTGATAAAATTGTGATTTAGTAGGTGGTTGGATTGGGAGGTTCAGCAACGTTGCCTACCTTTGTCAGGTTTATAGGTTCCGGTCCATAGAACGGTCTGGCTAGAACCATTCTTTGAAAAGTCATACCTTTCTAGTGTAAAGTCATCGGTCCCGCGCCTGATCTCTCTCTTCATGTGCATTAAAGTCCCATCTGACTATTTGTAAAAAAAAGAAGAGATGGTGATCTCTATACGAAATATAGAATATGACCTGAAAGTAGTAGCGTAGTAATCTAGCAAAAACAGAGTCTAGTAATATAGGACTTGACAGCTTCTGTGGCGCGATGGGTGTGAGTTCGACTGCTACGCAAGAGGTCGTGGATTCGATTCCCACACAGGACAACACTTTGTGTGATCCACAAATTGATGTTCCGAGTCTGGGTGTTCTTTGTGTCCGTGACTTGCACGTTTGTAAAGTCCCCCGCGACACAGGGCTAGTACCCTGCCTCGGGAAAAGTCTTACAAAAAAATACTTATCATCCTCATTGGGATTAGCCACCGTGTACGAAATCAGTTAAGAAACATCATAACATCCAGATAATGACTACACACTTAGTTCTAAATGTTCTGTGTTAATCAAATTTTAGTAAAATATTCGGTTTTCTTCCATTTTTAGGGTTCCGTATACAATGGGTAAAAAAGGGAACCCTTTTACTAAGACTCCACTGTCCATCTGTTAGTACATCAACCGTGATAGCTAGAAAGTTGAAATTTTCACAGATTATATATTTTCGTTGCCGCTATAGCAACAAATACTATAAACAAAATAAAATGAATATTTAAGTGGGGCTCCCATACAACAAACGTGATTTTTTGTTGTTTCTTTGCTTGATATTATAATATAGTGTCTAATGTTGTATATATAATGATAGGTACGGAACCATTGGTGCACAAGTCATATATTTGCGTGCCAAATTTGACAAAAACATGTAACTTAAGAATAGGCTTTCAAGTAAATACTAACGTACGAGTTCAACCCAACCCACGTCACCACAACCAAAACAAACGAAACTTTTGCACCCAAACAGACATATAATAACAATAGCGCAATATATTAAATGAAATACGCCATCAGCGCTTCCCGTCCGATTTGAGATCAACATTATTTGCTAGCTTTGTTACCTAGTAGAGACCGTGTTTTATAGACATTGGCAAAAGGAAAGAATGGAATCGAGTTTGTGGGATGTAGCAGAAATCGGTTTCTTTATTAAAGTTATACTTTGACAAGGCAAACAGTTTGTCACAAAACTTATGTTTTGTTACAAACTTTTATCAGGCGTATGATTAGAAAATATATACCAGACTGCATAGAGCGACGTAATGTGAAGAAAGTGAAAACATTAATGAATCACTGACGATTTATTTGTATCAGCAATTCTGCTGTATTTTTGATACTTAAATGATAGATATTGGTGATATCTATACTAATATTATAAAGCGAAAGAGTTTGTTTGTTTGTTTAAACGCGCTAATCTCAGTAACTACAAGTCCGATTTGAAAAATTCTTTTTTTGTTGGATAGCCCATTTATCGAGGAAGGCTATAGGCTATATAACACCGCGCTACGACTAATAGGAGCGGAGAAGCGACGAGAAATGTTGCAAAAACGGGGAAAATTTACACATACGATTTTGCGCGGGACAGCTAGTGTTATTATATGCTGATATATATGTGGCTCTATTTATTATTAAAATAGAGCGACACAAATATCAATCTAACATGATATAACTGTGACAGTTCCTCGACTAAATTACGCAATTCTTCGTAATATTTAGTTATTGTTTAAACACGCATATAGACATAAACATTTTTTCCCTAAGCGAAGACTATTTACGAAGAATTTCATTTATTTAACCTACCTTAATAAACACTAGTTTAATTCAGCAAATAATCAGCTATATACTATTAGCTTCGTAAAAGCAGACCCTAAGGTACAGGTTCGTGATAGGTGCGTCTCCAATGCCATAACGCCCGGTCCCGCAGGAAATAAGACATGTTTGAGGACCCCAGTCTCATGGTCCCTTAACATTCACCGTTTTATTATTATCCTATTATTTCGTATTTTGTTCGCGTGATTTCATTTTTGTTCTGTTTTGTTTCAATATCTATTTTTATCCAGGTTTTCACACGTTTCGCAATTTGCTTCAAAACATTTCCTGTAGAATCATTTCAGCTACATTTTAATAAGATTTCTTCTTAAGTAGGTAAGTACTATTCTCTTTAGTGAATGTAAGTGTCCTTAAATCTTTCGCCAGCAATCTAGCTAACGTCTTTATCGTAGTCGTAATTTAATAGGGGTGATATTATAAGTTTTATCTCGTCGTTTGTCTTTTATTGCCAAACATAATTCTTTCAGATTGGACGCGATTATTTTGTGCGAATGTGGTCAGTTTTGTTTCATTTTTTTTTTTCTTTCTTTAGCCATATATTTTTTATAACTTAGTTTTTTTAATAGATCCTGTTAACTTCTTCAGCTAAGCTCAATTGTTGGGAGTGGGTTCACGTCGGTAGTGTAATGGGTAGTATTCGAATCGTCGACCTTACGATTGCGAGACCGATGCCTTACCGATTAGGCTACCGCCGCTTGTTTAAAATGATTGTACCTAATCTAATAGTACGGGTTCCCTAGAACAAATTTTAAAATGTTACATATCAAGGTAAATTAATCGCGGCCTATGTTGATGTAAAGGGATAACAGTTTTCCAACGGCAAAGTTAAGTTTGTCATATTTAACATCTGTTTTTTTCACTAACGTAGCACTATATAAAGTTGTCGTATACATAAAGTTGGGCTTCTAGCAAAACGAAGCTACCATGGCAATTCCAGCTTGATATGTATCATTTTAAAATTTGTTCTAGGGAACCCGTACTATAAAATTATATTCTAATAAAAATTACGCATTTTTTACGTAATTAAACATGGATATTTGTGTGAAAACTAGTAGATGGATATTATGGAATTTTACAAAGTTAAAGCATATTCATAAAAATAGCACAAGGTCTGTGTAAATCATAACGGGAAAATCCGCTGAGTAAAGCTAGTACAAAATACTTCAAATTGATTAGTGACGTAATAAAGTAAAACAGTTGTATCTGAAAAGTGGTTATCTCAAAGAAAAATATCAGCTTGGCAGCTTAATTCTCGGATTGCGGTAGATTTTTCGCATCGATTCATTCTTTCTTCTGACTTTTGTCTTTGTTATTTTGTTCCCCATTCCTTTCAGTATGACATCCTAATTCAGCTAAGTGGAAAGTCGTGTTTACTATTCATATATCCAGATATGCCAGATGACACAAAAATAATTCAATCAATATTATTTTTGTGTAGATGCAATAATTATAATTATATTGAAGTGTTTTCTGCTGTTCTCGCGATGATCTGAATTTATTGGTTTTAACATTTGGTACAATATAATAATTACCTATAGAAGCTAAATATATGCGGTGAAACATAATTTACTGTTTATCATCTAGGTAAGTAAAACAGTACTGGTTTCCCTGCGGGAAATGTAATAAAAAATACTTTGTCAATTTTCATTCAACACTGCACTCGTCACTTTAAAACTGCACATTCATTTCAAAAGTTCTAAAATATTCCCACTATAGAATTCATTCATAACTCAGAAGCCGCAACTCGCAAAGAATTTGAGGTTATTTTTCTCATTTCAAATTCTACGTACGGCGAGTGGAATCGTAAAAAGCGGATTATAGTCGGTGAGCTCGCGTGGCGGATAGAATTCGTGAGAATAAGCCGAGTCGGCAATATGGACTGCTTTATTTACCCGTAGCCACTAAGCTGCATATAATGAAAACGCACTGTCGCGGGGCGTCAAACGACGACGGAACAAGTAAAAGTGTCTAGTCACTATAGTATAAACGATCTTTATACTTTATCTTTGAATAAATGTGAAAGATTATGAGGATGATGTTTGTGCTTGTTTCACGCAAAAAAAGTGGGGTTATTATGAAACTTCACAGTAATATAGCTTATTTTTCTTTTCATAGTATAAAACAAAGTCGCTGTAGATACGCTTACATCTTTTAAACTATGAAACGGATTTTGATGCGGTTTTCGATACCATTAGGTTAATTTAATAAAGAGGGTTTATAGGTATACTTAATCTAGCAAATTATGTGTAAAGATAATGTAGGAAAATCCGTGCAATGCCGGAGCGGGCTTTTAATGTATTATATATACCCGTGACCACGGCAGTTACAATACGGTCGAAATGTCGGCCAACAAACAAGGTATTTTACCTGAAATTATTCACGCGATTAAGACCGTGTATTATATTGATCAAATAACACATAGGTTACATTTTTACAATATCGCATTAAGAGCCTCGGACAAAAGCGAGTTTATAGTTTATCTAAATTTGTATTTTAGGTTATTACGAAACGTTAAATGGAAAACACGATTAATTAATCTTTTAAGCAGTATATTATGTCAAGAACTACATAATATATTTAATCTGATTGTTCGAGTGCAAACAAACAGCGATCATAAATAACACCCGTTTGACCGGAAAAGCTTGTAACAGAAGTAGAACATTAATGTTATTTACAGATTATTAACGCATACAGTAAACACAATCAAATTTATTTTATGAAGCTTCGCTTATGAGCTTGTAACACGTAGTTTGAGTAATGCATAATTCCCTATAGACATGCAATTGCAAGTGCTACACCTATTAACTTCATTCACTGTTCAACATAAATATATTAAAGTAACAGGTAATGTTTATGGTTTAAGATAGTAAGAATTGTAATTAGCATGTTGTGTTATGTAATATTTCATTTGTTATGTTTATTTCATATAAATATAATACAACAACGTGTAATGCTTTATTTACTTATTAATAAAGTGACACTGTACTTGCTATTTATTTATACAAGAACTCTTTTGCTATTGAACCAATTCGTTGATGTCTTTATTTTTTACTTGTTTTAGCCTGCGGCTACGCCCGCGTTGATGTCGGTGATCGCGATAAAAAGATAGTTTTTATCGCGATCACCGACATCCACTATGTCCTTCCCGGGACTTAAACTATCTCCTATCTGTTTGAGCGTGAAAGCGTAACAGACAGACAGAGTTACTATGATACTAAGATATGGATTAATTTAACATAATTTATAATTCAGTACAGCCTCAAAATTCAAAATGTTACATAGGCACCTAAGTAGGTACATATCTAGGTTTTAAAGAAAGAGCGTAAATTAGCACGTTGTAAAACCCAAAACACCTAATTCTAAAATACTTAAACTACGAAATATCTACCAAATTCTCTAAGGATCAAAACTACACAATCGCCGTTGTTCAAACTCGCGGTTGCTTATCCGTACACGTCGCGAGACTTGTCACTTGTCGCACGCCACGTCGCCTCCCCACTATTGCGATACTGAAACCCTATAGGGGTTTTCCTGCCCGCTATTCAAAATGTCTTCTGAAGCTAATTGGACGAAATTGTCTCAGAGTGGCTGGGTACAATGGCAGTATTATTTGACGTATAACATTTAGTTAAAGTTTATTTTTAAGTAGTAGTTGATATTAAAAAAAACTTTTATGTCACTGGGAGAACTTTTATCAATTTTCTCATTTATCACACGTAATCTACTCACAAAGAAGTAAGTTATAGTATAGTATTGCAGTGCGAAATATCACAAGCAACTGTAGTAAAGTTTTAGAAAGAGCATCTAGCATCAATTAATTTTCAAATTTAATTATAGAGCTGAAGAGTTTGTTCTCTAAGGAACTACTAGTTCGAAATAAAAAAAATATTTTTAATCATGGATAAGCCCATGTATCAAAGAAGGCTATTTGCTATATACTATCACTCTACGACCAATAGGAGCGGAGCAGTAATGAAAAATGATGAAAAAACGGGTAAAAATTGACGCATACGAAGTTGCGCAGTTCAGCTAGCTCTACTTACCAGGACAAAGCTTTGTATATATAATCAGAGCATTTGTCTTGTGGTTAAGTGACCCTGACTGCTAAGCTGGAGGTTGTGGGTTCGATTCCCACATAGGATAAAACTTTATGTGATAAGCACGATGGTTCAATCTGTATCTGGGTGTATGATCTATTAATATGTATGTATTTAGAAATATAACTAGTCCGGCCATAAATACTGTTAGGTACTAACAGAACTTATGGCCGGACTAAGTATAAGTATGTTTTCAGTTGTTTGGTAGTACCATAGTACAAACTCTGCTTAGTTTGGGATCAGACGACTGATGGTGATTGTGTGAGTTGTCTAATAAATTAGATTGTTCTCAAAGCAAGTTGATTGACTTCAAAACCGTCTGAAAGATTTATCATATTTTTAATAACACAGCCATTCCGACTGTAATAAAACTGCAATCAAATCCGTTTGTCCATATGGACACACATAAACACAAGTTAATCTTATAACACCCCTTCTTTTACATCGGTTAACAATTTAAATTATTTATGAAAAAATCGGACAAGAACATGTCGGACTATGCTCAGTGTTTGGTTCCGCAGTCGTTATTAAAAATAAATGCACTACATATAAAAAACTCCAATTTGAATAATTGCACCGGCAGAAGAGCGTAAGTTCATGGCACTTACGGCCTTTTGTTGGCAATAACCTAATGACGGTGTATCTGATCATGTCTAATTAATTTTAGTTTAAAGTATTTATTAAGCGCTACCTTTGTGATTTTTTCATATTTTTTGGTCACACGGTTCAAATGATAAGGGGGGGGGGGGCACAATTTAGGTGTGCCCCCCCGAAATGTTTTTTTTATTATATAGCTATCAAACTAAGTAGCGGCTACTACCCACAAGACATCTTTTCATCAAATTTCATCAATATTCATTGTGTACATACTTTTTAAATAAAACGCGTATGACATACGGACGAAATCCTGTCTGTCCTCCGATCTGTCTGACAGACGTACGGACATTTGAAACATAAGGACATTTGATACCTACCTAGGTACTATGGTACTAAATAAAATATACCTACGAAATTGCGTCTTAACAAAACGGTTAGATACTACTGATACTTCTGACTCAGAACTCGATACAATCATATTACCATGCACTAAACACGAAACATATAAAGAGAAGCAATATGAGAAAACAGTATAACAGTCTTGCAATACAATTTATTTTCGTCTATAAATCGTTTGTTCTTATTCCGACAAAGAGCTACCAGCTATTGTGAAACGTCCGTCTGATATCACTTGCCATAAAAATGTTTTATGTTAGTGGCTAATAAATGACGTCAGCAAATTCGCTAAGACAATATGAGAAGAGGCTGTGCATCCGTTTCTTTTATTTCCTCCCCAAGTAATCATTGTTTTGGCGAAGGGGCGCCGAGTTGTCGACAGCTATAGCTAATATTCCCTCGTTCTACCAGTACCAAATAGTAATATACAGGGCGGTTTTAAATATATGTATAACCTGGCTTCTTTACATTACGACAAATAACTTTTTAATATCAGTTTTGAAAAATATAACCATAAATTTACACTTAACCACCCACTACCTATTTTTGTCATACAACCAAATACCACACGTCTGTAAGAACCTCGAGTAAAATTGCTATTTTTTGTCAGATTTAGGGCCTAAATTTAACTCAAAACAACGTTTTTACTCCGGTAATATAGTCTGTAAGTGGTTATGACTATAACTTCAAAAACAGGCGGTAGGTAGTTAAGGGTTAAAATGTATGCTAATATTATAAAGCTGAAGAGTTTGTTCGTTTGAATGCGATACTACTGGTTCGAATTGAAAAATATTTTACTGTTGGATAGCCCACTTATCGAGGAAAGCTTAAAGGCTATACAACATCACACTACATATTACAACACTACACTATACAACAACATTTTTTTTTTGCAACAACGGTTGAAATTTACGCAGACGAAGTAGCGTGGGTTAGCTAGTAATAAATACTTTTCAAAACTAAATTATTTGGTTTAATGTAAAGAAGACACGAGCGGGAGGTTATTAGTATATTTAAAATCACCATGTATATACATGGTGATTTTAAATGAAATTCCATGCTAATATTATAAATATGAGAGTAACTCTGTCTGCATATTAAATTTTCATGTCTAAACCGCTTAATCGATTTAGATAAAATTTGGTATGGAAATAGTTTGAGTCCCTTGAAAGGACATAAGACAGTATTTATGGCGGCGACATCCACGCGGGCGGAGCCCTGGTTGGATGCTAGTGTATGTTATAATTGGAATAGCCAGTGGCTGCAGATATCGAACTGTAAAATTTTATGAACACGCGTGAATTAAAAAATACTGCATTGGTTTTCGCTTAACCACGTAGTATTGTGTGTTCTGATTTTAGATTTTTAAATTGCATTGTAAGGTTTAAATGTTGCAATAAAAATAACGATGTGTTTTATGTTAGTTACGTTCTCCTATTTGTATAATACTTTTTATATTCACTTCCACGGATTTATGGTTAAAATATTGTTATTTTTTTAATTGAGTATCAATTTATTCGAAGATAATTTATTTTATTTAAGTGGCATAACACTTCAGTTCATGGCCTGTTGGTCTAGTAGTTAGTGACCCTGACTGCTAAGCTGGAAGTCGTGGAGCCGTTCGATCCCCACCCAGGATAAAACTTTGGGCACGATGGTTTGTTCTGTGTCTGAATGTAATTTACCTATAATATGTATGTATTTAGAAATTTATAAGTATATTTATCAGTTGTCTGGTTACTATAGTACAGGCTAGATAATAAACTTGGGTCTTGCCTCAAAAAAGTTTTTCTTCTGATCGGGTCAGTATGTTACCAAATTAAAGGTTCATTGAGACGATTTCAAATTACGTTTATCACATAAGAAGTTTTATGTACAATTATAATTTCCCGAGTTATGGCTGCTGGTGTTTTGTAGTTTTTGCGTGAAAAAACAACAAACAACCATTAATTTATCGTAACAAACTTTCGGATTTATAATATTAGTGGGATTTGAAATTATGTACTTATTGTTTTCTTACCTCTTATCGTTTTTTTAAAGGATTTTAAAAAGAGAAGTTTCTCAATTCTCTCTTTTTTATGTAACGACGAACATAACTCCGTCATATACGCGTAGACGGATTTTCATTTTTTTATGAAAAAGAGGTTTATTCCGAAATGGTCCCATATAAAATTCGTTCCAAAATATAAATTTCGTAAAGATCTGATGATGAGTTTCGGAGACAGACAACGAAACTCCTTAATAAATGCCAGCAAATCAACAGTCATTGAAATCGGTTAAAGGTTCATTTTTATAAAAAAAAAATGTAATCAAATATCCTCTGCCTCTGCCTCTTACAGTATGTAAATAACATAAATATTCAAAACAACAACATCTTTATGTAGATATTCAATCCTTTTCGTCATAAGCGGTTCTAAAGTTAGTCAACGCAGCGGTGTGAGTAGAGGTGGCCGAGAGCTCAATAAACCTACGTAAATTTCTGCAGATTGCATACATTATTATCAACTCAGAATACATACATATTCATAGTATTAATGTTCTGAAAATTCCAATGCAACTTGGGTTGGTACAATATTTGGAATAGAAGTTGGCAACGTTCACGAAACTATACGAATTGGTAATGAGTCTGTACTTTCTGTAAAGTTGTACTTACTGTTTAGGCAATACGGTTTTGCAGGTGGTTTATTTAAAGCTGTATATTGAGTCAGCTAAACTCAAGTGTGAGTGGGTGGGACACATACATATTTAGAACTTGAAGCCCGCCCCGGCATTGCACAGACTTTTCTCTAGTATACCTACATATAATATGCATTTAAACCATCCGGAAGAATAGATCTAAATGCTATTGAAAACCGATAAAAATCCGTTAAGTAGTTTTTGATATTTTTTCGAAGATACATACAGACAGACAGAGACGCCGCCGAGGGACTTTGTTTTATGATGTAGAATGCAGCTAAACAGGTGGGCAAAGATCAGGGATGTTACGGAGCTTCGACTCCAACTCCGCAAGGTCAGAGCTTCCGATTAATTTTACACCTTCGACTCCGACTTCGGCTTCGACACTTTTTATTCGAAGGTATCTCTGTATCTAGTGTGCGGCGAACGCTCTTTTAAGCTAATTTATACATAATAAATGTATGAAGGTAAAATTCTCACGGATACCCTATGATCGCGGGTTCACGTCCCGCTCAAGCCAATTTTTCCTTAACACATTATAAGTACTTAAAGGACTGAATAAGGTTTCCTTTCTAATCTTGTTTTCATCATCTACGGCTTTAATTCCGACTCCGACTTCGGTTCCGATAAAATCACCTCCGTATCATCCCTAGCACAGATCACTACATACCTAGTGCACGCTTAATGATGGATGTCACAGTGAGGCCTAAGAAACAATTTCGCAACGATCGTTATACCTGTGAAGATGCAGGAGCGAAAGCTCCAGACGGGTAGGTTTGGAAGCATATGCGGGAAACCTTTGCTTAGCAGTGGGACAGTACAGGTTTATTTTAATAAAATGTATATTAGGTATATGCTATAAAGATAGAATCGTTTGTAGCAGACTAGACCCAAGTAAGGGGAATCGGCAAAGCGCTCGGTCCGGCAGCTTTGTCCGACTGATTAAGAACGCGGATTTTTTAAATAAATCTGAAAACGGACACTTTATTTTTCTCTCAGTTCGATCAATCAATATATTTAAATTTACAATTAAAAAGAAAGTATATTGAAGTATTGTTACATCTGATTAATAAGAAAAAAATATTATCTTTTTGTCGGAAAACGTTGAATGGTAACATATTCATATGATCGCTTCCATTTTTTTAAAGGGGAAAGCAATACAGGGAATGACAAGTAAGATACGAAATGAAAACAACAGGCGGCTCATTTGTCAAAATCAGTCTAGTAATTTAGACGTAGCGAGAGAATTTTCACTTTCCACTGTAGCCATTGAAATGTAGCCATTATACTTACTTTTACATGCCTCGAAATAAATTTTATTTAAAAAGTTATTACGAGTCTTTTAGTCTTTTCAGTAGGTCATCTATGTAATATCTTCCCTAATCTTCTTTCTAATAATCTAAAAACAATAAATTACACACAACCTAAACTGATTGCACATCTAAGGAGAGCCGTGTGAGCTTATCGATTTTTTGTCGTACGACATTATGAAAAATGTCGTACGACAAAAAAATTGTTATGTTGTTGTTTTTTGTTATGTTTTTTGTTATGTTTATAACAAAAATAAATCGAAGGCTGTCGAGCTGTTCTCAGGTGACGATTCGTCAGGCACGTGAAAATAGATTTTGATTTATATAGATTGTAACACAAATTTATTTATACAAGTAAATGTAGCATTTGTAAAGGCGTTGACAGATTTGAGACATGACTCTACACTTTCTCATAGGTAACAACAATAAGTCAAAATACCTAATGATGTTGATATCTTTGCCGAAATGTGTTTGAATGATCAGAGGCAGTTTGACTTACATAATAAGGAATTAGAACCATATCGGCCTCGATAGTTACATTCATGCATAGATATAGCTTGACGATCTTCTAGCGAATCATGCACGAACGTAGCTTGGCGTGAAACCTATCTGTGTGGTCTCAGTAAGCATTCCTGATACACCGCAACAACAAGCTTCCTTGCTAACCTACAATTATTAATATTGGACAAGCGTCCATGTTGTTACTGATAAATTGAATTCTCGTATATAATATAGGTGCTAGAAGGATTGTTGTATTTAATTGAAATTACTGTTACGTGAATACGGTTGACGGGATTTCGATTCTATCAACTGAATTAATTGAGGATTTGTATTTAGGAATTGTATTCAAGTTTCACTTGCTTTTGGTCGTAATTGTTGGTTTCAGTTCTAACATGCTTGGCTATGTTCATACATTTTTTTTTATTTTTAGAGGTTACAAATACACAAATCTTGGCGCAGTAGGTTAAAGAGAGCCGACCCCACCTAATGTGGTATAAGATGACGCTAAAGAAGAAGAAGAAGAAAAAATATGGAATTAATTTTATATACTTAGACCAGCACTAGAGGAGATAAAAAAATCTTAATATCAACTAAAATGAGAAAATGTAATTAAGCACAATCTTGTGGTCTAATTTCAATTGCTATTTTTTTTGTTTTTAATCTAATTGCAAAGTTTTTTATTGCGATTAAGTTATTTATTATCACGTCGGGGTCACCAATTTGCCAAACTTCTTGGCAGTATATGATTAGGTATAAATGAGACAAAAGATGTAGTATAGTCTGGTTATAATTATCCAAAGGTGCATCTTATATACTAACGACTTCGTGTTGATAACAGATAGTAGAAACATTTAATAGATACTGAACGTGCGATAAGGAACATAAGATTGTGATGTAGATTGTAGATACAGCACAAAGATATTGTACTGTAACACAAGCTATCTAAGTATCCCTTCCTACATCTTACACAACTATTACTTATAATAATACATAAAATAATATATGTCAGATCAGAATAATTCACCGTATTCAAATCAAAATCAGATCTGAGATCAAAATCTTTTATTTTGTAGAACTCCACAAAAAAGTTTACACAAAAAGATTTGTTTGCCTTCAAGTTCGCTGAAATAAATCTGAACAAAGAAAGAACCTAGTTCATATTAACATAATGTCTCAATTCTATAAGTGAATTCACTTGATTGCGCTACGAAAGATCAAATAAGTACACAGACATTTATTACTTAAATATCTTGTAGGGTTCTTATTATGCTGGTAACAAAGTCTTTAGATCTATGTATAGAACCAAAGACTTTGTTAGATACCAGCATAACACCACACTTTTCTGTCACACATTGTAACTTGTAACAGAAAAGAGTGGTCAAATTTTAGCAGCAGACAATGTGTGTTATAAGTATTGCATCTACCGTGGTGCTATATCCGATTGCATAGTGATTATATAGTTACGGCGTTCTCTAATTACATAAGTTTTTAGTAGCGAAAGGCGTATGACATAAATATCCTTCCCATAGTCCTTCCCTAGTGCAAAGTTCAATAGACCTATTATGGAATAGAACTTTTTAAGTCATACTTCTTTTTTAATTGATAAATACAGTTTTGAGGTACTGCGGTTTTGATAAAATTAGCTATCTGCGCTCAGTATACAGTATAGATACAACATAGTACAGTACAGTTACAGTACATAACAACAAAAATTTTACTACACCTTTCTGTTACACCTTGTATAAGGGTGGGTCAAAGTTAGATTTCAATATAAAATTTCTACTTTCTTTTTGATAAGGTAGGTATATTTTTAAAATTAACGATTTTTTAAATATTTACTTGCTTGTACTTATTGCCTACATTACACTTTTTTATTTGCTACTATAGAGGTCATGGTAAAACGCGTTATGTGTAAGTTTCTAGTTCCTCCCTATGACAATTCAAACTGTACAAGCCTTAGGACAAATGAGCGGACGAGCGGACGGGCGGACAGACTACAGATTCTTAGTCATGGCGTGCCATTGGTACTCTATAGGTACGAAACCTTAAAATCGGTGTCGCGCGCGGCTTACGACGTGCGGCTAACGCGCGCGGCTGTTGCGACAATAGTCAGAATATGAGAATGTATGGTGCCGATTCCGAGGTCTGCGATAGACGCGCGCGGCCTACGACTGACGTATGCTGCGCGCGCACTATGACTGCACTTCGTAAGCCACGTGCGGCCACGATGCACGGAAATGAACCTTTAAAAGCACATAGGACGATGTAATGTCGAAAAGCATAATATTTAATAAAATAGTTCAGCATTTGGTATAACAAGTCAAACCAAAAGTTGGGAAAAAACTAAGGTATTAAACCTTAAAAAAATATCTACACGGTTGAATAATAAATGTGAAAGAAAATATTAAACACACACACAGATAAGCGCTATCTGTTCTCTCTCTCTCTCGTGCTCTCTTTTGATTTTCCGTGCTCATTTTGTTTTGTATTAGGTATATACCTATTTTTACTTTCATGTCATCTATGAAGGCAACATATCTACACAAAAATATTGTTATTTCCTCTTCAGTTAACATCACACACTTATCGCATCACTTCATAACAACGAAAACTTCAAAATCATAAAGATTAATTGAATAACTCATCTCAGCTGAAGTGAAAAAGGGGTAATATTTCTTGAGTATAACTTCGAAACTGACTACGTCCCTTTTATCTGACATGTGGAAACAAAGTTCGTGCGATTCAAGCAGTTTGTCATATCCGACTCCATTGTAAGACCCCTCATAGCTTTAGTGAGATTGGTTTTACTCTTTTGCACCTAAAGTTATTGTTCTACGGCCACACGTCATTATTCAACGTCATATAACTCAAATGCGGGGGACGAAAGTGTTTTCCATTAAAGATCGATTCTCGTTTCTAATATTTTAAGCATGTTTAGTTTAGATGTGTGTATACTGTATTTGTAACGTCTATTGGGAAATTGATGTCGCGTTGCAAGAAAATGGTTTCTAACTTTTGTATCTGAAGTTTATTGAAAGCACAAATACATTTGTTATAACTCAGCCCTATTGTAAAATGGTCTTGTGACAGTTTCATCCGTTAGAACTGTTTTCTTTGGTGAAATCAGGTACTGAGGGGTCTTATTCATTGCCAAATCTTCATGCACGACTACTTGAAATATTTTTTTACTGTTACTATTTATTGTCCATCTTAAGGATCTATCAAAATAATTCAGAACTCCTTTCATAATTACAAGAACTTATTTAATTCTTATGTTGGAGAACATAGCTCACAAATGTAGTAATACCCGGCGTAAAACCTTCAACTCAGTATTCGTAAACGCAAACATCTTTGTTTCGTAAAACCAAATTTATGATTGTTTGAAAATGTCAAATTAATACATACTAAAAGAATAATAAAATTCGATGGAGGAAACTCATGGACCAATCTTTTAAAATCATAAGTATTTTGGACATGAAAAGTCTAAGCCTAATTATATTAAGTAACATCATCTATCTCTTTGTGAAATTCCCGTAAAAATCGAAATAGGTACTTTTTTGGTTTAAGTATATAGGTAACCTAACATTTATTGTTTATAATAAGTATATGACATTATAGATAGGAACATCAATTTTATTAATGTAGAAGATTATTTGGATAAATGAAAACTGCTAACACCAATTCACAATGAAGCTACAATTAGGTAAACGTACATATATCATAAAATTACATGTTCTTTATATACCAAAGTAATTCTTGATAACGACACAAAATGCCTCCTAGAGCAGCTACCAAGACAGCGCGGAAAGCCTCTAATAGATACGCCCCCATAAACGTTTATAATAATCTCTCTTGGTATGATATTACCATTATTATGAGATTATGTACACAAGAAGACCATCATCCCTATTTTCACGACGTCCTTAAAAATTATGAGGTAATTCACTCGTTACTGAGATTTCAATTCACTCCCCTTGCTCCTGATTATTAAACTACATATTTAATATAATTATAATTTAAAACTTTCATATATATTCAAAATGAAAAACGTCTATGCATAAGAAATATAACAAGAACGTATATGAAACCTAATATCGTCTCGTCGGTACACAGGTGCTATATATACGGTTCTACGTGATAAAAATTCAGTGCACATGACGAAAAAATCTGAGTGAGAAAATATCCAAGATTCCATCCCCAATGTTTGCTCTTGGTGGTTAAGCTGCATCTAATGAAATCCCCTGTCAGGATATCCTTGCACCATATCTTAATTCGATTGTGTAGTTTTGATACTTGGTTTTTTTAAACTTAGTCATAAATAATAAGAATTATCTAAAATAATAGCTGCGGTCGTTGGTCCAGCCATTAATTCATAGGGCAAGGTGGCATATTGTATACGACCACCATGATCACGGCTATCCTCGCAATATTGTTGTTAAGAATACCAGACAAAAATAATTTCTTGTCTCATATTTTTAGGGCTTGGTCGCATAATGTTTCTTTCGTAAAATGTCACTTGGTCGCAAAATGTCTCTCTCGCAGATTGTCAAAATTTCGCAAACGTCTATTTCGCAAAATTTCTATCTGTAAGTTAGAACAAAATATAACATTTTATCTAAAAAAATAGGATTAATATTATTATTATTGATGAAATTAATAAAATAAAATAGTATAAATATAATAGGTAAAGGTCGATCATTATCTAAGTATCAAAATTACTTTCCCCGTCTATACAAACATGTGGACAGTGAGTATTTTCAGTGTTGTTACTCTCGGTCTTCTATTTTGGGTTGTTATTCCAGACACGACGACAGTAATCCTCTATATTCGATAAATATCTATTAACATTATCAGCTATTTGCTTTATACTAATACAATTTGGGGTGATTGACATATTTAGGTATTGACTTTGCATGATATATCTATATCCTTACCTAACCTTTTATTGATATATTTTTATTCAACAGCCAAAGGTACCTATTAATCCAGCTTTATAAATGCGAAAGTTGAATAGGGTGAAGAATGTAGGTATAGATGTTAGTTACTCTTTCACGCAAAACCTATAAGACTGATTTTGATATGAAATTTAACAGTAATACACCTAAATCTACATCAGTGTAGTGTATAGGTATTTAAAATAGAAATATAAAATTATTACTTAACATTGTTAAACACATTATTTATGCGTATATATCTGTGTATCTATAATCTGCATGGACGTAAAGAACCTGGACCATGCCATCACTCAATAAAAAGTGAATATTGACTGCAAAGCGTGAAAGAGAGAAAAAAATCGTGCGGCCTTTGACAGGTATTGTCCACAAAGTAGCGTTGTCTTTTTCTAGAGAGTGGTCAATTTTGTTAGGTTATGGTGTGTACCGGGGAGTTGGCTGTCTGACAACTGTCACAGGAGTGTCACACTGACCGGCGGGATGTGAGGACAGAAAATGCATGCATAGCGAGCCGACATCTATACTAATATTATAAAGCTGAAGAGTTTGTTTGTTTGAACGCGATAATCTCAGGAACTTCAGGTCCGAATTGAAAAGTTCTTTCACTGTTGGATAGCCCATTTAGCGAGGAGGCCTATAGGCTATATAACATCACGCTACAACCAATAGGAGCGGAGCAGTAAAGAAAAGGCAAAACTGGTCTCTAGTTTCTTCTCTTCTCTAGTAGTAGGTATAAATCAAAGTCGCTGTTTTCGTTTGTCTGTTTATTCGTTAATATTTTCCAAGCCACGCAACATATTTTGATACGGCTTTCACTATCATTAAAATATATTTTTTGGAAGGTTTATTTAGTATAATAATAACAATAATATATCTTGGGACAACTCACACAACGTCATCTGATACCAAATTAAGCAAAACTTGTACTATGGTAACCAGACAACTGATAAACATACTTATATATTTCTAAATACATACATATTATAGATAAATTACACCCAGACACAGAATAAACCATCGTGCTCATCATACAAAATTTTATCCTGGGTGGGGATCGAACCCACGACCTACGGTTTAGCAGGTCCCTAACCACTAGACCAACAGGCCAATCAATGTATCATCTACATAGACGATAAAGTTCGTGGGAAACCAGGATGAGTCGCTAATTTATAAACCTCTCAACTAAAACTACACTAAACTAAACTCTGTGGGTAGATTCGGTTATAGAGCCGATTGAACTAATTCACGTAAAGACAATTTGACTGCCTGTGTGGCGCGGTGAGAGTGTGTCCGACTGCTACGCAAGAGGACGTGGGTTCGATTCCCACACGGGACACCACTTTGTGTGATCCACAAATTGTTTTTCCGAGTCTGGGTGTACTTTGTGTCCGTGACTTGTATGTTTTTAAAGTCCTCCGCGACACAGGGCTTGTACAATACTGCGGGAGTCGTCTTTTAAAAAAAAATTACTTGTATGTAAGTATTAATTTGGAATTACTAAGATTAAAGCAAGGTAGAAAGGTAAAATTTGTCGTTTCTTAAAAAAAACGATAAGTAAATTTAGATCACCAATATTAACCAAACGAAGGATACGGGTCTAATTCAATCAGGACTGTCAATTGGAACTTTTGTGTGGCTAAGGGCTTCCTAAGAAATCCTCGCGCGTAGCCAACTGTACATATCTTTGAATAAAACCCCCTCTTCAATTGAACAATAGGCCGGTTCAGCCTAGTGGACATATAACGCTTGACCAATTTTCTTTTGTGCCAGTGCCTACGATTGAAGAATATCAAACGGGGTGCTCAGACAGTGTGCTGATTGAGCCGTTTTTTCTTGAAAAACCATTGATATTGATAAATTCACTGAACAATATTACAGCGTTACAGCCACTTTTGGAGTTTGAATGTGTAATGTGTGCAACTTTCGAATTTTATGTGCCTGCGTTTTGAAAGCTTTGATGACCACAGAGCTGTTACACATTTAGTGTAACCTGTTTGATGCTCTAAAATACCGCTTTCAAAGAGAAATGAAATGTATATAGTCTATAAAACGACCAGCCAAATGATACGCATTGACCTGAAAAGTTTTATCCCAATCGCTTTATCTACAGACGGATTGTAAATTTTATTCAACTACTAGCTGATCCGCGCAACTTCGTCTGTGTAAATTTTACTCGTTTTTGCAACATTTTTATTGCTGCTCCGCTCCTATTGGTCGTAGCGTTATGTTATATAGCCTATAGCCTTCCTCGATAAATGGGCTGTCCAACAGTAAAATAATTTTAATAAATTCGTACGTGTAGCTCCAACAAACTCTTCAGCTTTATAATATTAGTATAGATATTGATTAGGCGCACATAAATAAACAGTAATAAAAAATTGTTACCAATGTACTTGATAGATTTATTTAATCGCTTTAAACAATGTATTTAGCAAACTATAGGGTGACAGTGTATTTCCATTTTCACCTAGCAATGCAATTGACAAGCGATGAAGATTACAAAAGCACCAATCAATATAATTTAATTACTACAGTGTAATCAGAAGCAAAATACGATTGATTTCAATAATTTGTATTAGACACATACCTAATTATTACGTGTGACAGGAAGTGTGCCCTTGCCTTTGGATCAACGGCACTAAATAGAACGTGAGGGTATGAAACAGAGTACCAACTGATAGTTCTGTCTCCAGGTGTTGATACCATCCATAGGCTTCTGAGGGTTGTAGAGAGCACCACTTTGCTTGGTTGGAAGAGAATCTTCCAACCAAGCAAAGTGGTTGGCGGGCCGCAACCCAATGGTCAACGTTGGGATCTTGTTTGCTGGCACGATTCAGAATATTGATAATTTAGGTATGTGAGTAGTGAGTAGCCCCGTCAGGTCAAAACTTCTGCTAGATGCATCCCCAGACCTTGTGGAAAAATGATCGGGAATTTTCCAAATAGTACTTTTTTGGAAAATTCCCGATCATTTTTCCACAAGGTCGTCGTTGTAAATCAAATACAATAGCTTTTATTACTGACAACTATTTGAAATGCATAAGAACTATATCAGTGCAGTTTTGACCGTACTCTTAGCTGATTTAAAAGTATTAAGCACATATAACGTATATAATGTAGGTATAAAAAGCATAGCCAGGCCATGTTTTACTTCAATATGTGGCCATCACAAAAATAGTGTTGCAATATGTTTGCAATTGTATGGCCCATGATGCAGACTTCAAAACGGGCTACACAACCTGGCAACAATGGCTGACGAAATCATGCATTGTTGTAGCATCGAAATAAAATCATGAGATAAAAAATAAATCACAAATTCAATATCTATAGCATGATATGACTGGCAACCCCGACGCTTACAATTTAACAACAAACAACTGGCGTCACACACATCAATCTTCATATTGCGTAGAAAAGCATACACTATGCTATAACAATAGAGAGCAACTGAAATTTGAGCGCTTAGCGATCGTCCGGCAACTTTTCGCAACAATATCTACACACACGAAACATTTTTCGTTATTGCTTGCAATGTTGCCGGCCACTGTATTGCAGCCACATATTGCAGTAAAACATGGCCCGTTTAGAAGCTCCTATAACGTAGAGGATCGCATGCTACAATCGTATCAACTGTTCGTCCACACAATCAGGGCATAGCTTCTAAAATTCCAGAGAGTTTTCCAATTAAAAGTTTTGTATCAATTGTGTAATTATTTTTGTCCCTAGCTAACAACCAAAATACTACTTTTTAATTGATAATACAACCTTTTTAACTATAAAATTTACATAAATAAAATGCTTATTAGTGAAGTAACTTCGTTAATAATAATTAACAAACTTTATTATGTACTCTATTCGTTAAGACAAAGTATTAATTGAGTTTTTTTAGAGATTACTAACATGTGGGATTTTGGGTCCTACTAGCAACCCTGTTAACCCCTCCAGCTAAGCTTAATAACTTGTGTATCGGTAGTATAAATAATAAGGGAGGATTCGAATAAGGTAAGAACTCAAGATTGCGAGTCCATGTGCAAGGTTCTTGGTTACCAAATATGTAATATCGTTGCGAAAATATTTTTATGATAGTGCCTACCTACTCAATTTATGTGCCTACTTTGACAGCAAAGCTAACCTTAGCTGTCAGTAAAAACCTAGTTTAAAATAAATAGCCTACAGCAACTACAATCAATTTTCAAAGGAAACAATCTTTTGCCAACAAAATAGACTTGCCAACCTACTTTCCAAGAATTCGATAATTTATAGCCACAAATAGAAAATAACTGTTTCGGCGTTGAACCATCTAATTTTCAACATTGTAGCGCTGTGTATTTATTTCCGTGGGCTTTGTTCTTCTATCCGCGAATTAAGCTGAATCCGCGACGCGCCGAATGATTTATACAAGCCACGCTCATCCCGCTTTATTTACGACTACCGTTTTACAGAATAATTACAGGCCGGTATAAACGTTTGCAGATGTAAAAAGGGATTACCCTTTAATAATTACGACGTAATTGCGCAAAGAAAGTTGAAAAAAGGAAACCTTTATTCATGAATCGAATTAAACGCGGACATAACTACAAAGTTAAACTGAGAGTTTTGCGCTGTTTCCATTATACGAAATCTCTTATTCGCTCTTTAATCTGTATTGAAATAATGTTAGAACAATAAACGAATTTAATATTTCCACGCGAAAGCTCACAGCACCCCAAAACATAAACATTTTCTACATGCGTTAACAAAAACAATGAAAGAGCGAAACCCAAACATTTCTGTTTATGTTTTCCACAAAAAGATAAAAAAAAATTAGGTACCCGGTTGGTCGCATTCAGTTGGGTAGCCGGGTATTGTTGGTACGATCAGGGTCTATTCATGCCTGCCCGGGTAAATGGAAAGCTTGAAAACATTCAAATTAGTCCATTGTGATTTATTTTTCTTGCCATCACTGAATAATATGCTAACTTTGTTACTGGTCAATGTCATGAATTAGGTTTTGATAATTATTTTTTCACAAATCCTGACGTCTGATGGTTTTATTTGTTCTACTATTTGGGGCTGTTTACTTAAGGTAATTCTTCCGAATAAGTAATGTACCTACACTGATCGTAAATAACTAAAATTACAGTAATAGGTACTACAAAATACTGAAGAGTGTACAGAAACAAAGCTACTTGTGAATTCCGGAACACTTTGTGATTTGTGGCGATTCTGAGTGATTTTGTACCGACTACGTGTAAAGCATCTTAAATAAAGAAAATTCCTAGTCTGGCTATAAACCATCAGACAGGAATAACTTACCTCTTATTTTAAGCAATTGAGTCATAGGTCTTACTGTAAATAAATTTATATGCACACAGTCACCGGTTACATTAAAATTCAAGTAGTTTTTTGACTGCCTCTGTGGCGCAGTGGGAGTGCATCCAACTGCTATGCAAGAGGTCGTAGGTTCGATCCCCACCCAGGATAAAACTTTGTGTGACGAGCATGATGGTTTATTCTGTGTCTGGGTGTTATTTATCTATAATATGTATGTATTTAAAAATATATAAGTATGTATCAGTTGTCTGGTTGTAATAGTACAAGCTTTGCTTAGTTTGGGATCAGATACCGTTGTGTGAGTTGTCCCAAGATATTATTATTATTAACTAAGTGTACAATGGTTGGTCTTAAAGTAAGAAAGTACAGGACTTGGTAGATACATTTTCCAGATGCTGCAAGAAATGCTCATTAAAATATTTTTAGCACTTATGCTGATTTCTGTGGAAAATAAATGTTTTAAAGTTTTAATTTTAAATACATTTATGTTCTACTGAAATATACATATATAATTTCTATGTAATATTATTTTTATATCTATCTTATTCTAGTAATGTATAAATTTATGATGTGTTTTTAAAATACATTTTACCTAACTTTATACGTAAAGTAACTAAGCACCTTATCTTATACATTTATATTAATGTAATATAAACATAATGTTTTCGGTTTGGAGAGTAGGTACATTATCATCTAAGGTATCATATTTTATAATATAAACATTTTTTTTAGCATTACGCTACGACTAATAGTAGCAAAGCAGCAATGAAACATGTAGCAAAACCGGAAAAATTTACGCAGATGAAATTGCGCCGGACAGCTAGTTATTAATAAAACAAAACCAAAATCAAACATAAAATGTGCACCACAAATCCTTTCGCAGGTGTTACATTGGTTTTAAAATAAGCTTACGTACAGACGATTTTACTTCCAAATATTCATGGTAGAAAAGTGGAAATACCTACATCTACAAATAAAATAAACATTTAGGTGAGTAAAATTCATTGCTTATTTCTATCTATTGAAAGAAATTCCGTCGCAGTTTGCAATTCATAGGCGGGCGTCGAGTGCATTAGCTGCCGCAGCGCGACGCCGGTATGTAATCGTATTTGCATTATAAATTTGTTCGTACACCTAATGGCCTCTGCAACTGAGGGTAAACAAGCCGCGAGCGCATTGGAACCACTTGTGGTATTGGCAGTGATAGAACTTTCCCATATGATAACCCCTGTAGCTTTTGACTACGGTATTATGCCTTGGTTTACAATTATGTAGCACTCTAAATGACTATTATGCAATGTCATAGCCTACTCTAAAGTTTATTGTAAGTATTATTCAAAGTACACAAACATTATTAAGCACCTGGAAGCTTGTTATTGGCTTTTATTAAAGTATTCTACGAATCTAATTTAAAATTATATTTAGTACTCGCATATGACTGACTTTTTGTATAACAGACATAACTAGAACATTTCATGACTTGGTTTATTTTGATTTTATTGTATCGAAACGAATTGTAGTGAAGCATAGTCATACTATAATTCATAATGTTCCACCATTTCCATTCTCCCCGACAAAACGACGAGGTGTGCGATCACCGTTAGGTACTCGTACTTTGATAAATCGGGAGGCTCGCTTGGCCTTCGTAAGATACTAAACAAAATTTCCAAGCACGTTTCACTGCAAATACGATGCGTTGACGATAAACATCCTGGCATCGACATCCAGAATCGTGAATTATTTACTAGATGGCTGCGTACTGGCAAAAAACAACCGTAGACCTTCTGTAGTTCATGTTGTCACAGATATTGATGCTCGAACATTCGCCGACCCGATTTAGGAGATTATTATAACTATGACTATCTACTTCTGTAGTACAGTGGGTGGGAGTGCCTAGGATTGGTGTGCAAGAGATTGTGTCTGGGTCCATTTGTACCTACATGGCAAAGATTAGGTCTTTGTCACATTCTAGAAGTGATAGCGAATTTTTGTATGTTGGTTTTTTATTTTTAAATACACCCCGACACAATGCTTATAGGCTTGTGCGGAAGACGCTCTTAAAAATAAGGAACTACGTTCGAATATATCGATGAACATACACTTACATAAACATGAGCTAAACAATAATAATTATCTTTTATTTACTTGAATGCTTCCTATTATGATACTCGAGTAAAATGAACAAAACGAGTTTTTGAGTGAAGACCGCGTCTCGGCAAACGTAGTGTAGGACGCCCTTAGGCCAGGTGGAGTGACGATTTACCCAAAACGGCTTTGCAGGAGCTGGATGCGAGAAGCCGAAGATAGAACAAAGTGCCGTGCGCAGCAGTGGACTGCGAAAGTCTGATGATGATGATACTCGATGTGTCTGTTCTCGATTTTTTTACAGAAATTATCTAGTGTATAGCTGTCCTGGACATAAGTTCTCGGACAAAAAATGTATCAGCAGTCTAAGTAATCGCTACGCAATAGCTAGTAAGTATGTATAATTATGCCCTGCGACAAAATCTGGTTGAAATACGACGGATTGATAATGTAAATTCTGGTTTGATGAACAGAATTTAGTTCAACGGTTGCTGTAGGTTATAACTATATCTGATGAAAATGTATCATTTTTTGAATTTCCACAATTTACCATTTCATTATTATAGTGCTTACCAAAATAATAAAACACAACAAAAAAATATTACCGACTTCAAAAATGAATCCACGCAACTCAAAAGCAGAAAATAATATAGAATTACAAAAAAAAAAATTAAATTGGCGCCATGAAATCCTGAAATAGTAGTTTCTTTGTTTATTTATATTTTTTTTACATTTTTGAAGCCGGTAATATTTTTTTGAAAAGTTTTTTATTTCTCACTTTTTAGTGGGTTGGTTTGTAATTCACTTAAGTAGCATTAGGTTTATGCCAACGGCATAAATCCTTTTACAAAATATTGCTTTCCCCGATGCAGGACCGTTAATTGTTGAGGAGTTCACATGATAGTTCACCAGCAGCTCTATTACATTATCTTATAATACTACTAAGCATGACGATAATAAAGTGCTACTCAATTTAAAGTAGTTGAATCGCAAACCGTGAAAAATTTAATAGTTCCGCTAGTCTTTTGTGGTTTTCATCCTAAGTTTCACTTCACCAATTAGTGCTTTTTGGGAGTAAATGAACGAATCACTATGAAATATACCTAAATCACTGTAGGTGTGTCTTTAATATTTGAAGAGTTCTCTCGATTTCTCCAGGATTCCATCATCAGATCGTGATCTGATGACAATGGGACTAACTTTGAAGTGGTTCCATATTTTGGGTTGCAAAATTTTTTTGTCATAATTAATATATGTCATAATTAGAATAATTTTATTTGCACTAATAGGCGTTACGCATAACATTATATCGCATTAATATTTACGCATAATTTTGTTACACATAACGACTATTGGCATAAGGATTGGAAAGCATACTATTTTATAGCATAATGTTACACACCCATAACGTTATTTGTGCATAATGCTACATGGCATAACAACAATGCTATACGAATTATACCTAAATGTAGTTTTCGACTTATTACCGAACTAACAGCCAAAATGCATATGGAAAAGGTTATTGTTAATTAGTGTAAAAAATAAACACATTAGCGGCTTAGGGGTGGCCAAGGGCCATCGCCGCCGCACCTTAACCTACTGTCACAATTTCGAAGGAAATAGTAGGTACATCCTTTTCGGGGTTCCGTAGCCAAAATTGCTAAAAGGTTCTCTTATAGTTTCGTCATGTAAGTCCGTCTGACTATCTGTATGTCTGTCTGCCCGTATTGCACCGGCATTTTACTTAAAAACAAAACATGAATGTATGGTACATCATTCGACAGGAACATGGACATCATTCGGAAAAACACTTTAAGGTTTCTACGAAACTTTTTTTGTAAATAATTGCTAATTGAAAATAAAAAATATTTTTTATTAAAAAGTTTATCTCTTTATCTTTTAAACCATATGGCCAAAGAATATGAAGAGAATTACAAAAGTACCGCTTAATAAATACATGATTGGATATACCGTTTTTGAGTTATTGCCAAAAATCTGCACTTAACAAAAGAACGTAAGTCCCATGGGGATACACTCTTCTGCTGGTACACTCTTTGATATGGTGTGTAGTAATTGTTTTTAATCTTTCGCGATTTAAACACATATTAGAATATTATCGGGACTTAATCGCTTGAAATATTTAAAGGTTTACGAACCTTTTATTTACCCGACGTTTCAATCGCATTGCAGCGATCGTGGTACCCGAATCAAACCTTACACTGGGCATAGTCCGACATGCTCTTAATAGTTTTACCGTTATACCTAATAGCTATTATAAGGATAAAAAATATGTGTTACAACTTAAAGCGATTCAAAGTTAGACCAAATGAAAATAGTCTAAACGATATTTATGCATACTAAAACATGATGCCAAAGTATCAGTATGTCAAACTATTACTATGCCTTTAACAGTTATGCCAAAGTTGCTATGCGAAAGTATTTGAGGGTAAAAAAATGTGAATAAAGGGGATCCCCGGAAGTATACCCTTACAAACACAAAAAGGTAAGAAACACACACAAAAAAAAACAACGGATTGCACTCAGGAAGTGCCGGCAGAAGTGAAAACTGGAACATTAACGTTGTGCATTTTTGAATATTTTGGAATGGTTAGAGAATAATTTCGCTCGAATTGCTTTATTTATCAGTATAAGAGTAAAAATACAATATTCATCTATTGTGCTATCGTACACAAACATGACAATTTATATTACATAAAAAAATAACACTTCAGAACCATTACAATTATTTTACATTAAAAAGCTTAACCTCTCAGAAAAGCGCGGCCTACTCTCCCTCCGTCTTACGAATTTTCGATCAGGTCACGTGTTCTGACGTGAGTTTCACATTTTTACCGATCCCAAAAAAGTGCACAACGCCGCTAAAAAAAAACCACATACAGTCGAATTGAAAACTACTTACTTTTTGAAGTCGGTTGATATATAACACTATAATTAATTTTCAAGGAGCCTCTTTAATAAAATAAGTTAGATTGATGGATAGTCATGATTATAAACTTGTGAAATAGGTGATCAATCATTGCTGTAACCTAGAAAAACCTATTTACTTCAATAAAAATATTTATTAAAGTATTTAGCTTTGTATATTTATGTAATCGACCTTTGACCAAAAGTTTGAAACGGAACCAGAAACAAATTTCTTATTATTTCACACTGATTATATTATTTAGTTTCGATGATTTCTAATAGAATTCAATCAGCATATTATTAAATTGGAGTGTAGATAAGGTGTTATTATTTAACTGTCATAATTTGATTTTGTCGAAGTGAACTTTTACTTGGAATTTGTTTAGAAGTGTCCAACGTTAACCCAACACCTGGTCTGGTCGGGTAATCATCTCTTTATGATGGAGGGACGTAACACATACTCTTCCACTGATGTATTGGAATTAATAAAGCTCCTTTCTCTCTAACAACAAAAACTGACAACTGTATAACATGTACGTTCCTACATATTACATGTAATCTATTTGGTATTTAGTATAACTTTTTTCGTCGTCAGTCTAAATCTACAGAATACAATAAGTACTTGTACTCTATAGACTATCTTTTTCTCTCTTCTCGTTTACTAGGTCCTTATTCATGTTCTTTTTTTCTATTGTTCTTTCTTTACCAAGTCCAAGCCCGTGGGAACTGTCAAAATCTTGTCATAATGGTAAATAGAGAGCTGTGCTTAGAAATGCACGGCGGACATCTTTGAGCGCACCGTGCTTGCACCAGTTCGCACCGGCTTACCGCGAAAATGGAAAAATAGAACGTGATTAAGGACCCTGAGAACAAATAGACATCCGCACAAATATTTCATTATTTATTCAAAAAACACATAATAACGGTTGGTTCAACGCCTACTATTATCGAGGATAGAATACCAATATTGGATTATGGCTCCGTAATACGAATATTAACAGTGAATAATTTACCGCTACGTTCATGTTTTAATCGTTTTTATACACAAACGTGGTTTTCAAAAGCGTAATTACCTACACTAGCATACTTAATATTTTGTTTCATTTGATTAAATTAATAGGGTATGTTATAATCTGAATGTTTTCATTATCTACTAGGTATATGTGCTTTCATTTATTGTTAATGAAAATATTACCATTAATAATTCATTGCTGGAAATAAGCTTCTGAATAGGTACAATATATGGCCTATTGGTAACTCAGGGAAATTAGGTGGTTGACAAAAGTTTTTTTTTTTAAAATGACTCCCGCTGTTAGGTGAGCCCTGTGTCGCGGGGGACTTTACAAACATATAAGTCACGGACAGAATGAAGGTAAACCCAGACTCGAAACAACAATTTGTGGATCACACAAAGTGGTGTCCCGTGTGGGAATCTAACCCACGACCTCCTGCGTAGCAGTCGGACAAACTCCCACCGCACTATAGAGGCAGTCAGTTTTAAATAGTAGGTAAGTATATTATTTCGAGATTAGCTCGAACCGATATAGTTCGAGCGCAACTACGCAGAAAATCAAGCTCAGCTTCATAGATTTTTCGTTAATGAAATTGAAAACGATAGGCAGAAATAAAAATGGAATAAGTTTGCCCTTTCCTTCTCAAGTTTATTTTTAGTTAATGGATTCCATCTTAGTAAGAAATAACTTAGGGACGAACGGACGGACAAAAGAGACTATAATGGTTCTGTTTCGACATTTTGTCCTTAAAAATTTTGTCGCCACTCTCTTTAAAACATGGCCCACACAAAACAATACATTATTTTATGTGGATTAAACAATATCACACAACTTATACCTCACCATTGCAGGTCTTTAATCATATAAGTTAACAAACCTACCTGTTCAATCTACTCGTAAAATACCTTGACCCTTAAGTCACGTACTATAATACCGTCTTTAGAACGAGCTAAGATTCCTCACGAATATGATATTAAGATATTTATAGACGCTGCTCCTGGTAGTTAAGCCATGCCATTCGCATAACTGAGAATGTTGGCACAGGGCGGTCTGCGGTCAGCCCCAACTCCGCAGCCATTTTACAAGTGGTTGTTTGGGTGTTATCCTCAGAATGTCGGATTGTACACATCTTGTAATTAATAATCGCTGAGATGCTTCAATTTATTGTGAGATAGGTAAGTATTTAAAACAATTGAGAAATCGGTGATGATGATGATGTAGTAGCAGCAATACCTGGCCGCTTTGAGAGACACCTACGTCCAGTAGTAAACAGGGACAAGTTGATTGATCGGTTGATTGGTTAGTTAAATGACTCAATGTCAACCAACTAAAGTATTCACGAAAAACTAACAGGTTACTTTTGATACTGATCTTATAAAATCGCATAAGATCGTCTTAAATGGTAATGAGTTTTATACTTTTATGACTAACATTAAAGTGTAAATACTACATTTGTTTTCATTTAAAATGATAAATCATATTGAAATGATAGACTAAAAGAATACCTACTCCATTTATTAAAGAACAGGTGTTAGCTGCACCCAAACAACATTAATGTAATCTCTCACACATTTCACGCAAAATATATTACATTTCACAAGATAAAATCCCGAGCTTTCATAACAAACACATTACGTGCAAAACTTGTTAGGCGCTCACAAAAAGTAAGAAAAACACTGTCTAAGTATGTACTTGGAATTGTAGCGGGAGAAAGAAGCTAGGTCATTAATGCACCCTCTACGTCACCCCACGTTCAGATAAGTAAGTAAAACAACTTTATTTGATGTTCGCGTCAGTGGCCGACGCGTCCTGACACCGGAGGGGACACACCGACACACAGAAGTGATAAAATACCTCGCGTACTTGCACAAAATTACAGGACCCCACATTTGCGTGCCAGACTGAATTTAGAATCGTATGCTGTTTTACTTTAAAGGAATCTCTGTACTCGTATTTTGACTTACTTTGCCTTTGATGTTTATGAAGCCTAATTTGAATTCTGATTCTAAAAGTGCTTCGGTATTTATAAAACAAGACTCATAAAAACCTAGAAAGAATTAACATTTGTAGAGATTCTTTCAAGCAGAACAGTTTATGCACATTAACAGAAATACGAACAATATAACGACCTCTTGCGCCAGCAAATGGATCGTTCGCTCGATAGCCTATTTCCATCCAAACCGTTCTGCATAGAGACAATAGTTCTTAAAGCGGCACTTACTTAAAACGTCCCATTTAGTTCCACAAAGGAACTTTACGATTGCACTTTCTACAATATGAGTTTGTGACTTGTCATTAAGTAATTTTTTTACAACACGAATAAGTAAATATATTGTTTTGAAAATGTGAGGCTTAACATTCTTCTAAAATACTGCTTAGTAACTGTATTTTGCCTTGTTAAACTATACATTACCTAGAGTGTTTTTTTTTTCAAATACTCTTTAAGCGGTGTAATTTATATACAATAACAATTGCTTAAAAAGAAACGATACATATAGTATTTTTTTTATTAAACCTTAAAAATCGCTACATTCACATAATGCACTTGTAGGAATACGCAACTTCTTGTTTACCTATAAATTCGATTCAAGTAGGTAGGTATCCGTTCGAATGCTTAATATAAACCATCTAAACAAATCTGAGTAATTGTCATATTACTAGTGTAAGCTCTAACAGTATATTGCGTACCATTTAGATTTTTAAACAAATCAACTAAAACACATTTTTGTGACCTAAAACGGCCCAATGAAAACCAATTCACCCAATTCAAAATGTATCCTCTTGTATAAACTGACAGCATGCCCAATCTAAAGCTCATCTGAACAAAAAAAAACGTCAAAAAACGTTTGAATGCGGGAATGGAATAGGCACATGAATTACATAATTTACACGCGGATGTCAGTGTACAGTCCCAATCACTTTTCAACAGGGGCCACCGCGTGCGGCCGCCAGATGGCGCTCTGAAATCCGCGGTAATCCCGAATTTATTATCTGTTTGCAACCATTTGCCGTTGCGATGCAATCCAACGAATTCCACGAGTAAAATGTATGTGAACGAATTCGCACCGATACTGCATTGAAAAGCGGTTAAAATCCCGCATAGAATGTAGCGCAAGATTCCAAAATATTCGCTATTCACACTCCCTCGTCAAACATTTTAATGATTTTATTTTCAAATAATAAAAATATTTTTTGACGTTATCTATAAAAATATAATATGTTAAAGTAATTTATATACGTTATAAAAGTAAATTCTTTTACCGATGACATTATATATAAGTAGCAACATAATTTATGTTTTTTAAAATCTAATTTGAAGTTAACAAAATAAGTGTAATTTTACATTATCTCGAAAACTTTAATAAGGAACAGCTGATCCAGTAAATTTTGTTTTGTGTATTTGTACTATCTAAAATAGAAAAGAATTGTTTCGACGTTTGAGCTGTTCTATTGAGTTACGTATCCCTTTTTTTAAAACCACCCGTGTTTGAGTTTTAGCAAGACTATTGAATAACATTTTGATTTTTATACAGGGTGATTGGTAATACGCTAATAAACTCCCGCTCGTGGCTTCTTTACATTATTCCAAACAACTTTGTAATTTCAGATCAGAGAAATATTTAATACTAGCTAACCCGCGCAACTTACATTTTACCCTTGGACTTTTTCCATTGCTGCTCCGCTCCTATTGGTCGCAGCGTGTTATATAGCCTATAGTCTTCTTCGATAAATTGGCTGTCCTAACAGTAAAATAATAATATAATAATATCTTAGGACAACTCACACAACGCTATCCTTTCCCAAACTAAGCAGAACTTGTACTATGGAAACCAGACATCTGATAAACATACATAAATATTTCTTAATACATATATATTATAGATAAATAGAATATTTAATATATATATATGTATATATATTTACTGAGATTATCGTAATCATATAAACAAACAAACTCTTCAGCTTTTTATTATTAGTATAGATTTTAACCCTAATCAGCTACCGTTTGTATTTGGAGTTATAACCTTAACTACCTATGGACTATTTTACTGCAGTAAAATCGTTGTTTATTATGAGGTTTACGCCCTAAACTTGTCACAAAACAATTATTTTACTCCGGGGTCTCACAGATCTCGGAGTAAAATCACTTTGGCGAAAGTAAGTGGTAGGTGGTTAAGGGTTAATACGTAATTTATTTTCATATCTGACAGTATAAAGGTATTTGGTGTAATGAAGCGGCGGTAGCCTAATGGATAAGGCATCGGTCTCGCAATCGTGAGGTCGCGGTTTCGAATCCTACCCATTATAGTACCGATGTGAACCCGCTCCTAACACAAGTCTTTGAGCTTAGCTGGAGGGGTTAACAAGATTACTAGTAATGTGGGACTCAATCCCACATTGCTAGTTATCTTTAAAAAAAAAGCCACGAGTGGGAGGTTATTAGTTAAATACAAATTATCCTGTTGCTTGTGCCAATGCTAACAGACAATTCAGTATACTTTCCTTCCCCCTTCTCTTATTTACTACGTACATGATAACCTTAACTTAAATACATAACACCAAATACGTCCTAAAACTGATATTTATCAGTATCATTCAACAGTAAGTGTGCCAAGTGAGGTTTTAATGACCTGCATCGAGCCCGACACAGATGTGGCTGCAAATCCGTGGTAAGCCGGGACTTAGTTCACACTGTTCGTGTAATCACGCCAGTTGAATTATCGTTCGTTTTAAATACAATTGTTGCGTGTTGTGTGATACGGCTTTAGACGAGCTGGGTATATAACTGATATATGCAGCATAAGTTGATATATAAAACTGCCAAGGCCTACATTTTGCGTAGATATACAATGGGATAATATTAATAAATATCATGGGACAACTCACACACGGTCATCTGATCCAAAACTAGGCAGAGCCTGTAACTACAATAAAAACCAGACAACTGATAAACACACATATATATTTGTAAATTCATACAAATTGTCAATAAATTAGATACACCTTCAAGTTACAGATAACAGAGTCACGGAAAGAAGCCTATCGAATAAACTAAATCCTAATCCAGCCTTGATTAGCTATAGTGTAGGTATAGCTTTACCATTATTTATAACAACTTCCATTTCTTGTCTTTTCGTTATTTCGTTTTTCATTTATCGCCTTTAATCTTCTACAAATACAATAATTGCATTTTTTTTTAAAATAGAAAAACCAGAAATCAAACCCGAGACTTCCGTAGCCAAACCTTGGCCGGAATCGAACCACCTATCTGGACTATGTTACTAGACCTCAAATTTTTCTATCCCTTGATGCTCGCGAGTTGGGCCCTCGCATGCACCATCTAGCTGGTAGTTAAAGAACTATCACGGCTTTTGTTATTGCTTCGTTACAGAGAGCATATTATCAAAATTATGATGTCGCAGGCCGAATATAGAAGTAATTTTTATAGGCATTTCTTGCCAATTACTTTACAAATACAATAATTGCATTTTTGAAAAGAAAGAAAACTTCGAAGTCCCGACCTATATATAGTTATAACTACGTATATAATATATTCTTAGGTATATAAATATTTATGTATATATTGCCACAATATTGACGTCATACATTGTTTGTATATATTCATGTACGAACAATGAATGACGTCAATATTGTAGCAATTCGGGAGTACACAGCAATAAATCTTAGCAAACACTAAACCAGAAATGATCTATAGACTTACTTTTGAATTGTCCTTTCCTGAAAGCCAATATACATCACACGAAGATAAATAAAGACATAGTGCTTTTGATATAAGCTTGTGGGCAGTTATGAGTATTTCAAAAGCAATTTGAAGTAAGATTTCTAGTGAAATACATTGAATATTAATCAGTTTAACTTTAAACGTTGGTAGGAAATCTTAAACACGCAAACGCACCATCAAAATAAGTTTACTTTAAAAGAGATATGACGTTTTAGAACTGTATATGACATTAGTGTCTAATATGAAAAAAAAAGTACTTTCTTGAACAAATTCAATAACAGATTCAAATACAATATAGCAAACAAACAAACAGATAAAGAAATCTACTCGGAAGAAGCCGCGGGCAAAGGTTAACAAAATTATAAATCCGAAGGTAGCTTGTATGTTTGTTATATTTTTACAGCTAAGCTGCTTTACGGCTAAACCGATGTACCTCCAGATTTTATGAAATTTCGTATGGAGGCTGCTTAAGCCACGAAGAAGGATTTTTATAAATCCTCTCTGACGAATACAAGACAAAAAGCTTGTAGAAAATAAAACAAATCTTGAAGCAGGTTTACAGCATGGAGATAATATGTGGATACTACTATACTGTTTACAGTTATTGCAACAACTATATTGCAACAAATGTGAGTCATTTTAAATTTTAATCAACAGATATTTACGTACAGTTTTATCTTTATTAAAATATCAGCATCGCATTTTTAGCGGCGATGCATCTGCTATCCGAGTCCCTTATTCCCGATATTACTCGTACCTGGAGAGATGCAGTAATCCAACACCTGAGACTGTCCTGGGATTAAAATGAAGCGAACGGCATGAACTCTACTGACTGTATAATAAATTGGTTTCAGTAAAATTGTTATAATGTATGCAA
Source organism: Herminia tarsipennalis (assembly GCA_945859575.2). Lineage (NCBI taxonomy): Eukaryota > Metazoa > Arthropoda > Insecta > Lepidoptera > Erebidae > Herminia > Herminia tarsipennalis. Next base: position 20,225,666 of record OX243836.2, read on the forward strand.
ATACTCAAAGAACCCATATAATTTGCAAATGTAATGGATTTTATACATTATATAAAGGAGACTTGAAGCATAAGTTTTAAAACAGTAGGTAAGTATATTTTTAAAAATAATTTTACAACTTATAACAATCACTAGCTACGTTATGATTGATTTTGATAGCCTATATGCTATTCTAGATTATAATCCATCTCTTTGGGTCAAATTTCACCTTAATCGGTTCAACTGTTCTTACGTGGTTGTGTGTATGGTTGGTTGTTTGATATATTCATTTTACTACATTCATAAAACTATCTCATATAGTTATATTTGTAGTAAATGTGTTATCTGATCTGTTGATCTAGTTGTTCACGACCCTGACTGCCAAGCTAGAGGTTATGGGTTCGACTTACTCCCAGCATATTCTTCTGTGAGATGAGCAAGATTGTTTATTCTGTGTCTGGGTAGAAATATATAAGTATGTTTATCAAATCTAAGTAAAAGCGGCGGTAGCCTAATGGCTAAGGCATCTGTCTAGGAAACGTGAGGCCGCTTACTCGAATCCTACCCATTATACTACCGATTTGAACCCACTCCTAACACAAACCATTGAGCTTAGTTGGAGGGATTAACAGGATTGCTAGTAATGTGGGAGCACAATCTTAAATATATCTTTAAAAAAAAGTGTGATTCCTAAAAAAAATTATAGTACAGATTCTGCCTAGTTTGTTGAACATGTGATGTATTTTACAAGATATTTATTACAATCCTCTTTTCTTCTATTGATATCTATAGAGCGTCTAGTACGCCTATATTGTTACTTAACTGAAATAGATACTGAAACCGTTGATCTTTCCAATAACATTAAATATTCGGTCAACGTATTTATTTGTTCATGGACTTATTAACGTTTGGACAATTTCAACAAATCTCTAAATTATATATTGGAAAGACAAAACTCGTAAAATGTGTAGTACCTACTACAAATATCCGTAGTAAGTACTTATCTCTGATTTACTTATATAATATACTCAAAAACGTAGCACCGTAGTGCTACGTGCTACGTTTTTGCGACTTTAGGTCAAAACCGTTCAACATTTGGCTTAAGGCGCAGCGGGTAAAATAACTCTTGCTCAGTTATGTAGATATATGAATTGTCAAGATCATTCTCACAAAGTAAGTTGTGGAGTTTCAATCAGTAACAACTAATGTCACACTGTTTACAAATCACCTTTCCTTATGGTGTGTTTACACGCACGGTTTCTGGCCCGTGCTTGCAGGGCTGCTTGCCAGACTGCGCGTCTGGCAAGCAGCCCTGCAAGCACGGGCTAGAAACCAGCCGTTCACATTCACGCCTATTCACATCTCGCGTTCGTGTTCGTGCCCGTTGAATGTCGCTTTGAATGCGAGCTTGTGAACCCACCATTATAATTTAGAGTCAGAAATGATTTCATACCAAATGTCTACAACGTTTTTATTATAATGATCACAGATGTTAATTTTCCGATCCTTTGTCATTGTGACAGGAAAAATTCAATGTAGCACGGATAATATGAATATAGGCATTAGAAATTCTAAATTCCATTCCACCGCCATATTTCTCAGTTATATTACCGTCATTTTCATTTTCCACCTTAAAAATGCTCGCTGGGCTTGAATAGTGAAAGTTACAAAAGGACCTCCTAAAGAAAACATGGAATTTCTTTGACCTCCGAAAATTCAAAATTATTCTCTCAGAAAAAGAAAAGATGAAAAGAAAAAAATTGAATTACTACACGAAGTTGAAATCTCTGTGATGTTTGTTTGTGGCAATAGAAAAAAAAGTGAATGCATTACATTTCCCACCCCTTATAAAGGTGTCTCACATACAAAGGTGAATTTCCTGGACCCTCCGCCTGCACTACTCATGAATATTTTAGTGACGTTCTTACGATACGTAAAGTGGTGAATATGCTCTCAAGATAATATCGCACGTTTTTACCAACTGACGTACTCTTCCTGGTTATGAAGCCTGAATACCTATTCAACAAAATCAAATAAGCCTTCTGCTTACGGCTTCCAACGCATTTGTGTTTGAAAAGGAAACTGAATACGTAAAGCTGGGAATGTGAATCTTGATTTTTTCAACTCAACTTTCTGTTCATGATTTGAAGTAATAACATTACTTTTATGAAATGAAATTTGATTTAGTCTCGATCAGTGTCTCAACACTTCCATTATTGAAGGATTTGTTCGGTTAGTAGGTTTAGGCAAATAAATTGCGTTTTTATAAGAAACGTGTTCGCTACACTTTTTACGACTAACTCAAAAGTCTTCTGTTATAAGTTTTACGCTTGTATCTATGTGTGGCATAGTAGGGCTCTACCCACTTGAAAGAGCCTACCATAATGCGGTTTCCTTTGTAATAGAGCTACTTAGTATAATTTGTGACAGCTTGTTCTTAGTTTTAGATGTTTCTTTATTGTTCACACATTATTTCTAATCTTCTCACTTATCTACTGTCTTATCTTTCTTTAGGTATTTTAATTATGTGTTATCTATGGAGCTCGGTTATCATGCCTGGAATATAACTAGCCCTATAGTTGATTAGAATGTCCCAATAGACATTGTGTATGTATTTTCCCAAGGATGTCTTTGTCTTGCGATGCTACTTAAGCTCTCATAAGTAGGTTAACTATATTGGATTTTCATTCTCATGCAAATACTGTTAGCTACGCACATATACATGTTCAGCAGATTTGTACAAGGAATCTGTTCAAATATAGATAGGTTACGGAGTGTATATTTGTTATACTGACAAATATCTACATTGAAGATGCTGCCGTTGAAATATACAAATTCTATTTCTGCTTATTCTTGAGATAGCTTAGTCGTGTATATCAAATGAAGCTTGTAATTTGAAGAAGATTATTACGATGGTTTAATTGTGTAAGTGGTTATTACACTAGAGAATGCCAACCTGAGCTCCAAATTATAAGGCGAAGCAATATTTTGAATCCTTTTTAAAGAATATTGCATGTGAGATTTCATATACCTGACTGTATGAGAAGAAATGCAGTGTGTACCACAATACTTTTTTAAATCTAAAATACATAACAATAATAATATCTTGGGACAACTCACACAAAGCTATCTGATCCCAAACTAAGCAGAGCTTGTACTATGGAAACCAGACAACCGATAAACATACTTATATATTTCTAAATACATACATATTATAGATAAATAACACCCAGACAGAATAAGCCATCGTGCTCATCACACAAAGTTTTATCCTGGGTGGGGATCGAACCCACGACCTCTTGCGTATCAGTCGGATACACTCCCACCGCACCACAGAGGCAGTCTGAATGCTTTGTTTCCGTTCTTACCCACATCAGGGAGTAGGTACCAATCTATACCACTCCTTGACAAGAGAGTCGTATTACACCTAGTAACTATAATTACTTCAATGCTAACTGAAATGCCTATAGCTTCTAAAGATAGTTTTCTTAACATGATTAGTTCTATCCTAAGATAACCTTCAATTAAACTTAGGTATTGTATTTGAGATAATGAATTATCAAACTTAATGATACAACCTTGGAGAATGAAGGACGTGGGCGCTGTCAAAGGTTACTCTAATAATAAGTCATAAAGTAAGACAGTTGCAGACAAATAAAATAAATCCTTATATCTATTTTGCAATTCTTGTTTGAATCATACAACAAAATTTTTAAGTAAGTACCTATTGTTGCTTGCATTCAAGTTTTTTTTTAACCTGAAACGGGGCCGGAACTTTTGCCGTATGCCAGACCTTTGGGGCAAAAGCATCGCCAACTGTACTCCATAAAATAGCCAGCGGTAACGAGGTAGACCTTGTTGCACATGGTGGAAAAGATGGTTGGCTTCGAAAAAGATGGATAAGCAACGTTGCCACTATCGATTCATAGACAGGTAACCATATTCGAAATATGTCACAACTCCCCGTGTCTTGAAGAGCTTAATAAGCCTGTATAGGACGGCTCATACAAAGTGGCCAGTAAACTGGAATAATCACCTTGAAGTGACTGCACTTTAAGGTGATTATTTCAGTGTTTTTTGTAAAAATGTTGATGCTTATCAAACCACCCGCTTAGGAACACATTTACCCGTTATCTAGATAACAATTAAATTCACAACGCATAGTCAGAATTCCGCGACATTTTTCAAATTCAACGTCACCGTGAATTGCCAAACTTGCAATCGTTCTCGCCACCGCCACCGTGGTGAATCCTTATGTTAATAATATACATATAATGTTTCATACAAAAGGTTAATAAAACTTTTATTTTATTATACATGTTGCCGATTTAGTCAGTCAAATCCTTGCAGTGGTATGATCAAACCATGATATTTGAAAACCAAGTACCATATTTTTTTCTTTATAAAATGTTAATCAAAATTCGAATCCGAAGCTTCAACCAGTGACAACGGTTACCGCACTTCAATGTGTGACCTTGTACTTTACTAAGTTTTTTTATTTATATGTTTAAAAGTGTAATTTATAATTAAAAATAAATAAAGAGAATAATAATAATTTTCTTAAGCCTTTAATCTAATAACAAATAATTACTATTTATATGTGAAGCACTGCCACTTACCTCACACCTAGTTGAATATCTGGCAGCAGTGATTCACATACAAACAGTCGAGTCTGATTGCTATACACCTCTGAACACTATTGGAGCTGGCCCACACCCGGCGCACCAGGGAAGCGCATCTTTTTCTCATAGTCGAGAAAAAGCAATAGACACGAGCTTCGACAAATATCCCTGACGCGCTACTGCCTGTCAGCATCCTAAACGTGTTATTAAATTGAACGCGAAGAAAGAAAGTTCTAATTTTTAAAAATAAAATTCATAATTCCTGTGTTTACCACTACGATTACGACCATGGGTTTTTGTCATTTAAATAATCATCTATACAATAATAAGCTTTCTGAGGTCATTCTTAATTTTAGATTTGAATGAATCAAATGGTAAATTCTGAATATGAACAGGTAGCTTATTGTAAAAACGATAACCAAGTCCCTTAAATGAGTTATGAACCATTTGCAGACGTAGGTAGGTAAGGAACACACAATCTATTGTATATAATAATCATTTGTGACGTTAATATAGAACTACTTTACAATATAACGAATTTAAATATAAAGTCACGCACCTAATCTATCTCGTGTCAGATATACCTTTCATCGGAATATGAGAGTGAGTGAAAAGAGCACTTGTGTTTGTGCGCTCGCTTTTCACTCACTCTCACTCGGACAGACGCGTCCAATATAGTATGAAATATCCAGTTTTATTTTGTGATCTAAATGGGTAAAATTTATCCTCAAAAGCATACTTCGTGGTATAATAATTACTGCAATTAAACAATTAAGCTCGACAAATGTTAGTCGAACAGTTTTTATTCTCTTTGCTCTTGTAATATTTCTCGCTAATACCTCGTTCGGTAACCAAGCTTTTGTTGAGAAATCTTTTTAAATAGGTATTACAGTGTTTTATTGGGTAATTGAAACTGTAGCTACCAACCACATTCACATGAGGGTTATAGATTTATGGCTATGTAAATAGCCATAAATACAATATTAGTCAATTTTGAATATCAGAGAAATCAGAGAGATAAGATCAGAGAATTTAGAGATGCTAACATTCTAAATATAGTTCTATTAAAGAAGTACTAACCTACAGTTGTTTATGTTGTATTTAATATGAAACACACTTTTTAAAGCTAACATCATTGTTAGCTTAGCATATGTTTAAATGTATTACAACAGTAAGAAAGTAATACCTACAGATATATTGTACTAATTTGTAATATTAACTTAATGTTTCACTATGTACCTTCTTATTTCATGTTGTGGTTACATTGTATCTACCTATAAGTAACAGTCGATGTGCATTATTTGTACATCACTATAGTATTGGTTTTTTCAATTTTAAAGTATTAAAAGTCAGCCGGTTTAAATTATAATGTTTGAATGTCGACCACTTATTTAAAATGATGTTTGATAGGACAGATAGGTATAAAAGGCAGTGACAACCTGTCATAATCTTCATGCCCCTACTGTTGTCAGCTGAAAACAGTACGATTTGTCTGATTGTTGATTCTATTTGTGGTATATTATTGTAAATGTAATGTAATGTTGTATGTATTGATAGATAACCAGATATTGTAATATGATTGTCTTGTATGTATTGTGTATTATATTTATAAACTTCTCTACTACTACTATCATATCTACTGAAGAGCAGCCTTCAGTAGATATGATAATATATTTGAATGGTCTTGTTAATCTATATTAATATTATAAAGCTAAAGAGTTTGTTTTTGTTGGATAGCTCATTTATCGGCTTTATATCATCACGCTACGACCAACTACGCTAGGAGCGGAGCAGCAATGAAAAATATTGCAAAAACATTTTTTATTAATTTTTCAATACTTTTTCAAAATTTTTCATAAAATTAACGCATATGCGCGGGTCAGCTAGTTAGTTATGTAACTGAATTAACCTTGAAGCCTATGTTGTCCTAAATGTTACAGGGAAAATGATTATAAAATCTGAATTATGTTTAACAATATATAATACTTACTTGTCCTTCATTGATTTGTATTATTTAAACCCCTTGATCAATCTAAACCGACTTATATTTACATTACAGTCGTACAGTAGGTTAATTATATCTGAGGCATTAGATAATCAAGTAACTGCTTTATTATATCCTGACATAGCAGTTCTACAATTAACTGTAGCTGAGCTAGTCTAAAAGCTTCTTATATTCTGCTAGGTACAACTTGCTAAGTCGTAATAATCTAACAAGGGCATTAACCATATTGCCAACGTTTTGTATTATAACCTCAAGAATAGGAGTATGTTATTATTAGTAGATTTGAATGCGGATTTTATATTGTACCTTTATGAAATATATGTTTCGATTCAGTCATTTGAAGAGAGTTATTACTTATCTTGCGTTTTAGAGGTTTTTTAAAGTGCACTCTTTCCTGTGGACTTTTGCTTGTTGACATGTGCGCACAGCTACCATAATCAGCGAAGCGAGCCCTAATACTATCCCACAATGTATGCACTTTTGTAGTAGCATTTACTGAGAAACTATCACACTTTCCGGTTTGGGCTTTGATATAGTAATTTAAATTGATGTCTAGATGTGTGTATGACATTTAAAAACAATGGGGCTAAAAGCTAATTCTCTTGAAACAACTGCTTTAAAAATTATTACTTGGTAGAAAACTTCGCGAGCCCTCCTAAAGCACCGCTTTTTGAAATGTTGTTGGAACGAAGAATATCCTGTGGATACAGTTAATATTACTATATAGAATACATAGTGGTTCTTAACAAAATCTTCTTGATTTCCCAACGCGCAAGAATATGTAATTTCACATCACTTGATTTACATATCCAATGAAACTAATTACTTATTTATATCAGAGTAAAAGAACGGTATAATGTTCACATACGTTAATTTAGTTCACTATATACCGGCCTGTTTAATTATTCATCTCATTAGAGAAGTTCTAGCGTTCCTTTGTAGGTAGTTGGATCGGGTGCACTGTCGATAGCCTAGTTCCCGGGAAACTTGTACAACTTAGAGAATATGTGTCGTAGCTAACTTATGTCTTGAATTTTAGACTCAAAGATAATGTGTTCGGAGTATTGGGAGTACGCATTGTGCCAGCTTATTGTTTTGGGAACGGTATTGAGCGTCTGCAAATTAATTGGAACCTAATTGCCATGAGTTATGTGGTTGGTTGGTTATTTTGTTTGTAATGTAATAAGTATTAAATATTGACAACTAATAGCGTAACTACTCCTAACCTAACTAACCTTAAAATGTCAGCAGTGCCAGTACAAAATACCAAGAGTACCTACAGAAGATATCCACTTGATTTATTCACATGAACCCACTTGTTTTTGGAGACGGAATCTCGGAGCACCTTTATAATAGCAGTAGTTACAAGGAAATCTGTAAATAATTTTGAATATTATTTAGAATTATTTTTATAATCAAAATTAAGTCTTATTTTAGTAAAATGTTCTATGGACAATATTTAAGGTAGGTACTTTCCCTTCGTGTGGCATACTTTTTGGACAACCTATATGTATATAACATAAAAGCCCATACAAAATGTAACAAGCTGTCCCGCGCAACTTCGTATGCGTCAATTTTCCCCGTTTTTGAAACATTTTTCGTTGCTGCTCCGCTCCTATTGATCCTATAACTTTACTCGATAAATAGGATACCCAACAATTTTTTTTTTTTTAATCCGGCCAGTAGTTCCTGAGATTGTCACGTTCAGACAAACAAACAAATACTTCAGCTTTATAATATTAGTATAGATATTAAATACTACAACATAGGAAAGTAATTACCTGTGTATGTACGTGTGACAAAAAGTTTTGAGAAACTAAAAAACTAATTTCTATGGATAAAATATTTTAAATAAATCTTTTGAAAGCACTCTGTGCCAGCCTCTATACAAAGTCTCATGCGTCTGAACCAATTTTAGAAACATTTTTTCCAGTCCGCCGCAAACACTTTTAGCTGATTTTTTTTAGGGTACAGTCGCTTGTTGCTTATTCCAGGCAAAACTTCTGACAGGCATTTTGTGGTGTACCATTCGGCGTTAATACTGATTTGGTCTCATAATGGAATTAAAACAAGATACTTCGTCAAAGTGAAGAAAGTAACGGTCAAAATTATGCTGGCGCTTCTCGATCGCTTTACTTTCGCAGGCGTTGTTTCTTTTCGAAACAGCCAAACTGTCGACAGACCATTATTTCTGGATCGTATTGATAAATCCAGGATTCTTCACCTGTCACAATGTCGTAAACGCGCCGAGACGAGCCAGCTTCAAAGTTTTGAATCAACGGAGCTTCGGTGAGGTTGTACGGCACCCAGCGCGAAACTATTCTCTTCACGCGAAGGTGCTCGTACAAAATCTCGTGAAGCAATCTGAATCCCACCACCACTCCTTTGTTAATCCCCCAAAGTAAGGCGACCGCGCTTGAACTTGCTATGCCAACGGTAGATGGTTGCTATTGAAGGTCCTTCATTCATAAAAGCCATTTGAAGTCGATCAAATGACTCATCACGTTTTAGGCCTCATTTAAAATCGTAGAAAATCATCGCACGAAAAGGTTCTTGATGCAGATCCGTTCTTAAATGAGACACGACAATTTAATTTGGCTCTCGAAAAAAATGTGGAGGGAAATTCGAAATTCAAATAATCAGAAACATAAATAAATGTTTCTGATTATTTGAATTTCGAATTTCCCTCCACATTTTTTAATAAGATAGAAGAGCAAAATAAGGTGGTATACAGATGTGACAAACTTGTGTTATAGCATATTCTGCCACATGTGGAGTGCAAATATTTAACATTTGAACGTAAATAACAATGATAATAATACAGCATAAATACCCAATCACCAATAAACAAGACAACGCTACTTTGTGGACAATACCTGTCAAAGGTCGCACGAGTTTTTTCTCTCGTTCACGCTTTGCAGTCAATATTTACTTTTTAATTGAATGTAATGGCGCCGTCCTGATCTCTACGACAATGATTATATCCAACCATTAAAAATGTCACTTTGTTTCTTTTAAATAATCATTTTTTTCAAAATTACACCTGCAAGTGACCAGCGCCTTATATATAAAAACTTTTTTCGCGAAACTTTCTGAGTGGCCTGATATATGAAAATATTAAAAAAGACTAACTTATAATTTGTTTTTGTTTTTTTTATTTTTTAAATAGGTATATCATTGTCCAAATTTAATTTTCTCTAAAAACTGACCACTCTCTCAGTAAGCAAAAAACCCTACATAAAACCTTACCTACAAAATATTCAAATCATGGTCTCACCCTACCTCGGCTCTTTGTAGATTAAGCAAACGAGCACCTTTGTCAATGATTGTAACTAGAAGGATTTCAAACCTAACACCTTTAAAATTAAGGGTATAAATGATCGAGAATGAGGGTTAGTTATGCAGATATTAAACCTCCTTTATACTTCGGTATTAGAATGGAACCAGCAGGGGTCGAATTGATCAATCGAGTGTTGATCTCGAACATGATCACAAAAGCGCCTGTGCCAGGCAGGCTCTTCGACGTCCAAATAGTTCATTTGACAATGTACTGCACGATACAAATGTAAATTTCTTTATATACTACAAATAGAGATCAATATTTTAGCTAACATTTTTGTTGGAATAAGGTATTGACCTTAAATTAAAAAAAAAAAAGGTTGTTGCTCAAAGGGAGGAAAAGGCGAGAAAACTAAATAAATATAAATATTATGAAATAATATATATACTACGGGTCTTAATCGCGTGAATAATTTAAGGTAAAATAACTTGTTTATTGCCCGACGTTTCGACCGTATTGCAACGGCCGTGGTCACGGGTAGACTACTAATAATATATTTTTTCATAATGTGTAAAAATCGCAAAAGTTTATCAACAAATATAAAGTAATTATAATGTAAATGGTTAATTCGCTTCATTATTATTTATAAACTAACGCAATTTCGTCTGCTTATTTTTCCCCGTTTTTGCAGCATTTTTTATTAATGCTCATCTCCTATTGGCTTATCTCCTATTGGCTATTGGCCTTCCTCGACAACTGTTGAATTGACTGGCCTGTTGGTCTAGTGGTTAGTGACCCTGACTGCCAAGCCGAAGGTCGTGGGTTCGATCCCCACCCAGGATAAAACTTTGTGTGATGAGCACCATGGTCTGGGTGTTATTTATCTTTAATATGTACGAGTATGTATTTAGAAATATATATGTATGTTTATCAGTTGTCTGATTTCCATAGTACAAGCTCTGCTTAGTTTGGGATCAGATAGCGCTGTGTAAGTTGTCCCAAGATATTATTATTATTATAAATGGGCTATCCAACACTAAGAACATTTTTCAATTCGAACTTGTATTTCCTGAGATAATCGTGTTCTATCAAACAAACAAACTACAGCTTTATAATATTAGTATAAACTGTAAAACACAAATCGAGTGTTACCTCCCTTTTATTCGTTAGTTATACCGATAATGTATACATTATCGGTATAACTGACGAATAAAATGTATTAACTTACCGATTTTTCGCTGCTATTATTTAACATCACTACACATAGCTCGCTAACACATCGCTATACTGAAATCCAAAATTTTCTCGCACCAATAAGCAGCATACAAAGCCCCAGTCTAACTGAAACCCATCACTTTCCACCTACTGGTTTAGTTATCCCAACATGCAAATACCTACAACAACAAAAACATCACTTGGTATGTAACCTTCAATCAATTTAAGCGGCGGCGGTGGCGTCAGAGTTCAGGCGAGCATAACATATCGTCCGTCGGGGACAGACGGACGGACGAACGGACAGCAATGGCGTGACGAGGGGAACGTCACGAACATACCAGTCAATTTTGTTTATAGAACTTTATTTGTTGTATCTATTACAATATGACATGTTGACTTATTGTTTAAGAACTGTGTTGGGAAATAAATCTGTTTACGCGAAAGTGGTTATACATACTTATCTATTTGTTCCTTCTTACGAAATTCATTGTAAGATTGGCTTTTTGCTAGTTGAAGTCTAAGCTAGCTAATGGTCTCATTTTAGAACCCTGTAAATTTAATGTTGGCCTGTTGGTCTAGTGGTTAGTGATCGTGACTGCTAAGCCGGAGGTCGTGAGTTAGATCCCCACACAGGAAAAAACTTTGTGTGATGAGCACGACGGTTCTATAATATGTATTTAGAAATATATAAGTATATTTATCAGTTGTCTGGTTTCCATTGTACAAGCTCTGCTTAGTTTGGGATCAGACGGCATTGTGCGAGTTGTCCCAAGATATTATTATTAATTTTTCATTTCAAATCGCAGTGAATTATAACATACACCCACAGTTCATCTGACTATGTCGCCTTTAATTCAGGGTATTAACAATAAGTAGATATACTCTGAAATCTGTCTAAGTCCCTTAAACTCTAGCTAAAATGCTAATTTCGTATAAAGGCTTACGCTTTTAGTCAACAGTAATTCTAAAAAAACATTCAAAAGTAAATCTATTCATGTACCTATAATCTACTTAACAGACTAGACTTTACAACTGGATTTATTATGAAATGAAATCCTTTTAGTTTAATAATACAAGCACGATTAACCCTTTCAAAGATCTTTTCTATTATTACAGTCAAAAGGATTCATCGAATGTAGTATAATTACAGTTGAAGCAGCTTTCACGGTTCCACAATAGATCGCTCAGAACATTAATCTTAAGGCATTGAAGAGTGCACTGTTCGAGCCCTTTGCATACCCTTCACGAAATCGCAAACCAATTTAGCGTGAAACAGGGGAAGGAGTCGACAGGTCGTCGGGACAAAAGCAAACAAGTTCAATATCGTTGAAAGAACAGTAGGGCTGTGACGTGACAAATGACGTGCAGGTGTCACAGGCGTGTTATCGGCACGCCGCAGCCACAAGACGCCGTGATTGTGAATACCCGTGTACTATGATTAAATGTCGTCTTATTGGTGCAGAATAACTAGTAACCTAGCATAAAGAGTTACCTAGATGCTGCTAAAGTAAAATTAATCTTTAATATTGTACTTATGTAATAGCTATGTAATATCGTGGTAGGATGACTGTTATTGGAACGCGAAGTTGTCTCCCAAAACTGAGAAACTAACTTAACTTCAAAAAGTTTGTTTTGCCTTGTTGCCTTTTCTATTTAAATCCCACTCCTTATAAGTACGACCGAACGTGAACCCATTCAAGCAATTTAGCTTAGTTCTAGAAATTAACCAGATTTCTAGTAGGTACCTACCTAACATGTAACCCACGTTGCTAGTTCTCTTTTGACTCTTTTGACACGAAAAAGTGTCACGGTCTGTCACGGTCCATTACGTTACGTCTGATGACAGGCTAAAAAGTTGTGACCGTCGGGCAAATGCGCCCGGATCCAATAAAGCTGTCACAGGCAGGGTTGTGTATTACAATGTCATCAATGTTTTGGCGATTGCAGCGACATGCGATACAATCGGAAATAAAAAAAATTAAAAACCTTATGACGTTATCACGTTAAAATATCGTCCGTAACCGACTTTACTGACAACCATTTTTTTTGTTAGTAAATGATATCAAAAAGTCTGCTTTAAAACCAATGCAGATAAAAATCAGCTAGAAGGATTGGAAAGGTTTCTTTTCGCAACCTCGTCATTTTGAGGCATGTTATCGGCACGACGCAGACCAGGTGCGCTACGACTAGTGAATATTTCGTGATTAAAGAAAAATACGGCGGAAACGCTTACATCGTCGATATATTCACATATATTTTGAGGCTTGCTTAGATTCTCATACATAATACAGTGCTAAGGTTCAGCTCTCGATTTTAGCAAAGTGATTCTTAGGTGGATAATCCAAACTTCCAAATTATCAAGTCCAAATAATAAAGTAACTCTGTCTGTCTGTTGTGTTTTCTCGTTTAAACCGCTAACTTTAGATGAAATTTGTTATAGATAGAGATAGTTTGAGTCCCTAAGAAGGACACAATTTAGTTTTTATCGCGGTAACAGACCGGTGCGGGCGGAGCCGCGGCCGAAAACAAGTCTTGATATTATAGAATTTCTTAAGCTACGGTTCTTAATCGCGTAAATTATTTATTTTAAGGCTAAATACCCTTGTTTTATTGCCCGACGCTTCGACCGTATTGCAACGGCCGTGGTCACGGGTAGACTGATAACATCACACTATTATTATAAAGGTGAAAGTTTGTGAGTATGTGAGTGTGTATGTTTGTTACTTCTTCACGTCTAAACGGCTGGAGCTATTTTAATAAAATTTGGTATGGAGTTAGCTGACACCCTGGATTAACACATAGGCTAATAAACCGCGGGTAACACCGCGGGGTACAGCTAGTATAATATATTTACGCGATTAAGACCCGAAGCTTATAAAATTGTATAATGTGTACAAATCGCGACAGTTTACGAACATATATAGTCTTGATATATAGATATGTTTAAATTTTAAGAAGATTATTTACAGACAGTCAGCGTTTATATGGTCACTAAAAAAATGAATTTATATAAAATTAACTTTATTTTTTAAAGCCTCAAGCGCGATAGTCGTGGGCTCAGTTTGTCCTCAACACATTAAAGGTAAGAACAAACTGAGCCCAATACCACAATATACTTAAAGGTTTAGTAATTGGACCATTTTTTAAAAGTCCATAATTTGACTAAGTTAAGGCTTAAGGTAAGGACAAACTGAGCCTACTTATACAACGTATACTATGCAATTATACAACGCATATTGACCTCAGACTCATTTCTTCAGGCCTGTAGTGTTGGTCTAGTGCTGGTCTTACGCGCCTCCACCTTACCACGCCGATCTGGATTCGAACGTTGTTTGGGCGCGTGTGATAGCGTTGCGTATGTTTCTGATTCAACTGCAAAAGCGGCGGTAGCCTAATGGCTAAGGTATCGGTCTCGCAATCATGAGGTCGTGGGTTCGAATCCTGCCCATTATACTACCGACGTGAACCCACTTCTAACACAAGCCATAGAGCTTAGCTGGAGGGATTAACAGGTATGCTATAGGCCGACCGCTTAACTCGTATATCGCCTGCGCGGTGAGAAGGGAGCGCGGGGTGATGTTAACGGGTGGGTGAGCGGGGTGCGCGGGAAGTTCTCTGTCCCGCGCACCCCGCTCACCCACCCGTTAACATCACCCCGCGCTCCCTTCTCACCGCGCAGGCGATATACGAGTTAAGCGGTCGGCCTATAGTAATGTGGGACCACAATCCCACATTGCTAGTTATCTTTAAAAAAAAAATACATATTCAAGAGTCTAGATATCATACTGCGTGCATACTATACATACGTGGGCTCAGTTTGTCCTTACTTTAAGCATTTATTAAAAATGTAGACATTTTAAAAATGTTTCAATTACAAAACATCTAAGTATATTCCCAGCCATACATCAATTTGAATTATTCCAAAACTGTTAAGCTCAGATAGCGTAGTTTTGCAGACCCGCGGGCTGACGTCATAAGAGCGATGCGGGCGACTTTCAGTGACAAGTCCTTATCAGTACTGGAACGAGCAGCCTCCTTGTTTGCGATATGTCTGCTATACAAGACAAACTTGCAAAGATAATACTATGGTATAATTCATGTAGATAAAGTGACGTAAATAATAAGATTACCTTTAGTGTTGTGTGTATGTCTTCATCGGATACAAAGTGGATAAATGAAGGGAAATAACAAGGCATAGAACTGAAGTTCTACTAAGCATTTCTATACTGTACTTTTGTAATGGGTCTCTCTTGAGCTTTACACGTTGAACTGCCCCCTAACTAGCTTCATTTTTTCTATTCTATATACAAAGTAAAATGTATTAATTTGACGTTTTCAAACCATAATTAATTTAGTTTTACGAAATAAATATTCATAAGCACCTGTTTGAGTTTGGCCGCGTTCTGGGTCACATCCATGTAATACTTGTTTATTGTTTTTAAACTGTCGCGATTTTTATACTTAAGTGATATATTTCTGGTCTTAATCGCGTGAATTATTTAAAGGTACGAACTTTTTATTTACCCAACGTTTCGATCGAATTGCGCCGATCGTGGTCACGGGTCAGCTTAGTGATGTCTTCGTGAGGCGCGGGTTTTGCAACTACCCTCGCCTGGTCTTGATAATTTTTATACACACTACACTTATAACGTCTTTATACTGAGGTGCGGTGCCGTTACGGCTACGATTGCATTAGCTGATAACAGGGTTCCAAAATGGTGAGAGCCGGTATCCATCTTCTGAGTTGAAATTCTTGTACCAGTAGGTACTATTCCAGGCGATTAAGATCAAGAAGATCTCAATCGTCTAGAATAATTGTGGCGATCGGTGGAAAGTACCTGTGGCTTATGCAATTATATTCAGTGATTTGGTCCTGATTCCAACAAATGCTCAGCTATAGCAGTCCGCTTGTGACCACGGCCGGTGCAACCTGGTCGAAACGTCAAGCAATTTTAAGGTAAATAATGCGATATGTTCCTTTTCCCTTTCTGCGATTGTCCTTTTAGTCTGTCCGATATAGGGACCACCGCAACTGCACTCCACCTTGTACACGCCATGTGATTGAAGCCGAATAACATCCTTTGCCGTTCGTAAAAACTTCGAAACCTTGGAGTGCGGACTATATCCAGTCTTAATGGAGTAATTATTTAATACTGTTCCAATTTTGTCCGTAACTCCTTTGATATACGGCATGAAAGCTGGCACTCTGTCGGCATTTACCTCTGGTTTGCTACTCTTTGGACATTGAAGGTTATGCTTATATCTGTTCCTTCTTAGTACCTCCCGAACGTGTGCAAGTTAACCCTCCAAGTCGAGTAAATAAAAGGTTCGTACTTTTAAATAATTCACCCTTCAATGTTTGTTGACCTGACCCACATTGTCAGTTTATTTCAAATAAAAAATAGAGAAAAGCTCATTTAATAATTTGTTTTAATCAATCATAACTAATAGACTGCGCCACTACAAATGATTTGAAGAGAGATTATTCATTTTAATAACTGGCTGTCTGAGAATGTCATTCACCAGAAGGTATGCAGAGAACTTGTCTCAGTTGTAAAAACTCAAAAATATAAACCTACGTAATACTACCGTAATAATTCTGGCACTTTTTAGAACATTACACCTAAAATAAGATCTGAAAAATCCAGAACAATCCTATTCGAGCAGTCACGTAAAAACAAAGCAGGTAAAAGCGACCCGCAAAATATAAAGATAAAAGTTATTGTACTACAAAAGCCGTTTCTAGAATCTGACACAGCAGCTCTATTTTTAACACACATAAATTTTCTTGTGAAACAAATCACGTTTCTTCCTTGTTCTCTTATCAGTCTGCGGCAAGATAAAACTTTACAGACGGTTGTACGCTACGTTTAGGATAAATTAAATTCCTTCGCGTTGAAGGAATAGTCAAATCGGCGGTGCACCGACACTCGACAGAACTTCGTGAGAATTTTCTGTATGTATTACGTATTTCCTATATCTTGCGGAATATATTAGGGAAAAGAGCGGAAAATTCGTATCGTCGTATCTTGGCACTTACAACGTGTAACAGAAAGGTGTGGTTAGATTCAAGGGTTGCTTTGTGCATTACTAGCTGCCTGCCCCAGCTTTGCACGTGTCATTTTGTAGTATTTTATACCTTGAGTTACATCATTGCAATTTTCGCAAAGACCTTTATTTTTTTGACAGTAAAATTTAACCTTTGTTATTTCCCGATAATGTAACTTTCTAATGGTGAAATAATTTTTAAAATCGGTCCAGTAGTTTTTAAGTTTAATCGTTGCATAAAAAATTGCAATTAATAATATCTTGGGACATCTCACACAACACTATCTGAAGCCAAACTAAGCAGAGCTTGTGCTATGAAAACCAAGACAACATACATACATATTATAGATAAATAACAGTCAGACACAGAATAAACCATCGTACTCATCACACAAAGTTTTATCCTGGGTGAGGATCAAGCCCACGACTTCCTGCTTAGCAGTCAGGGTCACTAACCACTAGACCAGCAGGCCAGTCTTCTAAATCTTTCCTCTTTATAATATTAGTGTAGATTTAGATGATATTGAACGCTTAAAACTATTTTTTTCATATATTTTTTTGCACATTTTAATCACTCGTTAATATTATTAGAAAATGCACTATCAGTTCCTTATTAATGTAATCTAATCTTGCCACGCGGGAGGTGCAGTAAATATGCCATAAACCGTTTGCTGCTCATATTTTTCCAATAATTTCTGTTACATGTTCAAGTTGATAGTTGTTACGATTTGAAGCTTGCTTTACTTGCAAGAGATATTAGTAGGTATGAGTAAGTAGATATAGGTTGTTTTACGTATTGCTTTTGATTTTGCAATGTGACCCGGCTCAACTGTCAAATCTTGCCCTATTTCCGAATTCGCCGCAGCGCATTTTATCTGATAAAAGCTCTTTTGAAATGTCACCTGTAAGATGTGTAAGATTTTTCAATTTGCAGCCTCAGTACTAAAGGAATATTATAGGTGCTCTAAAATCGGTGTACAAAGTTAAATAATTCTAATTAAGTCAAGTTGTGGACGATATGTGCCTCAATAGAAGTGCGATATAATTCGGCGTAAGTGCGAAAATATTATTATGGTCTACAAATGAAGCGACACTAAGCCTCAATGTGCAAGATAAAATGTAAAAAAGTAGTTGTGAATTGGCTCTTACGCTTAACTAAAACAGAAAATATTATAGTTACCGTCAAATAACTTCACATACACACATACAGACGCGCGCGCTCACACGCACGCATGCACACGCACACACACACACACACGCACACGCGCGCGCGCGCGCGCGCACGCACACACACACACACACACACACACACACACACACACATAACGATGAAACATAATCCTTATTATCTTTAAAATCTCTCGGTGTCACTATGTTTTGTACACCTATTGCTGCTAATTTTAATTTCACTGTTAAGCGGAGAGAACCTGGAGACCTGAATATATTATTATTATTATTGTCTATAATTTTATTAAGGAAACATTTACAGAAAAGTATGATTGTTTAGCATTTCGAACTCGAATATTTCTGTTAACTTTTACTTCAGAAAGGAACATCGTCTCAATTTAAAGTTACGTTACATAGTATGCCGCGATACCCACGAGAATTCACATTCTTTTCTCAACCCAAATCCTTGAGGGTTTAGAAAGATATTCTGAACGTGTCTTGTGAACTTCATGACATTGTTTAGAATTTCTAAAATACACGAAATGGCTTTTAAATACAATCTCCGAGTCGAATGTATGTTATTAATACTTTTCTAGGTAATTTCTAAATAAAGTGTACATCTGTCTCGTCAATAATCCTCTGAGGGCTTACGGAGGGATGTAGTTTTCTATATAGACTGTTCATGTGTGACAGGGTAAGAGTTTTAATTTGACAAACAACACGCCAGATGGTAACAAATGGGTAAGATACATTGTTATTTCCTGTAAATACGAGTCACGACAAAATTAAAACAATTTTAAGAAATCCTTTTCGATAGATTCCGGATAAAGACAAGAGTTTTTTTATTATTTTTGAGGTCACGTATGTGCTATAAATAATACAATTTTGAAATTAAATCTGGTCCGGTCCGGCTGATGAAAATCAGCATTTCCTAGAATCCACTAACGAGCTAGCAGCTATGGATCCGCCTGTTGGAGACATTTTTTCGGAGAGATGGCATGTGCCTCAGTAGTGTAAGGTTGACTAAGTATAACAGAATAGTACATTATTGCAAAGGCCGTGAAATAGGCAATTACAGGTCGAGTATGAGTTTGAAGGCCGAGCCGTAGGCGAGAATTTCACTAATATACGAGACAGGCAATTGCAGTTTCCGCCGAGGCATATATAGTGCTTTTCTCAAAAGAATACAGAGAAATAAAACATACTTTTTATTAAACATTTTATTTAATTAATATTAAAAATAATAGGCAATTATTAAAAGAAAACTATTTCACTCTCAGAACCGTTCAAACACATTTTAATTATTAAATTTATATTTATTTGATATGTAGGTAAATAAGAAGTTAAGGTGAATTATCAGCTTTGCCGCCAATAGGTATCTATTTATCATCTGTGTCGAAAGGCATATAAAGGCTATACAGCCACGTGAACGCAATTTATACTAAACAAAGATACTTACTTTGGTATGCCAAGAATGATAAAAGAGATCCAATCAAAGAGTATTTAATAACCCCAGCACGCCGTTTTATTCAACATTGCTGGAGCGTTGTAATGTTCCAAATTCAAAAAACGCTCCTGCAATGGCACCGACTTTGTAACCAGTGCCGGCCGGAGGCTATGCACCCCAAAATTGGTCAAGTGTGGGTTTCACGTACGACGGGACAGAGGGCGGGGAGAGTACAACTCTTCTCACCTTATACCGCTTACCGCACATGTGAGTAGGTACCTCGCGCGACGAGGTAAGGGCTCAACATATCAATTTACCCCTTTATAACACTTGGCACCATAGGTTCTTTAGCCGGAGGACGCTTTGAGCGCCTGACCTATGGATGGGCCGGCACTCTAACCTAAGACAACCGAAGATTGTTTTTCCTTTTTTTTTTTAAACTAGATGTCCTAGTTCCACTCCTTTTTTAGCAATAATTTATGGTCATTTTGTCACAAATTAACAATAGCACACCGCACGCTAATGTAAACGAGGTAGTAATTAATATCCAGTGATCCCAAAATGCCCATAAAGTCCGTCCCAGAACGAAAACATCACTCTTGTGTGTCATTGTATAATGCATATTATTTTAAGTGGTGGCTGAAACAACAGTTTAGCGATATCTGGTGAAGCCCACTTGTTTTGTTTGCTTAATGTCTCGTATTCACTAGGGTGCATCCGTGATGCAACTTTTAAACGAGATTGAGAGCTAATAACTACAAGTATGTAATGTCTCAAATCATGTCTCGAATAAAAATGATCAGCTCAACGTGGTCTAGTTATAAAATGCAGCATGACATACTGGTTGAAACAAATAAAATTGTAACCACAAGTAAGGTACTGAATCTGAATATTTTTAACAATTTCAGTGTATCCCTTGACTATTTTTTTAACGCGCGTATCTTGTATGTATGTATATAATATTGTTTATTACCTCATACCTTTAAACCACTAGATGAATAGAGAGACCACCAGACGAGTATTAAATAAAAAATATAAATTTAAAAAATTAAAAAGATGGAAACAAGATCCCCTACATAAATAATTTCGTGCAGTAGGATGCATTTTTCTAAATTCATCGAGATTAATAATGCCTCTTTTTAATAATGCTTCCGACTGCATGTACCTAATCATTTATGTAGAGGATCTTGCTTTCATCTTTTTTGTGTAGGCGAGATTTTTTTTTAAATTTATATTTTTTATTTGCGTAGATTTCATTGATAGATATGAAATACTTAGCATAAAATTATGAAAACTTACTTATTCTCAACATTTTTCACTTCATAAGATTTACACCACTGTTTTCAAATACCACTCGGTGGAAATAAGCTTTAATGTAAACATACAGTAAATATGCTATAAGATATTACGAAACAAATTGTTCCGCAGTGTACAGACAGCTTTACACTGGCGGCCTGTTATAACATAAAATGTAAAATCTGAATGTGTACTTAGCCATGTGCAGGTGCAAGATAATGTGTTCGTTTTCAGTGCAATTACGCTGTGTTCGTGGTTTATATCAGCTTCACTGCGTTGGAAAAATATTGGACTAAAGTGTGTTTTTAGTTACAAACCGTTAAAGAGCAGTATTTCACAAAGCATGGAGGTTACGATAGTGATCTAATTCATTATCACAAGGGGCTTAATGTAGAATTGAAAGCATGTTCCAGACGGTTGGAAGCAAGCGTACAAACCAAGGTGACTTTGGCGGGAGCTTTGTTTGGCCCACCGATTTTACTTGGTACTTGGTTTGGCAACAGCCGTCTACTTTGTTGGAAACCAACATGGTGACCTTGGTTAGTAAGTTTGTTTCCAACCGTCTGGAAGACGCTGAACTAATGAATTCAGTAAGTAGGTACATTATTATTTTTGAAGTTGGTTGGTTGAATATTTGAAAATATTAGATGAATTGCATAGATGACTGTAAATTCAGAGTTGTGTACGTTCAATGACACTAACAAAAGAGTATTTAATAACAGACTACAACTGCAAAAATCTATCTACATAATACAAAATTATTCACTACTCACTAACTTACACCTAAGCTGCGAAAAAAAGACGAGATTATAGTGCAACACCTTCACAACTCTTAGCAAATTGTCTGTTGATTTGATATAGCGCTAATGTAATGAAAGTGCAAACAACAGGCCACTAAAAGAATACACGGAAGAGCTAATACAGCCACACACGTGTTGTATTCCTCTCACGTAGAACGTAAGTAACGGCGTCTTCGCACCGAGCATGTGACACCGAGCGTTAGGTGCCGTGAAAAATGGTCCATTTCCCGACGCGCGGATAAATTTATCTTCGCGAGGACTATTGCGACGCGCCACGTTATTCCTCTGTTAATATTCATTGTAGCACAACAACGTGACTTACACGATCTGATCTCACCCCTTGACTTATCACCAACAACAATTCAACGCTTTAAACAAACCACACTTAATGTTCTCGTTTGCAATTCATATTTACCGTGCTGCGTTTTTTAAATCGTTTCCGAATATTTTATTTATTCGTTATTTAATTCATAAAAATGGCCAGGCGAAACTTTAAACCGATGACAAAGGCAATGCACCGAAAATGTCACACGACCGCAAAGCCGAACCAATTAAGCATATATCTGGCTATATTCGTCTCCACATTGGGGTGGGCAGTGCGGAACGAGGCTGAAATATGACAAAAATCGCGTTGAGACCAGACGACATTAATTCGATTGTCGCCCGGTCAGAGCGTATCAACGTTAGACAGATCAACGTGAAATCTGATATTTGAGGGGGATGGACAATTTCCTTACGCGGCTAATGGATTGTGAGGGGCCGTCTCATACGATTATTCATACATATTATTGTCACATGGGATGGGAGACCATTTCCTATATTACTTATAAATCTACATTCGGTTTATCGCCGATCGTATTATAGTCCATTAATGATATTTATTGTTATGGTTGATGAAGTTACGCTATAAAATACGCAGACTAGGCAGACAGGGTGCAGACACAAAGTATTCCCGTAATTACTGTTCGATCGTCTCTTAATTGCATTCTCATTAACGCAAAATTTTGCAGTTGATTTTAATTTAACTTATCATCAACCATTCATAATTGAAGTTAAATTTGCATCGTTATTTTAATGAACTTTTATAGAAAGGATACGAGTATCAGCAAAGAGTATGAACAAGTTTTATACCTTTTAAGGCGCGGTTACGACTGATTTTTGTAGGACAGATTCAGATCGTTTCCAGACCAATGTGCAATCATCCTTAAGGGTGTATTTAGACGACGCGAAAAAAATATTGAGGCCGCGGCGCGGTAACCGCGTGCTGGCAGCGTACTTGTGTTCATTTACAAGCAGAGAAGAATTTGAATCTCACGGCCTAGTCAATAAAACTTAAATTTCTTTGTTTGCAGCCAAGGTTTTGAATGACTAATGAATCAGCTCAAATAATTAAGTCAATTCAATCTTTACTAGCTGTACAAAACAATACTTACTGGCATACAAGATATTGTATCGATAAGATTTACAAGATATAAATAACATATCGTTTGCTAGTTGTCAAACGTCAGCTGTCAAAAGATAGGCTGCTTGGATGCTCCGTTGTATGCAGTACGGCAAGTGTTTGTGACATTTAGCGATACAGTCCGGCTTCCCGACGCGTGCAAATTGAGTTTTCTGCTTGCTGGCATCACACTGATGCCGATTGACAAGTGAACAAGCCCCTTTATTAATTAAATATGGGTATTGGGGACGTGTTTTATCAATTATTTTGGGGTGCATTTTTTAAACTTATGTAGTTAATAACCATTTATGTGCTTTGTAAAAAAAATATGAATTATATGACCTATTCAGCTCCCGCGGCTGTAATTTATATTTGACTCTTTGACTAAAGACGGGTAGGCTCTCAATATTACCATAAAGTTATAAGGCAGATATATGTTATATTTATTTTTATTTTATTCATTTTGGTTACCTAACTGGTTAAGTTATAAAATTGGTACATGCAAGAATAAAAGTAACAATGTAGCAATCACTTAATGGTTGCTTATATTATAAATAATGTAAAATAATATACTAATGAACCATACACATACTAGACATAAGGTAAATGGTACAGGTACCTACTATTAGGCAGCCTACTGACATAGTTTTATTATTTACTATCTTGATTGTTATCAAAATATTTTAACGGCTAAGTTTAATACTAACTTTTCACGCCCGTTTTAACCCCTCGGGGGTGAATTTTCAAAAATCCGTTCTTAGTGCTCCCCTACGTTAGAAAAGGAACCCTGTGCTAAATTTCATGTTTCTATCCCTTAAAGTTTAAGCCCTGCGTGGATATGTCAGTCAGTCAGTCAGTCAGTCAGCTTCTCCTTTTTATCAACCGACTTCAAGAAGGGAGGTTCTCAATTCGACTGTATTTTTTTTGTATTATTAAAATATATATATTACGGGTCTTAATCGCGTGAATAATTTAAGATAAAATACCTTGTTTATTGCCCGACGTTTCGACCGTATTGCAACGGCCGTGGTCACGGGAAGACTAGTTGAGCTCAGCGTCGCCTCCGTGAAGCGCGGGTTTCGGAAACTACCCTCGCTTGATTTTTATCACTCACTATTACGGAACCGTCGGTACTTCGACACACAACACTAAGGACATCTGCACACTGGCGTGTAATGTTTGTTCGGCGGTGTATACACTTGCCGATCACGGGATTCCACGATGTTGACAAACGGTATCCGTCTTCTCGGTTGAAATTGACATGTTTTTTGATTTCAACCGCTTCCCTCGCCATCCTGGAGTAATAGTGACGGTCGGTGGAGAGGACCTGTGGTTTGTGTAGTTCAATCCAGTGATTGGTTCCCGCATCCAGCAAGTGTTCCGCTATTGCTGACTTGTTTGTCTGTCGGTTTTTCACAGCCGCGATATGTTCCTTAACCCTTTCCGCTATGGTTCGCTTGGTTTGTCCGATGTAGGAACTGCCACAGCTGCAATCCACTTTGTAGACGCCAGGTGTCTGTAGAGGAATTACATCCTTAGGAGTACGTAGGTGCTTAGCTACCTTGGAGTGCGGACTATATACAGTCTTAATGGAGTATTTCTGCAGTACTGTTCCAACTTTGTCCGTCACTCCTTTCACATACGGTAGAAAAGCTGGAGCCCTGTCAACCCCCGGTCGGGAGTCTCTCCTCTTCGTACGTCGTGTGCTTCCTCTGTATCCGTTTCGCTTTAGTACCTCCTGAACATGTGTGAGCTCACTTTCTAAATGTTCAGGGTCACAAATGTCATATGCTCTATTTGTCAGCGATGATACCACGGATTGCAGATGTCTTGGATGGTGATGCGAGTCAGCATGTAAGTATCTGTCTGTGTGGGTCGGTTTTCTGTACACAGTGTGTGCTAGGGTACCATTGTCTCTAACCATTATTTTAACATCGAGAAAAGCTAGCGATCTGTTTATCTCCATTTCAAAAGTGAACCTGATCTTAGGGTGTATGGAGTTCAAGTCTTTAGCAAATTGTTCTACTTCCTGCCTACCGCCCTTCATAATGCAGAACACGTCATCGACGTACCTCTTCCACAGTTTGACCTGGGACAATTGTAGCTCAATTGTTTCCTCAAAATGTTCCATCCAGATGTTGGCCATCACCGGCGCCACTGGGCTGCCCATGGCCACTCCGTCGATCTGGAGGTAGTGTTGTCCCTGGTAGATGAAGAAGTTGCCTTCCAGACAGTTTTTAAGTAAAACAATGTACTTATTGGACAGATCGTTTGCTCTCAGCTTTCTCTCGATGACCTCAAGGCAGTCCTGAATGGGAACGTTGGTGAATAGTGACTCCACATCAAAACTCACCATCACCTCGTCTGGTTCCACTTTCATGCTCTTGATGATGTCCACGAAATGGCGAGAATCCTTTACGAACGATGTCGTTTTACCCACTAAAGGTTGCAGTATTGAAGAAAGGTATTTCGCTAGATCGTAAGTAGGCGAGTTAATTTGGCTTACGATTGGGCGTAGTGGGACGTTACCTTTATGAACCTTTGGCAACCCATATAACTTGGGCGGCTGTACGCTCTTGGGTCGAAAGAGTCGGTCATAGACATCATTCGCGAACAGATCTTCATGGTCCCTAATCAGTGCTCGTATACGTTTCGTGACTCTGGCTGTAGGGTTGTATGACACTGACTTGTATATAGAAGTGTCACTTAAAAGACTCCGTATTTTGTCATCATAGTCACTCGAATTCATCACTACAGTGGCGTTTCCCTTATCGGCCTATAGCACTAAAATATTCGTGTTATCACGTAGCTCTTTCAACGCTAGACGCTCTTCTGTAGTAATATTCGGTTTAGGCAGCTTCGATTTTCGAAGGATAACGGCGACATCCTGTCTAAGCGTTTCCGCGTCCGCAGACGGTACCTTGTTACGCATTATCGCTTCTTCGACCCCACTGATAACATTTTCATACGGAATCCGTTTAGGTGTTACTGCATAATTCAACCCCTTAGCTAGTATGTTCTGTACAGTGCCATCAATTTCGGTAGATGATAAATTTATTACCGTTTCAATGTGGGTAGGTGGTGATTTTTGAGCAATTCTCCTCTCACGTTTACACGTGTAACGTCCCACTACGCCCAATCGTAAGCCAAATTAACTCGCCTACTTACGATCTAGCGAAATACCTTTCTTCAATACTGCAACCTTTAGTGGGTAAAACGACATCGTTCGTAAAGGATTCTCGCCATTTCGTGGACATCATCAAGAGCATGAAAGTGGAACCAGACGAGGTGATGGTGAGTTTTGATGTGGAGTCACTATTCACCAACGTTCCCATTCAGGACTGCCTTGAGGTCATCGAGAGAAAGCTGAGAGCAAACGATCTGTCCAATAAGTACATTGTTTTACTTAAAAACTGTCTGGAAGGCAACTTCTTCATCTACCAGGGACAACACTACCTCCAGATCGACGGAGTGGCCATGGGCAGCCCAGTGGCGCCGGTGATGGCCAACATCTGGATGGAACATTTTGAGGAAACAATTGAGCTACAATTGTCCCAGGTCAAACTGTGGAAGAGGTACGTCGATGACGTGTTCTGCATTATGAAGGGCGGTAGGCAGGAAGTAGAACAATTTGCTAAAGACTTGAACTCCATACACCCTAAGATCAGGTTCACTTTTGAAATGGAGATAAACAGATCGCTAGCTTTTCTCGATGTTAAAATAATGGTTAGAGACAATGGTACCCTAGCACACACTGTGTACAGAAAACCGACCCACACAGACAGATACTTACATGCTGACTCGCATCACCATCCAAGACATCTGCAATCCGTGGTATCATCGCTGACAAATAGAGCATATGACATTTGTGACCCTGAACATTTAGAAAGTGAGCTCACACATGTTCAGGAGGTACTAAAGCGAAACGGATACAGAGGAAGCACACGACGTACGAAGAGGAGAGACTCCCGACCGGGGGTTGACAGGGCTCCAGCTTTTCTACCGTATGTGAAAGGAGTGACGGACAAAGTTGGAACAGTACTGCAGAAATACTCCATTAAGACTGTATATAGTCCGCACTCCAAGGTAGCTAAGCACCTACGTACTCCTAAGGATGTAATTCCTCTACAGACACCTGGCGTCTACAAAGTGGATTGCAGCTGTGGCAGTTCCTACATCGGACAAACCAAGCGAACCATAGCGGAAAGGGTTAAGGAACATATCGCGGCTGTGAAAAACCGACAGACAAACAAGTCAGCAATAGCGGAACACTTGCTGGATGCGGGAACCAATCACTGGATTGAACTACACAAACCACAGGTCCTCTCCACCGACCGTCACTATTACTCCAGGATGGCGAGGGAAGCGGTTGAAATCAAAAAACATGTCAATTTCAACCGAGAAGACGGATACCGTTTGTCAACATCGTGGAATCCCGTGATCGGCAAGTGTATACACCGCCGAACAAACATTACACGCCAGTGTGCAGATGTCCTTAGTGTTGTGTGTCGAAGTACCGACGGTTCCGTAATAGTGAGTGATAAAAATCAAGCGAGGGTAGTTTCCGAAACCCGCGCTTCACGGAGGCGACGCTGAGCTCAACTAGTCTTCCCGTGACCACGGCCGTTGCAATACGGTCGAAACGTCGGGCAATAAACAAGGTATTTTATCTTAAATTATTCACGCGATTAAGACCCGTAATATATATATTTTAATAATGTGTACAAATCGCGAAAGTTTATCAACATTTTTTTTGTATGTTTGTTCACCAATTACACAAAGACGGCTGGACCGATTTGAAAAAATCTTTTTGTGTTTGAAAGGGTATACTTCTAAGTTGGTCCTATTGTATTCAGATCATGATCTGATGATGGGATCCTGGAGAAATCGAGGGAGCTCTTCAAATATTAAAAGGCACACCTACAGTGATTTAGGTACATAGTGATTCGTCCATTTACTCTCAAAAAGCACCTATTGGTGAAGTAGAACTGATGATGAAGACCACAAGCGGACTTATCCAATATTTCACGGTTTGCGATTAAATTACTTTAATATGATATTGAGTAGCATTTTATTCTCGTCATACTACTATTACACAATGTAAATTAACATTTTGAAGTTGGTGCCGAATTAAACAATTTTGTTATTTTAGGTAGATATAATTTTTTGCTTTTAAGTTGCTTTATATTTATTTATGAAGTCGGTAATATTTTTTTGTAAAAAAGTTTTTTATTTCTCACTTTTTAGTGGGTTGGTTTTATTTATAGATTTTTAACATTTTTTTTTTAACAACTCTGTAGGTATATACTGTAAATATTAGTAAGTAATTAATTATAATAATTAAAATCGATTATCGATTAGGCAAATATCTACTCAACGTACCTAGTTATCTACATAAGTGCAACTTAAACTTGATATTAGTGAAGCCTGCTGAAAAGGTATCATTAACAAAGTTACGTGTTTATAACCTGTAAACAACAAGTTAATGAAATATGTAAACCTTCATACATTATGTACCACAATTCGTAGAACAAAAAAACATACTGCAGATATGAAATTTACATAGGACTTGTTTGCATAGGCTTAACTTCAGAAGATATTATTAAGTAAGAAGGTTTGCTGTCATAATGCTAAACTAATATCATTCTATTTTTAAAGCGATGATAAATAGTCTATGGCAATACAGCAGTGACAGTTCGCGTAGTGATTACATTCTCTGTAGTTCGCGTTATAAGCTGAATCGCGTTAAAGAAGCACTTTCTTTAAAAGATGATGTGTCTCCTTAAAGCATTTGTTGTTATTATTAAATAAATCCTTTTTTTTCTGATTTCCGTACCACATCATTATTTTTCAAACTAATTCATTTCATTTAATTAGTTTTCATTAATTGTACATGATTTTTATTTATCCTAATTTTAGTTGTATTTTATTTGATTTTATTTGTTTTACTTTGATTTAAATTGTTTTAATTTGATTTAAATTGTTTTAATTTTTTATAAATTGTTTTAATTTTTTATAAATTGTTTTCATTTTATTTAATTTTTTTTAATTTTATATCATTTGATTTCATTTGTTTTAATTTTATTTTACTTGATTAAAGTAATTATCTTAATCAAGTAAAATAAAATTAATAGTAATTAATTAGTAGTAGTAGTATAAATAAATACTGACAACACAAATAAAATATAAATTTAAACCAATTGGTTTAAATTTATATTTTATTTGTGTTGTCAGTATTTAATTTTATTTGCTTAACTAATTAATTTAGGTCATCTGAAGTGATTCATAATGTTCATCTGTAATGCATGTTGTGAAATTCTGTCATTAGCTTAGAGATTGTAAATGTAATCAGTTCAAGCTGATTGCATAATATCTTTTTAATTACCTAATTTTTTCGATTTATAAAAAGCTGTAGAATTTCCGAATAAATAAATTACAGGTTTTCGTTACTCAGGTACACGGTACACATTTGGTCAGTGTTTAGTTGTAGTAGATAATGGGGGGGGGGGGGGGGCACCATTATAATGGGGGTACAACCATGATTGGAGGTACGTAACATCTTACCCTTCATGTCCCCCTCAAATCCTGATTGACATGTCGAACCTCGCGGGCTAACACGTTACCTTCAATCATGATGGGATGACCAACACCGCAAAACACTGAGACACAAGGAAAGCTCTATCCAACGCGATACAACGTGCGCTTGAGTAATGCACACATAGACATCGCTTACTAACATGATATCTCGGACCACTTTCTGAAAAAAGTGATCCGAATTTCCGTGTTGTAGTGATATTCCTTACCTCGTATATATATATATACATATATATATATATATATATATATATATATATATATATATATATATATATGTCCTTGTAGTGTTATTTCGTGGCATTTCTGTATATATTAGTTATGTATTTCGCCATTTTTAATAACATATCTCTTCTTAAATATCTCTGTAATACTTATTGTAAACAATTATTTTCTATAATTATACACATTTTATATTTCTAGTTACTTTTTATTTTCTTATTATTTTATTGTTACCTCGTATCTACCCCTTTTTAGTCTATCTTTACCTCTTTTAAAATGTTGGCGATCCGGTATGGCGTCACATTTCTTTTATCTTTTCTTTCTGTCTTTTTCTCTCTATAGCGTTGTAAATAAATTATGTATATAATTCTGTACATAATTTTATTGTTAATTATGCCATTTCTTCTTCTCTTTCCTTTTCTTTTTACTCCCTTTTCTTACTTTATTAACTTTTCTTCTTTTTTCATCATAATTATCTTCCTCATTTTCTCTCAACTTGTCTTTATCTTCACGAGCGGGTTATGACTCGTAAAACAAGCCCTCATTCTCTCTATTTTTACTTCTTTGACTTGTACACTTGGCGGACTTTTAGGGCTCTAAACCCACTGTCTCTAGCCTTGTTGTCGGGTCTCTTTGTTCTAAAGCAACTTGTCTTTTCTTCACGAGCGGGTTATGACTCGTTAAACAAGCCCACATTCTCTCTATTTCTACTTTATGACTTTCCGACTTGGCGGACTTTTGGGCTCTAAACCCACTGTCTCTAGCCTTGTTGGTGTCACACTCCTTTGCTTTAAAGGAACTTGTCTTTTTCTTCACGAGCGGGTTATGACTCGTTGAACAAGCCCTCATTCCCTCTATTTTTACTTCTTTGACTTGTACACTTGGCGGACTTTTAGGGCTCTAAACCCACTGTCTCTAGCCTTGTTGGTGTCAGACCCCTTTGCTCTAAAGCAACTTGTCTTTGTCTTCACGAGCGGGTTATGACTCGTAAAACAAGCCCTCATTCCCTCTATTTTTACTTCTTTGACTTGTACACTTGGCGGACTTTTAGGGCTCTAAACCCACTGTCTCTAGCCTTGTTGTCGGGTCTCTTTGCTCTAAAGCAACTTGTCTTTTCTTCACGAGCGGGTTATGACTCGTTAAAGAAGCCCACATTATCTCTATTTCTACTCCTTTGACTTGTACACTTGGTGGACTTTAATGTCTCTAGCCTTGTTGTCGGGTCTCCTTGCTCATAAGCAACTTGACTTGTGCCTAACTTGGAACGGCGCAATACTTCTTCTTCTTCTACTACTGAGCTTCTTGTGCTCATAAGGTACTAAATGTACTTCGTAGTTTTTAGAGATTCTTGAGCTCCGTCTTCATCTTTTGCATTTCTATTGCATCTTTGTGACATTTCCCTGGAGTACGCGTCATTGAATGTGAACGCTACCTCGCTTTTGTTTGGTGATGGATACTAGGTTATTTATGTTTGTATGAGTATGTTTGCTGTGGGATTTTTGTCTTTCCAACTTCAAAGACAAGGAAATTTTCGTAAGTCCTTACCTCGTATATATATATATATATATATATATATATATATATATATCCTTGTAGTGTTATTTCGTGGCATTTCTGTATATATTAGTTATGTATTTCGCCATTTTTAATAACATATCTCTTCTTAAATATCTCTGTAATACCTACTTATTGTAAACAATTATTTTTTATAAATCAAATCTGTCATGTCGACAAATATTTTCTATGGTTTCTATGACAACAAGATAAGCATAGAGTTCTTTGTAAAGTATGAACTACATTTTGAACTGGCTGTGCGTAATTAAAATAAGATATGCTTTAAAATTTTAAATTGCTTCTAGAGAGTTTTCTTTATGAAGAAAAATCCGAAGAAAGGGCAGTGAAGAAACAGCTCTCTAAAAGAGAAGGCAAACTCTCCAGGTGGAAATTAAAAGAAAGAGACCATTCCTACCGGCGCCGCCTCTCTACCTACCGGGCCGCCTCTCTTATATACCGGGCCGCACCTCTACGACGCGTCGCACCTCTACCTGCCGACGTCGCGCCTCTACTACCTACCGGCGCCGTGCCTCTACCTACCGGCGCCGCGCCTCTACCTACCGGCGCCGCGCCTCTACCTACCGGCGGCGCACCCCTACATACCGGCGCCTCGCCTCTACCTATCGGTGCCGCGCCTCTACCTACGAGCGCCGCATCTTTACCTACCAGCGCCGCATCTCCGCCTGGACGCCGTATCTTTACCTACCAGCACTGCATCTCCACCAGCATCGATTTTCTAAAATTACTTTAATTTTAAGAAGTTTTTAAGGCCTTTATGTGAATATAGTCATATCTTAAACCCTACACTTTCATTTCACTACAGTGTCCATGAACATTATCTGCCCGAATGAGTGAGAATGAAGCTTTGCGATCTGCGACAGAGTCTATTTTGCATTGCGACTTGCCATTATGTAGGGACCCGTTTGTGATGCGTTTGGCATGCGTCTTATACTCATCAGCGATTGATCGTTTATATAATCTTCTTTGATAAACATCAAAATTTTATTGAATGCTTCGGTGAATTTTCCACAACAGTTATACATTATTATAAATTATTTCAATTACGTTTTCTAAACGAGGAAAAATGATCAAAGCAACGTTATTATGAAGTTTATTTTAAAAGGAAATTTATTCTTTCTATATTCTTTAAGTACCTACCTACTGTTAAATCAATTAAAAAGATGCAATAATAACGTGAAACTTAAGATATTAAATTACCAAAGTAGGTACTGAACAAAATTTAACAAAATTACACTTACAAAGTGTTCTAAAAAAAAATACGAAAAAAAAATATAGGTGGGTTTCGACTTTTCTACTAAACACCAACCGGTCAAATTTATACTGTTTACCTAACTTTTTCTAATTTCAAGAGGAGGAGAGAGGGGGTCAACCCCCAAATTCCTCCGAAATTGGATAACCATGATACCACATGGGAAACGAACCCACAATCTCTGGCTCGGCACTACGCCACCGAGGCATTCATGTTTAATTATTTTCTTTTTGGATGTTAAATAATAACATTCACACTTTATTAATTACTATAGCAAAGCAAGTTGCAACGTACGAATACCTTAGTTCCATTAAAATACTGGAAGTTACAAAAGTTAAAGCAGCTTGTTACCGTGAATGTTTGACAGTATCACTTCTTGATAACTCGGCCGTATTGCCTGAATACGGTGCCACAATACAGATATTAAAGTAGTAGGTCACATTCGAGTTGTAATAGGAAAACGTTACACAAATATTAAAAAAAAATTGGCAAGTGCGAGTTGGACTCGCCCATCGAGGGTTCCGTACAAATTTGTAGGTACATATATAATAAATAGTTCAGGAATCGTGTCTCGCAGTTTATTAAATAATAATAATAGTATATTTATTTTCTCTCAAAAAGGTAAGTACATTGGTTTCTTATATGACTAATAATACAGAACTTAAACCTTAGTGAGCGCGTACGAAACCTTGTGTGACAGAATCTCCAGGCTCTCTCATTAGGGATTAAACAATATAGGGATCAGTGAAGACATGTGTAATACCTGTACTTAAAAATTAAATTAATAATAATTATAAACGGCCGCATATTTTTTTTACGTTAACTTGAAAGGTTGGATTTTTTCACTGCTTCAAGATACTGTAGACCTGAGTATATGGTTAGAATTTCAACTCGATACTTCCACGCGTTCCCACGATAAAGGGTCTTGACAGATAGAAGGACGGACGGACAACAAGTTAATGTTATAGGTTCCGTTTTTTTAACTTTTTAGTTACGGAACCCTAAAAACACTGATATTTTATCAACTTTGAAGCGTGTGTTTGGACCATACCTTTTACAAACCGTGTTGATATCAACTGTTCGGTATTGCTGTTTTATTTAAATACAATAATTTAGCACATTAAGTTTTAACAAACATAGGTAATAAAGTACCTACATAATTTACTGGAAAAACCTCTGTTGTAATGTAAGGCATTTATTTTTGAAACTAGAACTCTAAAACTAGTTTCTTCAGAACTTCGTTGCGTTAAATTTGCTTTTTATAGCCTTGTATTATTACGATGTTTTAGCTATAACATTGTACAGTTTGTATAAAATTAGTCCAATAGTTATTGCGTCAAGGACAAGGTACAAATATTCATCTATCCTCACAACTATCGCGATTATAATATTAAGATCTTCATTTCTGCCATAATTTTGTATTGCGTCCCAAATTCTAGTTAATACAAACTTTCATAACACTTCTCTGATCAAATTAATACTGTATACATATGTTTCGCTCACTTCATCAGAATTTTGATCATTAGTACGCAGTTCCTTGTTTACAGTTATCGCTTTGATTGAGATAACGTTGCTAATATTATTGGGGAAATGTATACTTCCTTCGGTATAATGGCAATCGGTTCGAGTCTCAACAGTTATGAAACTTAAAGTTCGTTTTATAGTACAAATATACTTACAATTTTTATAGGCACACAATAGGTGTATTTTTACTAAACTTTACGATATTTTAAACACTAATAATAGTTATTAGATAAAAAATACCGATTATAACAATCGAATAATGTATCTGAGTAATCGGATTTTGCACTTGATGACCTTCTATTTTTAAACACAAAAAGAAAACGTACCTATAACTCGACCATAATAGTGCAGGGAACTTTGGTATCATAACAGGTACAGTTCATATGCCATAGACTATCTACCGCCAAAAATGTGATCAAATCATTTTATTACACCTGTATGAATAAATATCATTCACATAATAACGTCTAATACATCTATGACTGGCTGCACTCACGAAAAATGGTCACGTTCCGCTCACATTCCGCTTGATGATTGGTTGCTAAGCAACGCATACAAACCGGTGATGTGGCATCAATGTTTTCTTAAAATGTGTTGCTAATCAACGTGAATGGCAATATGTCAACAATGTTTTCTTGTGACGTTATCACGTAAAATTATCGTCTTTAAACCGATTTTACAAACTACCATTTTTTTATTAATGAATAGCTAAACACTTAAATGTTAGAGAAAACGTAAGTTGAATATCAAAATAGGCATTAAATTTCTTCTGGACGTAAATTTTAAGTAGTTAGAATAAAGGGCCAGAATTTTTATGACAAAAGGAAATTTTGTTGAGATTTATAGACTTCATTAGGACAAAAATGTTTGTATTCATGTTTCAAAAGTTTTGTTTTTAAATTATACCAGATTTATATCTGCTAATATTGCCTTCCTACACAGACACATATGATTGCGTATCTTAATATAATTTATTATAGTGGCGATTTATAAAGTGGATGCTCCCACTATGTTGTTTCCAATATGGTTGATAATTATATTCAAACTCATATAGGTATTCTTGTTTTTGCATCAGATCTCTAATATGCTGTGTAATGGTGCCAGCACCTTACCTGCATGTACAATTTATAAACAAGGAAACATTGTAAACGTTGGCAATTAGAAAAGAGTGGCCGTGAGTTTTTAATGCCTGTTCTTTTCTCCGATTTTGCCTATTGTTTGCGAAAATGTCGATTCTACATTTACATGTAATGCCTGCATTACATGTAAATGTACAATCGACTTTTCACAAATGTAGTATTTTGCTTTTTAAGAGAATAAAGACTTTGTACAGTACCCTGAATAAGGGCCCTAAATCAATGGTAGCCTTGAAAATTTGTTAGAGAATTAGGGACCTAACTCTTATTACACTTAACTTAACTTTTTAAGGGTTTAGGGTCCCTTAATTAGTGTAGTGTAATAAGCCCATCAAGCCAAACGCAATAGCGGACACAACTTAAACGTCCACGTCTGCCAAACTTGCCTGTCCGGAACATACTAACGAACTCGCGTTAGTAAAGACTTGGAGCTTGTGGACGTTTGCCAAGCGTCAGCAAGCGTGTAATCGTGCCTTTCAAATAAAAATATATATTTAAAAAATAAAAAAACCCGCCTGCACAAAAAAGATGGAAGCAAGATCCCCTACATCACACTAATATTATAAAGGCGAAAGTTTGTGAGTATGTGAGTGTGTATGTTTGTTACTTCTTCATGTCTAAACGGCTGGAGCGATTTTAATAAAATTTGGTATGGAGTTAGCTGACACCCTGGATTAACACATACGCTAACAAACCGCGGGTAACAACGTGGGGCACAGCTAGTAATTATATAATTTCATGCAGTCGGAGTCATTAATGAATCTCGGCGAACTTAGTAAAAAGACTGCATGAAATTATATAATTATGTACGGGATTTTGTTTCCATCTATTCTGTGTAGGCGGGTTTTTTTATTTTTTAAATATATTTTTTTATTTAATACTTTTTAGTGGTTGTAAGATGTAACCGATGTATCAACTAACTTTTATCACAGCTATTGTTAAGTATTGAAGATTGAAAAAAGAATGGTTGTTAACTAACTTTTTTAGTATTACAGTTATAATCATGTTATATATACCTTACTAAAATGCTTAATATGAGCCATTCTAAACTTCACAAAAGGTTTTAATTAATTATGTTTTTAAGAAAAAATGTGTAAATTACATAAATAACATAAGATTTATTTCAATGTCACACTAATATGAAAAAATACTTTTTGTAAAAAAATATTACCGACTTCAAAAATAAATACAGGTCAACTAAAAAGCAAAAAATAATATAGGTACCTAGAATAACAAAAACAAATTAAACATTTTGAAGTTGGTGCCGAATAAAACATAAAAACTACTATTTCATGGCACCAACTTTAAAATGTTTATTCTAGGTATATTATTTTTTTACTTTTTAGTTGCCCTGTATTTATTTTTGAGGTCGGTAATATTTTTTTGTAAACAAAATATTTCTCACTTTTAGTGGGTTAGTTTGTAATTTACTTACGTAACAATAGATTTATATCAACTGCTTAAATCATTTTACAAAATATACGATAATTGTTGAGGAGTTCACATGATATTTCACTATCAGCTCTATTACATTGTGTAATAGTAGTATGACGAGAAATATTGAATACGTTCGCTTGTCATTTGTGGTCTTCATCATCAGTTCCACTTAACCAATTGGTGCTTTTTGAAAGTAAATGCACGAATCACTATGAAATATACCTAAATCACTGTAGGTGTGCCTTTAATATTTGTAGAGTTCCCTCGATTTATCCAGGATCCCGTCATCAGATCGTGATCTGACGACAATGGGACCAACTTGGAATAACGTCGGCGATGCGACACTGACATAAAAAAGTCAATTGTATAGATTTTAAGGTGCCGCTTTTTGAACGCTTGTCCTGATGTTGATCTACCTTTTCACTTAAAATATTATTCGAATCGGAATCGTTTATGTATAATACATTATATGTATGGATATTGGAGAAAATGCAGTCACTCGTTTAATAAGAGTTAGGTCCCGAATTCTCTAACAAATTTTCAAGGCTACCTTTGATTTAGGGCCCTTATTCAGGGTACTGTAATAGCCGTTTTACATATTAACGAATTTTTATCTCGCCATGTTAGTTAGTTTGTGTGTGTCAAATCTTGGAAGCTAAATTAGTATAACTTCCTGACGTTCGATTGGGCTCAAATTTGGTACATAGTTGACAATTTAATATTTTGGTACCATAGATAGATTTTGCACATTACACAAAATGCAGTGTAATAAGGTACTGTCGATCATTGGCTTTAAGTAGAATCAAATTGCTAGAAGGTATTGGTATCGACCTCGCGACAAGCTTTTATGTCATAAATGGTAAATTGATGGGTATATTTTAATTAAAAAAATATTTTCTGCATTTAATTCAAAGGTTGTTTTTAAAAATATTTTTGAAGTGAAAACGTCTTTAGCGGCGTTGTGCACTGTTTTTGGTATGGGTAAACAATGTTAAACTCGCGTCAGGATCACGTGACCCTGTTCGAAAATTTGCAGATCACGTGACCCTGATCGAAAATTCGTAAGACGGAGGGAGAACAATGAAAAACTGCTACCATATCATTAGAACAACGTTAATGTTCTAGTTTTCACTTCTGCCGGCACTCCCGGAGTGCAACCCGTTTTTTTTACTATTTATGTGTTTTATTCAAAATATAAACAACTACTCATGATCAATACACCATCCTACATAGCGCAGCGTAAAACACCTATTAGGCGCAAGCTCGTGAGTGACACTAAACAGGCGCCAACGTGTAAATACGTCGCAAGCGCTTTTTTGCTTCCTTTGATCTGTGTTTAAAAACCGTCTCTAGCCCGGATCGGCGACAAGCTCATGCAAGCCAAGCCAAGCCAAACACCCCGTTCACACACTTGTCGAGACTTGCGTGGCATAATGGAAGCTTGTTGTTATCGGCGGTCGCCTGCCCAGCATACTAGTAGTATAAAGTTCAGTGCCAGTAGTCCATCAAATTGTATAACAATCAAGCCACTTAACAAATACAAAAGTTTCTGATATACATCCTTATTTTTCCTAATAATTACAAGAAGTTTTTCTTAAATCAAATTTTCGTTTTCACAGCTCAAAGCCCTCAGTGAAGTGAGGTCGAGATTAAATAACGATTATCGTTTAAAAGCCAACAAACTTTCAATTTAAATAATTGATGTCTAAGCAGAACTATTGCCGAAAACCTCTAAAATTAATGAAGTAAACTCAGTTGGATTAGTTTAAGCGATAGCTTATGCGGTGTAAATATTTACCAAGAGAAAATTAATACAGACCTCGACGAAATACTTGTAATGTTACGTAAACTACATTTAGAGCTATTTAACTTGGGACTTGGTGAAGGAACAGAAAAGTGCGTAGGTGTTTTAATTATGTTTTCTTTTCATCATGTACTTATGCTTCTTATTTTGTTTTTTTTTTTGTTATTTTAACGTAGTTCCTTAAAGTACTTTATGTTTGCAGACTGAGAGGCTAGACGGTAATAATTAGACATTGATAAAAAATCGATTATTTTTTAAGGCAACAAAAATGAGGTAGTGTTATATAGGCTGTTTGTACCTTTGTCAAGCTGGCTGAAATAGAGCAACGTTTAAAATGTTATGTTCTTACAGTTTTTTTTTAAATTATTTGTTAATACAAATACAAAAAAGATATAGTAAAAGGAACTACGTTCCGATTGGGTATCCATAAGACACCTCTCTCTTTTTTGTTCCCAGAATAATCGCGAATCAGTAATGGTTTTCGTCGATTGCGGCAGGAGGAGGAAAACATTTTTGAGCATGCCTATGGATGTTTAAAGTGGGTACATATTATATGTATCCAGAATTATAGTTAGGAGCGGGGCAGTTTTTAAAGTTTTATTAGTGACAATTGATCCCATTAACCAGAATTTTGGTTTGGGCCTCCTAGCTGCAGCTGTAGTCTAGAGACTACGACTACATATTTTTTTAATAAGGAAAAAAATGTACACGTGCTAGGGACTTCGGGGGGAACTTCGGATTCTTAGTACCTCCCCCGGTCCGAATGCTCTTGCCCGGTTATTTGTAATTTGGGTTACAAATAACCGGGAAAGAGCATGTCGGTGGATTTGGGTTGGATTAATTTAAAATGTAAATAAATTAAAATGATACCTAAATTTTAAATTATATTAATTAATTATAATTTGTATTAATTTTACAGAAAACGTTTAAAATGATCTCTGATACAAGTCACTAAACACTTAGTCAATATGTAAAATAAACTAATCTACGATATAGTATTGAACAAACGCAGCAAAATAATTAATGCAAACATTGCAACAGATTCACCTGTCACTGAAACACAAATCAAAATAGAAGATATAAATATTTAAAATAGGCCAAGGCAACAATAGAAGCTGCAGACATTGTATTCGTACCTGTTAATAGTTTAACCAAGACTACTAGAGTTGTAATCTTGTTAGCTAACAACCTACGGAGGAAGGGCTCTTGAACCAAAGTTTAGGCAATTCCCTTTACTTAGAACGCAAGTTTCTCCGCCTTAAGTTCTAGAAGAGTATATTATGTGTGCTGGAATCAAAGGGTATTTCATGGTTAGCATTTAAACAGTTATGTTTACTTGACGACACTTATATGAATGCAATAAAACACTAATAAACTGGATTTAACCTCTCTCTTATACTGAACTACTTTTACAACTTATGATATAGAACACACTCATTCACACACACACTCCCACATACGAACACACGCACACACACACACACACACACACACATAAACACATGCCCACGCATACACGCACGCACACGTACATACACACACACGCGCACATACACACACACACATAATACATAACAAAAGTAGTCGTAAATACCAATGTTTAACTTAAGTATTGTATTTTACAATACAATAATTGCATTTTTGAAAGATAGAAAAATTTGAAATCCAGACTCAGGAATCGAACCCGAGACTTCCGTAGCCAAACCGGGGCCAGAAGCCAACCACCTATCTGGACTATGTTACTAGATATCAAGTCTTTCTATCTCTTAATGCTTGCGAGTTAGGCCCCCGCAGCGCCATCTAGTCGGTAGTTAAAGAATTATCACGGCTTTTGTTATTGCTTCGTTACAGAGAGCATTTTAACAAATTATTATGACGGAGGCCGAATATTGAAGTAATTTTTATAGGCATTTCTTGCCAATTACTTTACAAATACAATAATTGCATTTTTGAAAGATAGAAATATTTGAAATCCAGACTCAGGAATCGAACCCGAGACTTCCGTAGCCAAACCGGGGCCACGAAAGAAATGCCTATAAAAATTACTTCAATAAGTATTGTAATTACATTGTTAACCTTGTATTGAAGTTATGGAAGAGCGGCGTCTCTTAACACAGACACTGTTTTGTCATAAAGGAGGTTCCAATTACAATTTAACAAACAAATGTACCTACTGGTTAATAAAGTAAACATTTTTGTATTTTTATTTGTATTTTTGTTTTGTATTTATTTATTAATTTCAACTACTTGTTGCACTTGTAGTTTTCCTAAACGTGAAATAAGCTATTACAGTACTAAATACTACAACTTAATAATAACATGCAATAAGCACAAATTGCCCTAATTTGGTACAAAAAATATCAACATCTGGATATTGAGCAACCAGCGAGTTGAGTAATCTCATGGCGTGATTTCGGAGCAAATTTCGATGAGCTTTCGAGCACCATAGGTACTGCCAGAAGGTGACACGAGCGCAGCCGCACGTACTGGTTGGCACTGACAGGACGCAGCGGCACAACGCAATAGGGTTGGCAATAAAATGGTGTTGTGGTACAACATGTAATGTAAAGTATGTAAATTGCTTCGCTATTGTTTGGTGTAATTAAAAATTCGAAACCAGTGTGTTTATATATTAAGCTGGTTTGGACCTTTTGCGTATTCCACAGCATAAGACTGCTTTCCGGGGTAGTTTTAAGTACGCGGCTACCGAATGCTGTTGTTCTACCGCCAATACGCAACATCGTTGAAATTTATGCTAAAACGGAAGCATACTCCTAGATTATCAAAAATGTAGTGAGTAGAATGTGTTCGAATATATTCGGTTCAGTATAATTATAAATTTCAATGATTTTATTAATTTTAAACTAGCTTATCAATTTTTTATAAAAATTGATAAGCTAGTTTAAAATTAATCAAATCATTGAAATTTATTTAATAATTATCAATTTACTTATTGATTTTAATTTTATCAAGTTACAACTAGCCCCATTATTATTATTTTTTCATTTGTTTTTCTTTTTAATGTGTTTTAATGATTTAATTATATTTTTTATATGTACATGGCCGGAATTGGAAAAGGTGACATTGCATTTTTTGTTATACTTATAGTTTAAGTATTTGTTGTATGTTGTTGAATTATTGGGTTCGCCTGTAAAGACAATGTATGTTGTTAAATAAATAAATAAAAAATAAATAAAAGATAGTTTGAGTGTTTTACTTTTAATTATTTAAAAGTTAAACCTAATTTATTTTTACTATTATTAGTTTTAATGGACTCACATTTCAACCGATTTCAAAAAGGAGGAAGTTCTCAATTCGACCTATTTTTTGTTTTTATGTTTGTCATCCGATTACTCGCATGTGTTTAAAAGGTATACTTCCAGATTGGTCCCATTATCATCTAAGTTCAGATCTGATGATGAGATCTTGGAGAAATCGAGGGAACTTTTCAAATACTTAAGGCACACCTATAGTAATTTGGGTGTATTTTGTTGTAATTCGTGCATTTACTCTTAAAACACACCATTGAGTGAAATGGAACTGATGATGAAGACCACAGATGACCAGCGGTACTATTCAATAATAAATATTACGGGTTGCAATCTAAGTACCGTGTTCGATTCCTGATTCTTCGCCTCCGTCAAATCATGTAATGGAACTGATGGTCTAGTATCAGGTGAACTCCTCAAAAATCAACGGCCTTGTATCGAAAACGCAACATTTTGTAAAAAGAAAGCTGTTTAGATTATACTATTGTAACATAAATACAATAACATAAATACAGCTACAAACCAATACACTAAAAAGTGAGAAATAAAAACTTTTTACAAAAAATAAAAACCGACTTCCAAAATAAATATAAGGTACTAATACTGCGAACTAATACGAGGTTGTGTTTTACGAATCACTGGTTTTCATGCCACGGATAGTTTGAAGCCCTTTTCCCGTTTGAAAGTTTTATGTATTTTTTTTTTATTTCAATCGCTTCTCGCACAATTCTTGAATAAAAATAACGGTCTGTGGAGAGGGTTTGTGAACGATGAAACTCAATCTAGTAAATGGTATTGCGATTGAAGTATGTGTTCTGCAATTGCCAATTTGTTCGTTTGCCGGTTTTTCACAACTTGTCAACTTGGTGGGCACTCCGAAGGGTATTATACCTCTGCAGACGCCAGGTGTCTACAAAATTGATTGCAGCGGTAATTGTAGACGGTAGTGTAGTAAATTGGTTAAACAAAACGACATCATCGCACTAGTGAAAAGCCGGCAAACGCCGGTTCACCGACACAGGTCAACTGTGTGGTTAGCAAACAGTCTTACCTACGTACTATCACTACGCCACCTATATCCTTTTCCAAGCTTCAAGCACAGCTAAAAGCCACTTGCGTAAGAAATTTTAAAGATTCTAAGCGGACTGCCTCTGTGGCGCGGTGGGAGTGTATCCGACTGCTACGCAGGAGGTCGTGGGTTCGATCCGCACCGAGGATAAAACTTTGTGTGATGAACATGATGGTTTATTCTGTGTCTGGGTGTTATTTATCTATAATATGTATGTATTTAGAAATATAATAATAATAATAATAATAATAATAATAATAATAATAACCATTTATTTCAGGCTACTAAGGCCCATATTCATATTATACAAATACATAAATAGAAAACTTATTAGACTAATACATATTTAATAAAAAACTAAACACAAAGTTGAGCACGAGACAGCGGCGACGGCGTCGTGTTTCCCTGCGAGGTGTCGCGTAACCTGCCACGAAATCGTCGGTATGCGACACCTTTCGGCCAAAGGTCTTCCTTCATGAAGGTGGACAGATGTTCCGCGGGCACTCGCACCATAAACGACTTAAAATTAACGTTATGGCGCGACTCCAATTTCTCCACCCTCAAGGTCCACTTGGTCTTTTTTCTGAGGTACTCCACAAGTTCCTCAGTCTTTGTAGTGTGATGCAGACGAGACACATATAGCTGCGTCGTAGGTGTTGCCGGACGCAGCAACATATTGGGTCCCGTCACGCCGGTACCACGCTGGTTGCAGCT
Organism: Herminia tarsipennalis; assembly: GCA_945859575.2. Classification (NCBI taxonomy): domain Eukaryota; kingdom Metazoa; phylum Arthropoda; class Insecta; order Lepidoptera; family Erebidae; genus Herminia; species Herminia tarsipennalis. The sequence goes on from OX243836.2 coordinate 20,269,559, forward strand.
GGAGGGCTTCCTCTGCTTCTTTTCGACTTTTATGAAGCCCTCAGCGTCTATTTGCCCTTTTGTAGGGACTGGGGGCACGCTCTTCTTTTTCTCCCCTGTTTGAACCGCTGTTAGTTTCTTCTTCGCGGCAATATCGGCATAAGCACAACTATGAGTAGACGTACTTACGCTTGTCTTGACCTCTTTCGGAGTTGAGAGGCGTACGGTGACAGCACGTGATGCGTTGTTGTCAACTTGTACAGTCGGTGACGCAACTTGACGCGGCGACTGAAAATTGCTGACCGATGCATTTAGCGCCTCGCGACAACTGTTCAGTTTAGAGGCGTCAGGTGACCTACTTGCAGAAACAGCGTTGCGTAATAACACTACTTCGGCGCGTAGTTCACCTATGGTGTTTTCTGACACCTCCAGCTTGGTCTGTACCTCGGCCAGGCTTGTTTTCAAGAACATGATGTCCTTCAACAGCCGGGTGACATCGACGTGGTCAAAACTGACGGGGGGCAGTTTCCGCAGCTCTTTGGCCACGAAAGCTGGCACGTCGTCCGGATCAGTCCCTTTCAGCAAGGTGATGTCCTGGATGCTCTTCTCAGTTCCATCTCTCCTGCGGGGCGGCATCTGGTCGATTTTTCCAAGGGTTTGGAAAATCAACCTCTTGCCACTGCTAATCTCATCTTCCTTGAAGTTCGATTTGCAGATCTGCAAAATGCTGATTTCGTCCATAGTATCGATAGCATTTTGAATAAATGCCAACAGTTCGTTAGCTATAAGTTGCTGAGAACTCATAGTGACGTACAGCGACTATAGCCGCACAATACGCGTACAGAGTAAGCACGTCCGTATCGGAGCGCGCATTGCATCGGACCGGAATATATAAGTATAAGTATGTTTATCAGTTGAATGGTTCCCGTAGTACAAGCTCTGCTTAGTTTGGGATCAGATAGCGTTGTGTGAGTTGTCCCAAGCTATTATTATTATTATTATTAAAGTGTAGCAGTCAAACCAATGACACCAAACCAAAGAATTGCGAATTCAATCTTTGTTCATCATCGCTTTGTGGTTGAACTTTTTGTTTGAAGTTTGTTTATTTGCAAAGTCACTCTGCGATACAGGAATTACAATACAATAGTAGTCTAAAAAACTAAACGGAATTCCCAACCGTAATCGAACAGAAGATTAGCTGGAAGGAAGATTAACTATATTTTGGGGTACTTTTGAAGGTCAAGGTCAAACACGAGTACCCTACTCACGTGTAAGTCAAGTAAGCGATCCCAAAATACTTGGAAACTATTCCTCTTTACACTTAAAAGATGTTCGGTAACAAAAACCACAAGTATCTTGTTTAGTAGTAGATAAAATTTACATTGAGATTTAATTGAACTGAAAGATCACTTGAAAATTACAATTAAAATTATTTTAAAACCAAGCTTATAAATAAACTAAGAGCTATTATACTATGTTTTTGTAGCAGGTTAGCTTACATAAAAGCTTAAGTTATCTCATATCAGAAAAATAATACTCTTTAAGTATTTTCGTTTGATATTCAAATTATTAAAATTAGTGTGGCTGCAATCGTACGGAAAATAATACTTTTTAATTAAATTCAAACTTTTATGAACGATTTTTACATTGTGTTTGAATATTATAACACCTAGTAGAAATATAAGTAAACTTAATAATAATATTCCTATGACATGGCATCATAGAAATATAATTATATAATCAGTACACCATGTCAACAGAATATATTAAAATAATACAATCAGTGGATATTAGAAAGAAAATTATTATTAAAATTATACATGAATAGTGGAAAGAAAATTACAAGTATTTTATGAGTGTCAATCCTAAAAGAACCCGGAACTATGGTTTGTAATGGTCGTTTTAAATATTGTATCTATGATCAATAGATACATACGATTTGGCTACTAGAGATATATATTTGACATAAGTTCCATACAAAATATGTCAAAATTCTATCTCTAGTAATCAAATCCATTGATAGTTAGATAATTGAAAACGGCCGTAAATCGATTAAAGTATTTACTGTTCACAATCACACAACAACTCACATAGCAATGTTAAATGTAACAGCTATTTGACTTAATTCCAAGTTTTCATCTAAGATTTCCCGAATGTTCTGCCGTGACTGAGATTTTCTTCGGAACCCAAAATCAGGTTAGCGTCAATAAATTGGACCGTTATCACATATATAACGCAAACGACTTTAGATAAGGCAATAATTCTTCTGTTACACGAATCTTAGTTGTAATTCAGATAAGAAATTAAGAACCTGATGTTAAAGACCGGGACTTTATTAAATGTCCGTTTTTCTTTGTCAGTCCTTTAGGTATTTCTGAACCGTTTGTTTTGGGAATAATTGAATAGGATTATTTGAGTTTGTGCCGGTTCTTGCGATAAAACTACAATTTTGCTTGAGATCTCTAATGGGTCTCTAAACGAGGTAACCTCAGGGCAGTTCAGACAGGATGGCTTAGTCACTGCAAAACCATCCCGAGGATGCCGCGTGTAGAACTTACTTCGTGGAAGCGGAATCTTGCATGTCAAGCGCCCGGAGGTGCTTAACATTCGAGTTAGTGATTGTACGTGTCATTAATTTTCTTTGTTACATTATGTTTATCTTATTTCTACTGAGGGTGTTGAATCAATCAATCTATTTCGATTGTTGTATCATTGGTATTTCCTTACTACTTCAATCGTTGAGACTCATAGATCGAGCGTGAATGGTAAGTTCCCCCTTTATCAATTTTAGATGGATTTCTGTCATGTGACGCCTGATTCAAAAATTGCTAAGCAATAGGCTAGATTACGTAGTAGGTTTTCAAAATGCAGGTGTCAAAAGAGTCCTGGCATAAGTCCAGCCAAATTGCAAGGAGCAAGTTTAGTTTTTATTTATTTGGGAGACTGAATTTAAAACGATCCTATTTTACTGAGAGTTCAAAGATTACCTTTGCTTATGTGAAAATATAATACTACCTTTTTTCATGACTACGGCGCAGCCAAAAAGGAAGGGTTATGTTAACGGTAAGTTATATGCTCGTATGTTTGTATATGTTCCGCGGTTGCCTCTAAACTACTCATTCGATTTTGGTTCGTTATTTTGGTGCTGGTGACTTAAGCTACATTTTCTTCCATTGTGATGATAACATAGCGTATTGTAAGCGTGTAAATAGGGTACTTTTTACTTACTGTTTTCAAGCTGTGTTTGGTGTCTAAGGAGTTAGCACATTTATTTGAAACCTTTGATTAAGTAATGTCTAGATGAATCGATCCCTCAGTAACCCTTTAAAAAAGGTTTAGTTAGGTTTAAAAAAAGGGTTAGTAGTTGTGTGACTAGTACTATTTTTTCCTCGTTTAGGTGGGAAAATAGTTATCACTACGGGTAAGAAAGAAGTTTTTATTTTTATTTTTTATATAATATAGTTAAAATATAAAGAATTGGGTTATAAGAACATCAGTAAAACTATGCTAAAATTAAATTCCAAAAAATAAATAAACATTTTGCAGTTGGTGCCAGGAAATGTAATTTTATGTTTTTTCTGTGGCCTTCATCATGAGTGAAAAAAAAGCTAATACGAGTAGCACAAATGTGGTTCAAGCGTTTCAAGTCTGGAAATTTTAGTGTGGAGGATGAGGATCGCTCTGGACGCCCTGTCACGAATAAAATTAGTGCCATCTTCGAACAAGTGGAGCAAGATCGACGTATTAGTAGTTACGATATTGCTGAAGAACTGGATATTGATCACAAAACAGTTTTACGTCATTTACCAAAGTCTGGGTATAAGAAAAAACTTAATACTTGGGTGCCACGTGATCTCACTGAGAGAAACTTAATGCAACGTGTTTCCATTTGCGATTATTTGTTGAAACGTAACAATTCCGACCCATTTCTTAAACGGTTGACTACGGGTGATAAAAAATGGATCACTTACGATAAGCATGTCTGAAAACAGATCGTGGTCGAAGCATGGACAAGCCCCACAGACCGTCGCAAAGCCTGACTCGGAACAAAGTGATGCTGTGTGTATGGTGGGATTGGAAAGGAGTCGTTCACTATAAGCTTTTGCCGTCAAGTAAAACTATCGATTCTAACCTCTACTGTCAGCAACTGATGAGGTTAAAAGAAGCCATTGAGAAAAACCGGCCGGAGCTGGTGAACAGATGTTCCATCATGACAACGTCAGACCGCACTCATTTATAGCTCCTCAGCAAAAATTGTGAGAGCTTGGCTGGGATGTGTTGATACATCCTCCGTAAAGCCCTTATCTTGCTTCATCAGATTTTCCCCTGTTTCGGTCACTTCCAAATTCTTTACGAAGCATAAAGTTAACCTCAAAAGAACTCTGTGAAAACTACTGTCAAATTTTTTTGATCAAAAAATTTTCAAGATTTTTACAGCAAGATGTCAACAAGACATCTATCAAAATGGCACATACATATTATATATAAATAAAAAAATATGCATTTTTTTTTTCTTTGTATGCAATATTAGTATATCAAGCCCGACATACCAGACAGAAGAATACGCCCTGAGATACGTAAATGTATTTTCCTATCTCTCACAAGAAGAAAAAAACACACACACACATACACAAATACGAGTACAGTAAGTTTAATTTATCACTCCACCTCTATTACGTCGGAGGTAAAAACAAAATTGTTTTACGGTATTTTAAATATTTGGTGAGTCAATAGATAGTATTTTATTTTATTAATTAATTCTCTGCGTGTGTCTTTTTTTCTTAAGTTACCTCTTTTTCAGACATAACGATTATTTCTTATTTACTTTGAAAATCAAAAACAAAAAATATCGCAAAAAATCAATCAAGTACTAATTCGTTACTCCGCAGTCACAATGATTTGCAAATATTTAAATTACAACTTTAACAAAACAACCCGCAAAAAAATAAACCTAGAAAGATCAGAATAAAAATCTGTAGTAAGAATACAATGGTAGTTTGTAATAAGGCACGCAAACAGCAACGCCTCAGGGGCAACGAGACTTGCCACAAGCCCAGTGCCACAAAATACAGTTACAGAAAGCCAGCTCACAGCTCAACAAAAAAATCACGCATACACAAAAGTGCCCTCAAACGTACGCTGTCTTAGTTCACAATTCGACCAAGATCTCTATTCATGCGCATCTATGGGTGGATGAGCCGGTTTTCGCTTGTTGTAGGGAGCCGCCGGTACCTATATATTCTGTGCCAGTGTTATCTACCACCCCACTCCATTTGAATACAACCGATGTTTTTATTATATCATACTTGTTCGTGAGTCTTGTTAGATTTTTTTGCGGCACACTGTGTTATGTTATCATTATTACCTGAAGCACTATATGGTAGTAAAAATAAATATTGAATCATTCTTATCTTGGAGTTACTAATCAAATATTGAGCCTTGAAGATTTTCGGCTACATGTCTGAAATCATGTCTTTAAAGAAGTAGAATGAATTCTGGGAACATGTTTATTTCAAGTTAAATAGGTACAAATGAAATCTAAGACACCTCTCCTCCCTCAACTAGTAACATAAAATCTGATTTTCTTCCAAACGACGAATAATGGATTTATTTTACACAAAGTTAGAATCCATTCTGAACCTTTACAAGAAGGAAAAAAAATATCCCTCGATAAGTTTGAATGCTACGAAGCCACAGGTAGAAAGATTTCTCTTTGGTTTTCTCGTTGATTTTACATTTATATTTTTTGGAGCCCCTATCTAATTTCTTCTCTTAAAAAATGACAAACACATAGGTAAGCTAAAAGTACTTACTTATTTAATGATATACTACCTCTGTGTAAAGTAAACATAGATTTCATTAGCATTGATACAGGAAAACGCAACACTTGAGTAATTGAAAAATAAAACTAAACAACACATAATGCAAACTAATATTGTAACTTGACTGCCTCTGTGGCGCATATATATATTAAAATTATTACATCTCTTTGCTTTCTTCGATGATAAAAGGCTAAGAATAATTTCTATTTTAATAACTTCTGGCACTATTCACATACTCATCCAAGTCAAAAATAGTATTACTTATAAGGAGCTATAAAACTTAGTACAAACCGTATACAATGCTGTAAGTAACATTTGTAACAAATTCTGCTCACATTTTATGGGCTTGAGATCGTTGCCAACTATTGGTCTTTGACCCGAAAAGGCTGGGCCGTTTGATACACTTATTATTCAACTAGGAAATTCTCGGGAATTCTTTTCTTTGAATCTAGTGTACATAATTTATTGAACATCGTGCAAGAAATGGTAAAAGAAATTGTGTGGAAATCTATCTGAATGAGAGTTTTTGTAGAAATGTAAAAAATAGTCGAGTACGATACGCACTGGAGTTTTGTAAGGTTTTCTCGTTGATTTTACATTTATATTTTTTGGAGCCCCTATCTAATTTCTTCTCTTAAAAAATGACAAACACATAGGTAAGCTAAAAGTACTTACTTATTTAATGATATACTACCTCTGTGTAAAGTAAACATAGATTTCATTAGCATTGATACAGGAAAACGCAACACTTGAGTAATTGAAAAATAAAACTAAACAACACATAATGCAAACTAATATTGTAACTTGACTGCCTCTGTGGCGCATATATATATTAAAATTATTACATCTCTTTGCTTTCTTCGATGATAAAAGGCTAAGAATAATTTCTATTTTAATAACTTCTGGCACTATTCACATACTCATCCAAGTCAAAAATAGTATTACTTATAAGGAGCTATAAAACTTAGTACAAACCGTATACAATGCTGTAAGTAACATTTGTAACAAATTCTGCTCACATTTTATGGGCTTGAGATCGTTGCCAACTATTGGTCTTTGACCCGAAAAGGCTGGGCCGTTTGATACACTTATTATTCAACTAGGAAATTCTCGGGAATTCTTTTCTTTGAATCTAGTGTACATAATTTATTGAACATCTTGCAAGAAATGGTAAAAGAAATTGTGTGGAAATCTATCTGAATGAGAGTTTTTGTAGAAATGTAAAAAATAGTCGAGTACGATACGCACTGGAGTTTTGTAAGGTTTTCTCGTTGATTTTACATTTATATTTTTTGGAGCCCCTATCTAATTTCTTCTCTTAAAAAATGACAAACACATAGGTAAGCTAAAAGTACTTACTTATTTAATGATATACTACCTCTGTGTAAAGTAAACATAGATTTCATTAGCATTGATACAGGAAAACGCAACACTTGAGTAATTGAAAAATAAAACTAAACAAATACTAAAAAATATTCATTTAGGTACCAATTATGAACGAACAAACAAATTCAATCGCGTAATGCATCATACGTATAAAATAAAAAGCATTCACAAAAGCATATTTCAATTAAAACGTATCTAAAAAGTGCGACGGGCGCACGTCACTCAACCCTGTTGTAACAACATAATTATTTCAGTGCAGTAAAACTTTTCAATTGGCATAAAGTTGCACGGGCCGGGCGCCTGATCAAATTATTACCATGTTGCGGCTCCGACTACCGCGTCAGACTTGCACGTCACTACCAAAAAGTCGTAAATGCTTGACTGATGTGCCACTTCCAACTTTCCTTCCAATTCACTTAATATCAAAACGACGTAACTACAAACGATGTCGAGTACATCCAAAGACCTTTCGAGTTTCCCCACATTATAGCTCGCATCTTCGCTTAGTTGACAGGAATGATTACAGACTGTGTGTAGCAACTTCTTAATAAGTCCTCACAACATTTGCATCAGCAACGGAGGTTCCTTTGCTGAAATGTACACCAACTTTATTCTTGAATCTTCGAGTTGGTCTAGAGAGCTAACTTTCAAGTAAGGTAAGTGTCGAAGCGATAAAGAATGCAGGTAAGCACTGACTTTTATTGTTATTTATTCACACATTTTTGATGTGAATCAAGTACTGTACAAAACATATAAAAAGAATATCATCTTTTGTGTTGTTAAGGAAGTTTTTGAACTGGAAAAGTCAGTTTGGAAGTTCAATGTGCGCATAACAGCAGGAAGTGGCAAAATATATTTTTATAAAACTTTCTTCGTACGTTTTGGCTAGTGATCAAGTAAGATATGAACATGCATTATGCTGTGAATATTTTGTATTTATAGGGTCATCTACAATATGAATAGTATTGTTAGCTTTAGTTTTTGTATGAATGCCAAATGTCTTGCTATGGCTATGTTTTTGACTTTAGGTATGTATTCTAACAAAACATCGATTTTCATTAACATGGGGGTCTTGTCTACATTCTGTGTTTCAGTGCATTTTACCATGGACATAGTGAAATTCGAAACTCGGGACGAGTTATGGTTTTATTGGTCTAAAGAGTGATTTGATTACAAAACTCAGTTGCATTCAAAAACGCTCTACAAAAAGTAAAGTTTAATACAACAAATCTGTAATAACACTAAAGGGCTTCAAATCATTTCCACGCAGAATGGTTTCAAATTCCATTTCCCACACCCGAGTTTTTTCTTTACATAATGCGAAAAGTATGTCATATGACTCATTTTTGCATAACAACAGAGTACCTACTATATGTGTAAACTAACTGTACTGCTGGTTTAAAATAATTACGTGGGCCGTTACTTGTATTGTCTAGCGAATTTTCAAACAAGACTATGTTCGAACATAACCGTTCTCTTTCATGACTGCTGTTACTTTCTGTGTTCGTCGCAACTTTGTGTACTGTGTCAACTTTACTGGGAAATTGCTTTGCTTATCTATTTTTTATGGTTGTACGTTAAAAGAACGTGCTAGACTGTACTTGAACTACATGTCATAATATAACAAACTATTAAAGTTCAGGCAATTAGAGTAGTAGTAGTAGTACAGACGAATTCGACATTAGATTTCGTACAGGGCAAAGAATTTTTACATTATTCTGTAGATCAAAAAATCTATTGATAGACGACAGTTTTGCAAAAAGTCACAAATTCTCAATTATAAATAATGATATTACCATTTATCTGTAGGCTAACTCCAGAGGATCACAAATTACAAAAATAAACTGGCAAAGAATCAGCAAATCATTCAAAATGTTGTCGTACGTAGCAGCTTCTACGAAGAAAAGATTTAAGTGCCGAGTCTCTCAGATTTCCCCAGGCGTACATTAAAATAAAGCTCAAAAGGCATGCTTAAGCTTGGTTCAAAATCTAATTAACAAGAAGTTATTTATAGAAGTTACTATACTAACTCAATAACAGCTGCGTAACACTCAGATGTTCGAACAAACTCACTAAGTTACAAGTTTAAAGCTACAGCTCCCATGAATAGCAATGTAAGTGATCTTTTTAGGTTGTCAGGAGAATAATCGCGTTCCTCCAGCGAGCCACCGGTCATCAGTCACGCAGAGTGGCCACTAGACTGCACATACAAGAGTATTGTGGCACTCTGTGCACTTTTATTTTATGAATTTATGGTCCGCCACTATTCGCTTGCACCGTCATTTATCATATAAAAGTCAAAGAATATTTTGAATTTGAATATCAGTGCTAATGATGGTGTGAACATTAACTTGTGGTTTAGTGTCGAAACTTATACTTAAACGTTTAAGTACTTTATCACAACTCTTTGTAGCTGACTGATCTGAGTAACTGGAATCACAGTTTTTTAAATAATTCATGACTACCCTTATTCATTTAGCGTAATACAAATTAAAACAAAACATTTCTTGGCAGTAATTTAACTAGCGAATGTTTGTATTCTATAGGTATTGAAAACAGTTAAGACTGTTATTAACGTATTACGAATTTGGGTGCAAATTTTTGTACTGAATAGGGTATTTGACTAAAGTCAAATCAGCCTCTTTTTAAGAAACGTCAACAACGAGCCGCTCTGAACAAATTTGTATGGAATGCTAGCATATGACGTCACGTTTTCTATGATCAAATTATTTACTTTCAGTGTTTCTCTTTATGATTATAAATTAAGTAACACATTAAATTAATAAATGAACATTTTTTTAGAACACTTTATGACATATTTTAAAATATTTTATTTTGATAGTAGTCAAATACCCAATCATATACCCAAGATCATTTTTAAAAAACTACGATTTATTATGACAATTAATAGGTCACCCACCACAAATCAAGTTGCAAACTAAAAATCCGTGTCATCGCTCAAAAGAAGAAACTCTGCTCCTAAGACAATTCATATGACAAAAGAAACCAGTAAAATAAACGTCAAATAACATGGTTTTTCTAAGACTGTAGAATCCTGACCGCAAGAGCACTAGAACTCGAGTCCGCATCATCAGTCAACCGAAGTAGCCACGCTTCGTCGCGTTGACAAAGAGATGGCGAAATTCATTTCAGTGCAGTCCCGTGCGGGCTTGTGAGATATGATTTTCTTTATTGCACTACACAGTTTCATTCCAAGTTGTTCCTTAGTATATTATGGTTTAATAGTCTGGAATGATAGTTTAAAACACTGGGGGTTAGAAAAATATTGCTGTTGAATTTTTGTTTCTTTGGTATTTTACTCAGATTTATACTGAAATAAGGTTAGAAGTTCACTGAAAGAAGGACAAAATGTAAAAAAAGCTGTAATTTTTTTTTTGTGAAACAATATACCTACAATTTTAAAAGTATCTAAAATTTAGTATTGTTTCTATATCTCTGTGGGTTATCGATCCCCACCCAGGATAAAACTTTGTGTGATGAGCACGATGGTTTATTCTGTGTCTAGATGTTATTTATCTATAATATGTATGTATCTAGAAATATATAAGTATGTTTATCAGTTGTCTGGTTTCCATAATACAAGCTCTGCTTAGTTTGGGATCAGATAGCGTTGAGTGAGTTGTCCCAAGATATTATTACATATTATTATTATTAGAAAATAGACAAAAATTAAATAGGTATCTTATGCGTACGCTATCAGGTTTTCTATAGTATTCAGTAAAATAAATGCAATGATAATATTTTCGTACAATAATTCAATAAACATTTAACAGGCTCTTGAAAGAGCAATCACTGGTATTATGGCGTTCTAAAGCGAGTAAAAGCTAGACTACCGTAAGTAGGTTAATTATACACGGGTGACCCTTGTATACCTACATTAAGGCAAATTACCTAGACTACTAGACTGGGCCAGTATGATGTAGCTGTAGGTAAGCATAAAATCAATATGACACCTTAAATGGACACCTTATTTCTATTACAAATTAAGGTACTATTGGCTGCATGAACATGTTGCAATCCTACTAATTTTAAAAATATGAAAATTTGTAAGGATGAATGAATATTTATTGCTTTTACATACAAAAACTACTAAACGGATTTGGATGAAACTTTACAGTAATCTATACTAATATTATAAAGCTGAAGAGTTTGTTTGTTTGTAAGAACGCAGTAATCTCAGGAACTACTAGTCCGAATTTTAAAAAAAATCTGTTGATCTATCGAGGAAAGCTATAGGCTATATAACATCACGCTACGACTAATAGGAGCGAAACAGCAATGAAAAATGTTGCAAAAACGGGGAAAATTTACGCAGACGAAGTTGCGCGGTTGTCAGCTAGTGTAGTTTATAAACTGGGGAGCAAAAATTCCGGTTCACTTAAAAAACTTCGATTTATCCTAAAATTTCCATGGATTTGAAATAAAAGGTAGGTTGTAAAGATTATTGTCACGCACAAAATAAAATAAAATCCAATGTCTATAAAAAAAACAAAATTGTAAACAATAAACCATTAAAAAAATTAAACAACAAAAAATATTCAACAAATCCAAACAAAATTTATAGCAAATAACTAAATAAAATAGTCCTAGTAATCATTATAACAATACTTTGTACTTTTTTACAATTTGACAAGATTCATGCTTTAAGGTAGTGATTTTTTAAGAATAGTAAAATAGTAAAAAATATTATTATAAGAGTTTAGTGTTCTGCCTTATAATTCGTCTTTCTATTTCGCATTGAACAGTGTGGTGTTGCGAAAATAATAAAAAAAAAATTAAGATAAGAACTTCGTTCCATCCGGGTGTCCCTTGACACCACTCAATTTTTTTTTCAGCAATTTGTGCTATTGAATGTTATTGTCTATTATACAGATACTTATTCGCATCAATCTTGTAATTATATCGCATATATTTACACGTTTTGCTATAAATGTTGATAAACTTACGATTTACACATTATAAAATTATATATACTACGGATCTACTCGACGTTTCGACCATATTGCAACGGCCGTCGTCACGGGTAGACTCTACCCGTGACCACGGCCGTTGCAATACTGTCGAAACGTTGGACAATAAACAAGGTTACTTTAAACTATTCACGCGATTAAGACCCGTAATTTATATATACATATATCAACCCATATGATCTCCCCAGTAGAACCCCAGTAGAACCTACTGGTATGTAGATCCTGGGGTAATTGCCATAATCGCCACGCTTGGCGAGCGGGTTGGCGATCGCAGTAAGGCTTTAAGTACGCAGAGGACGCTGCTGCCCGTCCTACGGGGTGAAATCCCTTAGTCGCCTTGACGACACCCACGGGAAGAGATGGGGTGGTACTATTCTTAAGCCGGCACCACACGGCACGTGTGCCGTGTGGTGCCGGCTGTGCCGTGTGGTAATTTATATAATTTTATAATATTTACACGTTATACGACAACTTAAATCTGTGAAAGTGGCTACAACTCAAAACCATTACAACAACTTTTAATTAGCTACTCAAAATATTTGACACATAAAAACACAAACACGAATACAGCTTTATATCAAACTGTCACCATATTATCGTAACAATAAAGCACAAAATCATAGCAGGGACATTTAAACTTGTCCCAAATTACATTCAAAACCATAAACACGTAGTGGCGTAAACCTCTGTATTCCCATTATTATTACACTGTGACGTCATACCATTCGCAAAGCAAATGTTCCAATTATCATATCTAATGTGCCGAAGAGAGGCGAACAGCGTGCCCGCGAAGAAACAACCGTCTTTAACATATTCCTACAGCTTTTTGTTAATACGTTTCTCGTGTGTTTTGTGCTGAAATTACATATGAAATTGCCGGGATGAGATTACAATGGTTAAAGAACGATTGGGGGCACTTCTTGGCTCGTTTTAAATTACCTAATTTGTTTTAAATGTTGTCTGATTAAAAAGTGTTGTGCTTTATATGAATAACAATGTTTACATTTAGTTAGATATTTATTTTTAGTCTGTCACTTTCATTATAGTGAAGTCTATAAAGTTTTGAGATTACTTGTGCATTGGTTTATTGTTTATTCTCTGGCTTGCGTTATTATGAACTTAGTATGTCTTCGTTTGGTTATCGTGTAGGTAACGCAATGTGGCGTAGAAAAGCCACAACTAATGCAGTTATCTGACATTATGGTATCGGCAGTTTAGGCTATAGAGAAAGACATTTACGTTGTCACTGTCAAGTTTCTGATGAGAATACTATCGAGAACATATTGCACATCTCACTAATAATACAACACTGTAATAACTTAAAATGTACAAGTTTACAAAGTTTCTGTCTTAAATTATATAATATGAATACTTTAATAAGTTTATTGAAAAAATTACCACGATTTTATATTTACAACTTATTTTAAAAACAAATATTATTTAATAACTAATAAGTCAGTATTGTCAAACATATTCAAGTTTTTGCCGTACCTTTTTTGTTTTTCTTTTTAACATTTTAACGTTGATTTTATGGAAGATAGAGAATTCAAATTTGCATTCAATTATGATTTTATCTCAAAATTGACAAATTTTAAGTTAATAGAGTGTTCCACATACATCTCGTATTTTAATTCAAAATAAAGGAAAAAGGAACGCTAGTTTCTATGCTGTATTGCGCTAACTATACGTTATCAATACGAAGATTTACTAGGTTCATGCTAAAGCTACAATCCAATTTACCTCATTTCAATTTACCAAGTTTTTACATACGTGAGACACGCGATTAAAAAAAAAGCATAAAATATTTATCACACCGACAACATCGTTTTCGACAGATATCTTAAACTTTTATTTACATTTATTGTTTGCGAACGACATTACTCAAGGGTAATTTTATGGCGCTTTTACTCCCCAGGGTAATAAGATAAAAATGTTAAGCTTCTAAAAGAAACAGTGCGAATATTTAGTTGTTATACATGAAGAAGATACGTCTTACAAAATTGTTCTCGGACCTTTTTATTCCATAAATATTTTAACGCTAAGCACCGTTATCTATTTTAAATCGAGCTCACTATATAGGTAACCGTGCTAGTAATCCGTAGGCTGGGAAATCCGATTCCGTAATACATCGTTTTTTAGATCTCTCTAAGGCCTAAATTCAGACAGACCGTCTATCTTATAACCAAGACGTTGAATTAAGTTTAACTGCTTGAAAATAAAGATGTCCTTCTAAGATAAAACTATCGGATGGGAAGAAAGAATTTTCTAGTTTTCCTCGAAACGATCTCAGTGGCAGAGGGTTCGACGGACGTCGACGAGTGACAATAAAATTAGATAAGTACAGGATAGCCCCGATCCGGTCCGGTCCGTCTTGCGGACGGAATCAATCGCAGTAAAACATGGTATTGAGGGACCAAGAATGTTACTGTTTAAGTAATAGACCACACTGGATTTTCAACTTTAAAGCTTCAAGCTTAGGGTATGAAAATAGTTACATAAAAGAAGAAAATACGTTGGTTGATGTGTATATCAGTCCGCTTTTCTGTAATGACACGAAACGAGTGGACTTTGAACGAAACGGGGATATCAGAATGGATTACAGAAATCTCCCTGCAAATCGACGGGACGAAAAATGCACTGATACTTTAAAATGATACGTTTTAGTTCAACGTAGAGAACAATTTTTAAAATATGCTGTAAAATTTGAAGCATCTATATTTTGTTAATTTAATGCCATCTGTGAAATGAAAACATATATTATGCATCATCATGATATATATAGTTGATTTGTGTGAGTATGATTAAAACCCCTAGTGGCAGGCAAAATTCTTATTTTTTAGTTAATAATTAGTCATTTTTAAATTAAATCTATACTAATATTATAAAGCTGAAGAGTTTGTTTGTTTGTTTGAACAATCTTAGGATCTACTGGTCTTAATTTAAAAAAATATTTTTCTGTTGGGTAGCCCATTTATCGAGGAAGGCTATAGGCTACATCACATCACGCTACGACCAATAGGAGCGGAGCAGTAATAAAAAATGTTGCAAAAACGGGGAAAATGTACGCATACGAAGTTGCGCGGGACAGGTATAGTATATAGTATGCAGTAATAATCAATCGCTAATGTCTAGCATGGAGATAGTCTTTTTCAGAATTAAACCTTTTTTTAGCCATGACTAAGAGCTTAGACTTGAACTGATTTAGGGGAAGACCCCTAAAAGCCTCTGGAAGTTTATTTTACAATCTAATGATCATAGGGTAGAAGTTGCAGAGATAGTAACGAGTGTTTATAGCAGGTAGTAAAAGTCTTGTAAAATACCTGGTGTTAAAATTACAGTTATCGCCATACGTGCCTAAAACATAATTATGCTTAGGTATTGGCATTGTTCAAAAGTAAGCAATGCCTAAAGGTATGCACTATTCTACCATTTCACAACGTTTTCATAAACCTTTAAGTTTGTTCTTGCGACAACAATAAACAAACAATTCGATTGTGTGGTAACTGGAATGCGGTTATTGGCGATATACATCTTTTAACTTAAGCTCTGGATTACCTTGACTAAATTAAACATGTACTCGTATTGGCATTTACTTAGATCATATCAAGATTTGTCTAATGACAGGAAAGCAAATTTGTAAATTATTTAACTGAACCTGGTGCCTTAGCACGAAGCTTACCATATTTCCGTCCGTACCTATAGTAATTATATATAGTCAATGCATTTATGACATAGAAACTAGCGCCCTGTGCGATTCTCTGAAGTGATGGTAGCCTAATGGCTACGGCATCGGATTCGTAAACGTGAGGTCACTGGCTTCAATCCTTCCCATTACACTACCGTCGACCCACTCCTAACACCAAGCCATTGAGCTTAGCTGGAAGGGTTAACAGGATTGCTAGTAATGTGGAGCCTACAATCCCATATTGCTAGTTATCTTTAAAAAAAAAATATAGTGCCTGCGAAATGTAGGTAATATATAATTCGCAGGGCATATTATTATGCATAGTTTGAAATATTTGAATTTGGATGTGGAAGTGAAAAATAAAAGTAAGTTTTTCAGGACAATTTCTAGAATTTTTACTTGATAAGAACATTTGACGGACTTTAGCGAAAATTTAAAAATAAATAAATGGTTCAACCATTAAAAAAAAATGTACTTACTGCTATAACTATACGTTTACTATATGGAAGTTTTTTATTACTGTAGTGATTCCTGCAAGATTTATTGGCTTGAATGTTGCCTAAATAGTATTTCTATCTCCGATTCACTAAACACAAACATTTGAATTAAACTGGTGCATAATACGGGTTTACATAATACCTATACTTAAAGCTATTCGAGCTGGGTATTTCCTGCTACATAATACATAGGCATTGCCAAATGAGCTTGTTGTTGGTAAGACTTCCTTTGCAAGCAATTTACTTTTCAATTAGTGGATAATTATCTTAATTGAAATCCTTTATTTTTAAGTATTTTCGTCTTAGATTGGACTTCACTAAGGTTTACTGCGTCAACTGCCAACTGCAATGTAAATGCATAACCTAATATTTCCTATCAATTCGAGTACCTACAAGTCATTTACATTATAATATTTAACCAAAGCTATTCAATGCTTGGAAACAAACTAATATTCACAAAAAGAACAAAATAACGTCAATTTTTGTTCTAGTGTACCATAGGTCTTTGACATTTAATATCACAACTTCACATAGCTCGTGGGTGATGTAGGTACAATCAAAGGTCACGATATTTATTAAAAATCCACAACCGCAATACCGCAGCGCGCTAGACATTACTGACTAAAGGGCGGTTATAGACTAGCGTTTTTTTCTGCGCATATACGGACATTTTGCGCGTTACATTTCGCGATTAAAAAAACCGGTCTCGCGTATAGTTGCGTGTGTGGCAAGAGGTGGAGAAATGCTGACGTCTTTTCCTATAGAGTAGCCATGATAGAGCGTACGAGTTCGACCTTAAGACGTCTTTCCCAATAGGGAATCGACAATCTGATCGAATTCAATGCCACCAACACGCAGGCGTGTCTCTTTAGTGCAAAGAAGAGTAATTTTGAACTGACTCCCACTTTCCGTGGTGCATCTGTTTCAGTTACCGACAATCTTGATCTCTTGGGCATAAGGTTTAGGTCTAGTCTCAACTTTGGCGCTTATATTGAGTGCTGTGCACAAGTTGCTGCCAAGAAACTTGGCATCCAAACCGAGGGAAGAGGTACTTCTCTCCAGGACAGCTTATTACTTTTTATAAAAGTTTCGTTCTATATGTTGTCACCTATAATATGGCTTGGCTAAGTACCAACTGGCCTCACAGGACGCAGTACAATGCAGAGCCATTAGGCTTAAAACGACGATGCGTTGACCGAAAAAACACTAATTCAAAACACAGCGTGCAACATAGGCGTAACGTAGCCTGCTTGTCGGTGTTCTACAGATTGTACCACGGAGAGTGTTCACAAGTTGTGGCTATATCCACCTGTCGCACAAAGCGTACCAACAGCCAAATTGTGAAACTTCCTGTAGGTGTCAGGGTCTCCAATTAAATAAAACCCCGATACTTTTAAGACTAGAGTGCATAGGCATCTTCTGGGTGCGCTCGCTCCATCGTAAGCCTCATCAATGCTTTCAATCGGGTATTGTCGAAGCCAAGAGCAAGTTCATATATTATAAAAGGCGCGCCTTTATGCGGCTGCATGCGCTTCCAAAAACGATCTTATATGCGCGTATAACAGGCTAGTCTGAAACCGCTTTATTAGGTACACTAGAATTTCTACTTTTACACCTTACAAATTCAATTTCAAAACCTCCCTAAATTAGATACTTGTTTACAATATTACTAGCATTTTCCCACGTTAAGTCTCATTTTTATTCTGATATATTAACTACATAACTTAGTGTTAAGTTTTTTTCAAAATACGTTTAGTAGTTTTTGCATGAAGAGCAACTAACATCCATCCATTATAACTTTTAAACTTACGCGTTGCATTATAAATACAATTTGTCACGGGAATAAACGCGTTTAACCTAGGTAAAGTATTTAACTTATGCTTGACGTTTCAACCGGGTTACACCGACCGTGGTCACAAGCTGACTGGTGACCACGGTCGGTGTAACCGATCGAAACGATCCTCACATACTTTTAGATTTTTAATATTATTAGAATCATTGTTTGTACTGTATGATAATGACAATGTAAATAGCTTTAAAGAACACCACGATTCTTACTAGAAACTTCATTGAATACATAATAATGAATAAAAGAAATAGATAACCTTTTAATGTAACGTAGGTATTATTCACAAATTCCTAACAGCAAATTTTAAATTAATATTGTAGTAAGTATACATTTTCCGAAAACCAGAATGGATGAATGAACATTGACTATAATGGCCTTTTCTTTATGTCGTTGCCATACCCTTTGCGCAAACCAGAAAGTCATCAACAAATACTTAGTCTTTATAGCACATTCGCAAACTACTAAACATAAATAAACACCATTAAGTAGGCACCAGGAAAGTGCGGTTTCAATCGCCATAACGTTAATACACGTGTCGAAAAATGAAATTGATTTTGCCCTCGCTTCCGTCTGCGTGCCGTATCGCCACGCTATGAGTGGATGGGGAGAGCCGCGCTAATAACTAGCAGGGTGCTTCCCGAGATGTTTATTTAATGGCGTACGTCTCGTACCCATAGATGCTCTAATGGAGATCAGTACAGCTCTGTACTTGTACCACAGAATACATACGTACTCGGTCGGCTCACTGCTCAACAAAAAATCCACGCACACATATAGGGACACGTAGGTATAGAGAGTTCCTCTCTACGTGCGCCGTCTCGGTTGACGATTGGACCGATTTCGACCGAGATTTGCGTACGTGCGCGTCTATGTATGTGTGAGCCTTCTTTTGCTCACAGTAGGTAGTTGACCATCTGTAACTATCTAATTTGTACTTGTACCTACCCCGCGTATCTGTTGCGGCAAGGCGGCAACGCGAAAATTATTTTTCAATGTGTTGTGATTCTTGTGCAAGAATAATACGATAAGGGTTGCATGTTTGCTTTTCGTTATGAAAATATGGCAGTTTCGTTTTATATGTGATGTGTTTGACTGAGATGAGTCGTGTTTTATGATGATTGAAAATTTGCGAGCAGGATTTTGACTTAAATAGAATATTGTATTTTTACATATGTATATTTTAACAAAAAATCTATTTAGCGATTTATGGTATAAAACCGTCCAATGAATTGCCTTTTTTCAAATTGACATCCAATTTTGCCAAGTCCTAGGCCCCATGGTTGGGCAAAGCCGCCAGGGTATGGGGATTGGATGTTAGTTGTTGCGGTGATTCTTTATCTATATTTATACCAATATTATTAAGAGGAAAGATTTATATTTTAATATGTAACAAATAAACTTAAAACTACTGGACCGATTTCAACACTTATTTCACTATTACACACACATAGGCTTTATTTAGAAAAGTAAAAAAAAGTTAGAGATTCCTACGAAAATTACAATTATGTAAGTCAAGGTATAAAAAAACTACGATGTGACACCCCTGCAAAGCCAGGGCAGGCAGCTAGTAAATTATATAGCTTATGTATTATTCTGAGACACTTAGTAAGTTCATAAAAATAAGTTTAATCCTTTTTACAAACATGACTATCTACATTCTCACAAACTTTTCACAGTTTTTTACTTTTTTAGAGTAAGTCTAACATCTAATCATTCACTCGAAACTCATGACTATCATCTCGTACATTTCTAAGATTAAGGAAGTAGATACGAAAGCGATTAAATGTGCACATTCACCTACATAATAGAATGACAGGTAAAGCGTTTAAATCAAGCTAATGTGACGTTTCTGGCGTCGGCCCTGCCCGCCATGTAATACAAATAAAACCCACAACATATTTACGTTACAATACCCTGCGAGGAAAAGAAAATAATGTTCTACATACGTGTTGTAAATAAAAAATATGAGAGATCATCCGAAAAATAATTCGACTGAAATCTGACTTGGAAAAATATAACGAGACAAACATTATTAAACTTCTTTCCCAAGTAGGGTTGACTTGAAAAGTAATATTGTAGATCTAATAAAATGAACTCGAAGACACAAATATTAAATTACTTAAACAAAACGTGTATCACAGATGATAGTGATAAGTGAGACTTTTAATTACTTAGGAGAAACATCTGTTATACACATACTCTGTTAACTTCCAATAAACTTAACATGTTATGCGCCACTGTGCACAACACAAGTGCGTCAAAACAGTCTATCACGCTAAATGCGTTAAAACTAATGCAAGCCAACGTCATAAACGTCATTACTTATGTCGTGTATGCTAAATGTGTTCGCAGCTTAATTCGGAAAGCGTATGGCCAGATTATCATTTGAATGTGCCCTCAGACGATTGTCGGTTTTCGTGACAGCCGTACAATGGGGAGGTTTGCCCGAAGCAAAATATTTTTTCCCGAATGAAAACTGGTGTTTTCTGTACCTATACGAGGAAATTACATTTTTATCACCAGTCACATTTTTACATTTTCCTGTTATCTCACACTTCCTCATTCGTATCAAGCGATTTTTGGTCTTGTATTTTTTAGTTGTCAATGTATTTTTGTACTGATTTATTCAATGTTAGCTTTAACTGTTTTGGCTTTTGTGTTCACGGATTTGTTTATTGAACATATTACTTGTTTTATATTCAATACATTTTTGTTTAAAACTTTAATGGTGACATAGAATTCGCCCCTAGTAATCAGCTAATGCATTTCAATTGTGGTTTTTGTGTCAAGTTGTGTCGCTGGCTTGTTCATGACCTCCCTAGAGTTTAAGGACCCTAACTTGTCGAGCTGAGGAGCGTTATTCACTGAGTTAACGCCGATTCTCACGCAATGCACATACACATTGAATCCAATGAGCTGTTAAATGGCCTGTTATGACTATTGTAACATATTTGTGCGTTGTATTAGATGATTTCTAGTCAGCCTAACTAAGGAAGTGTGTAATAATCAATACGAGTGCATTCTGCATTGATTATATTGTTATGGTGTATTTATAAGTGATGTCACTTAAATCATATCATCGTAATACGTGTAAGTATTTTGGAACGTGTCCAAGGTACAACTATAGGTATTTTATCATAAACTAGCTGTCCTGCGCAACTTCGTATGCGTAATTTTTCCCCGTTTTTGCAACATTTCTCGTAGCTGCTCCGCTCCTATTAATCGTAGCGCGATGTTATATAGCCTATAGCATTCCTCGATAAATGGGCTATCAAACAAAAAAATATTTTTTTCAAATCGGACCAGTAGTTCCTGAGATTAGCGCGTTTAAACAAACAAACAAACAAACTCTTCCGCTTTATAATATTAGTATAGATATGTAGTTATTATTTTCCAATTAGTTTACTGCACTTACATATTCCATTTCTATATCATAAGGTAGACTGGTAGAGAATGCTTTTAGCATTAAGTCCGCCACTGTACAACTTTGTGCATAAAGCTTTAAATAAATCTATATTAATATTATAAAGCTGAAGAGTTTGTTTGTTTGAATGAGATCATCTCAGAAACTACTGGACTGAACTGAAAAAATCTTCTACTGTAGGATAGCCCATTTATCGAGGAAGGCTATAAGGCTAACATCACGCAACGTTGAATAGGAGCGGAGCAGCAATGGAAAATGTTGCAAAACCGAGAAAAATGTACGCAGACGAAGTTGCGCGGGTCAGCTAGTAATAAATAAATTCGAAAGTTTAGATAAATGATTATGTGAATGGATTGATGAATGTTTGTTATTCAATTACTTCAAAACGACAGAATGAGTTGATGTTGGATGAAATTTAGCACAGAGGTAAAATAAAGTCTACATTTTTTATTCGGAAAAATGTATGGTTTTCAGAGGTATATTTGTTTTTTAAAATTTCCACGCGAACAAAGTCACAGGCAACACATAGTAATATCAAAGGTAGTAAACTAACTTCTGTGAATATCTAAACGCCTGTTAATGAACCACCGAGACAAAAAGAGATTAGTTTAACTTTGGCCCGTAATTTATGCAAGTCTGTCTCTGCTCATGTAGCACAGAATAGACTGGTTTGATTGTGGTTTTTGTAGGTAGCTAAGCTTTCCTAATCTTTAATGGAAATCCGTTCAGCTGTGTTAAAGATAATCAGGTCCTTACCATACGTGTTGGCGTTGATTTGGCACGTATTTACTTTACTAAAGCTTTCAAATAAGTCGATGTTGTCACGTCAAATCAATATCTTGGTCCTTATTCACTATCTTTATGTCGTTGTCGTGACAAGCCCGTGCTAACTGGGGCATGCGCGTTGCGCTCATATATGATGAACCATGATGATGAATCACCGCGCATGCTCGTTGATGCATTTCTAAGCGCAGCTCTCTACTGCGCAAGCGCGGTGGACATATTTGAGCGCATCCCGCATGCGCCAATTGGCACGGGCTTGTCACGACAACGAATTAAAGATAGTGATTATGGACCCTTATCACGCCGGCACAATATGTTGATCCCAACGTCGATGCCAACGCCAAAAATTGGGTGGGGGAAATTATTCATGCGATTAAGACCCGTAATATATATATTTTCATGTGTACAAATCGCGAAAGTTTATCAACATTTACTTACCTCAAAACCCCACTCAAAATTGCAAAAAGGTGTTTAGTCAATTGTACCATCTAACATCCCCCCCCCCCCTAATTTTTGAAAATCCTCCTCAAATAATGATCCTGGGTACAACAATGCATTTTTATTCACGGGCGTACTCAGGATAATTTTTCGTTTCTCGGTATTCAATAGTCGTGCTTTAGTTGTAGTATAAATAAGTAGTGATTTGGATAAAACTTTTACCCAATTGTTTTTTTATTGATTCTATTAAACCGATACTTCTGGAATAAATTATATTAAATGTAGCGAGGAAAAAAATCGTCTTAGGCGGGACATGAACCCGCGACCTCAGGATTACCGGCCCTAAACCGTTGCCAAACAACCGTTACCGCACCGAGACATATCTGCCAAAGTTCGCCAAAAAAATGTAGCTTTCATAAAATACGATTTTATAGCAATCATTAAATTAATATATATATAAAATTAGCACAAAAATGCTAAAAAAAATAATAAAAGTAAACTATATTGAATGGTTCGAGCCATTCAAACTAAATTTGTGCCCTTAAGTGTTGAAATTTTAAAATTTTACTAGGTTATTCTTGGTAACTATACCAAACCTGAAAGTATTTTGCTCAGAATCAGCAACACAATCCATTGAGCTATTTTATGGATCATGTTAATGTATCATTAATTAGTGCGTTAATCATTCAAACAGTCTAAATCCTGTTCACAATGTGATCATCACTTATTTTTCAATAATAACACGAGCACGATAGCGCCAAGAACATAAGACAACTTGAATGACTTTTAATATAACTCTGCGCAAGCTTTCAATATTTTCATTTTCTTATTTTATGTGATTTTTTTAAGTACCTAAAAATCAGGTTGGGGTGTCTGTGCATAATACCAAAAATAACCTTGTATAGTTTAACCTTGTATAGTCAGTGTACTTATCTACTTATCGCTATTGTTTCATCACTTGGCCCATAAACACTCGTACGTCACATAATATGAAATGCATTATGGGCAATTCTCGTACAACCAGTATATTTGAGCGATGCGTTCGCGCCTTCGACGCGACGCACGAGCTATGGAAATGTGTTTACTGCCTTTGATGTATGCACTCCATAATGCAGTTACGAATATGCACACTAGGCAGATTTGGATGGAATTTAGTTAAAGCCGTAATTGCTAACAGTAGCTAGTAATTATAGATAAAGCTCGTTTCTGCATTTTGGTTGGTTGGTTATTGTATTAATAGTAGGAACAGCTATCTTAGACTACTATCGTATTATGTTTTATTGATATCCTATTTATACACAGTTATTTTGAGAAATTTAGGATAATCCTTATCGTTTTAATTGAAGTAGGTGTTTAATATTGTAAGGTTTTCATTTAATATCTAATTTGTGAAAAAGTTACTAGCAACAAATGTTATGCCAGCCGTATCTTATATAATTAAATGAGATAACTTATAATTAAGAATTGTTTCTAAGTCTAAAAATAATAATATTCTGCCACTCGTTCCATTATACCTATCGAAAAATAATATTAGGAAATATTGTAGTGTTTACAAAATAATAAAATAGTGCTCAATATGTTCCGAAATAAAAATAATAAAAAAATGGGACACAACAATTTTAAGGTAAGTAATGCGCGTTAATTGCCGAATACCTAATAAATTGTTATAATTTTATTATGCAACGAATGTTAGTATAAAAAAAAGTTGTCTGTATAGTGGGTTTACGAACTATAATTTTACGTGATAACATCTTAATAAAACATTGATGACAAATCGCCATTCGAGTTGCTTAGCAACCGATCAATAACGTTACTTCCAATTTTATCGCATGTCATGTCGTTGCAATCGCCATTCGCTGTTGCTTACCAACCAATCAATAACGTGACTTTTTTTAGACACTGTTTCGTACGTACCCCCAGTCATCGATTTATAAGACGTTATCAGGTTAAATTTGAATTACAAAAAAAATAACGACCTATTATTATCATCTAGGTAAGTAAATATTTTCACAAGTCACCAACAATCGTTATAATGGCCCGAATAATGACCATTTTCCATAAAACAAACTGGGGAATGATAAAGCACGAAATATGGAAGCAGAAAATTAGATTTAAAAGCAATTAAATGACTTGGTATTTTTTAAAATGAGAATACCTCCCGGGTCAGTTCGTACGAGAAAGTGGGTGAACATTTTTGTTTTTGCACGATTTTATCATTTTGTTTATTCGTTGCGTAAAGCAATCGACTGTTAAATTTGGAACAGTTGAAAAATATTTTTCCAGGAATATAAAGTCCAAATAACGGCGGTAGCCTAATGGCTAAGGCATCGGTCTCTCCTGAAGTCGCGGATTCGAATCCTACCTATTATACTATCGACATGAACCCACTCCTAACACAAGCCATTGAACTTAGCTGGAGGGGTTAACAGGATTGGTAGTAAAGTAGTGGCTATTTTTATTTGTGTATTAAGTAAGAATAATAAGGAAGTTCTTATTTTACAATTAGGTTACTGCACCTACACATTCCATTTCTACATCACCCTAAGGTAGACTGGCAGAGAATGCTTTTAGCATTAAGTCCACCTTTGTACAACTTTGTGCATAAAGTTTTAAATAAATAAATAAATCTGCTAGTAAAATACAATCCCATATTGCTAGTTATCTTTAAAAAAAATGTTAGCATTAAAATCTCATACATAGGTTTAAATTTTTACCCATTATCCTTTTTTAGAACGTTATATTTCAATCTTTTTTAAGACTTGCCAAATCAATCTAACATCCACTGGCTTAGACTATGAAAATAGACTATAAAAATGTATCTCAGGGATGCATATTATGTACAATTCGTAGGACCATAAACCAACTTCATTGTTTATAGTCCTCATGCATATTAAATTCTGTAGAAGCTATCATTCCATAATATCCGCGGTAAAAGTAACAACGTAGACGGGATTGTGGCAAAATTGATTTTTCTCGCAGCCCAAGGCGATGCGACCTACCAAACATATTAGGAATCTGTGCCGAAGCGATGAAAGCAATGTAGATGGTAACGTCGTACTAAAAGGAAGTGATACGAAAATATATTGATTTTGTACTCAGAGGTAGCTATTAAGTGGCTACAATTCTTTGGTCTAGTAGGTAGTGACCCTGACTGCTAAGCCAGATGACGTGTGTTCGATCCCCACCCAGGTAAATCTTTGTGATAAGCACGATGGTTTATTCTGTGTCTGGGTGTTCTAAATACATTAAAGATAAATATCTTTAATGTATTTAGAAATATATTAAAGATAAATAACACATTGCGCCACTTTTAGATGTTTTTCTTGTACAGCTTTTTTAAAAAGTGGGGCACCTATCCGGCTTTTTCGAAAATAGTTGACACAATCATAATCTTGGGTACACATACGCACCTCACGTGTTTAGTAAACGAAGTTATGATAAATAGGTCCCTATCAATGAAATAAGCAAACTCGAATGCTAACAAAACCGTTGTCTACCCCTGCTGCCTTTTTTTCTGTATGCGGTTTCCGTCCGAACTAACACAGTTTAGTCAGCTTGAGCTAGGTCTCCGTGAAGCTAAATTAAGTATGCTAAACGATTTTGAACCGTAACTCGTTTGAGTAGAAACTTAATTTTGCTCGGGAAAATCGTTTTCATCCCACGTTTATCTCGTCTATAGTGTGCATTCAAATTACCTCAGTTTTGTTTGAAATTAGTGTCGAAGTTTGCCATGACTCTTGATTCGATTTCATAATGAGACTGTGACTGTGCTTTTTAGGGATCCGTAGTCAAAATGGCAAAACGGAACCGTTTTGCTGGCAACGGCTTTTCGCCATGTCCGTCAACCGTCCGCAGCTTAGCTCAGAGACTGTTGACTGCAGTGCTAGAAGGATGTAATTTGGCATGGATATGAACGCAATTTTGCAATGGATTACCTACACCGACCAAGAGACTGGAGAAAATTTAAAAAAAAAATGCATGTGGATTCCTCCCCTACATGTAAAGTGGGGACGTGATTTCTTTTACCACATCGTGTGAGGTATCATTAGATAGGTCAGTTAGATCGTTCAGTTGTGAAAACCATTTCTGGATTTAGGGTTCCGTTTGTAAAATATTTATCTTTAATGTATGAATTTTTGTGAGTCAAGTGTCCCCCTTTGAGGTAAATGGTTGATGTTGGGTATGCGATAAATTTCACGGTAGTAGTAAATACTGTGAAATTAAGGCTAAGTAGGCTTTACAAGTTTACGACTAACAGCTGATCAAATGAGAAGTAACAGAATGTTCGTACAAATTACATTGAAAATTAATTGTTAGAATGGAACCAAAATAAAAGATAACCCACTTCTTCAGCCGCATTATTCGAATGGGGGGGGGGCGACACAGAACCCTACATTGTGCAAGACTCGATATGCACTTGCCCAGATTTTTAAGTATAGTGAAATACTACAATAGACAGTTAATTACAAAATTAATACTGCAAATTTGTCTAATAGAAACTTAGATTTTTTTTGTAAAAGGCTTATCAATGCAAAAATAAAAAAAAAACATCTGTAAAATCTATATAAGTATTTAAAGTGTGAAATATTACTCTTCTTACAATATTATCGGGACTTTTAATGGCGTGAAATATTTAAAGGTAAGAAGCATTTTTTTGTTATTTACCCAATTTTGTCACAGATTAAAGCGGCGGTAGCCTAATGGCCAAGGCATCGGTCTCGCAATCGTGAGGTCGCGGGTTCGAATTCTAGCCATTATACTACCGACGTGAACCCACTCCTAACACAAGCTATTGAGAAACGAAAGAAAAAGAGAAACTTAACGCAACGTATTTCTATTTGCAATTCTTTGTAACGTACGTACGTACTTTGTTACGTAACAATTTCGACCCATTTCTTAAACGTTGGATTACGGGTGATGATAAATGGATCACTTACGATAAGAATGTACAAAAAAGATCGTGGTCGAAACATGGATATACAGTGGCAAAGCCCGGCCTGACTCGGAACAAAATAATGATGTGTGTATGGTGGGATTAGAAAGGAATCGTCCGCTATGAGCTTTTGCCGCCGGGTTAAACTATCGATTCTGGCCTCTACTGTAAGCAACTGATGAGAAAAACTGGCCGGAGCTGGTGAACAGGAAGGGCGTGGTGTTCCATCATGACAACGCCCGACCGCACTTATCTTTAGCCACATAGCAAAAATTGAGAGAGTTTGGCTGCGATGTGTTGATGCATCCTCCATATAGCCCTGATCTTGCTCCATCATATTCCACCTGTTTCGGTCACTTAGCTATTTAGAAAGCATAAAGTTAACCTCAAAAGACCATTGTGAAAACTAGCTGTCATATTTTTTTGATCAATTTTTTACAGCAATGGGATCAAGGCAGTTCATAGCACTACGCACAAGTTGGCTACAAGTCATCGATCAAAACGGCACATAGGTACATATTATAAATAAAAAAAAAATGTTTTTTTCTATGTATGAAAAATACGAAAATACCTACTTTTCCCCTGACTTAATATCTATACTAATATTATAAAACTGAAGATTTTGTTCGTTTGAACGCGATAATCTCAGGAACTACTGATCCGGCTTGAAAAAATCTTTTACATAGCCGGATAGCCCATTTATCGAGAAAGGCTATGGGTTATACAATATCACACTACGACCAATAGGAATACGGAGTAGGAATGAAAAATGTTGCAAAAACGAGGAGAATTTACGCAGACGAAGTTGCACAGGTCAGCTAGTCATAAATAAATGACACCCAGACACAGAATTAACCAAAGTTTTATCCTGGGTGGGGATCGAACCCACGACCTCCACCAGTCAGGGTCATTAACCACTAGGCCAGCAACCCAGTCTTAATATTTATCTATTTCAGTCTAAACAATATCTCTATTAAAAGTCTATATAATTATATATTTTCTTACTCTTGACCACAAATGGTAATACAAGTTGTCGGTTTTATTATAAAACAATTATTACAAGGCTTACGTAATAACTTTGATTGCCAAAAATATTCAACACTATCATGTTAAAAAGGCTTTCAACCCGCCTTCCAATCGTGATTGTTTAATTGAATCAAACAATACTTCGCTCGTCAAAAGCGAACAATATTTTTACATAAAATACATAAATATGAAAATTTAATCCGATTTCGTAAATTTTATTTTACGATATGAAAATAAACTGAGATCTTTGTCACTCCTGTTAAAATAATTGTGGGATATATTTTAGAGGATTTCGCGTGTAAGCTGTCAGTTTAGTATATTGAAACTAGGTCAAACTAAGTTCGCTCTAAGTAGGTGCTGCACGTTGTAAAACTTGATGGGCAGCCACTTAGTCAAGTCAAATAGTATTAATTATCGACTATCGAGTTTCAGCTTTTTGATTAAATGCGAGAGAGCCTTGTCTGAGAATCTATGGGCTTCATTTCAATGTAATACTAGATAGATTTAGAATAAATTTTATTTCAAAAATATTATAAATATAAATTAAAAAAAATACTATTTGACATTCTATATATATCCTTTTGTATGTTTAAACTAGAGTTTCAATCTAGCAGCTTGACATCAATCTCGGTATCTGTTGGACTGAACTATTTCAATCCCACGGGATCCTAGTATTTGATGGATCACTCGGGATCCCGCAAAGCATGATTCAAAGTTAATAATAATATCTTGGGACAACTCACACCACGTCATCTGACCCTCAACTAGGCAGAGTAGGGAGAGCCTGTACTGTAGCAATCAGACAACTAATAAACATACATAGAAGTAAAATCATAAGTTGTATGTCCATGGCAGCGTAGCACTCAAACGAATAAACAGATTTTGATAGGATTCCTCTTATTGAAAAGCTAGTTTTATTGGGATCGTCCTTAGCTTTGTTTGATGCAAATCTTTTCAGCCGTTTTTATGATAAATGTTAAACTTTTTGACTCTCGTTTTTAGGTAGGTTTTAGGTTTTTAAATGCTAAGTAACATTAGATTCATATTCTCAAATTTAAATATTTGCAAGTAAGTATAAACACGATACAAAAATAATGTGCATCCTACAACCGTATAAAACAATTCTCAAATGAAAGGTAGATGAAAAACAACCGGGCAGCCGCACCAGTCTGCGGTTGGCGAATTCATTTTACAAAATTTATTACATTTCGATAATCTGTTATTTTCATCTGGCCGAACTGAATTTCAATGATGGTTATTGGCCTCGAGATACGTGTTTATTCATAGATAAAATCATCATTTTTATTGTTGATCTGAAGCGGTATTTTAACTCTTTTAGTAAGTTGTTGTTATACCCGACTGTAGGGAAGGGTTATGTTTTTCGCGCGTATCTTGTATGTCTACATGTATGTAATATTCTTTATTACCTCATATCTTACTAACTACTGGGCGGATGTATACAATTAAGACGTTGTTAGATTCGTCTTGACCACCTAATTCCTCTTAGATAAGTGACGTTTGAAAAAAACAAATATGGCGGCTGTGAGATGTCAAAATAAAGAGGTATGAAAAAAAAGTTGTGTCCAATACTGCAGTATGGTAATCATACCATGATTAAATCTGTAATACTAAAAAAGTTAGTAAGAAACCACCATTCTTTTTTCAATTTTCAATACTTGACAATAACTGTGATAAAAGTTACTTGTTACACCTTACAACTACTCAAAATTATTAAATAAAAAAAAAAAAAGTTAAAGATTCATCTGCACAAAAAAGATGAAAACAATATCCCCTTCATATATTATTTCATGCAGTCGGAGGTACTTTACCAAGTTCATCGAGATTCATTAATGCCTCCGACTGCATAAAATTACGTATGTAGCGGATTTTGTTTCCATCTTTTTTGAACAGGCGGGTCTTTTATTTTTTTTAAATATTGTTGTTTATGATTGATACACAAAAATATTTGTATATTCCGATTTGGTAAAAAAAATATTAGTCAGAAACTGTAGGCAAGTAGATACTTATTTATTGTATAAAATAAAATCAATAGAATTCACTAAAGTAAACCCTATTTATGACTGTTTTATTTAAACTTTTAACTTCGGATCAATATTCTGTGTCCATGGCAAGCCCGTGCGAACTAGCGCATGCGCGGTGCGCTCAAAAAAGTCCGCTGCGCATGCACGTTGATACATTTCTAAGCGTAGCCCTCCATTTACCGTTATGACAAGATTTTGACAGTTCGCACGAGCTTGCCAAGGACACGTAAAAATGAACGTGAAAAAGGACCCATTTTATTTTTAAGAAATGATACGATCGGTATATCACATATACCGATAATACAAAGCCTTGACGTCATAGTTCCCTGTCGTCAAATCGTTTACTTTAAGTTTTTTTTTGTACAATTTTTAATTAGGTTTAAGTATACAAAATGTAGCAAGAGACGTCTTAGTATAGGCCAAAATGTAGCATTTCCTGATTGAAAGTGTTTTGTCTCAATTATCAAACGACTAAAGACTATTAAGAAATGCAACTCAAACATAATGTACTAACGAATTTCGAAATTATACAATCAATTTATGTAGGTAGTAACTAGGTATTATCTAATCACATTATACAATTGAGAGCATAATGTGCATACACAAATACCTGTTTAAACTAGCTAGTACAATTAATTTTCGTCGTAATCAAAGTGTCAAAGGAACGAATGAACACGAAACAAATGAACTAAATGCAAATGGTTTTGTCAAGTATCTATCCAAAGGGGATAAGTGGGCTTACGCTAACAATTGACTGAGAGCTAAGCCGTTGACCAACATTCCCATATTTCCTCTTATTTCCCTATGTTAAACGTTGTTTTAGAGGTGGGATTAGTTAGTACTGGTAAGTTTGTTCTGTTGAAGTTCAATTGGTTTCGTTAGGTATACAATATTAGCATTTGCTGCTTTACTCTGCTGTTAAAATGGCAGTTGGGATTTGATTGGGAAGACGAGGAAGAAATATCAATATGGCACACGTCCTGAACCAGCACAGCTTGCCATTTTGTCTGCACCATTGACTGCCTCTGTGGCGCGGTGGGAGTGTATCCGACTGCTACGCAAGAGGTCGTCACACGGGACACCACTTTGTGTGATTCACAAATTGTTGTTCCGAGTCTGGGTGTACTTTATGTCCGTGACTTGTATGTTTGTAAAGTCCCCCATAACACTACTGCGAGAGACGTCTTTGTATAAAAAAAATCTAGCTATCGTTTTACCTGCATTTATTGAGCACTAAAATTTTAAAAAATTACATAATAAAAGAAAATTGTGTAGTGTTTTTGATGAGTGGAAAGATAATTGTACTTTAATTCTTGAAATTACTGACACTACTACTGACAGATTTGAAAGTAGCAAGACCAAGACCAACACTTTTAGTCCCGTTTTTCTTGGCAAGGAAAGGATGTAATTCTCTTAACAAAAGACGTTACAAATAGTAGACAATTTCAGACTAAAATAAATATTGGACTTGCAAATAAAGTGACAAAACTCAATACAAGGAACGTAGATACCGTTCCAGTTTACTGCTCGGCCAACTTTACATAGAATCAGCGAAACATCGAACGCCGTCCGCGCCCGACTCTACATGTAAACAATTTCTCATGCCGATAAGATAATATTGTTCGCAGAAATCATGAATTATTCTGACACCGAGCGCTGAAGTGTAGAAATATTTTCTACGTTGTTAATCTATGGTGGTAAGCCGATCACGTCAGCTTATTTGTGTTTGTTATAAGATCAGAGCCCCCCGGCGCCTTCGGTGCAGTCTTGCACCCGCCCTTCTATTGTGCAAATTGAACTAGTTTGTAAGACCGAGTGTTCATTGATTGGAACGCAAGACAAAAACCTATCGGTTGAGGAAAATGTTACGATATTTGTTGATGTGTTGATATTTTATTCTGTTTTCCCGAAATACTATATGCTGTTTCTGCCGGAACAAAGAAATGGATTTGAACATGAAGAAGAAATAAGCTATGCCTTGCCGTTACAAATAAAGAATTTTTTGTCACGATAAAAATGGAACGACTGTGTTAAGAGATTTATTTGTGTGTCAGTCCTTCTGTCACATAAAATGCGAAACGTTAGAAAATATTATATCGCATGACTAGGAAAAATAAATTAGTTTCTAGAGCGTCGGGGTTGATTCTTCGACTTAAGCTATTTTTTTTTTTACTATGTCTATTTCTTGTTACACAATATAAATAAAAGAATTTTAGAACTTACTTTTTAGCAAACACTGTCAGAGATAATGAAACAGTCATTATTTCTAAAGAGAGGAAAACGAAATTTATTATTTTCTATGCTACTAGCAATGTGTCTGTATCTTACTTTTCTCCATTTTTATATACCTACGCATAAATTACATAACCTTCCGTAAAAAATCTCTAAATGGTAATTAAACCATACCAAAATTCGTTTGATAGTTTCGATGAAGTAGGTGCGTAAAAAGGCGAAGCAAAAGGTGCCATCATTAAGACGAATGTAACTATAAAATTCTATATACTATGGGTCATAATCGCGTGAATAATTTAGGGTAAAATACCTTAAATTATCCGTCCCTTAAATTACCCGACGTTTCGATCGTATTAAAACGGACGTTGCAATACGGTGGAAACGTCGGGTAATAAACAATTAATTAATTAATTAGTTTTCTTTATTGTACACACTAAGAAGATTACAAAAATACTTAATAACTATACATACAAAGTCGAGCATAACTCAATACTGAGTTTTCTCCCAGCAAACCTTTGAGTTGTAGGGAAAGTAATTAATAAGAGTAGTATGAAGTGTAAGTACAGTAGGTAATAAAAGTATTTACAGTAGATATTAAAGGTATATTACCTTAAATTATTCACGCAATTAAGACCCGTGGTATATATAATTTTATAATGTGTAGAAATCGCGAGAGTTTATCAATATTTAAGACGAATGTAGTCTTTGAAGTACTGTAAGTACCAAAGTAAGTACAATTCGCATGTTTCTCTTGCATCTACTTCAGTAGTGTAATACTGCCTCAATACTACTTGCATGGTTGACGGAACAATACTGTAATTTATGTTCTATTCCCTCGAGTAATGATAAACCTAACAAGTCGTTGAATAGTAATGCACAATGTTAATCTGAAAGTAGGTGACCAATGCAATATTGCGTAGTACAGTGGCAGAGGTTTATAACAGAGCAGTAAGATTATTTATAGCAATTGTGAGGTACTAATATATCTAGTAATTTAATGTTATTAATTTATAATAATAATCACCTATATTTCGTTAAATACATAATTTACTGATGGAATAACGTTGCCAGGTAAAAAATAATGTTTTTTGAAGTGGCAACATTTTTCAAGATGGCGAAGTGCACTATTATCTTAGCAACTAGTTCTTAGTCCCTGATGTTCACTTTTTGGGAGATACCATCTCTTCTAAGTTCTTCAGTTCGGCAGCTGCTGCAATTGCCTTCTCCTTTGCGATCTTCTCATCCCGGATAACCTTCTCCTTGGCTTCAATTTCACGGAACTTGGTTTCCTTTTTGGAGAGTCTGTTCTGGTGGAACACCCCGTACACTACACCAACTGTCAGGAACGACCAACGGACAAACCTGATCAGAGGTGTTACTCGCACTGGAGGTCTATAGGGAAGATCCGACATTTTATTTTGTTTGTTTTTTGAGAATCCGAATAGGATTTTAATGAAAAATCTAAAGATTCCCTTGACTGTGGAGGTTAGATCAAATCAAGGCATGGTTGTCAATGCCAGTAATCCAAACTAATATTATAAATGTGAAAGTAACTCTGACTGTTACGATTCCACACTTGAATAGCTTAACCGATTTAAAAGAACTTTGGTATTAAGATAGTTTGAGTCCCGGGGACCGGGTGTAGTATTTATCGTGATAACCGAATAGATACACCTTATAATGATGTAGAAATCTTTAGTCCAGGTTGCACCGGCCATAGTCACAAGCGACAAAGATATAAAGAAGATATTTCTAATTGATTGCCTCTGTGGCGCGGTGGGAGTGTGACCGCTACGCAAGAGGTCGTGGGTTCGTTCCCACACGGGACACCACTTTGTGTGATCCAAAAATTGTTGTTCCAAATCTGGGTATACTTTGTGTCCGTAACTTATATGTTTGTAAAGCGGGGGGCTTTACTGCCAACACAGGGCTTGTACTGATATCGTCTAAAAAAAAATCCTCTCCTGCATTTGTTAATTTTAAATACTCGAAGATAAATAAACAGGCTGGGCTCAGTCTGCATTGAAGTTATTATGATGAAAATATTTTTCCGTAGGTTTCAGGCTACCCCTATTCTAAATTTCATCAAAATCTGTCCAGAAGATTACAAGCGAAGCGCGCTCTAACAAATTCTTCGCTTTATAAAATTAATATGATATTTAGGTATACCAAAGGATTTGCGTTTAAGGCATGAATTCAGTCTCGGTAAGTTATCTTATAATAGAGTAATAAAGGTTCAATGGGCCCAGCGGATAATGCCGTAACCGTTGGCCTATTGTGGCTGCCGATCAAAAGATTCAGAGTTCAGACCTCGTCTAGTATAACTATTGTGATAAACTTGAGAATAGCGTGAGCGTATTTGGTTGAACGGCCTAATGGAAACATTACTTACCTATAGGTTAGAAAGAGAGGAAAAGACTATCTGTTTAGCTCTAAAGGTTAGGAGTCTATATCAGATTCTAGGTAGGCAACGCAAAATGGATGATTCTATATTTTCATTATGCTTGATAGATCTTTTAATAGACCAGTGAAGGCGCTAAATATCGTTCATAAAATTTCCTATTTTCATAATTGCATTTTAAAGTATATATTTTTACCTGACTTGATGTATGTATGTATGTAATATTCTTTATTACCTCATATCTCACAAACCACTGAATAGATTTATACAATTAAGACGTCCTTAGATTCTTGATCGCCCAAATGTTCTTAGATATACGATATAGATATACGTTTGAAAAAAACAAACATGGCGGCTGTGTCAAAATAAAGAGGTGTGAAAGAAAAAGTTGTGTCGAATACTGCAATATGAGTATCAAATTAAAGGGCTCATCTTAAGCATCAAATAGGTATAACATGATTATGAATGTAATGCTAAAAAGTTAGTTAGCAACAATTTTTTTTTATTTTCACTACTTGATAATAGCTGTGATAAAAGTTAGTTGTTTTATCCAACAACTACTCAAAAGTATTAAATAAAAAAAAAATTTAGAATTAGTTCCTAGCAAAACTGTAATAAAAAAAAAATATGCATGTACAAAAAAGATGGAAACAAGATCCCCTACATAAGTTACATACAGTCGGAGACACTTTACTAAGGTCATCGAGATTCATTAATCTCGATGCAATTCTCCGACTGCATGAAATTATATAATTATGTAGGCGATCTAGTTTCCATCTTTTTGTACATGCATTTTTTTTTTTTTTATTACAGTTTTGCTAGGAACTAATTCTAAATTACTAACATCTACCGAAATGTATACATTTCTTTAAAAACACGTTTTCTAGAAATAATTTCTCACACGACGTAGGAAATAACCAAGACGTTTTGGAGCAAGTTATAACAAAACGAAAAATACTGTAACAAAATACGACACCGCCCGCAAACCCCAGTGCAATAAACAAGAATATTGTTGGTAGACAATAAGTTTAGTATCAGTATCATGTGGGCAGTACAAAATATAAGGCTGTAACGTATTCCACACACATATAAATGGTTAAATTTATTCCACGTAAGTGCAGAATAGTCGCTTTGTGTCAAAGTTAGTCTAGTACTTGCTTCTAGCTTGCCGTCACTAACGGGCATTTTCTAAAGATCAATGTTAGATGTCGTTGTAATTTTAAATTTAGTTTCTGAATAGTGTTTAAAAGTTAAGATATTTTGTACTCAATTTTATTTTTAGGACTTAAGGGTAGATTACGCGAAACAGGGTTAGGCTCTCTCAAAAATTTATATAGAAAACCTAACTATTAGGACACGAAAAAAATTGTGTCAAAGAGTTTTTCTAGTAAATGAAATAAATAAATTTCAGGATATGTTTTAATATGATCCCGCAAATAAATCTTGAAGTTGCGGAAAAATGCAAAAACTAGCATTTTTGTATTGTCATAGTCATGGCGTTCGTAATTTAACATATGTCGTACATTATATGACACGAATATTTTACTTTATTTTCACCTGCGCTCCTGCGCACTGTGAAGTAATGGTTGTGTGCGGAAGAGCGAGGCCGGCCATTGTGTTGCTGTGTACGTAGCGCTAAATAAATAATTCTCACAGTGTAATGCCCTTGTTCTTGTAATTAAGTTCTTGAGTGGAGACCGCGGCTTGGCAAACGTAGTGTAGGACGCCCTCAAGCCAGGTGGAGTGATGATATACGCAAAACGGCTGGCAGGAGCTGGATGCGATAGAACAAAGTGGCGTGCAATTGGAGAGGCTTATGTCCAGCAGTGGACTGCGATAGGCTGATGATGATGATGATGATACATACCATAGTAATTATGGCCTAGCGTACCTACGAAGCGCTCAAAAAGAATAATCTGAGGCAGATGAGACGCGCGACACGACTCTACTTCTCCGCACCAAAAAAAATGTATTTTTTATTCTTCTCTTTTCTATTTATGAAGCGGCGGTAGCCTAATGGCTAAGACATCGGTCTCGCAATCGTGAGGTCGCGGGTTCGAATCCTACCCATTATACCTACTATCGACGTGTACCCACTCCTAACACAAGCTTTTGAGCTAAGCTGGAGGGACTCAATCCCACATCGCTAGATATCTTTTAATTTATATTTTTTATGTTGTATTTATTTATATTCCGTAACTAAGTACTATTTTTTTTATTCATTTTATAAGAAGTATAATAGAAACTAATAAATACCGCAACGAATTAAATTCAACCTCAAATACATAAACATACTACAAGTACAAAGTTGTTTTTTTTTATTACATCTTTAACAAGTTTACCTATTAGTTGAGTACTCAGACAGATGTCTGCAGAATGAATGAAATGAAAAAAGTTTTGTACATTGCATTTAACGTGTAACGTGAATAGTTTTTGAACAATAAATACTTTTAGAATTAGTTCGCCACTTTTCTTTCATTTCACAAGGTTAGGGTCCGTATAGATGGCTCGAGTATTTTCGTAGCGATTGCATAGATACGCTTACCCAAATATTAAATTATTGATATGCCAAATTGAGCTCTGTTTGTTAGTTGTTATATATTAAATCAGCAAATTAATAGTCAACACACTTTTCGATAACAGTAAGCCAGTATAGTAGTAAGTAGCCAGTAGTAAATGTATCTGATAAAAAATAAAGTTCGGATTCCTCTAAAATATCAAAAATAATGCCTAGTCGCACGTTTTCCATGTGGTAACTAAACGTTATGGCGAGTTCAAAAATAAATGTAAATAAGTACCAAATCTATCTATTCCTACTACAAATAAATAAAATTGAAGTGTCTGATAGGTATGTCAAATGAAGCCTTATAAACATCCTAAGGTAACTCGATAATAGCTGGACACGGTTCTTCATACGTATATCAAGAAGAAATCTAGAATTCAAAGGGAAACCGGAAAGAATGGTGTTGTAAGGACTCACCTTAGAACACCATTCTTTTGGTATATACAGGGTGTAACAGAAAGGTGTGGTCAAGTTTCAGCAGCGGAGAGGGTATCAGTATTGCACTTACAATGGTGCCATAGCTGGTTGCGTTATTATTACATAGTTATAGCATATTATTTTTGTCAAATTTCAGTAGTGAAAGGCGTATGGCATAATAATTATATCTCCCCTAGTACAAAATTCGATTGGATTATTATGGCATAGAACTTTTCAAGTCATGCTATTTTTAATTAATAACTTTTTCATTCATAAATAAACTAATAAAAAAACGATTAATATTATTTAGGGTACTCCGATTTTAATAAAATTAAATATGTGCACTCAGTATCATGGGCACATACCAACCCTTGAATATGACCACACCTTTCTGTTACAGCCTGTATAGTATACCTACACAGTTTTTAATTTTTTCATACCTGCCTGTTCCGGCTAATCTACGAAACGAATTTTGACATAACTTTCACTGTCAGACAGCTAATGATGTAAGGAATAACTTAGCTTTTTATCATCACGCTAACGTCTATAGGGAGTGAGCAGCACTGCGACTTCACGCAGACGAAGTCGTGGGCACGTGTAGTAGAAACGGCTGTAATGTAGTTGTGCCGCCGGCGTCGGTCGGACCAGAGTTTCGCGTCTTATAACTGCAGCCTTACTCTACCTACTTATAGGTAATAGCTTTTACTAAGCTTTTAATGAGTTTACATTTTCACGAAATAATACAAGTCATTTATTATTACAGTAGGTTCGTTGTAACTGTCGATTGTGTTCGATAGGATAAGGTAGGCAGGTAGGCTTATGTATCGTTTTACAATACCTTTAACATATAATAATCGTCTCCTAACCTTCGGTTATGGCAGCCAATCTCATTAGAGACTTGCCAACTATAATGCCAATCATTATAAAATGGCGACTTTTTTCGCGAAAATTGACGGCAGTTTTAATTTTTTTACAATTTAATTAATAAAATTAGAAATAATAAATATTACCAAACATCAAGTAAGTAATAAATACCAAAATTTCAGATATATATTTTTATTTAAAAAATATATATCTGAAATTTTGGTATTTATTTATAATCTGTATAAAGAGGGTTAATGAAAGAATTAGCCCTTTGAAAATAGCTACGTGTGTAGCTATTTTTAAAGGGCTAATTCTTGTACTTTCCTTAAAACGGGGTGTGGGAATTGATCACTACAATAGAAACAAAGCAATATTTGTAAATGTGGTACATTAACTGTAAATATTTAAAATTAGTTTATTTATAACATAATATTCGATAGTGTATTTTCTAAGAGTTTAGATGAGATAGCTTGAAATTTTTTTTTAGAAAAAAATATTACCGACTTCAAAAATAAAAACAATGTAACTAAAAAGCAAGAAATAATATAGAATTACAAAAAAATTATGGTGCCATGAAATAGTATTTTTTATGTTTTATTCTGCACCAACTTAAAAATGTTTATTTTTTTTTTGTAATTATTTATTTTTGAAGTCGGTAATATTTTTTTGTAAGAAGTTTTTTATTTCTTAAGTTTGAGTGGGTTGGTTTCTTTCCTTAAAAGAATTTGAGCAGTTGGTTTCAACTGCTCAAATTCTTTTACAAAATATTTATTTTATCGATCCAGGGCGGTTAATTGTGGAGGAGTTCACATGATAGTTCACCATCAGCTCTATTGCATTGTGTAATAGTAGTACGACGAGAATAAAGTGCTACTCAATAACATAATAAAGTAATTGAATTACAAACAACAAGGAAATATTGAAATTCGTCAATTGTGGTCTTCATCATCAGTTCCACTTCACCAATTAATGCTTTTTGTGAGTAAATGCACGAATCACTATGAAATATAAATGCCAAGCCTGTCTCTCTCTCTCTCTCTCTTTTCAAATAATAAACACCTTTAATATTTGAAGAGTTCCCTTGATTTCTTCAGAACCCCATCGTCAGGTCCTGATCTAATAACAACGGGACCAACATACAATAAATATATGCAATAAACCACAAAAAGGTTTTTTTAAATTTTATTCGTCCAGTCATCTTCGCGTAATCGGTGAAAAAACATACAAAAAAAATACAATCGAATTGGGAACCTCCTCCTTTTTTGAGGTCGGTTGAAAATGCAGATCACTGACATATAAATGCGAAATGCCAAGCATTTTTTTTGGATGAGAGAGTTATTAGAGAGAGTTTGTTTAATAATATGTCTGCAATGCTTATACTCCAGCTTTTAAATAGTATTCCAGATTTTAAGGTATTAAGCTTTGAATTAATTGAAAGTTGGATTAAGAAGGCAGATGTAAATATTAAAATGGTAAACTCAAACGAAGCAAATTAGCTTAATCTTTGTGAATATCTAAGTTGAATTGTTTCAAAGACAAGCATAGGTTACTAAAGCAAAAGCGTTAGCTTTTTAATTTATACCTAACGCCCATGAGCTAAATTCGTTTAGTTTGGTGAGACTGATGACTGCCTTGATGATTCAGTGGTAGTGCCTACAACTGCTGCGCAAGAGAGTTTGATATCTACAATTAACATCAATTTTGTATGATCCACAAATTGTTGGTCTGCGTCTTGGTTTCCGTGATTTGTATGTTTTACAATCCGCCATATATTTCAAAATACAAGGGCTGATACATTGTGGCACAAACACAGTGCCATAGTTGTCTTTCTAAGAGAACTTTTTCTTTTTAGTAATAGTGCCTTGTTAGGGTTTCGTAGCCAAATGGCCAAATTAAACCCTTAAAGTTTCGTCATGTCTGTCTGTCTGTTCGTCCGTCCGTGTGTCACAGGCATTTTACTCAAAAACTACGCTATGAATATTAATAAAATTAGGTACATAGATGTCTTGTAAGCCGCTACTTAGTTTAATAGTAACATCATAAAAATACATATTTTAGCCCCCCCCCCCCCCCCCCTAAAAATATCTATTTTCTTCTACATATAACAGACTGACAAATATTTTCTTCGACAGATCTTTTAAAGACATTTTATTAAAGGTTTCTATTAACTTTTTTGATTAAGCGAATATTTTTGAAAATAATTTCTTCTTGTTCCAACCCCCCCCCCCCCTTACCTTTTAAACCGTGTGACCAGAAAATATGAAAAAAAAATCACAAAAGTAACGCTTAATAAATATTCTCAACTAAAATTATTAATTATTTTTAACATGATCGGCTATCCTCTATTTAAGTTATTACCGAAACAACTTTTCTCAACAAAAGGTTTCTCAGAAATACGCTCTTCTGCTAGTTCAATTTTTCAAGTTGTATTTTTTCAAACGTTTTAATATCAATGTGTACGTGTACGTAGTGCATTTATTTGTAATAACGGCTGCGGAACCATACACTAAACATGGTCCGACATGTTCTTTCCCGGTTTTACACTTTAGTTCATACAGCAAATTTCCGAGCTCGCTTAGCTCTCATAGTTAAGCGGCATGAGTGAAGTTAAAAGTTAGTTTCGTTTCGCTTCGTTCCCAATGTGACCTTTGATTTTTTTAATTCAGGACCTAAATGATTCTTTCTTACTTTAAACAGTTTTATTTTCTTGGCTCTCAAGCTTTTAGCTTATTCAAATGCGAAACGTGTTTGTCATTTCTATTGAGTTATTCAACTAAGTATGCAAAATACTTTAATCTTTATTTTTAAGTAAATTTTAAGCTCGTTTATAATTCAGTACATAAGC
Organism: Herminia tarsipennalis; assembly: GCA_945859575.2. Taxonomy (NCBI): domain Eukaryota; kingdom Metazoa; phylum Arthropoda; class Insecta; order Lepidoptera; family Erebidae; genus Herminia; species Herminia tarsipennalis. The sequence goes on from OX243836.2 coordinate 20,311,736, forward strand.
TAATTTGGTTTACCTACACGTAAATGTTAATACTAAAGCCTAAGTTACTATGAACTAAGTAGGTACTGTAATCCCGTATGTGGGAGGGGGAGTGAAAACAAACAAAGTACATTAACGTAGTTTTAGTCTTATTTTTTCTAATGGCTAAGGTATCGAACTTGCAATCGTGAGGTCCCGGGTTCGAATCGTACCCTTTATACCTACTACCAGTGTGAACCCACTTCTAGCACAAGCCATCGAGCTTAGTTAGGAGGGGTTAAAAGGATTGCTAGTAATGTGGGACCCAAAATCCCATATTGTAAGTTATCCAAAAAAAAAAAAATACTTTAAATAATACCTATCTGAATATTATTTACAATGTATCAAAATAAATTGTGCTTATTTAACTGTACATAATATTGTGAATTTGTCATTAAATAATGCTTACGAAAATGTATTTGTTAAGCCGTTCATTGCAGCCATTGAATGTGCTACATTATGACGTAGGTAGGTAATTAATGTAAAATCATACGTTACTTACCTACACGTAAACGAACGAATTATTGTTGAAAAGTTAAAAGAATAAAAAACTACTATTAAGCATGTTATATTACAGTGAATAATAAGATTTTTTTGTAATAAAGTAAACATTTTCTATGTAAATTGCTACAAATATGACGTTGATAAATTACCTACACTATTTCTCGCAAACCCAAACAATGTTTCTAGACGATACTAAATTATTTTTTTTATAGTTCAGCTATAACCAAGGAGGCGAATACACGTATGACGTGTTAATATTAGGGTATTCGACTAAAGTCAAATCAGTGTATTTTTAAGAAACGTCAAAATCAACTCGCTCCGTACAAGTTTGTATGAAAAATTACATTTACTTTAAGATTTTCTTTTGATTAATAAAAATTGATAAATACGTTAAATTATAAACGAACATATTTTTTCAGAATAATTTGTGACATTTATTGCATAGTTAGTATAAAATAATTAATATTGATAGTAGTCAAATACCCAATTAATTATTATCTACCAGTGGCGGGGGGTCCACTTTACTTTCAGTTTCTTTGGATCCTAGTTACATAATATTAAAGGTAGAAAGAACCGTGTCCAGCTACGCATACTTTTGTATCGGGCTACCTTAGAAAAATGTTAACCCTTCTTTTTATTTTTTTATTTTATTTTCTTTTGTTTTTTCTTTTTACGCTTCGCCTCTGTTATCTATCTACCTATTGGTAGATTACTCTTTATCTCAGATTCGACCCAAACAGGGCATCCGAATAAAACTAAACTGTAAAGCATTTTTTCGCCAATATCTCAAAGACGTTACCTATATCAGATCATGTCGAAACTAATTTTAGTTAAAAGTGTTTATTAAGCGTTACCTTTGTAATTTTATTCATATTTTTTGGCTTTGCAGTTTAAAAGATAAACGGATAAACGGCACAATTTTTGCGACTTGCGGAGCGATTATTTCAAAATAATTAACTTAATTTAAAAAAAGATTCTCAGAAACCTTAAAAAGTATTTTTTTTGGTTTTAGTTTTAATAATTAACCATAGAACTAAGTAGCGGCTTGTACAAGACACCTAGGTATACTTCAAATTTCATCCATATACATTGTGTAGTTATATACAGACAGACGGACGGACATGCCGACATCGGGTAAAAATAAATACCAAATTTACAAACTCTGTGCAAACGTGCAGTAGTAAGCATACGGCACAAATGGCGGCTAATACTGGTAATGGATTGGTGCGCAAATATGCAAATTGTACAATTTTGCCATTATTAAAATGTTCCGTAAAAGAAAGATCATTAATCCATAGTGTTTTGTTGGCTAGGGCTGTGCTAACTATTTAGGTATTGTTATTATTAGCGAAAATTACTGCATCTTTGGTTTTATTTTGCACTTTTCACATCGACATTATCACAATGACATTGACTTAAAATCATAATCACTTTAAAATCATTCATTACCAAAATCCAGACCGACCTATGATCTATAAATTCAACTTATGTGAAGAATCGTCTCATATTGCTGCCTAATAAAAAAAACAACCCTTTCATTCGCAATCACCGCCAGATAAAATAAATCGAACCAGTAAATCATATCTAATAACATTACGCACTTATTAAATCAAACTAAATGCAAACTTGGATAAATTAGTGGTGGGCAGCCCTAGTTGTTGGCGGCGCGTAAACACAAGTCGCTAACGAACCGAACGGCCCCTGCACAAATTTGCAATTTCGATTGCTACTGTTTGCATGTACCTGCCCTGCGTGTGTTGCCGAAAAATTCGAAGAAAACTATCAGAGTTACATTGTACCGGCATTAAAGCTGCAATAGGGTTGTGTGTAATAAGTTTGTGAGGAATAAAATTGAAGATTACATATTTAAAATATATGGTTTTGGCTGTTTTGACCTCTGATGCTAATAGATGGGTCTTATATCTACGTATTGTAAGTTTGACAAGTGTCTATCATGAAGGTAGTATCTAGAGTTTATACTATTAAATACTTTGGGTCGCCGTATATTTGAAAGATAGCACATCATTTAGATATACGGCGACCCAAAGAAACGGCTGCTACGTTTCGTCAGTCACGTAGAACGGACACATGAATAAAAACATTTCAATTTATAGCTACACTATTGAGTGTAGGTATCTATAAAATGGTATATATTGCGATAATACGTTGGTGTCCACAATACAAGGTATTTGAACTACGTCCGATATATATCTTTCATCAGAAAAATCTCTCTTGAAATCAAAAAGACAAGGCAATAGATCTTATAATTTTTTTTATAAGACAAAAAGTTAACAATAATTAAAAAAAATGCCTTTGCACACGGTTACCACCTAGTATTGACATAATTATACATCCATTTTATTTATAACTAGCTGTCCCGTGCAACTTCGTCTACGTAAATTTTCCTCGTTTTTGCAACATTTCTCATTGCTGCTCCGCTCCTATTGGTCGTAGCCTGATGCTACACCTTCCTCGATAAATGGGCTATCCAACAGTGAAAGAATTTTTCAACTCGGACCAGGAGTTCCTGAGATTACCGCGTTCAAACAAACAAACAAACTCTTGAGCTTTATAATATTAGTATAGATTTTTATTCTTCCAAGGAATGAACCAACAAATTAGTATTTTCTTATCATTTCTGCAGTTAGCGTGTCGTGTAAGTACCTAACCATAAAAGTGTAAAATCTAGAAACGAAAAGAAACTGCTGCAGTAATTTTTAAAGCTGTTGAATTGTATAATTAAATAGTTTTACATTTGCATGTGTTGTGCATTTGTATTGTGCAAACGTATGATTTAAATGACTAGTGTTTGCAATAACAGTGTTTTTAATTTTGGTTTTATGCTGCTTAAAATGTAGTTAAACGTTTCATTTTAAGTCTGAAGTACGTTATTAGGTATAAAATATAGTTTACTATCTTTTCAGCTCTATTCGCGTGAGTAAATATGTTCGCGATTAAATCTAGTCTTTGTTTATTTTACAAGTAGAGTTTCATAAAACTCCATTCATTAGTTTTTAAGAGTTTAAACTTTATTCTTCACAAACTTTTGCGTTTATAATATTACTAGCTGACCCGCGCAACTTTGTTTGCGTCAATTTTCCCTGTTTTTGCAACATTTTTCATTGATGTTCCGCTCCCATTGGTTGTATCGTGATGTTATATAGCCTATAGCCTTCCTCATTATATGAGCTGACCAAATAAACAAAGAAACTCTTCAGCTTTATGATATTGCTATAGAATAGTAGGATAAAGAATCTGCCAATAAAATAAACAGTGGTATTATCCGTGACTGACCGAATATCGCAGAGCGATGAAAATTTTGGCCCCAAAAGGGTGTAACAGTAAAACGTGACAATATAATATTGTATAGCTGCAGAGTTTGTTTGTTTGTTTGAACGCTGTAATCTCAGGAACTACTGATCCGAATTGAAAAATTATTTCACTGTGGGATAGCCCATTTATCGAGGAAGGCTGTAGGCTATATACATCACGCTACGACCATTAAGAGCTGAGCAGCAATGAGAAATGTTGCAAAAACGGTAAAAATTTACGCAGACGAAGTTGCGCGAGACAGCTAGTAAATAATAAAATCCATTGGTTAAGTTTAGAACACAGCATCTTATTATTCATCTATATTAATATTACAAAGAGGAAAAAAAAATATTTTTGTATCTAACAAATAAACTTAAAACTAATAGCCCGATTTCAAAAATTTTTCACCATTAGGAAGTTACATCATGGGTGAGTAACATTGTCTATAATTTATTGTCAAAAAAAATTGAGATCCCTACGAAAATTACAAAAATGTAACGCAAGGTATAAATAACTACGAAACGACACCCGTGCAAAGCCAGGCATCTAGTTGAAAATATATTACGATGCACCCTAGTCATACAAAACTATTTTCGCAATTTTTATAAATCAACAAAATGCATAACTGAACCACTTTACAAACAGTTTTTATGTACATTTTATTCATAAAACCGAGAGTGGAATGGGTCGCTTTGATAGAATCGTAAAATCATTTTTATGTGATTTGAAACATGTCCGCCCCATGGGATTTCTGTCACAATGTTGTATTTACGCTTCGAATACAAATTTAAGATTTTAGATAAATTTAATGGAATCCTCAGCAAACCCTAGTACAATAGTACCAAACTTGCTTTCATAATGAAACTACGGTTAGTTAATTTGAATTTGTACCCACCCATTTGATGTTTGATTTAAATGAAACTATTACGATGAGAGATTAAATTCTTACGTTCTGCCATTTTTAAGTTTAGGTACTTCATCCTACGAAAACGTCCTAAATAGTAAGATTTATTGTTTATTCTTACTTTTTAATCGCTATATTACCATAGTAATCTTGGTAGCCGAAGGTTTTGCATATTACACAGACTCGTTGCCGATTCCACCCGACTCAATTCTCAGTAAATCATTGAAATATGAGCTTAAAGTCGTATCGCCTACGGTGAAATTTGCAATTACTCCCAGGAACCTAATCGTGAACAGAGCCATGGACAAAAATTAGTATCCAATAAGTGGCTCATGAACTTATTTTTTTACAATAGGCCCATGTAGTTACTTATAGGTATATACTTACACTTAGTTAGCTACGCACTTTAGTGACACTTTAGGTATGGATACTAATATTAACTATATTTTGCATATTTCTGCTCTCCTGCGTGCCACTACATGCACTCTGGCTCTTGTGACGTATGCGCTCGTTCTTCGTGGTCACATTAGTGTGACAAAGAAATGTGATGCATCCAAAATATGGATGTACCCACATTCACTAAACTATTACGGATTTACTTATAACTCTACGCTCTCTATGCTACGCAAACACTGTCATACTTTCTCTTGATATCAAAATATATTTTATAGTTCCAATAGCAATTAATATTTTATTGCTTTTGAAACTAGTTTGTACGAATCTAGATCTATATCTTAAGAGTAATTACAGTTAAAGAGATAGTAAGATCTGTACCTAGGCTATGAGGGCGCGTCTACTGGTCTTATTTAAGTTGAAGCGCCAGGGTGGCCGTATGAGCTATTAGCAGCTCAATATTTGAATTACCAAGCGAAATTAACAAGCAAAATTCGAAACGGCGGTAGCCTATTGGCTAGGGCTTTATACTACCGACGTGAACCCACTCCTAACACAAGCCTTTGAGCTTAGCTGGAGGGGTTAACAAGATTGCTAGTAATGTGGGACTCAATCCCACATTGCTAGTTATCTTTAAAAAAAAAAAATATGGTAATTGAATATATGAACACGGATACCTCGAGCAAGGTAAAGTCCACCAACTGTTCTAATCATCAATCATCATTGATACTATAATCACACTAATACTTTGCATTTACGACTAAAAAAATAGCGACGTCTATCGGAAGTTGTGCTGTCGCTACGAGCGCTCGATTAAAACTGCCAAATCAGACTAACTGCCCCACTACTGGCAAATGTAAATGTCAAACTAAAGTCACGCCATCTTGCGGCGGCCATGTTTAAATGAGTCAATAGACTTGCTATTTAATCAAAACAGATATTAGGTCAACGGAAATTAATTAGCAATTTAATATCTCCAACATATTTATCTACCTAACATTACTATAAGATAATTATCATGTTACGACAGCTCATGGCTTTAATTACAATCTAGGACTACACCTTTACCAACTGAATTCGAAAACTGTTTGATCCTTGTTTTTTATCTGATTACAATGCCATTCTTGGCAGTGCTTGTATATGGGTGGTGAATATAGGTGTGAATATTATTTGATGTGTAAAAATTGCATGGCTTCTCAGACTGGCTGTACCTATGTCAGGTAAGTCAATGGTGTCTGCCCAAAAAAAATACTTAAAAATTATATAGTATAGATAGTATTTTCACACAGTAGGGAGTAGTGATTTTATCGCTCCAATCGCTACTCGCTTCTCGCTTATCGTCGTTGGTGGAACAGGTGCCTTACCCTGTAAAGCACGAACTTTTTTTTCCTAAAAAAATAACTGGCAATTTGGGCTTGTGTTCCAACATTACTAGAAATCCTGTTAACCCCTCCAGCTAAGCTCAATGGCTTGTGTAAGTTTAGATAAGTGGGTTTAATGCGTAAGATTCGATCTCGCGACCTCACGATTGCGAGACCGATGACTTAGTCATTCCACATCACCGCTTCGAACCCCGAAATTGATGACAGCTCAGAAAAACACTCTTAAAAATATCATAATAAACATCATCTATTGATAAATTTTGTGATTTATTTGAGAGTGCATTTCACAGGCATATTGTTAAGGCTAGTAGTAGTAGTGCGTCAGGTATGTTTGCGGACGCAGAACACAGACAGTTTAGCGATTAGACGAAAGCGCACTGCGTCCCTGCTGCATATATGCAAGCGAGCACTAAAAGCTTCCTAAAAGTCATTGGGAACCAACTGGATTGATTTATTGTCTTCTACCTCTGTCAGCTACAAAAATAAGAAATACTAACATAGTTTAAGTATATGTCAGTAACAAAACTACATATATGGAATTTCAATCTATACTAATATTATAAAGCTCAAGAGTTTATTTGTTTCAACTATTGGTCCGAATTAAAATAATCTTTTTCTGTTGGGTAGCCCATTTATCGAGGAAGGCTATCAGCTATTTAACATCACGCTACGTTTAAAAGGAGCGAAGCAGTAATGAAAAATGTTGCAAAAACGAGGAACATTGGCGCAGTTGCGCGGGTCAGCTAGTGTTCTAATATAAATGGTTTATTATTATTATTAAAGGTATCAACCAATCGTGGCTCCTAACTCCTCAGCTATGCGTACGAGAACCCACGTTTACTAAAACCATGAAAATGTATCAAATCGATAGTTGTATATCGCATAGCATTGCAGGACAACGGACAATGCTAACCACTCGGCCGTTTTGCAAGTTTAACAATATTTCAGCTTCCTCGTCATACGAACAAGCCAGTTTTATTTTATTGCCGACGTACGATCGACTGACATCGTTTTATTTTCCATAACGCTATTCCGGTACGCGTACCAATATTTCTCGTGATAGTTTATTTCTTTTTTTTATAAATAACTGTCACGTTTTGAGCATTGTCTGCTAAAAGCTGAAACTATTCCGAGGCTAACAGAAATATAATGGTCTTAATCGTGCCATTTCCAAGCATGAAATATTTATGCTGTCAAGTGTTGATGTATACTCTTCTAATATACAACTTCAATTTTTTCAGCCTGACGGCGAAGGCATCGTAATCAGTATGCCTTTGCCATTAGGTCGCAGTTAACTCGATGACGTATATCATCACGGATCATGTCGAAAATAATTTTATTTGAAAGTATTTATTAAGCGCTATTTTTTCATATTATTTGGTCACACGGTTCAAAAGAGTCTCCTCCTTCTCCTCTCACATGCAATAAATAGCTTAAATGGAAACTCCAAATCTAATAGCTATACGCAAATGTAGAAAACAAAATAAACATTTCCATTATGCAACTTTTGGAGCGATTATTCATTTAGTCAGAAAACAATTTTGTTTTTAGAAGACCTGTCGAATGATGTGCCACACGTGATGTTTGTTAAAACAAAAAATAACAGCTTTTGTAACATGTATGTAGTGCCCCCCCCCCCCCCCCCCCCTATAAATATTTATTTTTATTATTTAGCTATTTGATAGCTGATAGCCAAGCAACCCATACTATTGTATAGTCTTTGAGTAAAATGCCTGTTACATACGGACGATCAGACAGACAGACATGACAAAAGCTTAAAAATGTCTTTCTCTATTGTCATTTTTAGGGTTCCGTTTCATTCAGAACGAAATGTAACCACCCTTACTATAAAGATGTAGTCAGCATCCTCCTGAATTATTTCTAATACCGCTAATTAATCTAAAATTACCACAGAAACTTTCTTTGTAATTATTGTAGCACAGTACCAACGAATATCGACGCCGATATAACGTGTCATATGACGTCAGGTTTCATTTCGACCAATAGTGATGCGTTTTACAAATTAGAATTTCCATTCCTCATTTTGCACATTTTATTATTACTTTTTTGAAATTTATGACGAACTAAATTAGAAAATAATTGTTTAGGCATATTGCCTAGAAGACAATAAAGATTCAAGAAAAGTCGTGCCCCGTGTGGGTACAGAAACCACGACCTCTTGTGCAGAAGTCGCACACGCTCCCACCACGCCACCGAGGTGTTATTATTATACATTATACATTGAATGCATTTATAAAATAAAGAATATATCTTCATTTTATAAATGCATTCATAAATGCCGAGCATGATCACTATTCGGTGTCAAATGTATTGTACAGCCAAAAATGTGATCTATCACCCTACGGTTGAAGTTCATTTGCACGTCATGAAACAACAAGGTTGATTTTCCTTTGCAATTGTATTCTGACAGCTACTAACCTCAATCTTAAAGCTATTTCACTTACACAGGAAGCTTCGTCAAAACTGGTAGACCTTTTGTGAGACTTTTTTGGTCAACTGTACTTATGCAATACTACTAGCACACTTCGAACTTCATTTTGTTTCTTGTTCAAACATCTATTTTTTAAATATTATTTTAGTGTATTATTTTGACGTTTTCTAACAACCATTAATTTGGTTTTACGAAATAATCACACAACAAAGTCTAGAACTTTCTTTTGATTAAAAGTGTTCCAAATGTTGCCATTACTCCAAACACTTAAATCAAAATTGGTAGAACCATTAAATGGAAATGAGTTTCTGAATAGTCCTATAAAATAACTTCATTTGATGGCTAACTATTACTGACTAGTATTATAAATGTGGTAGCTTAGAGTTTAGATGTTCCTTCCCTCAATCACGACTTACAGTTTCAATGGATTTAAAATAGCAAACAGATTTGTTATTATTCTAGCATTATAAAACAAGCGATGACAACATGTGGACGTACCTTCCAAGAACTGATATTAGTAATTTTCATGAAAAATATTCATTAAAAAAAAATCGCGATTATTCTAATGTTACTTTACGACGATTTACACAACGCCGTCTAATCCTACCTAGGCAGAACTGTACCTGTGCTATGGCAAACAGACAATTAATATACATTTGTAAGAAGTGAAGTATTGTGTTTGCTGAATACGTTTATATATACTCATTTTAGAGTTACTAGTAGTATTATTATTTAGTTATCCTTAATTTATAAACGATTACACTCACCAAACACACTGGTTCATTCAGTAAAATTTATTTTTGTAAAGAAAAACTTGATCATTTTAAAAGAGTGGCACATGAGTTTCTTGGCAGCTTCTTCTCATGAGCTTCACACTTGGAACTGCCACCTAACCTCATTTTGTTTTTTTTTTTCAAACAATCATAATTTTATAAAATTTTTAGTATGTTTTAATTTGACGTTTTCAAATAATCATTAACCTGATTTTACGAAATAAAGATATTTGACTTTGACTTTGACATACTTTATATGTTTCTAGATAAACACATCATTATTATAGATACATTATACCCAGACACAGAATTAACCATCATGCTCATGACACAAACTTTTATCCTGTGTGAGGATATAACCCTGACCTCTGGATTAGCAGTTTGGGTCACTAACTACTAAATCAGCAGGCCTGTCAACTTAACTTTGAGTCGTATTCAAAGCTACTGTTGTCGCTATGTTTAGGGTTCCGTAGCCAAAATGGCAAAAACCCTTATAGTTTCGTCATGTCCGTCTGTCTGTCTGTTCGTCCGCATGTCACAGGCATTTTACTCAAAGACTTCTCAAATTAGATGAAAATGTGTCTTGTAGTAGCCGCTACTTAGTTTGACAGCTAAATAATAATATTTTTTTCGGGGGGGCACTCCATACATGTAACAGAAGTTGATAATGCAGCAAATATCAAAGTGTGGCATCATTCGACAGGTCTTTCAAAAACATTTTGAGGTTTATAATAAACTTTTTTGATTGAGTGAATATTTTTGGAAATAATCGCTCCGAAAGTTGCATAAATCGTGCCCGTACTTTTAAACCATGTAACCAAAAAATATGGAAAAAATACGCTTTTCTGCTGATGTAATTGTTCAAGGCTGCGGAACCCTACACTGAACAAGGTCCGACATGATAATGCCCAGTTTTTTAAATATAGTGACCGCCTGACTATTTAAAGGCGTTTTAGAGACGTTCGCATACATAGGTAATAACATTAAAAGATGGAGAAGTGGCAGAAGAGAGTTTTGTCTGTTTGTTTTATTCAAAATAATCTTCAAAAGTAATGGACCGATTTGCATGAAATATGGAAAAGAGGTAGCAAAGGGGTAGTAGAGGTAGTAAAGCCTGGGGAATGATAGCAGTCACATTGTTTTAATCACGATATCCAAATTTCACGAAGGTAACAAGGTAATAAATAAACGCCGTAATTAAAAAAATATATAAAACAGTAACAGGAAATTTAATAAAAAGCCTTATCACCAAAGCAGACGATAATAATAAATCTAATAGCAGCGGTTTCCTCAATAACCATTGACACAGCGGCATAGTTCATCGATTAGCCGACGCGGCTGCGACCTGCGATATTGTTAATTAAAATCCAATATTGTCTAACCAAAATTGATTGCCAGAAACCACGCTCGATAGACCAGCGTAATCTACGTTTATTGTGAAGTAACAAGGTGGAGGAACCAAATTACGAGAGGCAAACATTTGCTCGAACGCGTCATAATGTTAATACCAAAAGATTTTCTCAGAAATTGGTGGAACGTAACTAGCAATTTGTATCTTGTTTTTGGGAAATGTTTGATAGATCTGCGAGTTTTTGAATAACTAGGTGATATCAATAAGAGTTATGTTTTATTTTTGCTTGCGGCTAAGTAAGCAGCTTTACAAGACAACACATTGTAGACTATAGTATAGGTATAGGTACCTACTTAGGCTTAGTTATAAATTTAATATCAGACTGATGAAAATACTAATGCATTTATATTAATACTAGCTGTCCCGCGCAACTTCGTAAGCGTAAATTTTCCCCGTTTTTGCAACATTTCTCTTTGCTGCTCCGCTCCTATTGGTCGTAGCGTGATGTTATAACGTATAGCCTTTCTCAATAAAGAGCTAGTGGTTGTCTCCCTATATGCAGCACTCTGAGGGCATAGTAGCAGCTCTCGAAATCCTTATGACGCCAATGAAAAAATGTCTCATGACGGTGAAATAAGAGTACACAAACCGCAGGGCATCTTTGTGGCGAGCTGAATGTGCGTGGCGACACTGCGGTCCCGATGCCTCAATCGGTAAGGGCCTCGTCTCCCTTGCCTTCACTGGCCGACGTAGTTCCATCGCACGATATAACTTGGTTGCGGGCTGGGAGGCTAGACAAACAAAAGCGTAACATTTCGACATCGATCAAAATACATTATTTATGAGTTCAACTCTGCCTTGCTTTAACCAGCCGGCCAGAGGGAGGTCGCCAGAGCTAGTATGCTCGGGGGTGGAAGTTTTATTTTCAAGGGCATAACTATTCGCGATGGTGAAACCGTCGCCGCACCACTTGACACTCCAAGCTGCTCACACCCATGCTGCTCCCTGTCGCATGTTTGACTCGAATGCCTGTAGCGGCTAGAAGGGGTCCCATCTAGTGAGTGGCGAGTCACCGCCTGCTCATTTGTCCGTATGTTTTTACCGTGTGATACGGGGCAGGCGCCAAAGTCCTCAATAGTATCTACTAGCTAACCATTCCATTAACGCATCTCCTCCATGACCCAGTTCTTGGTTGCTGCTGTTTGACAATAGTTTTTACACTAACCGGGGATTGTCGTTGGGTACATCTATAGTGATTATCGCTGTCGATAATCGCCGGTTTGTGTCACATGGCCTTTAGATTAAAGTGTCTAACGGGCCTCTACGTGTTGGCTTCGGCTCCACTCACGCCTCCCAAAATGACCGGGACTCCATAGTCAAGTGATAAGGAAACGACATACATAATATAAATAAAAAAAAAAAACTTTATTTACTTAGAAAGCAAAATACTACACTTGTAAAAAGTTGATTCTACACGTACATGACGTAATGCCTGTTCGCAAACAATAGGTAAAGCCGGAGGAAAGAACGAGTTCTTTGTTTAAACTGTATATGCGTGTAAGGTGCTACCACCATTATATTATACACAATGTTAGAGGACTGGTGCAAAAACAAAAGATAAAAAATAATAAAAGAAGTATACGATATCGGATATATCAACCTCAATGGCTACATCATAGTAGGAGCATTCACTTATAACGTAAAAAACGATATGTGCTTAAATATTAGCCATATGACTGCTAACTAATAAACAAGTATACATGTTTTGCAAAAGAAAGAAAATAATGACCTCAATTTATCACTCAGAATCTTTACTTACAAAAGTATAGTCTTTAGGCAGAAGCACTCAGTATCATGTATATGCAAAGGCCTCTGTATTTCACCACATCTTTCTGTTACACGTTGTATATTTGTACCAGAAACACTTCAAGGCTACTATGATTCAATACCAAATTGTAGACACACTAGGTCACAGTTAGCGAGAATTAATACCTACTGTTCAAATTCATGTACAATAAATTCTGCGTAGTTAATATCAGGTCGTAAATGTCTGCACGTAAGCTTCTCTACAACACGAGGAATTTGCTTTACATTCGACGTAAATAAACGACCTTGATTGTATTACAGTGGGGTAGTGGTGTAGCAGTGAAATAGTGACCGCACCAAATACGATGTTAGTAGGAAGAAAAAGTAGCAGTCGCCTCAATACGACACCGTGATAGTTTCGAAAACTGAACAAATTCATTTACCAGCGTATCAGCACCAGAGTTCATTTATAAATATTAGGTAATATATATATAGTCCCATTGAATATTGATTTTACCTACCGTAGCAATTATTTAATTTTACGTTTATACTTAAAAAAGGGAAACCAAAGGCAAACAGATTGGTGTCATGGCAAATTAATGTAAAATTTGGAACGATTTGGAAGTCTTCAAATAGACTTCGGACTCAGGTCGGAATAATATGCTGAGGTGAGGATTCACAGTAGGTGCCAGTCTGACCTGTTTATGCGGCAATACAGATAATGGCCCACCTTACATCGTGTCCTTTGTGCCCGACCACCTGTACACATGAGGACTTGATAACTGCCGCAGACAATGCAGTTGACGTGGCTACGTTCTGGGCCTCCACAATATAATATATTTTATTTGTTTTTTATTTATAATGTTTGCTATCGAAACGCTAAGAAGAAGAATGTAAAATCTAGATTCAAGAATACATAAAGCGCCTAACGCTGGTGCCTATCAAGGTGTTGGTCGAGACTATTGGCAATCAAACTATTAACAGAGATGATTATCGATAGAATGATCGCCCAATCAACATCCCACATGTCGACAATCTAGGTTAGACCGTAATTGTCGTTATTTTTATTGTTATGTACAGTACCTGGTTGACCGAAATGAAACCTAGCTAGATCGATTTATCGCCATCAAAACCCACTGCATATTGAATTTCATCAAAATCGTTGAAGCTGTTTCCGAGATTCAGATTATATATAAACATCAATATACGGAACATTTTACAAAAGTCTCTGTGATTCTAAGTTCAACCTATTCCACCTCACCCTCTATTTTATTAGTTCGTGTAAGGTCCACAGATATGAACACAATTGACTTTTGAAAAACGGTTACCTATTTATAAACCTGTTACACTATTGCTTAACTATGCAACCTGCTTGTGCTCTTATCTAATGCTAAACAAATATTTACTATCTAAGTTATTTCTGTTTTGTTACATAAACATTAGACCGTCTTGTAGGTATTTACTCAATTTACCGTGTAATCAATACTTAATCAGGGTTGTCAGCCGTGTACAGTGCTCTTAATTGGGCAAATATACGCCGAAAGAAAACAAATATTCACTTACGTAGAACAAATAGTATTGATGTCTATAATTAGCTATTGAGTGGTCCAAAATAAGCTACCTTATATATATACTTTGCAGAAAATAAGAACATTTTACTGGTGGTAGGACTATCTAAGCTATAGGTCATCTTGTGGGTACCACCACAGTGTTAATTGTTGTTCCGTGAAATAGTGATGCAAGCATAATTATTATTAGAACGTAGTTCCATCGCACGATATAATTTGGTTTCGGGCTGGGAGGCTAGACAAACAAAAGCGTAACATTTCGACATCGATCAAAATACATTATTTATGAGTTCTAGATTGAGGAGGTTGTTTTATATACATTGCTTGTATTTTTGTAAAATGTTGTATAGTCCTCACTATACTCTAGGTATACACAATTGACAACTTCACGTTGGTAATGTATGAATAAGCCATCGGAAATTTGAGTATTTTTCAATGAATCAATATGGAATAATTTCTTAACCCCGCCCAATTAACGTAATTTGAATAATATAACTATTTAAAATCTTTAAAATTAATAACTGAAACAACAACTCCCGTCCAGCGTTACTATAAGTTTGCTTAAATACGAGAGTTACTATGACAACCAGTAATAGTTACGGGGATTTGAAAACGTTTGAATGTTGAACCAAAGAAACCGATTAACGCTAAGTAATCGAAAATAAATTAAAATATAAAAGCCATAGGTACATGGTTTTGTAAAAATTAACATTATTTACGTTTTAAAAATCTTAATTGCACATGTGATGTGTCACGTATTTTGTTTCAAAAATGAAAATTAATTGAGAATATTATTATTTATTTCGTCTTTTCTATGAAGCTGTTACCTATCATCATTTTCAACAATAAAATATTCTAAACAATAAAAAAACTAATTTTAATGTACTCTGTTATTTTGGTTATTGAATGGTCACATCCCTAGCAACATTGATGATGAATTGTCAAAAATGTAAACTTTCAGAAAGAAATAAGACAATTTTTAGGGACTGTCAAAAGTTATCGTCAGGAGAACACGTGCCTAGCGTAATTTTTGGCTATTTTCGGTGTTTTGTTGACATTTGTGACGTTCCGTATTTACTGTGGGTGTATAGTTTGTGTTATTTGTTTTGTAATTGTGTGATCGTGTTATTTTGTATTACTAGGTAAGTCAAAATGAACGAAGACAGACCACCTCATCCTCCAGATCCCCCAGACATTCCTGCACCGGGAACACCAACATTTTCATCGCCACCTCTGTTCTCAAATCCACCCTTAACTCCCTCAAATCCTCTAACGCAATTTGCGGATATGGTTTGCAGTGTTACCGAAACAGAGAGTCTCATGCCCCTCACCAGCTCAAGAAAACGTCCCGGATTGGAGGACCTTGATCGCCCCTACAAACAACTAAAAAGTCAGGTCGCTAGAGACCGATATACAGCAGCTGACAAATCACCATACATTGTTCATGTGTCCAAAATTGAGCCCCAACCAAACTCAGGTACCACTTTACACCCGGTTATGTTTGGACTATTTTTATACAGTAATAAAATTTGTAATATAGCAAAGGATGGCGTTAAAAGAGTAGGTAGAAACCGCGTTGCTGTGGAGTTTACATCCCCTCAGGATGCAAACGCTTTTTTAGAAAACAGTTTACTTTTAAAACACCAACTTTCAGCTACAATCCCATCATTTAATATAACAAGAATGGGTGTGGTCTCTGGTGTACCTACGGACATGAGTGAGGATGATGCTTTGTTGTATCTTACAGTGCCCCCTGGTTGTGGCAAAATACTAAAGATTAGGCGCATTAACAGAAAGTATATAAAAGACGGAACCACAGAGTGGAAAAAAACTGAAACATGCGTACTTACGTTTGACGGACAGGTTCTCCCCAAGAGGGTTTTCTGTTTTTATACCTCCCTCCCAGTCGAGCAATACATCTTCCCAACTATACAGTGTCGCAAATGTTGCAGGTTTGGTCATGTGGAGGCTATTTGCAGGTCCAAACCTAGATGCTTTAAGTGTGGCCACGATCACCCAGGCAATGGTTGTGAAGTTTTAGAAAGTGAAGCATTTTGCATCTTATGTTCTGGTCGCCACTTCGCCAATAGCAAGTCATGCACTGAATATGGTAGACAAAGGGCCATTAAAACCACCATGGCTGAAAAGATAATCTCCTATTCCGAAGCTAGCAAATCCATCCCCCCAGCCTCTCGCAGCTATGCTGACTCTGTTAAAAGCTCCCAGCCCACTCACTCATATCGTAAGACTGTGCTTCGACAGCCTAAACCCCGCGCTCCTCTCTCACCTTCTTATGATAGAGCTGCCCACCAAGCAATCATTAGTTCCCCCCAATCATCACAACAAAATGGCTGTGCCCTTAACAGGTCGCAAGTAGAACCCTCGATAATTGATATTCTCATTCAATTACTTACAAGTTTATTGACCCCAAATTTTTCTCAAGTACCCACATCATTAAATACCCACCCACCGTCCAACGTTGCTCATGACTTAATCAAATCCTTAACACAGTATAGGAATGGACTACCAACAAGTGTTCCTTCAGTGGAATGTGAGGAGCGTGTTTCATAAGAAGCATGACCTCACATTCCTACTGAATAAATACAAGCCCTTGGCTTGTTCCATAGCTGAGACTTGGCTAGTGCCAAGCCTCAGCTTTCGCATGCCACACTATAACATCCTTAGATGTGACAGGCCCGATGGCTATGGAGGTTCTGCCCTCTTAGTGAACAATCGGGTTACCCTTAATCCCCTCCCTTTACCCTCTTTAGATAATAGTATCAATATAGTTGCAGCTAGAGTTCAAGACCTGACAATTGTATCGATCTACATTGCACACCCCCGACAAAGTATACTCCCAATCCTCCGGACTATACTCTCTAATATGACAGGACCTGTACTAGTGATGGGCGACTTTAATTGCCATCACTATAGATGGGGCTCAGAGAGATGCGACTCATTTGGGTTAGGTCTGGTGGAAATATTAGATGATCTCAATCTTTGTGTGATAAATGGTGGCAGCTCTACCCGCAGGGTCTCACTTAGTCAACAGAAAAGTTGCGTTGACCTTGCTTTCTGTTCCCCCGATATTGCTGCAGCTGCTCACTGGTATCGTACGGATCTGACGCATGGCAGTGATCATTTTCCTATTATTATCTCCTTATCTGGCAAATATACTACAGAAAAATCTTCTCCTCCTCTACTAAAATATAATTTGTCACATCCGGATTGGCTAAAATTTTCATCATCATTGGAGGAAAAAGTAGAGTTACTTCCTAGGTTAGACAGTCAAAATTTAGATATTCATGATTGCTGCTATGTGAAGAACTGTAGTGCTCGGTTCTCAGAGGCCATTGAGGCAAGTGCAGATGGGTGTTTCCCCCTCAAAAATACATCTAGAGGTAAGATCCCCTCTCCCCCATGGTGGGACTCTGATTGCACAAGGGTGGTTAAAGAAAGATATGAAGCAGAAAGAATGTTTAATCATGATATGACCACTCAGAACTTATTAAATTATAAACACATCAGCGCTAAGACTAGGAGGCTTCTTAGAAGGAAAAAGCGGCAGGGATGGAAAAACTTTTGCTCCTCTTTATCTCCACGCACTCCTCCATCCACAGTCTGGAGGAAAATTAATAGTTTTAGGACTGGGTGCTCCTCTACAATTTCTTCCCCTATGACTAGGGATGTCAGTGAACAGTTTTTTAATAAGATTGCTCCTTCATATGTTCCCTCACTGGCAGAATTGGATATTCCGCTAGTGGTTACATCTGTGGAACCCCTTGATACTCCATTTTTAATGCAAGAGCTGGAGATAGTTTTGAATCATGTGAAGGACTCTTCCCCCGGACTTGACGGCTTGCCTTACTCTTTCATTGTTAACTCTGGTAGTAGCGCTAAAAATTATTTGTTAAATATATTCAATTATTGTTTCTTAAAGGGATGGCTTCCGGATCAACGGAAGACACAGATTATCATCCCCATCTTAAAACCGGGCAAACCCGCGGGTGATCCGGATTCCTACAGACCCATTGCAATGTCTTCCGTCTTACTTAAACTATTAGAACATTTAATAAAAAACCGATTAGAATGGATCTTAGAATCCCGAAACTTACTACCTAAGTCGCAATTTGGTTTCAGAAAAGGGTTGAGTACCGTGGATAGCATAGGCATTTTAGTAACAGATGTTAGGATTTCTCTATCCCGAAATGACTCTGTTGTGGCTGCATTTCTGGACATATCATCAGCTTATGACAGTGTCCTCCTTCCCATTCTCAGGCAGAAACTGCATCAGCTGAGTCTCCCGGCAAGGATGATCCAGGGCGAGGAATTTGAACCAAGGATAACCTGGAAAGGCTTACCGCAGGGCTCTGTACTTAGTCCATTGCTTTATAACTTATATACTGCTGATACAGACTCCTGCCTCAACTCCAACTGCAGTATACTTCAGTACGCCGACGATCTGGCTCTTTATGTCTCTAACAACTCAATCCTTGACGCAGCATCGTCCTTGCAAATTTCTCTTAACTCTCTGGACGAATGGCTGTCTAAACACGGTCTGAGTCTCTCTGCACCAAAAAGTGCGATTGTTATCTTTTCCCGCAAGAGAAATCTTCCTTCCATCGAAGTTGACATCTCTGGACATATAATCCCAATAGTCTCTAATGTCAAATTCCTAGGTCTATTTTTAGATTCTAAATTGTCTGGTGTTCCCCATCTAAATTATATAACCAAAAAGTGCGAGCGAGTCTTCCCCATTTTAAAAACTCTGGCGGGTGTATGGTGGGGTGCGCACCCATCTACAATGAAATGGTGTACAATGCCCTTGTTCGGAGTGTCATGGACTATGGCACTCATATCATAATCCCATGTAACAAAGGAGCTTTGATACAGCTAAACAAAATCCAAGCTAAATGTCTTCGAGTCATCACTGGTTGCATGAGATCCTCTCCCATAAACGCATTGCAGGTAGAATGTGCAGAACCACCTTTGAGTCTTAGGTGGCAATATTTGGCATCCCGTTTCTTCTACAAAGTTTTCTGTAATAGCTCCCACCCACTTGTTTGCAAAATTTATGAATTACACAATATCTGCTCTACATCCTCATATTGGACTCATAAAGAAATTCCCCCTATTATAAAGGCCTTCCGCAAATCTCAAACCCTCGAGGAGCCCATTGTGAAATCTTCTAAGGTACCCATTTATTCCTATGAATATGAAATACTTTGTTTTAAACCAAATATATTGCTGGACACTGGGATATCAAAAGAATCAGTTTGTGTGGGAATCGCCTTCAATGCGTTGATGGGAAAATACTGGGGCGGGTTTCATAAATTTTACACTGATGCTTCCAAACTAACTCTTGATGGTTATACCTACTGGGGTGGCTGTTTACTACCAGAATTCACAAATTGTTTTAAAATTTAAATGTCGCCGGGAATCCTCGGTATTTACTGGAGAATGTATTGGCATTCTGGAGGCATGTCGGTTCATTCAGGCCCACAACATTGATAGGAGCGTTATATTTACTGACTCATTGAGTTGCCTTGTAGCCCTAAATCAGAACTCTTTTAGGAATAAACTCCACAACACCTTGCTGTTAGAAATTAAAAAAACTCTATTCTCATGTGCCAGGAATGACAAACTAATTCAACTTGTTTGGATTCCAAGCCACTGTGGCATCAGAGGCAACGAATGTGTTGATGCACTTGCTAAAAGTGCAGTTACATCCCAAGTAGTGGATTCTAAGCACCTCACACATCATGTTGGGGATTTGTTAAACCTCCCTCGAAAGTCTCTCCATATATCTTGGCAGGAGCAGTGGAACAACACCGCTAAAATTAAAGGAAAACATTATTTTGCCATCCAACCATGCATCACTTCAAAACCATGGTTCAGTAAATATAAAAAAGTGTCCAAATCAGTCATATCAGTTATTAGTAGACTACGCTTGGGGCATTGTTGCTCACCTGTATTCTTGCACAAGATCCGAGTCCGGGACTCGTCCATCTGCGAATGTGGGTTGGACGAAGGTAGCTTAGACCACATATTTTTCGAGTGCCCTAGAAATAGCCAGTCCTTCGATTTATACCTGTACATAATGCAACTCAATATTCCCCTTCCTATTAATTTCTCTTCGCTCCTAACCTATTGTTCCCCCCAACTTTTTTCTGCACTGATTACATTTATTCGTCATAATTCCATCAGATTGTGAAACTGTCTATATGTCTATGTTGGTGTGATATAAATTATCTTAATTTTTTTTTTGTCTCTAACCATTTTACTTTATTTATTTAATATTATATAATTATATTTTTGTTTGTTACAGTTCACTAACAACACAAATAGTTCAACGTTAAAAATTCAAAATTGTTCCTCCATCGCACATCTGACTTTGGCAGAATTGTCGACATCGACAGTAGTGCCATATTAAAAAAAAAAAAAAAAAAAAAAAAGACAATTTTTAAAGAGATGATTTTTTTAAAGATTACCTCATACAAAAAATAAACAAGCTCAAATAAAAATAAAAGGATGTAACAAAAGGAACTACGTTTTAACCGGGTGTCCATAAGACACCTTTACCACCTTTTTGTTATAGTATGTTTCAGGCACTCTGGCAAGTACAATTACTGAGTAAATGAGACTTACGAATTAATATCTCTGAATTAAGAGTGCGGTGACGTTCGGATCTTTGCGGAACAAAAATTTGAGTGGCGCTGATGCTGACAGAGGCTGGCATGACGTTTATCACCAGCCTCACGACCTACGCGTCTCTTCATTTCGTAACATAAAAAAAAAAACATTTTTAGATCTTTTGTGTCTAATTCGAGTTTTTCTACGAATTTCTTTATTCAAATTGAGTATGCCAACTAGAGCATAAGAGAATATTTCAACTTAAAAAAATTCTCACTGAAATAACTTGATACTTAATTGAATTTTTACGAGTGAGCAATAGTATAAAAGCTACAAATGTTTCGTTAAAAATATGTACTTTATTATGCCTGTTGATTTTCTTTTCTCAGATAAATTTGATAGGAATGACGGCTATTACGCATACCATTGTAAATGATGAGAGTATCCTACTTTTTTTAAAAATTACAACGAATGTGTTGTAAAAATATTACAAAGTGTGTCAACATCGCCATGGTCACCATTAATAACTATATAATAAACTACAAAACACCATTACAAGCTAATATAAAATGGATCTCGCTTGATTCCTTATAACAAAATAGATTATGATTTTCTTCCATTTTTGTCGGTTAAAAATTATCTGAGCCCATTTCGTTAACGACGAAACGACATAATATAGTAAGAATTTATAAAATACCATTTAATTATTTTTGTTTTCTAAAATAAGAATATTAAATTGGCATCCTTATGTGGAGTCTGTACGCTTATTCAATAAATAAATAATTACTTATTTGTTAATATTAACGAGTGACATAATAACACTCCACAACTCTAACTATATAACGTCATTAATTCCTTTCAGTTTGGTGGTCTAGTGGGAGTAACTGTGTAGTAATATTGAGCTAAATTTAGTTACAATATGCGACTGAAGTACGATTGGGAATAGAAAGGTTAGAAATAAACATAAAGTTCAAAATTTCTTGTTGCTTAAAATAACACGACCAATAAGTGTCCACATAAAATACAAATGCCATACCAATACCATATTGTACAAGTTTAAGATTTTTATTAAATTACAAAAAATAAAGTACCTACAGATAGTATAGTCTGTATAAAAGAAATATTGCCACAAAATATTGAGAACTCATTACTTCAGAAGATTTTAGAAAGGTTGTGGGGGATTATACAAACATTATAATTTATTATCTGGTATAGATTTGAAACTAAGTACTAGGTAAGAATAATATAAAGCTAAAGAGTTGGTTTTCTTGTTTAGTTGAACGTAATAATCTCAGAAACTTTTGGTTCGAATTAAAAGTATTCTTTTAGTGTTGGATAGCCCAATCATTAAGGTAGGTTATAAGTTATATAACATCACGCTACGACCAATAGCAGCGGAGCATCAATAAAAATTGTCGCAAAATCGGGAAAAAATTACACAAACGAAGTTGCACGGATCAGCTATTTAACTAATACAAAGTACTAGCTGTCCCGCGCAACTTCGTATGCATAAATTTTCCCCGTTTTTGCAACATTTCTCGTCGCTACTCCGCTCCTATTAGTCGTAGCGTGATGTTATATAGCCTATAGCCTTCCTCGATAAATAGGCTATCCAACAAAGAAATATTTTTTTAAATCTGACCAGTAGTTCCTGAGATTAGCGCGTTTAAACAAACTCTTCCGCTTTATAATATTAGTATAGATAGGTATGTACCCCGAAAAGTAAAGAAGAGAGTAGGAAATCAACACAGGCTATAAGTTATAGCAACAACAAAGTATACCCAGACTCGGAACCAATATCATGTGTGGTAATCGAACTCATAACCTCTTGCACAGTACAGTAGTCGTACGCATTACCGCTGCAAATTACGAATGAATAGTGTTTGGTCAAAAATCTTTTTAAATAAAATTTGACCAAAAGTCTAAATATTTCGAATAGAAACTCCATATGTCACGCCGTTTAAGTACAATAAAAGTTGACCAACTCCAATCCATCGATAGGTTGGCAATTTGCAAGCGCTCGGGCGAATCCGATACGAGCACCTTGCGAGATTTACGGCGTAACATGGTTTACTGGCAAGCCCTGAAGGCTTACTTACAATGCGAACGTAGCTCACAGCATGCAAGATGCTTAAACATGTATTGAACGGGATTTATTTGAAGCACGCGGCACAATATTCAACGGCAAGCCCTTGTTTCATTACCCAGAGAAAGTTAGGTACAACAATGTACGAGAAATTATGTACCGGTTATAATTGAAACAGGTGAGACTCCACAATAATAAATATGGGTAGTACACCTACAGGTATAGGTACTGAAGCTTTAATTCCATTTTAATAATGTAGTAGTGATAAAAATGGTGAAAGTTTTCAACACTCATTCGGATAATAAAATCCAATTTTCGATTCCTATTAATCTGCTACAATCGGAGTTGGCCGATCAATTGTTCTTTGATATCGGTGGCATTGAATCGGCGGCTCGATTGCGCCAACAGTGGACAGCAAATTAATCCAGCAGACAATGCTAGTCGTAACGCCGCACGCCGCGCCGCGCCATGTTTGCGTAGACAATAACAAATTATTCATACTCGGTGATGGAATGTAAACAGAATATGATTGGCTATTAGCATGCAGGGTGTTGAGGCCTTACTGACACTCGAGGGACTGGGGGACCGTGGCCGCTCGGACCGAGGGATCATCTCCCTTCGCTATTAACAAGTCGCCGGTAGCCACATCCAACTTTGTTCCTAACGTATTCCGAACTTAATTTAATTAATTACCAACCCTCACATAGCAGTGGTCCATTTCGCTAAATATTATTCTCAAGTTAAGGGGACTAAATAACTAAGATCAAACGAACATACGAGTATAACTCATGCCGTGATGTTTTAATGAAGAAAGCAAAATGAAATTATATCATACGTTTTCCAGACGCGGTATTAAAAGCTGTTCAGGATTATACGCGGTCGCGTTTGGTTGGATTTTATTGATCATTATTCATTATAAATGCCGACGTAACTGGCCGTTGCATGTTGTATTAAGTTGTTAAAAGGGTTTATGGCTTGAAAAATAGAATATTTTTATATTACAATGTCGGTGGTACGAAAGACAGATCGTGGACTGTGGCGTGTGGATGTGAAAATATTATTACAGAAAAGTTAATGTGTTTTACTACTCATGTATAAAGTGTACTTTGTATTAAAGTCTGCATCGATTCGTGGGAATGTTTGAACAACCATTCAATCCCTACATCCTACATATACATTACAATAGAAGAAAATAGTAGTCTTCGAATAAAAGCACCACAGAACCAATAAACATTTTATAGGTGCTATTACGAGCAATAAAGCATAAAATCTAGCTTTACAAAGACGTTTGAATATAAAACATAAATCGCATATTTATAAAAATCTGACACTATATTACATTATAGATTCAACAGGGTTCAGTAACATTATGATCATTGAAGCCAGTTACATGTACTTAAATGTAAGTTGGAAAAAGGTTCATTTTTATGTTCATTAGTTATAGTAGCGTGATTGTCATCTGTCACATCCCCGCTAAAATTGACATGTTCTTCAATACGAATACCCAAAGCAACCTATACCTGTACTACATAGATTATACTTAGGTATAGGTAAATATATGGTACCTATTACTAAGGCCACCCGGAGACTCCGCCAGTTTTGAAGTTAGATGTGTGTAATTTCATAGTTGGCATTTGAAATAAAGAAAACAAGTTTCCATAGTGGTAAAATAGGGTTGCAAGTTTTATAAAACTATGACAGTTTGAAGTTAGATCTGTGAATTTTTTTATTTGGCTTTCTGGTTTAAAATAGAGAAACACATGTTTCAGCATTTTTGAAAAATTAACCCCTAAGAGGATAAAATAGAGGTTAAAACTTTGTGTAAAAATCCCGTTATTTTTAAGGTTGAATCTTTGTTTCTCATTTAGTTTTGTGGTTGTTAAAAATAATAGTCCATAAAAATAAAAAAACACGCTTTTGTAGCTAGCTAAACTTAAAAGTAGAAAAAAATTATATATGGGTTAAAAAAAATAGAGTTATTACAAAAAAAAGTGTGGTATTATTGATGTTTTTCCTATGAAATTTCCGTAAAAATGTATTACGGAAATTTAAATTATTACCCCACTTTTTTTTCAGACCAGATCCTCAAATTTACACATTTGCGTTCATATTTTCGAAATTACTTAACTGATTTTGTTAAAACTTACACTGTTTCCTAAGTTGGAGTAAATATGAATTATTCAAAAAATAATTGCTACAATTTGATCTCTTGTTTTGGAAAAATGATTGGACAAACATACAAACCTTTTTTTTATTTCATTAATTTGTTTTAAACATCCTAATCGATCTTGATATGAGAAAATCACGCAATAATATTACATATCGTATCGAATACATAACATATTTTTTAAAGTCTGTTAAAAAAGGAAGAAGAACCTTATACTACGAGACAATGATTACCCAAAAACCGAGAACATTTGCTTCCATTGCTGTTACACAAAATACCGCAATGATCGTTTACCGTTTTTACCAATGCAATGTAACGACAATCTTGTTAATGCGAACTCGCATAGTTAACGAAGCAATGTTGCTCAAATTTGCAATTTTGATTGGCGCTCTACAACCCTATCTGTATTTCGTGCGACTGTTAGACTGATTGGCAAATTATAATTTAATCGACATGTATTTCAATGAAAACACTGCATTTCATTGACACGGTTTGTATCATAAAGTAATTAGTGTTCACGAATTGGACTAGTTATGTTCGGTATTCGTGTTTCAAAGCTTACATTTTAATGTTATGTGGTTTATGGTGTAAACTACTTACGGTACGAAATTATAGCAATTTTTTTTTGGGTTCGTACTCGTACCTTAAAAGCATAAACTTATAGGACCACTTTGCTGTCTGTCTGTCAAGAGCCAGGTCTCTTTTTGCCAGGAACGGGGGGCGGTCTCATGTTGAATGTTGTCCCAGACTTAATTGTTAATATAACACAAATAAAGGGAAAATTTTAGAAAACAAAAAATAGAAACATATCACCACATCAAAACTAAGTTTGTAGAAACCCTCAATGTGCGAGTTTTACTCAAACATAAATAAGAGCTCTTACTAATATTAATTTAATTGATTTTACCCGCTGAAGGGTTGATACAAACGCTAAAACCTTTTTTACAGCCACAAAGCCAAATACAAAAACTCCCAGATCTAACTGCAAAACTGACGGAGTTCTATACAGTTTGCAACCCCTATTACAGTCCCTTATTAGTTGATTTTCTAAAAACGCTGAAACATGTGTTTCTTTATTTTAAAAAGCCAAGTACAAAAATTCATATATCTAATTTTAAACCGCTGGAGTTCATACAATCTTGTGACTGACTTTTACATATACCTGCAACCTCAATTTAACCAGGGGGTAAAATAGGGGTTGCAGGTATATGTATAAGTCAGCCACCCCTAAGGGTAGGGGTTGATTTTATAAAAACGCTGAATTATGTGTTTCTTTATTCTGTGTCAAAAACTGAATACGAAATTTCACCGATCTAACTTCAAACTAACGGAGTTCCATACAAACTTGCAACCCCTAGTTTACCCCCGTAGGGGTTGATTTTTCAAAAACGCTGAAACACGTATATCTTTATATTATAAGAAAAAGCTAAATAAAAAAAATCACCGATCTATCTTCAAAACTGACGGAATTTCATACAAACCAGCTAATCTTATTTTACCCTCTTAAGGGTGATTTTCAAAAAAGCCTAACACACGGATTTGTACCAAAAATCTAAGTGCGAAATTTCACAGACTTAACTTTTAAAATGATAGAGTGTCATACTATCTTGCGACGGAGTTTTAGACAAACTCGCAACCTCTAGTTTACCCCTAACCCCTTAGGGGTTGATTTTCACAACTACAACCAAAAACACTGACACGTGTCTCTTTAATTCAAACAAAAATACTAAGTACGAAATTTTACCGATCTTAGATCTTGACGGAGTTTCAAGCAAACTTTACCCCTATTTTACACTCTTATAGGACGAATTTTTAAAAATCCTTTCTTAGTGGATGTCTACAACATAAAAGGCATTAACTGCCAAAATGTTGGGTTTGTAATCCGGTTTAGGCTCTGCGTTGATGAATCAGTTAGTCAGTCCAGACAAGTGATTTTATATTCGTATGTATAGATTTATAGCGTTGCAAATTCATCATGCCATCCATATACCTAATATATACCAATAGGATAAATCTTTTTTTATGATTTACGCTTAGGAAGTGAATAATTGCTATTGCATAACAAACCCTTAAAGCTCTGACGACAGAGCAAACAGAAATAATACCCAAAGGAACTGCAGACAAGAGCTTATATCCAATAAACCGCTTATATTCCCATAAAAAGGTCTGCAGTGATTACATCGATAAATCATAAACAATGCAGACCTAGGCGAGCGCGTACGAGTATTTAAGTACACGTCTGTTCAAGCTACCGAAGTCACAGTTTCATTCCATTTATTTTATAGCTCGTAAACAAAGCTGCCAACTTCTGCCACTCTCGTTTGACAGTTTATGGTAAATAAGATTTTACGGTAACGCGAATATCCAATACCTCCTTTCTATAGCATTTTCTCTTTACATGCAAATGATAGTAACCATAAAGAGTATTGTACTTGAACTACAATTGCTCTACAGACAATATAAATGTTGATTTCTCCGAATCCAACCATTTTATACCGTGGAAATCGAAAACGACATAATCTTTTTGTGGGTTTGTGTTTGTACAGAAGCTATAATTTGCCTTCGTAATCGCTACGAGTTTCGCCTTGTTTTCACTAATAATTAGATTTTGTAAAGTTTGGAAACATAAAAAAAGAAATGACTGCAGCAGAACTTTTACTGCGGTTCCGTGAAATCGAAGTCCTCGAGTCGGTACCACGACACCGTTTTTAATAACCGCGTCCGCTCAATGTTCGAATTCTAATAGAGTTTTAAATTGCAGCTATTCTTGTCTGGCGCGCCCGTTCCTCTCTCTCCCCGGTTCGTGCTGAACTTTCATCTCTCATTCTCGGTTCTATTCCTCGTTAGCTTCTGCTTAAAACTTGGCCGGTGAGTTCGACAAGTTTTTTAACTTTACTGGAGCTCGCTTCTCATGATTAATTAATTCGATTGTGCGTGAGCTATTTGCGACGTGATCGCTTGCTGTGGTGTCCATTATTTCACGATTTGGGTCGAGGGGTGCCTCTATAGTAGGGGTCGAATCTGCTCGGTCACCGCACTAAACGGTCTTGTTACATTCAGTCTTTACAGTTTCGTCTTTTTATACGAAAAGTTGAAAGGGGAGGCACGTTCTTTATTGCACAGGGACAGCTCAATTTGGATCTTAATATTTAAAACCTTTATGTTTTTCGTTGTTGCCCTGCACAGTATGTAGTCCGGTACTATCTATACTTATTTTTATTAATACGAATATTATAAAAAGGTAAAGTTTGTTAGGTTGTAGGGGGGTACTCTCTGAATCTACTGAACCGATTTTGAAAATTCTTTTACCAATAGAAAGCCACGTTATGTGTATCATAGGCTATATTACATAACACCACGCTACGACCAATAGGAGCGGAGCATCAATGAAAATGTTGCAAAAACGGGAAAAAATAACGCAAACGAAGATGCGCGGGTCAGCTAATTGTATAAGTAAGTATGTAAATATATAATGTAAGCTTATAATAATAATAATATCACATAATAATATATTAGGACAGCTCACACAACGCTATCTGATCCCAAACTAAGCAGAGCTTGTTCTATGGAAACCAGACAACTGATAAACATACTTATATATTTCTAAATACATACATATTATAGATAAATAACACCCAGACACAGAATAAACCTTCGTGCTCATCACACAAAGTTTTATCCCGGGTGGGGATCAAACCCACGACCTTTTGCGTAGCAGTCGGATACACTCCCACCGCGCCACAGAGGCAGTCAAACTAAAAAAAGAAAAAAAAGCTGTAAAGTTTATTTCTTTAAATTCGCCAGAGGTAGCTTTAAGCATTTTATCACGATCTATTGGCGAAGCCTCGCGCAAAAGCTGTTATTTTACATTTACGAAGCAAACCTTGCAGTTTATGTAAGTATACCTACCTGTGAAAAGCCATCATCATAAATTCAAATAAAATAATTATGTGAAACTCAAAATCGTCGAAAGCAGCTAAATAGTGTGCTAAAAAAAAACTGCCGTAAAAACGCACGTCAAAATAAATCATTTTAATTTCCACACGGAATTAAGGACATAATCCGCCATATTTTAATTTTACTACTCATAAAAACATGAACGGCGCACGTTACACGTTGAACCAACGTTTGCGGCTTTCGAAGCACGCAATGTAATTTAATTAAAAGCGACATATAAAACATCAGCGTGCGTTCGTACTTAAGACGGCGTTAATTCACCAAGCCCTTGATGAACTTCACGTGTAGCACCCGCTAATGGGCGCATTATTCAGGCGACGACGGGTTGATTGTTTATATGCGGATTCGCGGTTTTGTACTTATTGGCTTATTGCACAAAGCACTATAGGTACAGTAGTAAAAAATCATGCGTTCTTTGTTTGAGCAACGCACACATTGGCATTGTTGACGAGAATTTCAGAACACAAATGGTCCGAAATTTTCTGTGTCCATTAGCGATGTCTATATATGCGTAATAGACATCGTTCAATGACATGAAATCTCATAACACTTTCTGAACGAAGTAGTCCGAAGTGGTCCGAGATTTAATGTCCATGAGCGATGTCTTTGTGTGTGTCACAGACATCGTTCTCGGACACGGAATGTCATAACGCTTTCTGAACGAGGTAGTCCGAAGTGGTGCGAGATTTAATGTCCATGAGCGATGTCTACGTGTGTATCACAGACATCATTCTTAGACACGGAATGTCATAACACTTTCTAAATGAAGTAGTCCGAAGTGGTGCGAGATTTAATGTCCATGAGCGATGTCTATGTGTGTGTCACAGACATCGTTCACGGACACGGAATGTCATAACACTTTCTGAACGAGGTAGTCCGAAGTCGTGCGAGATTTAATGTCCATGAGCGATGTCTACGTGTGTGTCACAGACATCGTTCACGGACACGGAATGTCATAACACTTTCTGAACGAGGTAGTCCGAAGTGGTGCGAGATTTAATGTCCATGAGCGATGTATATGTGTGTGTCACAGACATCGTTCACGGACACGGAATGTCATAACACTTTCGGAATGAGGTAGTCCGAAGTGGTGCGAGATTTAATGTCCATGAGCGATGTCTATGTGTGTGTCACAGACATCGTTCACGGACACGGAATGTCATAACACTTTCTGAATGAGGTAGTCTGAAGTGGTGCGAGATTTAATGTCCATGAGCGATGTCTATGTGTGTGTCACAGACATCATTCTCAGACACGGAATGTCATAACATTTTCTTAACGAAGTAGTCCGAAGTGGTGCGAGTTTTAATGTCCATGAGCGATGTCTACGTGTGTGTTACAGACATCGTTCACGGACACGGAATGTAATAACACTCTCTGAACGAGGTGGTCCGAAGTGGTGCGAGATTTAATGTCCATGAGCGATGTCTATGTGTGTGTCACAGACATCGTTCACGGACACGGAATGTCACAACACTTTCTGAACGAGGTAGTCCGAAGTGGTGCGAGATTTAATGTCCATGAGCGATGTCTATGTGTGTGTTACATACATCGTTCACGGACACGGAATGTTATGACATTCCGTGTCCGTGAACGATGTCTACTTGACTCTACTGATGTCTACTGACACTTTCTAAACGAAGTAGTTCGAAGTGGTCCGAGATTTAATGTCCATGAGCGATGTCTATGTATGTGTCACATACATCGTTTATATACACGAAATCTAGTAACATCTTATAAACACGTGCACACGTTCGTATGAAGTTTCCTTTCTATACTCTCAATGTTTTGTTCCGGTTCTAAGTTTACTTTATAACCGCTAGGTAAGATAAATACTTAAAGGTTGGGTCAATATTATGTACTCAATTGATACTGGCGACCTCTATATGTTGAACTTGGGCCTTGGATACTGTATAAATATGACCATCACGAATGGTACGATTTCTATGTTGATCTAGGGTACAAAGGAAAACATTCATTCAGCAGTTTCTTCTTTTGTAGTTGATATAGTGATGCTGAATTTAACTCTTGTATTTTATCGTTCTTCCTACAATAAATTTATGGACAAATTGCATCATCGAATAGTGATAAAAATAACGATGATGGTGGCATATGTAGTATCTACCGCCTCTGGTGCAAAATCCGTCAAGGAAAAGAAATTATTAGTTGATATTTATAGATCTATGTCTATATATTTAAAATCACTTGTCCTGACTGACTGACTGATTCATCAACGCAGAGCCTAAGCCGCAGTTAAATTGTAGTCATCTACTAAGAAAGGTTTTTTAGACATTTCGTCCCCTAAGGGGGTAAAACAGGGTTTCAAATTTGATGGAGTTTTATATAAACTTTATATAAAACTCCGTCAAATTTGAGGTTAGATCGGTGATTGGTGTTGTATTTAGCTTTTTCGTTTAAAATAAAGAAACAAGTGTTGCAGCGTTTATGGAATACCAAAAAATCAAGTGCGAAACTTCATAGACGTAACTTTAAAACTGACAGAGTTTCATACCACCTTGCGACGGAGTTTTACACAAACTCGCAACTCCTAGCACTTGATTTTTTGGTATATATGTGTATCAGCGTTTTTTGAAAATCATTTAATAAGGGGCTAAAATAGAGGTTGCAAGTTTGTATGAAACTCCATCAGTTTTAAAGTTAGATCTGTGAAATGTCGTATTTGACTTATTGGTTTAAAATTTAAAAAAACATGTGTTTCAGCTATATAATTAAAAACGAAAATGAACTCTTAACTGAGTAAAGTCAACCACGCGGGCAGTCACAGCTAGTCTATCTATAAAGTCTTAACTAACGTATGAAAAAGATACACATTGTACAAATTGTTATTTTTTTAGTTTATTTATACTAATTTTAATATATATTAAATGAATGAACCAGGGTTAGAACCACACCCGAGTTGAGCAATTTTTTTTTTATGTAACGTTGGAAACCCGGTCGCAGTTTCGAACCCGCCGAGCCTCTTACTTTCATACATTTTTTAGATATTGATAATGAATAATTCGATTAAATGTTAAAGAATTTCCATCGTCGATTCAGTGCAACAGTACCTACTTAGTCTAACATTACTTAATGTTCTAGGAATTTCCCAGTTCAAGTTAACGATCATAGCAAGGCAGCTGTATAACTACTAACTACTTTAAATTAATTTTGTTGGCTCAAATAGATACGTACCTACATGTTTAGTGCTAAATTTGTCTTACTTTTAATTGACACCAAGTTTAAACTTTTCATTTACATACTGGTCTTACTGACATCCTTTTTACCTGACTAGGGCGAAGCCAAAAAGGAAGGAATATGTTTTAGCAGTCTATGATGTTTGTTAGTAGTTATGTAGGGTTTCACCATAACGCCTAAACCAATCTTATACCGTGTTAAGTACCTATGAATTAGAGCACATCTATACTAATATTATAAAGCGGAAGAGTTTGTTTGTTTGCTTTGTTTGTTTGTTTGTTTGTTTAAACGCGCTAATCTCAGGAACCACTGGTCCGATTTGAAAAAATCTTTTTTTGTTGGATAGCCCATTTATCGAGGAAGGCTATAGGCTATATAACATCGCGCTACGACTAATAGGAGCGGAGTAGCGACGTGAAATGTTGCAAAAACGGGGAAAATTTACGCATACGAAGTTGCGCGGGACAGCTAGTCTATACTAATATTAAAAAGCTGAAGAGTTTGTTCGTTAGTTTAAACGCGGTAATCTCAGGAACTACTGGTCCGAATTGAAAAATTATATCACTGTTGGATAGGCCATTTATCGAGGAAGGCTAAAGGCTATATAACATCACGCTACAAACAATAGGAGCGGAGCAGCATTGAGAAATGTCGCAAAAACGGGGATAATTACGCAGACGAAGTTGCGCGGGACAGCTAGTTTCAAATATATACAGAATGATTTGTATAATATTAATAACATTTCGTTTGTGGCTTCTTTACATTACACCCAATAAATTTGTAATACAAGTTTAAAAAAAGACATTTTAACCCTTAACTACCTACCACATACTTTTGTCACAACATGGTGGTATTGTGACAAAAGTATCACAGTACCACACGTCTGAGACCTTGGAGTAAAATCGTTGTTTTTTTGTCTGGTTTAGGACCTAAACTTCACAATGAAGCACGATTTTACGCTGGTAAATTAGTCTGTAGGTGGTTATGTTCATAATTGCAAAAACAGGTGGTAGGTTATGTTATGAGTTAACATTGATAAAAAAAAATTTCAAAACTGATATTACAAAGTTGTTTGGTTTAATAGAAAGGATCTACGAGCGGGAGGTTTTGAGTATATTACAAATCATTCTGTATAAATTAATAGCATTATTTCGATAACAACGAAGGTTAAGAACTAAAACTTCGACTGCAACTTCGACAGAAAATCACGGACTAAAATAAACTTTGTAATTTACTAGTATTCACCCGCGACTCCACTCGCAACAATCCGGTACTGAAACTATCTCTGTATAAAATGTCATCTAAATCGGTTTAACAGTTTAAATGGAACTTTTACATTTATAATATTACTTTGGATCGAATGGATATAGGTACAAAGCATTAAGAATTGCCTTTTAAAATAAGGTACATAATGTAATTGCGAATGTATTTTTCATATTTTTCTTTCGTTGACGTGTTTATCATGATTTTCTTAGCGTTTTATTCAATAAAGACCTTTCAATAACATCCCACCAGTCTTATTAAAATTAAAATTGAAGGGTTTTTTTATTAATGCCGTCACTTGGAAATAAATTACTTTCATTTTACGTATTCAGGACGGTTTTTAAAAAATCAGCTTGGAAAACGGTAATAATATTTGTACACCTGTTATTTCCCAAGAAACGAAAAGATTTGACAATCTTTTAGATACTCGACGAAAACAGAGGAAAAAGGATTTATATCTCGTAAAAAAGAATTTTAAGGTGATTAATTGAGTTTATTAAGTAATTAAACTAACGTTAATTGTCTTTGAAAAGAGTTTTAGGCCGGTGTTTATGGACTGTAGGAATAAATTATATCCCTATTAACTGTTCTTAGTAGCCTTTAGGTATTTTCTTTTAACCCAGTTGTACAAGAAGTTGGGTTATGTTTTTCGAGTGTATTGTATTATATATGTAGGTATTATATTTCTTTTCACGCTCTAGATCCTTAATAGCAATAGTTTCAGTTGTGAGAGTGACACCGGGTATATCAAAATTTAGAAAAAAAAATTTGGTGAATTATTGGCGCAAAAATATATCATTTATTAATTTTCAGCAGTCGAGTTTTATGTTTTGTTATAATTTAGTTTGATATATTTTTGTTTAAAATGTCTATTTTCGTATTGGGGATTGATTTCTGAGCGGCTACGGAATACACAGTAGGTCATAGACTCAGAACAATGTAAGAACATGACCAGATTGTAATAGATAGCACGGGCTTGCCGCGAAAACGGAAAAAAAGATCGTGAATAAAGACCCTGTAGTTGTTAGATTAATGACGTTTGAAAGCTCAATGGTATACACTCTCTACTCTACATATAATCGAAGACCCTACATCGAACTTCACACAAACGAAAAACCATTTGATTTTATTGCACTCATTATGCATTTAAACAGTACTGCGAGCATGAACATTCGATACCTACGTCACGTATTCGTATCGAGCTAACTATACGAATACGGATACTATACTTTGGTCGGCAGCACGAACGCTATAAGTTACTCTCGTAGAGACTATACGATAACGTTAGTAAAGCCCAGTATACATTATATGAATTGAACGAATGTAAATGAATGACACGTTCAAAAATTGCTATCGTTCTATTTAATTAGTAATTTATCTTGCTTATAAGTCTTGAAAAATAGAAATACATTAAACAAATCGTATTATATGTAAAGTACATTGATAATTAACTTGAAATGGATATTTTGTAATTATATATTGTAAACAGAAAAAATGTACCAAGGTTTACAATTTCTAAACGTGGTCGTTTTTGTCTTTGACCTTGACAACCCATGTCAGTGCAAATTAACGCGCAGGCTTTAAATATACATAGTATTATTTAATAATTCGTTACAAATTAATAAAATAAAAGTAAAAATGTCACCAACCACTATCACACAATTTACGATTTTGGTAGTGTTTATGGAGAAGTAAGTATTTTTCGTTTCCGTTATTTCGTTTTATATAGGTACTAAATGGCGAGCCTATAAACATAATCATTATTATTTTAAGACATGGAGATTTATCAAAGCCCCAATATATGCCCAACGGACGGCAGTGGACAAATAAAAAATGGCAAGAGCTGGCGGAGTTGTTAAACAGCCAAGGGATAGGCGAGACTCGCACCGAAGAAAAGTGGCGGAAAGTAAGTTTCAGTTGGCACACAATTTATAAGCTTTTCATACTTCTTTATTCACCATTTTTAAGCGTTGTATACGTAATTATTTTATTTTATTTGCTTAAGGTTTGGAGCAGTTTTAAAAAAAACTCAAAAACAAAATGGGCTAAAAGCAACCGAGGAGTCCAGGGTACAGGTGGTGGACCAGCCCAAAATATATACCTGACGGACCTCGAACAACGCGTTTTAGCGATTACTGGGGTCCAGGCAGCTGTGGGTATGGCCATACCTGAAGTTGGCGTTGACGTGTTTTGTAAACTTATATCTACCTAATGTATTGTATCTAATAATATGTTACGAAAATTGGAAATAAGATTGTGGATTGACATCCACGATCTTAAAAATATATTAAAGAGAATTCTATTAAAAATATATTATAGAGTGAAATCAAAAATCCAGCAAAGCCGACAAACCCAAAAGGTAACTATCTAGATTACTCGCTACAAACTATGGTTATAAAAGAGAGGCAGTTTAAAATTAACTTATGCGTTGTAGTAATTTAATATTACAATATTAAACTGCTACAACGCATAGTTTGCAGTTAATATATTATTATTGTGTAGGTATACTTGTAGTCTGTGTCTGTACCTACTTAATAAAATAAATAGTATTACTTGTAATAAGAGTAAACGTGACTTTTTTATCGTATGCCTACAGGTGATGAAGGCTGGAATATGCCTAGCCACAGTAGGGACGAAGGACATGTGCCATCACCTATACCCCGAGTTTTACCAGCACCCACCGCATCTTCGAGATCCGATTCACTTATATTCCCCACAATTCAAGCAACTCCGTCTCCATCAATCATACTATCGCAACCATCCCTACCATCTCAAACATTTTAACCATCTCCACAACCTCCACCATTGCCACCAAAAAAAAAAAATGAAAACAGAAAGCGCAAGGCGAACATTTCCGATTATTTTCTTGAATGTGAGACGAATGCAAGAGAGGATGCAAGGGATAGAGAAAGAATGTATCTGGAATTAGAAAGAGAGAGGATCCGGCAGAGAGATATTGAGCTTCGTCAGCGGGATACCGAATTGCAGCTGCAAGCTCAGTGGATGGAGATTATGAAAGCGGCGTTAAAAGTGTTGGAAAAATTTTTGAATGAAAAGAAGTGAATGTTAGAGATGGAATGATAGTCTATTAAAAAATTCAAAGTTCTGACCGACTGACTGATTGACTAATGGATCAACGCACAGCCGAAACCTCTGATAGTTGAAACGTGAAATTTAGAAGACGTATCTATACTTATATTATAAGGCTGAAGAGTTTGTTTGTCGTTTTGTTTTAACGTGATCTCAAGCACTACTGGTTCGAATTGAAAATGTTTTGTGTTGAATATCCCATTTATCGAGGAAGGTTATAGGCTATATAACATCACACTATGATCAATTAGGACGTAAACGGTCAAAGTTACACAACAACAATGTATGACGGAATGGTTCCTCTTAAAAAAATCTAAAAAAAGTCAGCGACAGCAAATGTCTATCTTTGGTCGTTGTTAACCCACTATTACCTTTTTAATGGTAATCAAATCTGTTCTAAATAATGCATTTATTAGCGAAAGTATTCTAATAAACATGGTGTTAACCCTTATCCAAATAAATACGTTATTCATCACAAATATTTAATTTTGAACAAAATTGCTCTTACTTCATTTAATTTCAATGAATATCTTAGGAGATATCATAGTTTTAAAATATTACGCAACAAAATCAGGCGCGGATCCAGAACTTAATTCATGGGGGACAACTATTGACTCAACGGGCCAAGTGTGAGTTGCTCGCATGACTAGAGGGGGCGGGGGGCATTAGATTCAACTCTAGCACAATAACCACCGAGGGGAGGGCGGGGGAGGAATATGTCTGAATATGCCGCCACACAAATACCTACATATATTATTATATGCCTATTTTTTATTTTTAAGCCACAGTATCGTATCGTAGCCACCGAGCGTTTTTTTATTATTCCTGTTTCACACGTACCTTTCATAGCGTGGTATATGCCTACGTTATTCTTTTAACGTTAATAATAATAAAAAAGTATTACCCATTACATACATACAAACACTGTTTTCTCTGGTACGTAGATATACGATAAAAAGGGTTTTTTTGGAAATTCATCCTATATGGTGGTAAAATGGTGGTTGTAAGTTTGTATAAAACTGCATCAGTTTTAAAGTTAGACATGTGAAATTTCATATTTAGCTTTTTGGTTTCAAAATAATGAAAACATTCCCAAAAATTCCAAAATATTCAAAAATGCACAACGTTAATGTTCAAGTTTTTACTTCTGACGGCACTCCCGGAGTGCAACCCCTTTTTTTTAGTATATTTTTTATTTTTATTTAGTACTTTTTAGTCATTGTAAGATAATTAAAGAGCTATTCAATAAGTTTTATTAAATTTGTTTCATTACAACTTTGTTTCAATAAATTGTCACTCCAAACTTTTTTCAAACTTATGGATCATATTTTCGAACTCGCCTTTAATATGATACTCCACTCTAGGGTCTTCTAAATATATTTTTTCTCAGACCGCACATTAAAGCTCATAAAATACGCCACAAAGATTTTTTAAAGAATTTTATGTACCCAGTGATACTCGCGTCATCGAGGTGAATCTAATGACGTATCATTTATTAAAATCGGTTGAGCCGTTATGAAACTATGAAGGGACATAGGAACATTGGAAGGTTATACGTTAAACACATAACCGGGTCAAAAAGCAGTTCGAAAATTGTTATTTAACTGGTCGATTACTTGTTACTATTGCTAGAGGAAGCAACTAGAAGAAGACATTGGACTTGGATTAGATCGCATACTTGTTTTAGGGTTCCGTAGCCAAAGTGGCATAAACGGAACCCATAAGGTTCGTCATGTCTGTCTGTCTGTCTATTTGTCCGTCCGTATGTTACAGGCATTTAACTCAGACTACTCTATGAATATTGATGAAGTTTGGTAAAAAGGTGCCCTGTAGTAGCCGCTACTTACATAGTAGACAGCACACACCATAGAGATATTAACCCGGATTAACAAAAACGAGAACATCATGGAGGAGATAGTCTCTATGGTGAACATCGTGAACTTACGACTCGTTGTCATGGTGACGTACGTAAGCGTTATCAGTTTTATATTCTCTTTGGTTCTCACTATCATTTATGGTGAGTTTATATCAAAGAGTTTAAAAACATACTACGGAAAGTTTTTATTCTCTTTGGTGAGAGTATTATTGTTAGGTGTAATTTACATAAAATTTAAGTAAAAACGTCCATAAGACCCTATAAAATATATTTTGGCTTAGGATGCAAAGAAGAGGAAGACGAGAATCATCAATAATAAAATCATACTCACAAGAGTTTTATTAAGCGCTTGGAACAACAAAGTTTTTTTGGAATTATCATTTGATATTCAAAATAAGATATAGACCAACCAATGAAAGTCTTAGGTACACTTCGCTTTAAAATGAACTCAAAAACGAGTAAAAGAATTAGCTTAGAAGACATTAAATATAGAGTATAGATACATATATACAGGACATTTTTTGTCTACATATGAGTTTTAAAACTGCGTTTAAATTACAGATTCTTTGTGCTTTCGGCATAATATAACGCTACCAAAGCGTGGTTGGCATGGATAAACATTCAGACCAAACAAAAGTCCGTAAAAATGTGGAGGAAGAAGTTGCTGAGACATTTAACAAACCGACAATGAGCACATTACATACATAGCACATTTATTAATGCCCCTTTCTAAACAAAGCTACCTGCATGCTATTTATATATAAGTAAGTGAAAATAATTTTACACAAAAGAATGATATTCATTCATTCAAAAATAAGAAAAAAAAACATTTGCAAAAATAAGTTCTTTATTTTGATAAAACAATATGTATTGTAAAAATAATGTGATTTAATATGATTGCAGATAGTTTGACGTTATCCACAAAGATCCTGGTTAATGACAACCTATCCAGCAGCATTGGCTGCTGAGGGAAGACGATACACCAACTACACCTCGCTTCTCGGGAAGGCTACCTTTAGCCGATTAAATACTACGCACTGAGAATCTTGCTTGTAGTCTTGTCTGTACCTAGAACCTATTTAATCAATAAAGTGCAGTTTTGTAGTATAATTGTATTTATTGCCTTTATCTTTTCTCCAACTG
This sequence comes from Herminia tarsipennalis, assembly GCA_945859575.2. Classification (NCBI taxonomy): domain Eukaryota; kingdom Metazoa; phylum Arthropoda; class Insecta; order Lepidoptera; family Erebidae; genus Herminia; species Herminia tarsipennalis. The sequence continues at coordinate 20,351,609 of OX243836.2, forward strand.
TATTATTACATATAATGAACTTGTCTTAATGTAAATGAAGAATCACGTCAGTTATGTCGACGATGTTACGATGACGATATTACACGCATCGCAATTTCTTCCTACTAGCATAAATATTTTAGAATTTCATTTTGGTTTGAGCAACTAACACCTAAAATAAAATTATAAAATTAGTAACTTAAAGCGTTGCGCGTTATGTCACTCTGACGCGGATTGTCAACGACAAAAGGTCCATGTTCAGAAATCGTAACAGTTGGATTTTTTTATTTTGTTCATATTATATAATTCCAAAATTGTAATTTCAGTGTAATATTTTAATGTACATTATATATAGTGTATTATAGTGTATATTTCTAGCAAGATAAATGATTTAATAAATGGGACGATAGCGATTTTTGAACGTGTCATTCATTTACATTCGTTCAATTTATATTATAAACTAGGCATTATATAATTAAAAAATAAAAAACTTGCGTTATCGTGTAGTCTCGTATGTTTCAAGTGTTCGTGCTGCCGACCAACTCTCGTATCCGTATTCGTATAGTTGACTCGATACGATTACGTGAGTTAGGCTAAGAACTCACGGTGCGCTCATACGATCACGTAATCCGTGAAAATGTTGTTAAGTTACTTCACGACGCGTTTCATTTCCGCGGCGGTCGCGAATGTTTGCGGTCCACGAAATCCGCGACATATTCGGCATTAATTTGCTCTAAACTAATAATTTTACTCGTTTTTGAGTTAACTTTAAAGCGAAGTTCTAAGACATTCATTGGTTAGTCTGCATCCTAATTTAAATGTCAATTGGGATATAAAACTCCTGTGAGAATTGTTTAAGGATGTAAAATCTAAATTAAAAAAAACGTAAACCTCCTTCTGGCTCTAGAAGTTTGTAACGTAAACTTTACGAACCTTGATTCTCGTCTTTCGCTTCCTTGAAAACCACAGAAAACATTTTATGGGGTCCTGAGGACATTTTTAATTCATTTTTAGTAAATAATACACCTCACAATTGTAATCTCACCTTAAAAATTACAGAGAGACGCTAACGTGCGTCTCCATGGCAACGTGTCGTAAGTTCACGATACCTTATGTCAAAAAATGTTCATGCTGCCGTTTTATATACATTTGTATGGTAACTGTTCTATTACGATACTATTACTACTCGATGACGAAACTACGGGGTTCATGCTGCCAAATTTTAGTTCCCTTGACGCACACCGCGGCGCTGATCAAGTTTCCATACAAAATTTTACCGTTTCTATTCGAATACGGAAACGATAGGAAAGTGACAAATGATTCGTGCTCGCAGTACTGTAGTGTGTGCACTCCGGCTCGTTTCACGGGTACTATTATACTTAATATCAATCTTATTGAACCTTACTTTATTTCATATAATTATGACATTTCGAAATTTGAAAGAGTGTTGAGCGTTTGTAACTCACACTACTTCTGTGATATGTATTTTACTACTAGCTGTCCCGCGCAACTTCGTCTGTGTAAATTTTCCCCGTTTTTGCAACATCTCATTGCTGCTTTGCTCCTATTGTCGTAACGTGATGTTATATAGCCTATAGCCGTCCTCGATAAATGGGCTATCTAACAGTGAAATTATTTTTAATTCAGATAAGTAGTTCCTGAGTTTACCGCGTTCAAACAAATAAACTCTTCACCTTTATAATATTAGTACAGATTAAAAATTGATTACTTACAAACAATTACTATATTATTTACAAAGTACTAAAAAAATACATGTAAAAATATGAGCATTACTGTGATTAAAATGTTAGAACTTCATTAAATTGAATAAAAAACTAGACTCTGTTTCTCCTGTAATTTTTTTAGAAAATCATAAATATTGGTCTAGCCATTCTTGAGTTATAAATGGTGTAACTAACACGACTTTGTTTTATATATATAGAATAAAAATCATCAAAAGAAAATTTGAAATAAATCATCATTGTTTGTAGAGATATCAAAGCTGAAATCATACAGTGCAATCGGAGTGTGTAATTAACAAGCGATGCCATCGCATACAGCTAGCGGGTACATAAATAAAAGATTCCTATCGATAGACAAGGCACAAGGGGGACAATTAATTAAATTAAGTCTGAATAAAGTTTGCTATCTTTTCTTTTATCCCGGCCACGCCATGGGGATAACGCGAGCCTCACTCCTTCTTAATAATTAAAATTTTACTTTCATTATTCCAAAGTTTGATATTAGATATTTAAAAGTCAATTTGCGAATATGAGCGTTGCTTTTTTGAAAAAATACTCCTTGTTTTTAAATTCAGAGCTATGTTTTAACTGACTGCGTAAGAAGGAGGGTTACATTTTGAGGGTATATATGTATGTGTATTTCTTAGGCATGGCCTAGAGCCTAAACGGCTTGATGGACTTTAGCTTGAGAGGTTTCGTTAGATTTGTCTTGTTTGTTAGTTACTTTAAAATTTAAAAAAAAGTCAAAAAGCGCGCTATTTTGGCGCCATTATATTTTTATGTTTAAATAATATATGTTAAAAACCTATCGAGTGGGGTATCAAAACAAAGGATTTTAAAAGCTGATAACAAATATGTAAATAACATATTATATTTAAATGTAATTTGTAATAAGATTAACAAGAAGAGCTAAAAATTAAAAAAAACCGCCTGTAAAAAGACAGAAACAAGATGCCCTTCACATTTAATATCATGCAGTCGGAGGTACAATTTTTAAGTTCAACAGGAATTATTGATGCCTTCAACTGCATGATATTAAATGTGAAGGGTATCTTGTTGTCGTCTTTTTGCAGGCGGGTTTTCTTAATTTATTTTACTTTTTTGGTTTTCTTTGTTTATGTTTTCTAAGCCCCGTTTAAAGTTAAGTGTAAGTTTACTTTGACATCTATGTCTGTCCATGATATCTTAACATTAACGCAGTTATGTTTTGCTACTGTTTCATCATGTAAACGCCTTGAAAAATTGGAATAAGTTGTAAACGCACATTATCATATGTAGAGACCACAAAGTTTTTAGGAATTACTCTAGATTCTAAGCTTCAGTGGGGCCCACATGTAAGTGAATTGTCTAATAGACTCAGTTCTGCAGCGTACGCAGTTAGAAAAATTCGTCAGCTAACAGACGTTGAAACAGCGCGATTAGTTTATTTTAGTTACTTTCATAGTTTAATGTCGTACGGTATTCTACTGTGGGGGAATACTGCCGACATTCAAACCATTTTTGTTCTGCAGAAGAGGGCTATTCGATCAATTTACGATCTTAGTAGTAGACACTCACTTAGAGAAAAATTTAAGGAAATCAATATCATGACTGTTGCATGTCAGTATATCTATGAAAACCTTGTATATGTTCACAAAAATATTGAAAGTTTCTGTAAGAAATGTGATATACATAATATTAACACGCGGAACAAACATAAACTTGTTGTACCAGCGTCAAGGTTACAAAAAGTAAACAAATCATTTCGGGGCCAATGTATACGTTTCTACAATAAAATCCCTAGCGACATTCAAAAATTAAGTCGTAATAAATTTAAGTGTACCATTAAGAAAAAATTGTGTATGAAAAGTTACTACTCATTAATTGATTATATGGAAGACAAAAACGCTTGGGATTGAACTGCTTTCTCTCACAGGCTATTAAAATGTACTTTAAGGTTATATGTATATACATATTTACTTTGTAAGAAGTGAAGTATTGTGTTTGCTGAATACGTTTATATATACTCATTTTAGAGTTACTAATAGTATTATTATTTAGTTATCCTTATTTTATAAACGATTACACTCACCAGACACACTGGTTCATTCAGTAAAATTTATTTTTGTAAAGAAAAACTTGGTGATTTTAAAAGAGTGGCACATGAGTTTCTTGGCAGCTTCTTCTCATGAGTTTTACACTTGGAACTGCCACCTAACCTCATTTTGTTTTTTTTTTCAAACATTCATAATTTTATAAAATTTTTAGTATGTTTTAATTTGACGTTTTCAAATAATCATTAACCTGATTTTACGAAATAAAGATATTTGACTTTGACTTTGACTTTGACTTTGACTCATGCACTCGTCACCTGTTGGCATACTCTTTTTCTGTAAAGCGAAATTCATGAATTTACGTTTTCTTAAATTTCATCAGTTAACGAGTATTATTCTAATTTATATTTGGATAAACAAAAGAAGTCTGAACCCTTAGACAATTTTCAGATACGAGTGGATTGAATTGTTGTTGCTGACTCATTCATCACCACTTCATTTTTTATTGAAACTTCGTATTCATTGAATTAGAGTAGGCCTTCTGAATATAGGCTGGCTTCTGAATACTGGCCCTCTTTAGTACTAGTACATTAGACAGGCTACCATCGACAACAATCGACTTCCATTTGATTTTGACATTTGGAAGGTTAGTTGTCAAAATCAATGTCTGTTACAAGGTTAACAACGAGTTGTAAAAATGACGGCAAACTGACCGGCCATTATTTTTACAGCTCCGAGTTTAACTTGTAAAAAATGATTTGAATACGTGATAACTGACTTAGAACGAGACTATGTGCATGTAATAAGGTTTTTTTTTAATGTAATAAGTGCATAAATACTTGACACTGACAGAAATTATCCGCTAAAACGGCTAGATTGCCATAAACTCAAAGAAGAAGAAGAAGAAGAAGAAGAAGGTTAACAACAACGGCCATTCGTCTTATGTGTCAAACAAGTTAACAGTACGATATTTGTCTCGGCATTTAAAATTGCAAAATAAAAAAGAAATCAAAATTCTTTAATCACTTATGATGCAAAACAACACCTATGATACGTCGGTATTCTACATGTACATGTAATGCCAAGTTTGCAGATAATAGGTAAAGCCGGAGAAAAGAACCAGGCAATAGGCCACTCTTTTCAAATTGCCAATTTTACAATGTTTGAATGTTTATAAAATTGACATGGAGATAAGGTGCTGCCACTAATATACTATACACCATGTTAAAGGGCTGATGCAAATTATATTATTAAAAAGTTGGGACATGAGTTATACTAGAATCAACCTTAGTGGGTACAACATAGTAGGAGCATCTACATACAACAAAGATAAAAACTATATGTGCTAAAATATTGGCCAAAATACTAGTATAGAATGATTAAATATAAAATATGAATATAATTGCTGTCACTTTGTATGGGTAGGTATATATAGAGGTCAGTAGCTTATACAAACAGACTATTAGTAAAACAACGTAATGTGCGTTAGGTGAGAAAGGTAACTAGATCAATTATAGAATTTTATAAGCTACGGGTCATAATCGCCTAAATATTTTATTTTAAGGCTAAATACCTTTGTTTATTGCCCAACGTATTGCAACGGTCGTAGTCACGGGTAGAGTCTCCCCGTGACCACGGTCGTTGCAATACGGTAAAATATTTACGCGATTAAGACCTGTAGCTTATAAAATTCTATGATGTGTACAAGTTGCGAAAATTTACGAACATATATAACCAGATCAAATCGGAGAGTTTTTGTACTGAGAGCTTAAAATCTCGAACTTATTTTATAACTACGAATGTCATCTTACACCATTATATCAATGTCCTACACATACTATGTTTCAGGAGTAGTTGCAAATGTTTTGCAAAAAAACATTACTTTCGCATGTATATGATAAGGTTGAATATGAAAAAAAAAACCATTTCTATGAAGGTTATTTGAACACGCCAACCCGTTGTTGAACGAAAATTTTATTTTATTTTTCACAGTTCTCAAATGTCACTTTCTCGATCACAATCTATGCTAGCTGTAAAAGTCAAGTTCGCGTCGCCATTCTATTGTCTATCATTGTAGCAAAGGTCGGTATCAGTTAAGGGTATCTATAAAATAGAATATTTATTCATCCATTTCAAGACCAGGCGAGGCGTTTTAATTAGTTGTTAACAGACTGAAATCAAAAAGAAAACGTAGCAGCTATGGTCTTATAATATTGGTATTTTAAATAAGGCTATCAAGTCGTGGTTCCGCTGCAAGTGGTACTCTGTACAGAGTCCCGTTGAAGATGCAGTCATAATGGCTATTAATAAAGAGTTTTATAAATAGGAATAAAAAGCTTTAGAGTCCTTAACTTTAAACTTATTTTGGTGAAATTTAAACTGTTTTCTCTAAAGAGGTAGTTTTACTCTATCTCGCTCTGTTATTTGCAATTTTGGAAGCCGAACATAAGGTATATAATAGGCTTGACTATGCATAGAATGTCTTAGAGTTTATTAAATTGGAACCCAAATGTAACTTATGTTGTGTTCTACGATTTTAACAGGTTCACACATTACTAGAATATCGAACTTCAAAATTAGTGGCTTTATTTTCTTTAAAAAAAAATGGTCGGTTTACGGACGATAATTTTACGTGATAACGTCATAAGAAGACACTGATGACATTGTAATAAACAACTATGCCTGACAGTTTTTGTTTATATACTTCTTTATTTTCCAATTGTGTCGCATGTCGCTGCGATCGCAGATTCGATGAGATTGGCACAATACTTCAGCTTATCAGCAGGCGAAATCGCCATTCGCGTTGCTTAGCAACCAGTCAATAACGTGACTGCTTAACAATCAATCAATAACGTGACCGTTGCCTAGTAGCCAATTAATAACGTGACGGATGTCTAGCAGCCAATCAATAACGTGACCGTTGCTACGTGACACTTTAGTGCTTGTATGCAAGACAATATGATGTCAAAAGGTTGCTGAGATAATACTTCATCCAAACAACATATCTACATATTCGTATATCAAGGACAGTAGCTAGATAAGTGGAAACGGAAGCAAAAATATGATTGTAATGCAGCACATTCAAATGTGTTATATTTTCCGAAATAAAAAACATCTCACCCACATTCAAATTACACCAATCATAAATATAACCTACATTTTGTTAACATTGAAACATTCATAAATTCAGAATTTCAAATTCATGGCAACGTCGCAACCTTTTCTCTTGGCCTGTCACGTAGGTACCCTTACGCACACACGCGAATTTTCGAGTTTGGCTTTTATATCAAATAACGTATTTTGAATTTAAAGTAATTTTGTTGAGGGGTGATAATTTATATGGATGTTAAAATTATAAGGGGTCCTAAAATAGCCTGCAGTAAGCAAGCAGAGCTACTAATGCAAACATTTAGAGTCCACGACTGGTCGACATGGTTAGGTTAGGCAGGGAAAACCGAAACGGTAGGCACACAATACCCTCGTGAGGCCCATAGGCAAAGACATTGTTCATGAACATAAAAAAAAGTTTTCTAGATAAACCAAAATACTAATTAGTAAATAAACCTAACATGTAAACTGCCAACAATAAATGGGGTCCTGATTAAATATTCTGGATTTTTTATCATTGATCAAACCATAAAAAGAAATTATCTGACAAGAAAAAATATTGACGTTATAGATATCTCTTTATGAAATCTGCGAATTGACATTTCTTAAAGAGTTGTTGTTTTGACTAGTTGGAAACTGGACACAGACCATTTAGTTCGGATGGCGTCACCAGATTTCATATCCTTAAGCAATGTCTATCTGTGTGTGTGTGTGTAACGTACCCTTTGTACTTCCTCTACTTAGGGGTAAGTACGTGTCTTGCACCCGCGTAGCTACCGTGCCATTTTAGTCTGCATTGGTTCCTGTCAGATGTATATATGATTAAAAATCTATCTTACGTTTTGCTTTATTTTTGTACTGCTGTCTGAAATGATCGCTCTGAATAGGCTCTGAAACTATTAGATGGATTTAAAAAAATCTTTCATCGCTGTAAAGCCAACTAACCCCGGGTGACAAAGGCTATTTTTTATCCCCGTATTCCCACGGGAACGGGAACTACGCGGGTGAAACCGCGAGGCATCCGCTAGTACTCTATATATTTCAAAACCTGACAAGTGCATGTTGGGCCATGCACAATGAAGGGTTCCGTAGTCCCTCCCCCCCCCATCCGGATAATATGGCTAAAGAAGTGAAAGTGAAGTGGTTTTCTGTTGTGTTTGTTTTATACTTACAACGTTATATCGACATAATACTATTTTTAAAGGAATTTGTACGAAAATTTTATTACTTCTCATTTGATCAGCTGGTACTCGTAAACTTGTAAAGCCTACTTAGCTGTGATAGTTTTTCTTTTAATTTCACTATATATGCTACTACAGTGTTTTTTTTTTCACATACCCAACATAAACCATTTATCTGCCAGGGGGGAGACACTTGACTCTAACAAAAATTTGCACTTTAAAGCTAAATATTTTACAAACAAAACCCTAAATCTAAAAATCGTCTTCCCAACCATTAAATTAAAATGAATAGACCTGTTTAATGATACCCCACTCGATGAGGTAGGTGAGAAAAAAAATCACAACCCCACTTTACATATTGGGGTACCTAAAAAAATGTTTTTTCAAGGTTTTGTTCTTTCACTTTGTCGGAGTAAGTAGTATAGCACTAACAGTCTCTGAAGATAGCCGCGGAAGGACGGACGGACGGACGTATGGACGGACGGACAAGGCGAAACTATAAGAGTTCCGTTTTGCCATTTTGACTACGGAACCCTAAAAATGAATCGCCATTTCCCTTAGTCACGAGATAACAAGAGCACGATTCATTTATTCTTTTTTGACGTGATTACATCTTTTATATGGTTGATGAGGTACACGTACGAAAAAGTGTCACGTAGCAACGGTCACGTTATTGATTGGTTGCTAAGCAGTCACGTTATTGACTGGTTGCTAAGCAACGCGAATGGTGATTCCGCCTGCTGATAGGCTGAAGTATTGTGGCCGTCGGGCACGTAGGTACGCCTGAGTCCACATGGTTATTTATTATAATGTCATCAATGTTTTCTTATGACGTTATCACGTAAAACTATCGTCCGTATTCCGATTTTACAGACAAACATTGTTTTTTTTTTAGTTTTCTTATACTCTGATGAAGGTTCTTAACTACGTAAAAAAAAACAGAAAACAACGAAAAAAATAAGTATTTCAAAACTCGCCGGGACAGCTAGTTAATGTAAACAATATAATCTTGTTGATTAATTAGCAAAATGAACATTTACAATGTTATTAAATACAAGCTACATACGAACTACATACATACTATTAACATTATTTACAACTTACCTAGTAAACTACAAAAAAAGGATTTCATAAAAAGGGAGTCAAAAAAAGCGGTTAGGCGTCGAAGAATTCCTCCCGATCGATGTCAACCGGTATAGTGCCTAAAAGTCTGGCGGCATTGCCACGTTGTATGGCAATGCTTATTCTCTGTGAAGGAAAAGCCAGCCATCTGGTCACGAGATGCAGTGACAAAACGCTGGGAAACGTCTTTGAATAAAAGGCACTTGCGAGCACTTGGACCCCATGGCATTTCAACCCCAAACGGCTCAAATATATAATCCTCCGACTAGATTACTATATTTGCGCCATTTGAGAGTCTCCGCAGATGCAGCAGCAGCGCAAGCACAGCTCGCAGTGTTTGCAAGATGGGAAGGCGCTAGGGTCTCGACACAGGTTGCATCCCACAACAAATGTTTCCCATCTTCCAAGGTGCGACATACCGTCCGGTTTCTTGCTGTGTGTGGTTTACATTACAAAATAAATCGAAAATGGCGCGTCAGTCATACTTGATAATATTGTGATCATAACAGTCACAAATCTGAGACAAGTATCAATGTCATACATTATTAAAGCACGCTTTTGACAACAAAACTAAATAAACATTACAACAGAATGCGAGTATAATTTGAGTGAATACATTTCATGCGGTTCCATTGTATGGGGAGCAATCCCCAGCGACCTAGCTCCCCTTAAAGGCAGATCCATCAAAATGTGTATTGATTTACATGTTATTACCCATTACGCAGTATTTACATTTTGCGTTGTAACTGTTAGGTCTGTCGACAACATGTAGGTAGATACATATAGAGAAATAAGTAAACTGGTTGATAGTTCAAGCACAGTAGTTACCTAATATGATTTTCATACTCAGAAGCAACATTCAGTCTTCTTGATAATTATGTATGCAGTACTAACGCAAGTCTAATATTCTAAAGCAGACGATTTTTGCTTTTCATTTTTAAGCAGACATCCCGGTAGATAGTTTTCAAGTCCTGTGTCGTGACTTTGCGTGAGACTTATACCCATACTCAAAACCCTTATTACTATATGGATCTCTAAATTAAAAGAGAAAGAAAGTTAGATTTACTATCTTATCTAAAAGTAGACCATAACCAATACTTAGTAATAAGTTTATCTAAATTGTATCAGTTTTTGTTCTCATAACATATGTCCAAAGTTCTCCCGAAAGACCATGTTGCCAACAATAATATCGTAAATAAGATAAGCATTCGTATTTATGAAGTACCTAAACTGATGTCAAAAACCCGAGTTGGGTAACGGCCTGAGGCACGGTCACTACTGCGATATACTATCATATATATGACATACATGTTATATGTGTAAGTATTCTTATACCTATGCAATAATCATATTTTCTATATTCCAATATATTCTTATATTCGTGACGGCTATTACAAATATTGTCAGAAAATATTGATATTATTATGTACTTTGGAGTAAAATACCTATCAATATATATCAACAAGGGGAAGGTTATCCGTGGTCTATCCGTAACCACGGCCGTTGCAATACGGTCGAAACGTCGGCCAATAAAAAACATATTTATCTTAAATTGTTCACGCGATTAAGACCGTAGTACTTATATATAATTTGGTAAGCTGGAGGCTAAGCCTAATTATTGCACTTTAATTCAATTGTATTTTTTGCGTGTTTATTTATGTTTTTATTTCGCCGGTTGACGTCCAGAAATTCAAAAAATCTTCGATATTTGCTTGAGAGGGTACACTTCCAAGATGATAGTCTCATATCAATAAGTCAGAACATGGCAGGAAAAACCCATAGAAACCGAGAGATATCCTCAAATAATATTGGCTCGAATATTTGAAACATTTTTATTTTGTTGTAATAATACGTAGTCCTTGCGTGCTTTTAAATAACATACAAAAATTATGATAAGGTCCACGGTAAGGTATTATGATAAGGTATTGCATATATTTCAACCGGTTGTATTCCATTTTTGTATATGGTTGTTGTATTTTTCCAATAATATTTTCACGTAACGATGTGGTTGGTATCCATTGACCCATCTCCGATCTAATAAGTTCAACTGAACCGTGAAGTGTCGTTGGCTCCAAGCCAGTATTACTGCCAAATAGATATCTTTTATTCAGTAAAGCTCAAACTTTTCTCAGCATAAATTTCACAACTAGTGGGAGCCTTCATGAAAATGTAATGAGGGTGAACTATTTATGGCTAATCCTTTCAAAATAAACTGCACCAAGCGTTGTCCATTACAGTTCTACGCATGGACTTTGCAAGAAAGTGTCTAGTAGTATTACGCTACACTAGTGGCTTAAAAGCAGTGATGTAGTAAAGGATAGGTATAGTTTTTAGTGCAAGTGTGAAAGGGATGGGTGGTTTAAAGACAGACGAATGAGCTGGAAGGCAGAGTGAATTTTTGAATTGCAAATGGGGGAAATGAAACCGCCGCCCGCCTTGGTCGGCTCCACCGCCACCCTCAGACCTCTTCCGGCGTTATAATCATCGTTAATAACAGTGGAGTACTTTAATGAATTTATATAGTGATCAAAGCAAGAAGCTAACTTGAAGAAAGTTGACGCTCACGCGTACGAAGGGGTTTAAAGAGTTATTGTTTGTTACTCGTTCCTGTTTGTGGAAATATTCCAGATTTAAAAACTACATTAAGTTTATTAGATAATTTGGGCACATTATTTCATTTGGCATAAGTAATAATAGTACCACCCCATTACTTCCCATGGGTGTCGTCGAGGCGACTATGGGATTTCCCACCGGAGGACGGGCAGCAGCGCCCTCTGTGTATTTTAAAGCCTTTGTGCGATCGCCAACCCGCTCGCCAAGAGTGCCGATAATGGCAATTGCCCCAATGACCTGTAAATAAGTTCTACTGGGGAGACCCTTGCCCAGCAGTGGGACATCATATGGCTTGATATATGAACAAAAACCCCCGAGGTGAAAGATAAAACGCTAATTGTCTTAAAAATTCGAGAACGATTTTATATTAAACTAACTGCCTGCCCTCCTTCGCACGGGTGTCATATCGTGGTATTTCATACCTTGTGTTACTAAATGCAATTTTCGTAGGGATCTCAATTTTTTTTCAACAATACAATATGTCCATGTTACTTCCCAATAATGTAGCTTTCTAATGGTGCAAGAATGTTTAATAGTTTTTGTATTAAATCGTAAGAAACAAACAAACAAAAATCAAATCTTTTCTCTATAAAATATTGGTGTAGACCAAGCTTGGACTAGAACTGACGGTATTAAACTAGCTTTTAAATGAAAACAAACTACACTCTGCGATGCTGCCAAAGACTTTATAAGAATAAACGACCAATAAGAAACATTTAGCATGAGAATTATAGTGGTAAGGGATGAGGCTAAATGGTATACCTACATATTATGAAACATATAAACCAATCTTGGGGACAATTACGTATTTAAAGATGTGTAGTTGCAGTTAAGTTTTGATTAAAACGGCCATTTTGGTATTCTTGTAACTTTAGGATCGATCTGAAATACGCTTGCGCACCGTACTAGAATGCCGCTGTTGCGCTCTCGAGACGCATACTTGACGCATAGACATTGAACCATGGGCGTACCCAGAGGGGGGATTTGATTGGGTTGCTCAAACCCCACCAAAATTTCAAAAGAGTATGTAAGTACATAGTATCAATTCATCATCAATTGGACCACTTAACCCTAATTTTCTCTCCCAATTCCCCCCCCCCCCCCAAATTACGAAAATCCAGGGCCCGAGTAAAATGGTTTGCACCGGCCACCAGCCCGCTAGGTACTATGACGCTGAGCTCCTAGGAGAGCTGGTACCAGGACTAATGAATCAGAATCAAACGTCATATGGGTGTGTTTCTTTAGCATAGAGGCCGAAACAAGTTTATGATGTACTTACTCGAGACCTCGACATATACAACACAGCGGTATAGGGTGACATTATTTGCACCCCCCTCTTATGCGTGGCTCTGCGTAATCCCCTCCACTCCCACTCGAAAAAAAAGGGTACGCAAAGTGATAGTTATGAAGATACGTCTTATTTATTTTTAAAACCTATTGATATTTATCTATCTAAGTAAGCTAAGACTAATCTGATAAGTCTTCATTGTAAATTCTATGTCGGAGTGGCCATTTTAACTTCAGTCGGTCTGTTTATTCTCAAAGCGTGAAGCTTTTAGCACACACAAATTAAAGGTTTCCTAAGTCCACTTAACATTGTCTCACTAAACATAAAGGACAGAGATTACAAATAGGCGGATTTAATTATAAACATGACTCGTCGCTTATTTAACCTAGCTGAAATTATTTAGGCGAAAACAACGCCAAGTTCATCAATTACTTAGACCGATTGTGTCCTTATAATTGATGATAGCTTATTGGTATTAGAATAAAATCTCGTTTATAATTTCCAACATAAAAGTATATTTTTTATATTATTTAACGGTAATTATATTGAATTATTAATGACTGCTTGTTTCTGATTTTATCAAATTTAAAACAACGTAAAAACAATACTTTAAATATTTTACTTGAAATAAATCACTTGTTTATTGATTACCTAATTAACATATCGATTAATTATATGACTCATTCGATAATGTAAAATGGAAAGAATTTGGCACAATTGCCCAATGCTAAAATTTGTTCGTAACACGTTGTGTGGTTTATTTATGTAGCGGATTCAAAAGAAGATATTGTCTATTATTATCTTCTAAAGTTTACTAATATCAATTGTTACTAGGTTTTCACCTACTTTATGGGAGAAACAGAGATGACCGATGACGTAACGATAATTACAAAAACGTGAACTAACAAACTGTTGCATATCACTGCACTGTGGCATTCCATTAACATAAAACTCATATTTACGAATACCATTCCAAATAACTTGACGGATGCACTGCCGGGCGCGCGGGTAGCTAAAATTTAATTCTACGAGGGAACATTCCACCGCAGATTGCATTCCTTTCCCGACTATGCCACAGCTCACACTTGACGCGCGCTGATGGAACTTTAAGTGTTCATATGTTCCGGTAATTTAATTTTTGGATATAATTTCATGTTTGCAGATATATTATTAAAATAATATTTATGTGAAGTCCAAATTGCTGCAACAGATTTTACTGGATGTAAATTTGTTGTTTTGTGCTTGCTAAAAGTGAAGTGAAGAATGATAAGCGGGAACTGCTAGAATTACAAAAATAAGACACGTAGGTATACTAATTTAGTTGTTTTAATGACTGTGACTGCGTAAGCTTCTGTGGCGCGGTGAGAGTGTGTCCGACTGCTACGATTGTTACGTTCGATTCCTACACGGGACACCACTTTGTGTGATCCACAAATTGTTGTTCAGAACCTGAGTGTACTTTGTGTCCGTGTCTTGTATGTTTGTAAAGTCTCCCGCGACACAGGGCTTGTACCCTACTGCGGGAGTCGTATTTTAAACAAGAACAAGAATGCAGTCGTTAGAAGGTAAACCTAATCCTATTGTTAATAATAATTTGTTGCAATATTATTCACATAGTCATCTGGAAACCCATTTGCGAATAGTTTTTTGGTTCGGGTTTTGCGTATTATAAATACCTAATACACTTCTAGGTTCGCGTATTCTGAGAATCTGAGAGACATTGCATCGCTAGTACTCGTAATTTAAAAAAGCCGTTCAAGAGCATGTCGGGTTACGCACAATGTAGGGTTCCGTAGCTACAGTTTTTGTTTCATACCACTAACAACGTTATACAGGGTTTTTTTAATATACAAATTACCTCCCGCTCGTGGCTTCTTTATATAACACTAAATAACTTAGTAGTATCAGTTTTGGAAAATATTTAATAAATTACTCCTAAACCACTTACTACTTTTACTGGAGTAAAATCATTGTTTATTGTGAGGTTTAGGGCCTCAACTTGACAAAGAAACTTCAATTTTCGCCGGGGTGTCACAAGTAGGTGGTGAAGGGTAATTATTTTTTTTTTTAAATCATTGTTATTTGGTGTAATGTAAAGAAGCCGAATTCTTGAGAGGAGACCGCGTCTCGGCAAACGTAGTGTAGGGCGCCCTCAGGCCAGGTGGAGTGATGATTTACGTAAAACGGCTGGCAGGAGCTGGATGCGAGAAGCCGAGGATAGAACAAAGTGACGTGTAATTGGAGAGGCCTATGTCCAGCAGTGAACTGCGATAGGCTGATGATGATGATGAAAGAAGCCGAGAGCGGGAGGTTATTAGTATATTAAAAATCACTCTGTATAAGTATTTTTCAATGGAATTTGTACGAAAATTTTGTTACTGCTCACTTGGTCTGCTGTTACTCGTAAATTTATAAAGCCTACTTATCTGTGATAGTTTTTCTTTTAATTTCATTATATATACGACTACTCTGAATATTTACAAATCTCCAAAAACAAGCATTTAGCAGGCAGGGGTGGGGTGACACACTTGGCTCTAACAAAAATTTGCACTTGAAAGCACATTTCACAAACGGATCCCTAAACCGAAAACTGATATTCACAATCCCTTAATATTTTTGAAAGACCTATCCAACAACACCCCACAAAATGGGGTAGGTAAAAAAAGTCACATCCCCTTTACGTGTACCTGATTTTTTTTTAAAGATTTTATTTTAGTACTTTGTCGGCGTAACTAATATGTATATCCATGCCTAGTACAGCTTTCTATTACTAAGGGTCTCTGTGCTAACCTGGGTCACACAGACGGATAGAGGGAAACTATAAGTGTTCCGTTTTGACATTTTGGCTACGGAACCCTAAATAGATTTAAAAAGAGAACATTTAGTAGATCGTCGACTCAAATTTAAAGTTGCATCACGTTATTACATTTGGAGTCACTAACAAGTCGTAAAAGCAAATACATTAGTGTACGCGAGTGAAGTTTTTGGCGTGTATTTATTTTTGGGCGATGTTCGAACATTTATCAACATTCGACAGTTCAAACTTGTTGAGGTCATAGAGGATCTTCATTACATTAGTCTTTTCAAAAGTGCTTTTCGATTGGTACCCACTCTAAACAATAAATTAAATAGTTACTTAACTATAACATATTACGTATTTATTACCAAACTTATTACATTGAAAATATAGGTACTTATCAGGTACATTATACTTATTTATATGCCTATTGAAGGTTCTCTAAAATCAAAACTACTCTACCCAAATTCTAAGAATTGGTAAAATATTAAAACCCACATAACCAATGAAATATTAAACATAACATGATACATTCTTTCTCGAGTTCTAGGTTCTCGTTACTGACTGACTTCCAAGAATTTTGCCCTGCCCTTTGTTGGTTACTTAATATTATACAAAACATATACTTACATACCTACCTGAAAAGAACAAGACATCTTCATAAATTCCACAAATAAAAGGAAAAACTCGTATATAATCGCCTTAAAATTTACGTCACATACGAGTACTTACATCCAGATAAAAACAGAACGATGCAACATTACATGCTACACACGCGTCTGTCATGAAAAGAACATAGGCCGATTTTATTCGTACAAGATAAATAGTCCCCTTGGGATATCGAATGAACTCGCATGGATTCTAACTTTGTTAAAACTAGTGAAAGTTCTGGTACATCGTTGAGCAGAAAAACTGATATTTATGATGAAGAATGCCCGGACTTTTCTCTTGAGTTTTGGTTTATTTATAGTTACAATCTGTTGCTCTATCCTGTTGTGAAAGAAAAGGAAATGTTTTTCGTGGCATGTGACATGAATCAGTCGGCACTAGGCCCTCTTAGTCGGTTCGTATCCTTTTAGTGACGAGATCTCAGTTGTACCAAGCTGTAGGGAAGTTACAAGTGATTGTGTAGTTTGCTTAGGTGCCTCAGTAATAAAACGACCACAGTAAAGCAGATATCTACATAAGTACTTTTTTTTAAAAACAACAATACAATTAAATTTTGTTTGTGCAAGGGCTTAAAAGCTGTTGGAAAAATCTTTGGGTTTACTTTTTTTTGTTTTATAAAGATATCCAGCAATGTGAGATTTTGGGTCCCACATTACTAGCAATCCTGTCAACCCCTCTAGCTAAACTAAATTGCTTGCGTTAGGAGTGGATTCACTGTTTTTTAGGGTTCCGTAGCCAAAATGTCAAAACGGATCCCTTATAGTTTCGCCATGTCATGTTCGTCCGTCTGTCCGCAGCTTTGCAAACTTAATTAAAAAACTAAACCAATATTATTTTGTTCTTCATAATTTAAACAAGGTTGCAAATCGTGAAACTGTTCTTTCTGCATATCACGCTTATATCTCTAGTACACTCAGATATGGTATTATTTTCTGGGGCAATTCTTCAGAAAGAGAAATTGCATTCAAAACGCAAACGAAGTGTCTTAGAGCAGTATGCGGGATTAAAACGACAGATAGTTGCAAAACAAACCGAATGTCGGGATTATTGATCATTTAAAAAATCTATTATTGTGTAGTACGCTTTATTCACCAGAAATCTATGGAGTGCTGTCTTGAAACGATTAAGGTTATCTAGACACTTAATACAATTTGGCAATTTGTTGTAGATTTTAGGTGCCATACCTAGGAAACTCTTAGAAAAAAGTGCAGTTTGATGTTGTTTCAGACGTAGTGTTGATGACGTCTATTTGTAAGAGTTTCGAAACGATTAAAGTTAACTTTGACAAATATAGCCACTTCATAAACATAAAGCGATGGAAGAGTTAAAATTTTTAAACTTATAAAATATGTTTTTGGTGTAATAACATGTTAAGTTGATTTACTTATTAATTATATAAATTGTTTATTTTTTTAAATTTAATTATTGACATGTTTGATTTTAAATTGATCTAATTGAATTATTTATGTTATTTTTTAATTGTTTTTCTATATTATTCTATTAATTTTTTTTTTTATTGTTTTAAACATATTTGTACGCCTTACATAGGCGAAACATAGTGAGACGATTGTATTTTATTGTTATAACCATGTACCTATGTTCCACAAATAATTTTATTTGATTTGCTCAGAGACTGTTAGTGCTGTAATTTTTCATGGATATAAATACAAAGTAAAATAAAATCTTGAAATAAATTTGTTTTACCTCCCCTATATGTAAAGTGGTGGTGCGATTTTTTACTCACCTCCCCCATCGTGTGGGGTATCATTAGATAAGTCACTAAAAATTTTAGGTGTTGGGAAGACCATTTTTAGATCCGTTTTCCGATTTTGGGATCCGTTTGTAAAATATTAAGCTTTAAAGTGCAATTTTTGTTAGAGTCAACCATTTAGCTGGCAGGAGGGGTCCTGCCAGCTAAATGGTTGATGTTGAGTATGTGAAAAACATCGGTAGTAGTACTCGTATATATAGTGAAATTAAAAGGAAAACTATCACAGCTAAGAAGGCTTTACAAGTTTACGAGTAACAGCTGATCAAATGAGAAGTAACAAAATTTCGTACAAATTCCATTGAAAATTATTATTAAGTAATAAAAATAATATCTACTGAAAAAAATAATAAATTCGGATCGAGGAGTGACTACGGAACCCTATATTGTGCATGGCCCGACAAGCACTTGCCCGATTTTTTTCTGTACCTATGTCAATGGTTCACTTTGGTAGGATTCGAACGCGCGACCGAACGATTACGAGTCCGATGTCATAATTATTAGGCTATTGCCGCTTTTACTTGAAACTGGAATTTCAATTTGGTCGTCTTTATTCACATGAAAGCAAATAACGAATTTCAAATAGCAACTAGAATGTACAGTCGTTCTAAAAATGTACTGTCAGCCACGTTTCATTTAAAGAATTCATAAAACTAAAGTATCCGTGGTATCTGTCGGCTAAAAAAGGAAATAAAAACAAATTAGAAATATTTAAAACTTGCAGACGGTGGCTACGTTCTTCTTCAACTTCTTACGAACTTCAAGGCGAACGTCCGCCTTCTAAGTATGAAAAAAATCTTTACTACAACTTCGTTTCAGAATTGCTTAAGACTTTTATATGGCATAGTGGTTAAAATGTATATCATAAAATGATAAACTGATAAAGATACCATCAAAACTAATTATTTGTTTATTTGATTGATCACCAAGTAATAATTATTTGTTACATAAATACATTTTCATATTTACGTAGTAAATGAAAACTTATCAATTTAATGAACTTATAATCTCAGGATCACGCCTGATCAACTTTTTTTTTTAAATACGACTCCCACAATAGGGTACAAGCCCTGTGTCGCGGGGAACTTTACAAACATATAAGTCACGGACACAAGTGTCCCGTGTGGAAATCGAACCCACGACCTCTTGCGTAGCAGTCGTATACACTCCCACCGCGCCACAGAGGCGCAGACTACAGAAAACTTTATGTGGTTGTTTTTTTTTTAGTCTCTATTCAGGCGGATAAATTCAAGAATGAATTGTAGCTATTTGTTAATGCAACAATGTTAATATCAGACCGCTATTTGGGTATATAACTGCAACAATTTTGATGTTAGACAACTATTTGGGTGGTCAAATGAAACAATGCTCTGTAGATTTTTGAAATATAAATTACAAAAATACCTACACAGAAAAGGGATAAACTAAAATAATGAAGATAGAGAATTTCACTAATTTAAGTGTACGTTGAACCCTAGTACTTAACTCAGGTATTTGCCTATTCGTATGCCGGTTGATTAAAATTATAATTACGTACCAGTCCTCAGACTCGCTACCATTAGAGAACTACACCCTAAATATTTTGAAGGGAGATGTTATTTGTACAAATACAGTACAGAATACTGAATCTAATGACAAATTCTCTACATTTATTTAAATGTACCTAGTATAGAAGTGTAGAAGCAGATTTATTGTAACGAATAAAGGCCATTCTTTTCTTCCTTTTAAAACAGAATTAGTATTTTATATTTAATCATTCGTTACAAGTACTTTGGCCAATATTTATGCACATATAGTTTTTACCTTTGTTGTAAGTAGATGCTTCTACTATATCGTACCCACTAAGGCTGATTTTGCTTTATCTCATGTTTCAACGTTTTAATAATACAATTTGCAACAGTCCTTTAACATGGTTTATAGTACATATATTAGACGCAGCACCTTACTCCCATATCTTATTTTTTTTTTTTTATATCAAGTTTATAAACATTCAAACATTGTAAAATTGGCAATTTGAAAAGAGTGGCCGCGAGTTTTTATTGCCGGGTTCTTTTCTCCTGCTTTACCTATTGTTTGCGAACTTGGCATTATATGTACATGTAGAATCCCGACGTATCACAAGAGTTGTTTTCCATCCTAAATGAATAAAGAATTTTGAATTTTGATTTTTTTAAATAATCCTAGACTAAAGTTATTTGGCTTATTTTTGGCACTTGGTCAAAACTTCGTGAAGAAAACGGCATCTATTTAACTTTAAAATATTTAGGCAATCGAAAACCATCTTATATTTATAAATTTGGATAATTTTCAGTCATCGATCCGAGTCTATAATGGGCATTTCTTTGATTTTCTCTTTCCCAAATTATAATTATTTTTGCCGGCTATTCTATCTGATGGTCAGTGTAGGTAAATCTTATTCAAATACACAAAATGAAGGCAAGAGGCAAAGCGATTGTTTCAAAGGGACAACACTTCAAACACCCTCCATTTGAGTGCATGCAAATTGATATCTCTTCGCCATCGCTACAAAGTCGAGTGCTGTGGAGGGACCTCGGTACAAACTTGGGTATTTCAAAGATAAATTTTGTTCCAAAGCACAATTTGAATGTCTGTGCAATTATAATAATGTATATTTTTTTTAATGAGTTTATTTAATTAGTATTGGGTTGATTCTACTTTGTGTACTATGCAAACTTGTTTTGACAACATTTTTTTTTTAATGTTTGTCTGTAATGTCGGTTTACGAACGATAGTTTTACGTGATAACGTCAACGTCATCAAAAAACGTGGATGACATTGTAATAAACAACCATGCCTGTGACAGGTTTTTTTTCCAATTGTATTGCATGTCGCTGCAATCGCCACAGCATTGATGACATTGTAATAAACAACCATGTCTGTGACAGCTTTAGTGGACGGACCCAATGCTTCAGCCTATTAGCAGGCGAAACGTGAAGGACCGTGACATGGTGAGTTATCACGTCAAAAAAAGTTTAGACGTGATAACGTCTTATAAATCGACTGGGGCACGCCTGAAAAAGTGTCACGGTCCGTCACCTTCCGCCAGCTGATAGGCAAGTGTCATAGTCCTTCACGTTCCACCTGCTGGTAGGTTGAAGTATTGTGGCATGCGCGCGCATGCGCCCGGGTCCACTAAAGCTGTCACATGCATGTTTTTTTTTCATTACAATGACATCAATGTATTCTTATGACGTCATCACGTATAATTTATCGTCCGTAAACCGACGTTACAGACAACATTTTTTTTACTTAAGTTTTAAGTTTAATAATAACGATGAAAAAAATAAGTATACACAAAAAGAAAAATATAAATATGTACAAATACGCGCGTGGACACGCGCGAGTTTAAATGCAAATATTTTTTTTAAAGCTCAAAACATAACATTTATTTACGAATTTGAAGCAACTTCCTTTAAGTAATTCAAACTACATGGCATCGGAATTCACCATCTATACATAGGTACGTACAAAACTAAATCGAACCATACATTGATATTACAACGAGCTAATGCCAATCAAAAAGTAGCATCACGCCTTAAAGCAAAAATAAATGTACCTACTTACCAAATTATAGTTTAACTAAACAATTACGCCGTCTCATAATGAACCAACTACAGAGCAAAATATACGTATTAGTATATAACATTTATTACGAAGTACAGAAAGCTTTCTGTAGTTCATATAAATGGTGCTAATTTTCAGACAGTCACGTTCATAGATAATGTTCTTATAGCAAACTGTACGCGCTATGGCGCGGGCGACTTTATGTAAGTACAAAAGTAGGTACAGAAAATAATTAAACTCACATTATGTTTCAGTATAACAAAATAAGATGTATTAAATCTGTAGGTATGATGTTTAATATACCCAAAATATGTTTAAAAATTAAAAAAAAAGACCCGACATTTTGTTTTGTTCTGTCACTACAACTGTGGTTCCTCAATTGCGCGCATATTCGAAAACTTATTATTATTATTTTATTTATTTATTTAAAATACAGCTGGTACTTATAACCAGAACAAGACTGTTTAATTTGAACAATATATACTAATGCAAAAACGGGCCTAGTGCATGTCGGGCCACGCACAATGTAGGGTTCCGTAGTAACCCCTCCTTCCAACCGTATAATGCGGCTTATGAAGTGGGTTTTCTGTTATTTTTGTTTCATACTTACAACGGTATACCTACTTATTAATAATTTTCAATGAAATTTGTACCAAATTTTGTTAATTCTCATTTTATCAGTCGTAACTCTAAACTTGTAGCCTTCCTTAGCTTTGATAGCTTTCCTTTTATTTTCATTATATATACTACTACCGTGATTTTTTTCACATACCCAACATCAACCATTTAGCTGGCACTTGACTCTAACAAAAATTTGCAATTTAAATCTTAATAGTTCACAAATGAATCCCTAAATCTAAAAATGGTCTTCCTAACCCCTAAACGTTTTAAAAGATCTATCTAACGATATCCCACACGACCAAGTGCGTGACAAAAAAAATTACATCCCATCTTTTTTATAGGGGGTGTACCCTAAAAAAAAAAAAAATATTTTATTCTTTCACTTTGTCGGCATAAATAATAATGTATATCCTTGCAAAATGATAGCCTTCTAGCACTAACAGTCTCTGAGCAAAGCTGCGGACGGACGGACATGGTGGAACTATAAGAGTTTCGTTTTGCCATTTTGGTACCGGATATTCACTAGTTTACCATAAAGGTAAACGAGAGAGAGTAATGATGTCTCAAAACTGACTGGCGTCTGGTATCTAGGTATTCGGCCAATATAAAAACCAGAAGTAATAGGTTTGTTTTTTTTCCGTGACAGCCACGGAGTATATGCGTTTAAGGTAAGAGGTGTTTGTGTGAATTATTTGACCATTTTTCTCGGAAACGGTTGGGCCGATTTCGAAACGGTTATTTTGCGTTGTCTAATTTCCGGGCATGTTCTTAACTAAGTTTTAACTAACTTGAGCACTACATTGCTCAAGTTTTTCCAAAACGGTTATTATTATTTTTCTCGAATATGGCAAGGACGATTTGGAAACCGTTTTTTGCTGTCTATAAGTATCATTTTTAAGCATGTTCTTAGTTAAGTTTTAATGTTACATGCGTTACGTGTTTATTTCTCCAAAACGGTCAGGTTAGTTATAGAAAGATCCGCTAAGGTAGCACTGACAGATAAAGGGTTATCGCATCGGCACGGACAGAACGCGACGCGGCGCACGTACCTAGTAAGCACACAGGGAAATGACATCTGATAGAAAAGTATAGAATGATAAAACACATTGTCTTGAACTCAAGTAAGTTGGAATAAGGGCAGGAGGATAATTACTTATATTACAGTTTAATTTCAAATATTATTGCAGTGTTATTTTAAAGGCGACTATGCCCTTGATTTCCAAGTCGTTTCAATTAAATTACACCGAATACGGTCGATACAGCAGCTTCATATACCTAATGCAAAGAGTCTAATATAAGTTAAGAACAAATTTATGACTTCAAACCTTTGACAATAGACGACAATATTCTATTTTGTACTTTCAAAGGGTCTGATGTTTCTAAATTATTTTCTTGACGCAAATTTTGTACATCAAGAAAATTAAGGATATTTATCCGTGTATTTCCTGGAGTAATAGCAGGGTTTATTATTACGTTACGTCTAACAATTGAGGTCCATTGTTTATTAATGGAGTTTTTGTCAGAGCTACTTGTAATTACTGACAGTCGACACTATAATCATTTCTTTGTCTTTGTGATGAAATTTGTATTGCAAATGCAGAGTTATGTTGTCCAGAACCTGATTCGATTTATGAGTCAGAATATTTTTTTATTTCAAACTCTTTGAAAATTTTCGACTGGCACGTCTTTTGTTAGTAACGCTGACTGCTGGGCCAGAGTTTGTGGATTCGATTCCTACTGGGGCACCACTTTGTGTGAATCACAGATTGTTGCCTCGAGTCTGGGTGTACTTAATATCCGTGGTTTGTATGTTTGTAAAGAGCTGGAGTTGTTTTTATAAAAAAATGGCGTTCAGTGTTTGGTGCCCTAAATAGGAACAGTAACTGTCTTCTTATATCTGTAGGACACAGTAAGGTAGATGACTACTATGAAGATAGTAATTATATTAATACGCAAATTAATTTTATATTGTAAATTCGAATCTCTACTACTAATATTTCTACTCTAGATCTCACTAGGCTTATCAACACGTGACGAAAAGATTTGAAACTAGTTGCTACAGTAAGGATAAATTAAGAGATAAACTGCTCTGGCTAACAATTAACTTTATTTTAGGGCCTATCAATGATATTGAACATCTTCCTTCTCTTTTATTTAAGTACACATTTTCCTCATAGTAAATAGCTAAGATTGACAACTAAATGAAAATCGTCTGAATAAAATATCCAATGGCATTTTCATTTCAGAAGCGTTGAATTTTAAATTTATCATTCCTTTTGACCTATTCCTGGTTCCAGTTTATTGAATTTTATGAAATATTTTTTTAAAGTGATATTCAATTCTGTTTCAAAAATAAATGTATTAAAATTGATTTATGTTTCACTTAAAGTAATAAAATTGGAATGAAAAAAATACAACTTCTCCTACAAGTTGCTTTTACAACTTGTGTGTTGTATTTCTTCATTTATTTACGTATGTCAATTAGCTTGTAATATTCTTTGGGAACCTCTAACTTCCTGATTGTGGTGTTCAAATTTGCGAATCTGAGAGCCGAAATGCAAATTCTCATCTAGAAAATAAAGGTAGAATTGCTAAGTCATTGGTTTTTTAGGGTATAAGCCCTGTGTGGGACTTTAAAAACATACAAGTCACGGACGCAAAGTACACCCAGACACGGAACAACAATTTGTGGATCACACAAAGTGCTGTCCCGTGTAAGAATCGAACCCACGCCCTCTTGCGTAGCAGTCGGATACACTCCCAACACACCACAGAGGCAGTCAAAACAGTTTTGCACCAGAAGAAACTATTTCCGAGAGAAAGAGAGAGAGTTACTTATACTTTGTCTTGTCAACACTGTCTTATATCCCACAACCAATTTTCCTATTTCATGTACGGTAATCTTAAAATATAACAAAGCGTGATAACACCGGTGTTTGCTTTCATACTAGCTTGGTTTTAGAGCCCATTCTGTTAGTTACACGACAGCAAAGGCTATTCTCATATAATGAAATAGCCTTTGGAGGTAATGTGGCAAATTTTAGCGTCGGCTTATTAAAGCATAATGTTGATGGAATTTCGTTGTCACCTTAGCTTGCTTTTAAAAGGTTGATTGCGGTGTAAGTAACCAATTACGCAATAATTAATCATTGTACCTACCCACTAGTTTTAGATATAATGTAAAACTTGTGTGCAAAACTGTAGTAATTGGTTTCAAAAGATCTCAGTTGTAACGTCAGTCTAAATGGTACCTATCAGTATTTTCTGGATTGGTAATACTCGATATTGCTGTACTGTAACATACGCTTATAATATGACATCTACCAAGTAAAAATACGGTACATTTACGATATTTCTTACTAGTTTGACGAAAGCTGTAGCAATGTTTTCTATGGGTGGATGGAACCATAAACGAAGCGAATATAAATTATAAGTATTTAATGTCGTATCTTGATTATATTTGAGGTCACGTATAGCAGTAATAGTTAATTGTTATAGCGCATTAATATTACAATACTGCGTCACTACCACATAGTCGATAAAATACTAGTTAACCTATTTTCCTCATCTACTTTAATGACCTTGCAATATTCACAATTTCCCGGTCCATTTTTGTAATATTAATCTGATATTATCTGTGTCCCTTTGTCAGCTTATTATATTTCAATGACTAATCTGCTGTATTCAAACCTTGTAGGTGTAAAGATAGGAATACTTTTGGTATACTGTGCGAATGTAGCCGCGTTTTTAAATAAGAATGAAATGCACAACCTTGTAACTGGAAAATATACGTAACAACTCCTTGTACATGTTACCTACTATCTGATTTTGTTTACTGGCATATAGCTAGCACTGCTTTGTTTTACAGGCATATGTTTCTGCCATAACATGTACAAATAGTCATACCTATACATATAGAAATGTAGTACATTTAGTTTCTGTAACAATTAATTTGTGTGTTAGAAATAATTCGTCCCGAAAAGTGATCGCAATTTATTTTACCTGCATTCATCGTTGCGTTTTGCACTGTGTAATATATTTGTCAGGTTATATGACAATAACTTTTTTTAATAGCGCCATTTTGGTACTGAGATAAAAGAGCAACCGTTGCCACGTGAAAATATCGAACATTTTCAACTCTCATCATTGTCAAAACTCACCTTTTTCGTAAAGGATTAAAAAAATAATTTGCTCGTATAAATCTACTTTGTCTCTGGAGATACCGAAGAGTCCACAGTTAAGTAAATTTAATTAACATTGTAATCCGATAAAAAAATCCACCCTGTTTCCATCTAGAATTCCGTCCAGATATTACTCTTAAAAATTGGGTCGACATAGTCCATTTATAAATTAAAAACACGAACTGCAACTACAAGCAATAAAGATATTAAGTAGAGCTGTAGTCGACAGAAAAAAAACTTTATATTCGCACAGAAGTTTGTTAACGGCGGGCACTGGCCAAAAAACATTAGCGGAATATATTGTTGGTTGTATAGTGTTGCTTTGTAAATATCGCTTCGTTGCGGGGAAGTTAAATTGTATCTCATTGTTGGAGGACATTAACTACAGATTGTAAATCTCTCGATGTCCTACGCTCGGTTTCGACGCGACGCGACACGGTGCGGTGTCCATGTGGTCGACGTGTCTGTGAATACATTTACAAATTTGCACAGTTGTTTGTTGCTGGTTTTTAACTAAGTTCAAAAAAAAAAAGGTTTACGATTCGACCCTTATATATATGTAATATTGTGAGAATTGCAGTTTTTTTTTTATAAATGCTGAACAATTGTGCCTAATTTCATAAGTGTAAGTATAAATGTTTTTTTGTATGTTTGTCTCCTCATAATTTAGATTGCAAAAACTAAGGAGTTCGGAAGATTTAAACTAAAACGTGTAAATTTTACACCTCTTCTTCTTCTCTTAAAAAAAAAGAAAAAATATTCTCAAACCCTCAGTCAAAAAGTTAAAATACATTAACACAAGTAACTAAATACGATTAAACCAACTTCAAAGTTGTAATTTATTCAAATTAATAATTAAATGGGAAAAATAAAAATACAACAAAAAATAATATAGCTTTTAAAATGTAAGTAACAGTAGTTTTATTTGGCACCAATTACTTTACTTACACCAAGAAGAGGTTATTTTACCTTCTCTGTAATCTTGACAAAATTAAACAATTTTTATCAACTCTGAAAACTCATTTTCAATCTTCAGATATCGAAAAATGAAATTTTTTTTCTTACAGTTGACAGCTGGACCAATTTAAAAAAAAATGTATAGTGAGAATACGACGTTGTTAAATGTATAATTCCTGGAGAATGGAATTGTTGGTACGGGGTTGGGTCCACTGTATGCCAATAATTTTTCTCCAGCACCACATCTCTAAAGATATGATAGAGATGTTAACTAATGAGTTATAATAATTATTATTTCTTTCTTTCAAATTGAATGATATTTTTATTATTTTTTATGCGACAGGATATTTTCTTTTTTTAACAAACAAGCAGCTCACCTGATGGTACGTGATTAACACTGCCAATGGATATCTGCCACATCAGAGGCATAGGTAGTAAATGGGTTACCGGCCTTTTAGGACTTAGTAGGTAGTTACTATCTATTCTAATTTTGTACCGCGACATTTTGCGAACAATACACGTAAGAGACATTCTGTTGAAGAGACAGCGACCGAAGCATCAAGCTTGGTTTATGCGTTCTCACTTTTTGAATCTAATATTCTACATAGGGTTCTTTTCACACACATAAAAACCTAACACGTTACAATCGACATTATCCAACCCTCCTTGTCGGACGATCGCACCGCAGATCTGCTCAATGAACGGTGATGGTTCGTTACCATGCCAGCTATTATAGAGCTGTTCTATAGACTCTCCGTGAATACTCCTCCACACACCTTGTCCCCAGTTTCGTAATCCAATAAACAGTGGATCCCATTCTCTGGGCCATGTGTGATTCGTGTTGAGTTTTGTTTCTGGAAACATGCTGTACACTAATCTTGCCTCGGTTTCATCATTCACAATGACCAAATATCCGTCTTCCGAGATACACATTGAGTTTGCCTCCCTCCAAGTGCGATAATCCTTGTGAAGTTTGTAGCACCTACCTGTGCTTGGCTCAAATCTGTAGTCTTCATCAAACGTACCACAATGCCTTATTATTTTCATTCTTGGCTCCTGTTCAGAGAAGCATATATACGGCAGCAGTGTCGCGCAGGATGTCACTTTTATTTCAAAACCGTTAGTACTCAAACACTCTCCATCTTTTAAAACCAATTGCCGGATCATGTCGGACACTGGCATATTGTCTAAAGGAATGCCATCAATTGACACAAAATGGCCAGGAGAAAAAGTCGAATGGACTCCAATAAAATATGACTGTCCTTGATTGACTTCAGCTCGAATTATCTGTAGCATTTCGTTGAGAACATCTGTAGAATTAGGAGACGCCAACACCGCATTATCACGGAAGCATTGCAAACTCGCTTCAGTCCAGTTTGCAAAGATTTTGTAGCTTTTGAACCATCCGTTAGCAGCAGAGCTGAATTTGTAATCAGATCTGCACTCAACGTAAGTTGAAATTGATAACACGATACAAAAAATAAGTATTTTTTTCATATTTAATCAGTTAACGTATGATGTTTTAAAACAACTGCGACCATTAAACGGTACACTGACATATTTATAGTACCTATTCACAAGATTCGCCTTGAACTCTGTTAAAGATAATGTTACTATCTAACCCCTCTAATCATAGCTAACGCATGTTTTGTATTGTTTTAAAAATAATAGACCGAAACATTCGCTAGTGAAATACTACTATTAATGTATTATGAATAACTGGGATATTTAAGTTTATACTTCTGTGAAAACCACAATTTACATCACCGATTCACCACCTACTTAGCTAAATGCATGCTCTATTGCAAAAATGACTTTTTTTTTCCTTGAACTTAAGCAAATCGCCATGGCAATAAATTTGTTTAACTTTTTACAAACGTAAGGTTACGTAATATGGGGCTTATTAGTCATTTTATCTGATAATCGACATAAGAATATCTCTGACAGGTTGACATGGGTATCACGATATAAAAGTAGATGTGAAAACGTTCGCATTAGGTTTATTAATTAGGTAGCAGTTATTTGGAATTCACAACTAACCAACCAGCCAAGCTGAGGAACCTAATACTTAGCCTTGACCTACCAAAAGAAGGTTTTGTGACGGATAAGCCCCTTTGAGCGAGCTCCTTAGATCTCCTGACCTCAGATCAGTCACTACCTCTGAACAAATAAGTAGCAATGATCTGTGGTCACTACAATCAACACATTTGTGTATTTCAAATAGCTTTTACTAACCACACTAAAATAATTCATGGAACTTATTACCAAAATGGGTGCAGAAGTGATCTTCAATACCTATTTATCTGCTCTTAGTCTTTCTGTGACTGGCGGCGATAACCCCAAAAAAAAAAATTCCATAGACGGCCAAAATATAATGACGACAATATTGAATGGTCCTTGACTCAGCAGCGACCGAGCATATTTAGATATCTAAGCAATGTTATCGCTGTCGCTTTAATAGGAAGCGACATTATCATCATCATAAGAATATGATGATGATGATGTCGCTTCCTATTTATATAGGTGGCCATTTTAGAAAAATGTTACCCTCCTGTGCCTCAGAGAGCACGGGTTTGGTCGTCGGTCTCATCGTGCTATGAGAGTGAGGGATAGTGCACTTGTATCGGTGTACACACCTGTGCACTATATTTCCTGCGTGAATGGCTATATAGACTCTGATGATCTAACCAGAGATCTCATCTAACCGACATCGGTTAATTCTCTGGATCTCTCTCTTCTCTCTTAGTTTTAAATAGGACAATTTTTAACTGTTATGTTCTTCCAGATATTTTTTCATCGTTTGTTTATATAAACGCAAAAAAAGATATAGAAAAATGAACTACGATCCAACCAGATGTCCATCAGACATCTCTCTCTTTTTATTGTAATGTCCATTATGGGGAAAGTTATGTGCCAAATTATGATTTCTAGATTGATATAAAACATAATGTAGTAAATTAGCCCAACTTGACTTCACGTGGTACTTGTTTGTGACATTCCGAGGATGTTTTTTAAAACCGGAGGTGCTGAGGAAATACAGCCTCCGCCTGCTGGCACAGGCACCAAGTGAGCCGTAGCGGCCGTGGCTGGTTACCGAAGTGACCAGCAAGTCGAGGCTGCGGAGGCGAGCATAAATTGCATAAGAGTGAAGATGTTGCATTTTCCTCAGCGCCGGTGAAGTTGCAATTCTAAACGGTAATACAGTCAATAATAATAGGTAGGGGCAAAAGTTATTTCGTATTTTTAATGTATTGTTAGTAATCAAACCTCTTTGGTTGTACTAAATGTAACTGACTCGTTTCAATACCATTAAATGTCGACATTTTGAAGATGCAATTTTAAAAAAAAGAACTAGTTCCTGCCATTTTTCTATTCTTTTTCAAGCAAGCAAAATTAACATATGTGACGAAAAAATTCGGACCATTTTAAAGTTTTATTACAATAAAAGCTATTTTACTAACAAAATTAAAACCAACTTCAAAAAAAAATATATAAGGTAACTAAAAAGCAAAAAATAATATAGGCTTATAGTTTCGCCTGTCTGATCTACCGTATGTCATAGACATTATATCGTTTGTTTGTATATATGGACTGTGAAAAATAAACGTCGACCCACCTGAGGAGGCAGACCTCTAAGGGAACCTGTAGAAAATAAAAAAATGCCGAATCGAACTGACGGCCTCTTGAATAGCCGTGTCGTACACACTCGAACTGCGCCAACGTCGTGTAAAGAAGTTACTTTAATAAAGTTTATCATTAGTAAATTGCACCCGTGCGAAACAGATGCATGAATAAATGATACTAGGTTACTAGTCGGTAGTTTTTGGTGATTAATCACAAACTACAAACAAATTATGGGCGGTTAGTAGCTTTTCCGACATCTCAGTATATTATGTATCTAGTTGATTAAAATAATTATGTTATTAGGTAGGTATACATACATAAGTAAATAGGCGATAAAAAAATTCCATTGATAATTTTGATTGTCTACATAAACTACTCACAACTTAAAGATGATAGAACATTAATCTCTGTTAGATAAATATTGACGCTGTAGCTTACGAAGACAGATGAGTAAATAAACAGAGCGCTAGTTCAGAAAGCTACGTTAAAACCACAAATCACGGTAACTTATATCGAGAAACTGTACTTACGTCATGAATATGTCACGTACCATGTTATGGTGATCTTTTATCGCCTATAAAGCCTGTTACAGCAATATTTATTTGTGATTAAAAATTTGTGGACCATTACTCAAGCGAACGATGGATGGTAAAACAAGGATCATATTGTTCTAAGTGTGTGAATTCCAGACCTTGAGAATTAACTGTTTAACACGAATAATGGTGTAACCAGTCGCGAATCTAAATATACACAAAAATATTCAATAAAACCTATTAAAGCACGCGCCGTTGAATGAACTTGATAAATTTCCCTCTATAATGGAAAATGTAATAAGAAATCGTAATTTATTTCTTATTGAAATGAGGATAATAGACGCCCAGCCGCCCTAAGAAGTACCGAAATTGTTCCCCGTTGCGAGAGCACCCCGAAATCATGATATTAACATTATAATCCAATTTGTGGTATGAACCGAGTTGAAACTCATTAACGAACTTCCTGCATTATTGCATCTAGCATAAGACCTGCCAGCGTCTAATTTCTGTCTCTAAAATGCATTTTATATCACACAACCGTCAGTTAAACAGGTCCAATCCTGCGAGGGAAGGATAATAAGATTTTGTGCTTCGTGTTACTGTCAGAACTAAATTGAATAACTTTTGCTATTGAAAATTAGACTAAAAATAATCGTTGAATATGTATGAAAGCGGCCTTAGTCCAAAATATAACTACGGCTTGCCTAACTTTTCTTACTTTTTCGTAATATTATGTAAAAATTCTTTAGCGTTACGCTTATAATGGTTCGTGAACGGGGCTGAGCACGTTTAATTTTTTCTGAGCCAGCCTTTTTAAAGGTAACTTAAGTCTCTCATTCTGCCGTCTATGCTGGCAAGTAGATAAAATAACTTGGTTTAATTCTATCACCTTCCGAAATTTTCTCATTATTATAAGTAGCTATAAGGCTTTTTCTCAATGTAGGGGAAGATATTACACAATTTCGTTGTTTTGCATATTCTTGTGTGCGAATAAAAGACCCCTTCACTTGCTGATAGGGATGCACGCGGTAGAAGTAACATGATACTTTGTAATCTGCAAATCGTTTATCAAAGAATTCGAACGAGTTTATTCGACACAAGTACGACACAAAAAGAAAAATATAAATAGTATGATATCTTATTTACAAGAAGGCACTTTACATCTTGCAACAGAAATTGCATGCTATTTTTTTAAACGGATTATTCCACTCTTTACATTGAAAAAATGTATCACGCACTATATGAACTATTAACCCAAATTATGTAACAGTATAGGAAGTAATACAATACTTGTAATATGACATGTTTCATGTTTACGTCTCATCAAATTTTCATCTAATATTCATCTTACATCTTTTGACTGGCGTCTTATTCTAGTGGTTAGTGATTTGAGAGGTCGTGGGTTCGATTCTCACCCAGGATAAAACTTTGGGTGATGAGCACGATGGTTTACTCTGTGTGTGGGTGTTATTTATCTATAATATGTATGTATTTAGAAATATATAAGTATGTTTATCAGTTGTCTGGTTTCCATAGTACAAATTCTGTTTAGTTTGGGATCAGATAGCGTTGTGTGAGTTGTCCCAAGATATAATTATTATTATCTCAATGCATCGAGTGCTCGAAGCACGATGCATTAAGATAATAATAAAAATCGAGAATTTATTAGCTTCAATAATTCTCTGAATTTTTTATTTATTTATTTAGAACGGTTATTCGACTGTGATAATAGGCTGCTAAGGTCACATAGAATAGGACTAAACAAAATCAATTTAGACACACAGGCACAATATGGAAGTTAAACATATACAATTATTTTGTAGTCGTTTTGGAGCCGAAAATTTTGAACTACATATCAATAACTTAGTCCATAAAAACGTCAGTTTAATAAAATATTTATATTAATTGTAAAAAACCAGGCAAGAGCATGTCGGATCATGCTCAATGTAGGGTTCCGAAATGGTTGCCATACAACAACGGCAACTTGTAAAAAACCGATTGCAACAGGAGAAGAGCGTATGTTCATGGCACATAAGCCCTTTTGTTAAGAAACGCAGTTTTTACGGTATATTTGATTATTTTTAAAATAATTTTAATTTAAAGTATTGGTTAAGCGCTATCTTTTTGATTTTTTCACATTTTTTGGTCCCACTGTTCAAAAGATAAGGGGACACAATTTATGCAACTTTAGGAGCGACTCTTTCCAAATATATTCACTTAATCAAAAAAAAAAAATAGAAACGTTAAAATGTTTTAAAAAGACCTGTCGGATTATGTGCCACACGTTGAAGTATGCTAAAAAAAATCACATGGATGGAATTCCCCCTAAAAATATTTATTTTTATTATTTGGCTATCAAACTAAGTAGCGGCTACTACAAGACACCTTTTTCTAAATCTAGTCAATATTCATTGCATAGTCTTTGAGTAAACATACATTTTACTCAAAGACTATGCAATGAATATTGACATGGACGGACAGACAGACAGACGGATATAACGAAACTATAAGGGTTCCGTTTTTGCCATTTTGGCTACGGAACACTAAAAATCTACTTCAAATTGCCTAAAGTGGCGCATGGGCACTGGTGGATAACTATGAATGACATTTATCTTATGCTACGGTCATACCTATTCTTATTACGTGAAATCGAGTAGCGTTACCAGAAGTGCTCATTTACTTTCTGCAAACCAAATGTTACTATTTTCTTATACTGATATTTTTTATAGACTAGGTTGTTGATATGGACTTTAAAATTTTCGGCTCCAAAACGACTGCAAATTCGCGGTGTAGAAACTCAGTGATTGACTAAGTTATTTTATAAAAACACTATTCAGATTTAACTCGTTAAAACATATTCACGGGTACCCATCGTTAAAAAGTTCAGAAACGTTTGAGAATTTTACGACAGTTGTGATTATTGAATCCTAATTCAGTAATTAAAATTTTGCGACTCTCTGTTATAGCCGATTCTGTAATACGCTAAAGTTTTAATTTTATCTGAGAAAATTATATTTGAGTATCCTTTAGTTTCTTGTTGGCAAACGACCTATGAACCTAGAGTTGATTATTCGATTTTATAATAATGACCTCTCAATGATAACGTAATTATCGGTTTATCCTCAGGATCTGAAGATTATTTTAATTCACTATTCTCTCTGGCTTTAAGGCGTTGATTTTTTATTTCTTGTTTGATACTTTCATAGTTCGTAGGCAGACTAGGTTTATTGGAATTTATTAATAAATAACAAAAATTTTGATGGGACCATTAAAGCAAATACATTTAATCACTTTCATCACTTCCATTACCCAACTATCCTCCGTTTGTGATTGTGATGTTAGAAAGAGCGTCATGTTAATTACGTAGGTACTGACCGCATTAGTCATAACATGATCTTACCTACCCTTGACCAGATTCTTCCTATCTACTAGCGGTTCCTTTCCACGAATATGGAAAGATTCCCAACTTATTCCTCTTCTTAAAAAATCAAATCCTTCATCATTCTCAGAATACTGACCAATATCTGTACTACCTTTCCTTTTCAAAGTAATAACAAACGACTCATCCAACTTAGTGCATTTCTACCTACTATAAATGCTTGAACACTCTGAGTATTTGAAGCTCAGACCAGAAACAGCGTGGACCTAATAGGGTACTTTCGGTAGTGAACAATAAATTATGAAATTCAATAAAAAAACAAAATGTATGTAGATATGAACATAGATATAATGATTTCTGATCATAAATTAGCATGATTGTTTTATAAAATTAAAAGTTGATATTTTTATGACATGAAATGAAACACGAGCCACCATCGTGTGACGTAATATGGCAAAACTTAATTCACTGTCATCTCTCACTCCTGTCTTTGAAACTGTCAGCGGTAAAAATGTTAGATCCTTAGGTCCGGCACTGCCATTTGTCTCTCGTCCCCCCCCCCCCTAATGAATACCTGGATCCGTCCCTATACCTAATTATCAAGTGCATAAATGAGCAGTAAAACTTTACAGCGGGTTCATGTAAGTACAGCATTAATAACTGATACGTTTGACTCGATTGTTACCAAGGTCAGCATTTACATTCCAAATAAAAGCTGAATACTCGCAGAATTCGTAGAAACAGTCATTTTGTTTTAGTATACACTCTTGTAAATGTCTCTGAGTCATGCATATTGGAAACCCCAGCCACATCTACATCAAACACTAAGTAAAAATATATTTACAGTAACAGCAGTCCTCCCTAGAAAATCGCATAAATTAAATGTTCCACCAACAAATTTATCTCTTTTCACCATCGGCATACTAATATCAGGGGTCGGACGGACTCGACGTCTATCCTTCGGTCTTCGCATCAATAAAATTAACATTGTAATCCACTTACAGTTACGAAAAAATTACAACTAAATGCGATTGTTCATTTTTCTTGAGGATTATGCGGATGACATAGATAATTTTGTTGGAAAATGCTGGTTTTTGTTCACATTTAAAGAGAGTATTGCAGAAAACACAGAAGAAAAAATTCAACCATACTTCGCTCGCAGATTTCGTGTTTGTGAGCGATGTCTATATCCTGGGACAACTCACACAACCCCATCTGACCACAAACTACGCAGAGCCTGCACTACCTATAGCAACCAGTCAAACGATAAACACACTTATATATTTCTAAACACATAATAAACCATTGTTCTGATTCGTTCGCATCACACAAAGTTTTATCCCCTGGGGATCGAACCCACGATCTCAGGCTTAGCAGTCAGGGTCGCTAACCACTAGACCAACAGGCCAGTCATTATGTCTATATACCTACCTACTCTTTTGTACTCTCGGCGTGTGTGCTATAGACGAAGTATGCTTAATTAATTAGTACTTTTAAGTATAATACTGCTCAGGTATTTAAGCAGTCAGTGCAGAAAAATCGACGAAATCACTTGTGATCATATATTAAAATTGGTGGTTGGCGCGAGAATTCTGGCTTTACGTTAATTATTAATTAGGTATAAATCGCATCGGGTATAAATTACCATTCGCCTCCTCATTTGGGGTGAACAAAGGAAAACCTGTTACCGTAATCAAGCAGGTAAATCAACTCACATAAGGTTAGCAACAAATTAATATTAATTTTGTACGGAAATTCTAAATAAATGTTTATTAAGCTGAGTCAGACTGATAAAAAATCTAGATTAAACACGTATTTCAAATCCTAAGTAAACAGTGAAAAGTTTAACTAATTACCAAAATTTTAATTGGGCAGGTCATTTGTAAAACTATGTAACCGCATGGGGTAGAGCGTTTTATACAGGGTTCTCGAATTAAAACTTTTTAATTTTTGTTAAAAAAGTTACTTATAAAAGTTCCTTTAATGAGACACGTGTTGTTCTTTTAACACTACATTTTAGAACAACATACGCAGGTATGTAGATTCAAATTAAACAACGTAACTTTAAGAAGAATATATGGTCAAATTCAAAAGACTTTATGTACATACAAAACGGCAAAACAAGTACAAGTCAAGTCAAAAGAATAAAATTTAAAAAAAAATAACCTACCTTATATGTAAAGTAGGGATATGATTTTTTTTCTCACCACCCTATCGGGTTGGGTATCATTAGATAGGTCTTTTAAAAACATTCGTTGTAAGGCGTTGTAAGAACAATTGCTTGATTTAGGGATCCATTTGTGAAATATTGAGCTTTAAAGCGATTTTTTTTGTTACAGTCAAGTGTCACCCCACCTGACAGCTAAATGGTTCACGTTGGGTATGTGAAAAAATTGACGGTAGTAGTATATATAGTGAAATTAAAAGGAAAACTATCAGAGCTAAGGCTTTATAAGTTGACGTGTAACAGCTGACCAAGTGAGAAGTAACAAAATTTTCGTACAGATTCCATTGAAAAATACTTATTTAACGTTGTTAGTAGTATGAAACAAATACAACAGAAAACCCACTTCTTAAGCCGCGTTATTCGGATGGGGG
Source organism: Herminia tarsipennalis (assembly GCA_945859575.2). Lineage (NCBI taxonomy): Eukaryota > Metazoa > Arthropoda > Insecta > Lepidoptera > Erebidae > Herminia > Herminia tarsipennalis. The sequence continues at coordinate 20,389,387 of OX243836.2, forward strand.
ACTACTGAACCCTACATTGTGCGTGGCCCGACATGCTCTTGCCCGGTTTTTTAACTCCAATCATTTTGTTATTTAACGGCCAAGAAGAGATTATTTCCTGTCACCTTTTTAGGGTTTCGTAGCCAAATTGGCGAAAACAGAACCCTTATAGTTTCGTCATTCGTCTGTTTGTTTGTCTGTCTGTCTATCCGTCCGTATGTCATAGGCATTTTACTCAAAGAATATTGATAAAATTTGGTGAAAAGGTGTCTTGTAGTAGCCGGCACTTAGTTTGATTGATAAATAATATTAGATATATTTCGGGACTTAATCGCGTGAATTATTTAATGGTACGAACCTTTTATTTACCCGACGTTTCGATCGAATTGCACCGATCGTGGTCATGGCAGCTTAAGCTTAAGCTATTAAGTCCCGAAATATATCTAATTTGTATAAAAATCGCGAAAGTTTAAAAAGATAAATAATAAACAATAATATTATTATAATTATTATTGTTTTTTTTTTCAGCAAACAACAACTCGTGTCACACCATTCAGGCAGGTCTATTCAAAATATTTTAAAATTTCTTATAAACTTTTTTGGTTAAGTGATAATTTAGGAAATAATCACTCCGAAAGTTGCATAAATTGTGATACATTCAATGCTACGGAACCATACATTGAGATGGGTCCGATATGCTTTTGCCTGGTGATGACCAAAAATTCGCGGTCGCGTTTTATTACTTTAGATTAGAATACCCCGTAGTTTGAAAGATTTTCCTCAACATATAAATGAACAAACACACTAATAAAACTGTTTTAAAACACAATTTCTATATATACAATTTTTTGAGTATTATAAACCGACTTCAACTGAAAATTAACGCAATGATCAAGCACATCATAGTGGAAACTTCAGTGACTTACTCGTATGTTGACTGCCTCGGTGGCGCGGTGGGAGTATAACCGACTGCAACACTATGTTCGGGTTCGATTCCCACACGGGACACCACTTTGTGTTATTCACAAATTGTTGTTCCGAGTCTTGGTGTAATTTGTGTCCGTAACATGTATGTTTGTAATGTCCCCCGAGATGGCGTTGTCGTACATATATTTTTTAGAGATAAAACTGGTTGCCGTGAGCTATCCTTATGTGATAGATATATGTTATCGTAGACTTTTTATAGAACATTTTAGGGGGAACCATTCGGCTTTAAATTGTTTTTATAATAGCTGCCAAGACGCACAATTTTGGCTGACATGGTTGACATATATCGTCAAAACTATAAGTGATTTGCACAATATAGGTACACATAATATATATGAAATACCCATCCAGTGGTTGCGAAGATGACCGAAGACATTTCTTAGAGACAAATCTCAGCGTCTCTCTTTATAATACTAGTATGAATAGAAGTTGGCTATTTTATCACCTGTTTAATCATATCGAAGACATATCGCCATTCACGTTGCTACGTAACACTTTTTCATGCGTGCACCCGGTCATTGTTTTATAAGATGTAAGCACATCAAATTATAAATGGTAAAAAGTTCTTTGCCATAAAGATGAAATCCTATGTAGTATCGCGGACGGAGCAATATTTATGCCGTATACATAATATAATAATAATAATATCTTGGGACAACTCACACAACGTCATCTGATCCCAAACTAAGCAGAGCTTGTACTATGGTAACCAGACAACTGATAAACATACTTATATATTACATACTTACATACATATTATAGATAAATTACACCCAGATACAGAATAAACCATCGTGCTCATCACACAAAGTTTTATCCTGGGTGGGGATCGAACCTACGACCTCTTGCGTAGCAGTCGGATACACTCCCACCTTTTGTTACTTGTCGTATGACTACAAAAACTCTATATAATCAAAACTCGGCTGCATGAGCGTACAATCATTTAGACTAATCTTAAAAGTAATTATTAATTCGACTATGATTAAGACTTTAAAACTTTCAGCAGCTTAAAGCGTGATGTTGCAGCCGAAAGCAGGTCTTAAGTAAATTGATTGTATCTACAAAGCACAGCGCTTACTGAAATCCTATAGCTCTTCGAAGCTCTATCATTGAGAGCCAAGCATCTGACTGAAGCCCGCCCTGATCCAACGCTGAAAGCTTAAAACACGCTCGCATTTTTCTTCGTCCCTTTAAAACAACGAAGCTGGAAAATATCTTTTGTTTCCTCAGTTTCAGCGTTGTTATCGTTTTTATTTCAGAGTGTAAAATCATTTTAATTTTTCATTAAGTACTTTGATGTTTCTTCTTAGTATCCGTTGAGTACGAAATAGGTATTTTACTTATTTTTTTCGATGGGTAATACAAAAAGTTCTGACCCATACATTACTTTGCCTAGGAATTTGACAGTTCTCAGACGAGTTACAATTATACAAGACTATTTTTGCACGATTATGCACTTGCCTACATTTGTGTTTAGTTGTTATTACTGAACAATTGCAAGAACATCCGTTATGTCGCAATAGCACTTCAAGTTGTGCGTACAAAAACGAGCTTGGTATGGAAGTACGCGGTGATATTTCAAAGCTCAGTCAGCACGAGAATCAACAGCTAATCACATATTAGTACACAAAACAATCCTATTCAATCTGAACACAAAATATACCCATCACTTTCGTATTAACAATATAATATTTGTTCAAATGCACCGTTGTACAAATACTACACCGGTATACCTATTCTAACGAGCAGAACCACAAAACATCGGAATTACAGAAGAAAAGCTTATAAATACTTCGCTTGGCAACGTACATAAACATTGCTCGGATAGCGAATCTCAGAACATCTTTAAAACAAAGTAGTCTGAAATTCTATGACTGTGAGCGATATCTGTGCACAAAATACTGACAGTACAGCTTAGCCTTTACACAACTAGCGCTCAAGCAATGCACAATTGCTCACCCTTCCGATCCAATTAATCAATAGTCCCGGTATCGGTCCACTGCTGGACATAGGCCTTTCATAATTTACTCCACAACATCCGGTCTCCAATTAATTCCGGCCTTCCGCATCCAATTCATCCTAACGATCTTCTTCTTTTTTACCACTTACACTTTTACCACGTGTTGTTGGAGTGAGGTACGTAGGTATGCAGGTTATTTTCGGCCCTCTTAGTATTTTGTAGCCTGTGTTTGTTGCTCAAGCGGGTTTTTAAGAAATTTTCTTTCTGTAATCTTGGTTCTTTGTGATAGTACACAGACATACTGACCGTTTAACTTGCTGTCCGAGTCTCAATTATTACACTCCCTAAGGAGCAAATTTATTCATAAACCATAAAATTACATCGACTTTCCGGCTCTGTTTACCGTTGTTACCCAAATATAGAACCCTTCGTGTTATATAAGAAATTGTATGATAAGGGTGAAAATATGCATGTTTGTTTAGTTTTGCTCTTGTTTATTATGGGGTAGGAAAATTGGTGAACCTTGTGTGTTCATCCGTTCTCTTATTATTAAGGTATTGAATAAATATAACATATGTATTTTTCATAAAAAAATGCAAGTAGGTATAAGAAAGATTTATGAAAAATCTAGTTTTTATAAAAATATGTTTTTATGTAAAAACACACATTTTTTCTATTTTTTTTATACTACGAAACGCTGCTGGTCTCCTAGCATGTCGTGCGCCTGATGGTAAGCATCACATTAGCCCAAAACAGGATCTTTTAGCGGCACCCAATCAGATCTTTGTCAAACATGTATTTACCTACATGTTTGACAAAGATCTGAATGTCGCCGCACCACCACCATTTAAAAACAGTTGTTAATAAGTCTCATTTTCCTAGTAATTACACTTGCTACAGTGCCCTTCAGCCGAAATACAGTGATGTGTCAAATCACAATTACACGGAAGAATAACTGACATTGTTGTGGTACCCACCAAGACGGCCCATGGCTTAGATCTACTACTGGTAAACCAAATATAACCTAGAATGATGTAGAAAAACTTAGAAAGCATCTTTATACAAATCTTGATCAAAATATGTAGAGCAGTTTCCAAAGTGGTTCGTATATATGAGCATCTATATCTACAAAATAGAAGAATTGCTATTGTTATCGTTTATTAGATCTTAAATGTAAAATAGGTCAGGATTCAACTAAACGTGAATATTTTGTTATACATTTAATAACTTAGCTAGCTTGCCGGTTTCGGTCACTTCAGAATTCCTTAGGAAGCATAAAGTTAGCCTCAAAAGAACACTGGGAAAACTACCTGTCAGATTGTTTTGATCAAAAACCTCAAAACAGCAATGGGATCGTGGCACTACCCACAAGATGGCAACAAGTCATCGATCAAAACGGCACAAACATATTAGGCATAATTAAACAAAAAAATATACTTAAACATTTTTTTTATCTTTGTATGAAAAATACTTTTGCCCCGACCTTATAGATTTGTCAAAGTAAGCTAACACATAGTTATTTTCAATAAGATCACAAAATCCTGTATATTTTCGTTCATATTATAGAATGAGCAAACACCCTCGCATAATGCTCCCGTCATTAGGGGACTGACAATCGTAAAGCACCCGTAATGGATTTTATCTTGAACTATAAAATTTATTTACACATCTACTGTAATATCGGGCAATCGTAATGTGCACTGAAAATCGTTATTTATTACTCCAACTTGTTAATTATGAGGTCGCAAATTGAAGATGATACTTTTACGCGAGTACGTTCCTGTTCATGATTTTATATCCTTATTAAAGCCGGATTTATAGCGTATGTTTATTGGGTCATTTATTATGACCCATCGATGCGTTTCTCTTTGTTTTAATATAGGGTTGTGTCTGTTTGTGACATCATAGCATCCAAATAGATAGACACGTATGGGTGTTAAAAACCTATCTTTTATTGGCACAGCCGTTTCGAAGATAAGTCAAAGTAGAGATTGAGAGAATTAGATTTGATAACCATGCGATTTCAAAATGTATGTTATCTACAAATTATTATCTTTTCTGGGTGAGCAGTTGGCATGCTCGGTGGACTTCGTGTTCGTGATTTGAATGTTTGCAAAATTCCATAGATACAGGGATTTGTGCCGAAGCGTGTATGTTGGGTTGTAGGGAAGCTTGCGTGTATCGTGCGACTGTGAAAGTAAGAGTTTACCACCCCTTAGCACCCCATCTGTCACTGCTCATAAACATTCTATTCGCATCTCATTTCAGCAATGTTCTACTTTCATTAAAGAAACAACAATAAACAATTATCTGTTTTACATCCACAATACATGTCCGTACATATAGCCTACTAATCAATACAAATGTTCAATACAAGTCCTCAATCAAATCGTACAAATTGTAACATGAAACAATCAATCCAAGTTCGTTAATCGTCACAATACAACAATTCGATTACTCTATTGAACAACAGTTGCTTTACAACTTTACAGCGTCGAATTTAATTAACAAGAACTGAACGAAACTCGAACGTCCCAATTCCCACACACAATCCACAGAATACGGTTCTGATCTCCCGATCTGTGGTCATATAAAACGGGAATTGTACAGTCCCCTCCTCAGGGCCGTACTGACGACGACTGGGATTATTGGCAATGGAAAATTTAAATTGAAGGTTATAAACTGTTTGCAGAAACAAGGTCGAACCGACCAATTTTCTTGCATTAAAGTATTTATAAATAACTTTTTTAGGAAAAATGAACCTTCATTATATATGCATACATTACCGAATGCAAATTTAGTCTATATGTCTGGTGTTTTATAAGCTAGGACAAAATTTAATACACTAAAACCTTTCCAGAAAAATATGCAATCGAATAGTGAAAACCGCAATAAAATCGGTTCAGTGGTTTCTGCGAAAAAAAATTGCGAACATACATACATACATATTTACGGGCCAAACAGATAACCACCTTTTTTGAAAACGGTTAAAAATAGTTTTGCATGTATTGAAGATTGTTTTGACAAAAACACAAAGAGGTCAGAAGAAAAGTTTCATAATTACTTCACTCGAGCAACGCACACATAGACATTGTTCACGAATACAAAATCTCGGAACACCTTTGGAATTAAGTGGTCCGAGATTTCGTATTCTTTGGTTTTGTACTATCTCGGTATTGGGTGGCTAAATTAAAAAAATACTTACGATGCCCTTCAAAAGTCAAATGCGTCGGTAATATGCGGTATTGGTCAGCATTTCAATGAAGATTGTTAGGCATGCAATAAGCAGATGGCACAGTTTGCAATAATGCCTGTACGTGAATCTGCATGGCCTTAGTATTTCACTGTCGAGTATAAACTTATAAAACATTATGTTATTAAACTTTGTATATACTCGTAATATTGATTCGTTCCTTCAGTATTGGTAATTAGTTAGTTATTAGTAGGCTGTATTCAATCAATTAATGACATACACACATACCTACCTCTCACAATTTAATTTAGCCTGGTTGGAGATATAACTGGTGTAGTCTTTAGAAGCAATTACAATATATTTTATTATTTACTAGCTGACCCGCGCAACGTAATTTTTCCCCGTTTTGCAACATATTTAATTGCTGCTCCGCTCCTATTGGTCGCAGCGTGATGTTATATGGCCTATAATCTTCCTCAATAAATGGGCTATATAAAAGTTAAAGATTTTTTAATTCGGACCAATAGTTCCTGAGATTATCGCGTTCAAACAAACAAACTCTTCAACTTAATAATATTAGTATAGATAAAACACAAAAGTGTAACGTACTCGTAGGTCTTTTAAAGATCGTACGAGTACGTGTCTCAAACGCATGGATATTTCAAGGTTCGCAGGCTGACTGATGTAGCTCAGCATCGCGTCTTCGAAGCGGGTTTTGCAAATTACCCTCACTTGGAAGACCTGTAGTCTATAACATGGTATAATTTGAATGAATCTCCAAGGTTAAAGAACATAAACTTTTTAACTACAATTAATATTCTACAGCTCAAATACATTGTAATGGTAAAAAGAAATTACCAGGAAACGATCTCATCTCAACATTGTATCTGCCATTGTTAAGACGGCGTAGATCCGGCCCTGTCTCCCGCTATGTTGCAGGCTGCATTCTCCTATCGTTCCTTTGGTGCCATAACGAGTCCTGTCGTGAAATAAATCTTGCCACCCTAGCTGTAACGCTGCCGTTTCAGCCGCCTTTCAGGACGGGGATAAAAGGTCTTTATTTTTTCTCATTGATGCCCCTTTATGTTCTGTGTTTTGATTGGTTCTGTTTTATGGAGAATCGATTGGCTACCAGATACCAGATAATACTTCTATCAATGCCCTAATTTACTTGTTACTTGTGATTTATCATTGTCGAACAATTTGATTTATGGCAACTGGAAATTATATCGGTTAAGTTCCTGGATTTTAATTGTTGATTATAAACGGAGATATGATTAGGCGGATACTGGCAGGAAATCACGTACTGGGAAATGGAATTTGTTCAAGGTCTTTTCACAATTGAGTCGTAGGCATGTTTGGACTCCGAAGTAGGGATAATGTGAAGGATTTAAACTTTATTAGGATGAAACTTTCAACTATGTTATTATTGTTTTAACTCTAACGTGATGTGATGATAAAAGGTAGCCTAAGTTACTCCTAATACCCTCAGCTGCCGTTTTGGAGATTACCCGTAACAAACAGACAAAAACAAATAGTTTTTGTTATAAGTACCATATAAAGTTTCATATGTACCAATAGAGTACCTGATGCAATAAAGCACTTGCATTTGTTAGAATTTAAAAAAACCATAAATAAACTGTTGATTGATAAATGTTATTATTCTGTAGACGATTTTATAAATGACATTTCAATTTAATGAATAGGCATAATTTTATTGTAATTGATAATTTGTAATCTATTTTTTTTTTGGTAATTTTAAGTCATTTATTTAATTTATATTTTTTAATTTTTATTTTTGTATAATAATATTAATGGTTGTATTGTACTGCTAAAAACTATATTTGTAAGTTCTATGACAAATCATGGCGCATTATGTTTAGAATTTTATGATCTATGAATTGTACCCATGTTTTACAAATAAAATTTTGATTGATTGATTGATTGATCATTGATATGCATTTAGTAAAAAACTGTTATTTTGACATTACAAACAGACACTTCACTTTTATTTATTATACTTGTATACATTTGTGTGTTTATATATATTTGTATAGATTAATCTAGAATATTTCATGTAAGTATTTAATAATGTCAACCTTAAAGTTCTTGAATATGGCATTGAGACTAGACAGATATCATATCGGTGTATAGTTTGATTGTCAAGAGTCTCGACTAATGTCTAAATAGAATCGTTTCGCTAACAAATAGCAAAGTACCTTTGCAATACCAACGATGTAGATATATCTATCCTGTATATATATGTGAAATAGAACATTCCCATATAGTTTAAGTTTTTAAATTTCAATCAACATTTTCAATTAACGAATGATATCAATCCGAACAGCTTTAAGGACTAGGTACCAAAAATAATATTTACATTTTCAAATTGTAAGTTTGTACACAAACAAAAGTTTAAATTAATAGCATGAAACATATCATTTAATATAGTAACCATAAATCCAATTTATAAAACCGTCCTTTATTATTGAATTGATAATATATTAATTAAACAGTAAACAGAGCACACGAAGCACAGACAAATAAATTAAAAGCCGATAGATTGTGCGTCGGGCACGATGCATTCGAAAAATTGGAATAGCCTACGGAAGGTACTAGCTTCTGCAAATTTATGCTCTGGTACTCCCTTACAAAGACCATTTAAACTGTCAGTCCATCCGTTGGCAGATTTAAACCAAACGTTCGGGTGTCACGAATCTAAAAAACATTTATCACTCTCGATTTCCCGCTACGGCCCATAGGCAAGGAGCGTGTTTCTGGTGTATTTTTCATTGAATGTTGTTAAGTAAACCTGAACGAGCGAACTTTATGGGTTTGAGGCACTGTAATGTGGATAAGAATTTATGTTTTAATAGATACCGTCGTTGAATTAGCGAGTTTACGCTGTCGGTTTTAGTACTCGCATTAATATTTGGTCTGGACTTTTATCGCTGAAATCGTAAACAAAACATGTTTATTTGGCATTGAAGTCTGTGCTGTTATTGTAAAATATCTAGCAATTTCCTCGGGTAGGTAAGTATTATTTAAATTAGGTATATATAGCTACATAGTTGAAAACACACAACGCCAATCATAATAGTTAATGATTTTCAGAGAAACCCGCGCTTCACGGAGGCGACTCTGAGCTGAACTGGTCTACCCGTAACCACAGCCGTTGCAATATGGTTGAAACGTCGGGCAATAAACAAGGTATTATACCTTAAATTATTCACGTGATTAAGACCCTTATTGTATATTTATGTCAATATATACAGAGAGATTCGCAACTTATAGGTCATGTTCTACTAGGTCTTGCACATGAATTCCTATTCATGCTTGCAATGTTTTTGGAATTCAAAGTAGCTAATCTCAAAATGTGTATCAAACTGTAAACTAATTCCTTAATAAACGCTTAAAGAAAGTTTCCCTATTCACTTAGCAATGTATTAATTTGATCCTGTTTGTAGATCTGTATCCTCAAAGACGCTTATTTAATAACGCTCGCGGCTTCGCTGGCGTTAAGTTTGTTCACCCCCTTACTGCCGCGCAGAGTCATTTATAGCTTATATAATCATTAATTACTAAAGATTTCATATGACAAAATGTGAAAAAGGTATTTTTTAAAGTACGCATTAAACGACTGTGAGTCAATCAATTAGAGCCGGTGATTCTTTCAATCTTATAAATCACGAAATAAATTCGTCTGTCAATATGCAAATCAACTTTGTACCTTAAAATATAAAACTGCATTAATGACAAAAAGCTTCTTTGGCATAGCTCCCGTAATTTATAATAAAATACCAGAAGCAATAAAATGTATGTCAAAACACATTTTCAAAATAAAGCTATTTAAAAAATGTTATTATGCAGTAAGTGAGTTTTTGGATGACCAGTCACGCTAAAATGTATAATAATCTTTTATGTACGCTATATTGTAGTGTAATGAATAGCTTTAAGTTTTATTTTTTTATTTTTATAGCTTTAAGTTTTTTTTATTTTAAGGTTGGTAATTTTTGTAATGTTTTTGTGTTTGTATTTGTTTACGTTATTTACAGTTTTATTTATTATGTTCGGTTTTTACATTTGTATGCCTTAATGGCAAAACATAGCGAACGAGCGTATTTAAGATCTTTTATAACCAACTTATGTTTAACAAATAAATAATTCTGATTCTGTCAAAATTTCAATTAGGTATCTGGGTTCAAATTTTTTGGCTGGATATGGATGAGTGTAAGAATGAGTCAGGACTTATATGCCTATTAAAGATAATGTTAATATATTAAAAATATGGATTTCTTACTATGTAGGTAAGTACAAGACTACAGGAAACAAGACTTACAATGTTCATAGTCATAAACGAGTCAGTAAATGTTAATAGCACCTGTAGAGATACAAAGGGAATAGTGATACAAACACCCACGTAGACATACATTTTGCATAATACGTCGAGAGATATGCAATATTTCACTTCCACCAAGCACTAGGATTATTTACAATCTCTATAGTCATATCTATCATATCTTAGCAACTTTAATTTATTTTTAACAGTAACTTTTTTTTTTTAAATTAGCTCAAGAACAGCAATGGCATGCATGCGGACAGAACTGACTTAGGAGACCACAGGCTTAAAACTAACATATGCGCGCGTTTTGTACCAAGAATACCAAGATATTTGCATTACATCTTTCAATCTGCACTGGCCTTGTATGGTAGATTAGGACCGTATACGTTTTAAGATAAAAGGTAGGTGTCCCAGTAATGTAAATAGAATAAGGCCGACGTCAGAGTACGCGCGCAGCCTATGTCAGTCGTCGGCTGCGCGCGACTGTCATAGACCTCGGAAACGGCGCCATACATTCTCATATTCTGACTGTTGTCAGCCTTGTCAGCCACCCATCGTCCGTGATCGGCCGTAATGCACGGAAATGAACCTTTAAGCTGTTATAATTGTGTCAACTTTATATTCGACAGTAGACCCACTTGCAGTAACAACTTAAAATCTAAACTTAATGTATAATTATGCTTAGATACTTTGATATTTGACACACAGAATCCATTTTAAAATAGATAAGTTTGTAAATTCTCTCTTTAATAATAAACAGTGATACTTACGGATGGGCAAGTTCACAAACATGCGTAGCGGGCTATGGAGCGAGCTATGCTTGGGGTATCTTTGAAGGATAAATAACGCGATAAGGTCATTCGACAAAGAACTAAAGTTACCGACATAGGTCGCAGGTTAAACACGCTGTACTGGCATTGAGATGGCCATATCTGCTGTAGGATCGATGGTTGCTTCAGCAATAAATCCTAGAGTGGAGACCACGACTTGGTAAACGTAAGATAGGACGGCCCCCAGCCAAGTGGACCGACGACCTAAAGAAGATCGCTGGGATGGACTGGATGTGGAAGGCAGAGGACTGGATATTGTGGCAAAAATTAAGAAAGGCCTATGTCCAGCAGTGGACCAATACGGGTTGACGATGATGACGAATAATAAACAGTTTACTCTAAAAGTTTCACAACAAACATTACATCGCCAAACATTTTAATTCCACCAACAAATATCAATTTAATATTAAACAAAATTAGGCTTTATCTCATTTTATGCTCTATAGGTCTTACTGTCAAGCTGTCAGCTCTAACTTAAACAGTGCTAATTGGTAAATATTAAAGTTAATAAAAAAAATATCCATTAGGTTCATACAGCTTGAATTTAGTTTGGTTAAATAGAAACTGTTGAGTTTACCGAAAAGTTAAATAAACAGCTTCAGAATAAATTCTAGGTCATTTCGCAGGCAAATTTACTCTAAGTACCCTGAAAGAGACAACGGCATTTTGTCCTCTTATTAAAATTTTGCTCGCTGGTGTATTTTGGTTTGGTGCAGGAAATAAAAACTTAGAATACCAACTCCTATTTTCCGTCTCGCTAGAGAGGAATTTACGCAACGAGTTCGTACATAATGTGATGCTATTGTGGACTCTTGCTAAAATTGTCCTCGTCCCCATTTTTCCGACACGATGCATGGTATATCATTAAGCTGCATCCTAATGACCCTTGTGTGTACACAGTTCCCTCTTCTAGTCTTTTTAAAAGGCAACAGTACATCTGACATCTCATTTATAATTTCATATCTGTGCTTATACCCGTCCACACAAAAATGTACACTTTTGCCTTCATGTCATTTAATAACAGGCAAATGGAGGTGAGCTTAAACGTGGACTAATTGAGAAACAAATGTCCAACACGCTTACTCCATTATATGGGAGTTACCCGTGCTATTTTACTTTCGAGGGTAGCTGAGCGGCTATTTGAGTGCTTTGACATTCATTTATCTCCATTATAGATCTGTGGAGGTAACCAGCGATGTAACGGGTCCCTGTGGTGTGCTCCCTTTACTAGAATGAGATGACCAACATATAGGTACACTGGGTTTAATGTCCTATATTTATGTTGGGTATTTTAGCCCAGTGCTACATATGGTTAGCTTAGAACAATTTTAATTATAGCTAAACTGAGTCTAGATAATCTGTATCTATACTGAATAATATTATAAAGAGGAAATATTTTTATTTTTGTATGTAACTAATAAACTTAAAAACTACTAGATCGATTTCTAAAATTCTTTTACCATTCAAAAGCTACAATAACGGGGAGCAACAAGCGGCGGTAGCCTAATGGCTAAGGCATCGGTATCGCAATGGTGAGATCGCGGTTTCGAATCCTACTCATTATACTACCGACGTGAACCCACTCCCAACACAAGCCTTTGATCTTACCTGGAGGGGTTAACAAGATTGTCAGTAATGTGGGACTCAATTCCATATTGATTAAGAAAAAGTAAAATTACAATAATGTAACTCAAGGTATAAAAACTACGATATGACACACCCGTGCGAAGCCGGGACAGGCAACTAGTATTTGATATAGGAAAATGCTATTTGAAAAGTTATTGAGCTAGTACATGGTTGGTTAAATTTTAATGCTCTTAAATTATTACACGGATATTACAGAATTTTATAAGATAAGGGTCTTAATCGCGTAAATATTTTATGGTCTGAAAGTCGGGCAATGAACAAAGGTATTTAGCCTTAAAATAAAATATTTACGCGATTAAGACCCGTAGCTTATAAAATACTATATTGTGTACAAATCGCGAAAGTTTACGAACATATATTACTTAGATAGTTAGTAATAAATGATATTATACTTTATATACCTATTCCAGGTATCGCGTAACAATTTTTTTTTGGTTAAATATTCATTGTACTCCTTTATCCATGACCTCACTCGATGTTTTAAACCCTCTATGTATTTAGGATTCTCCCTATCAGGGTGCAAAATTTTATCCAAATCCCTTTAGCGGCGATTGCGTTGTAAACTTGTAATGGAGTAACAAAATTAACAGAATGATGGATACTGTTTTAATAGCTATATATCCCAGACTGACACAGAAACGTTTTTTTTCACATCGAATATCACACCGAAAAACAGAACAAAACTAAAATATACCGAGCACTTCCACCCTTTTCATCCATTTGGCACAAATTGTTTCCATTCCACAGAAATTCACGTGAAATTCTGTGTGTGTTTAACGCGTTTCTGATAGGTAATTGTGCATGATAAAAAGGCGCTCAATGGCATTTTTCACGCACCCTCTCGTTGGCCGTCAAATGACTGTCAACCGTCGATATTAACCGGACGATGCGACTTTATCATAATCAACTTGTTGCCAATGAACGAATTCATTAGCGATCAGTCCATTTAATGTTCATTTAATGCATGTGCTATGTGACCGTTTAATTGTTAGGTACTTATTTTGCGGCTTAATTTGATTCCATTCAATTCTTGTTTTCACTTCCTTTGTTTTACTGGTAAATAAAATAAATAAAAAATAAAAATAGCCTTTATTTCTCCGAAAATGTACAGTAATAAAATGATTTTAATTAAACAATGCAACTAAATTGTGTCTCTAATTTCGGAGTGCCTATTGGCAAAGGCCTCCTCTAATTCTCTCCAGTGTGGTCGATCAAGAGCCACCCTAGTCCTGTATGTACCAAGAGTATAGCGGAGCTCGTCCTCCCAGCGTCTTGTGGGGCGTCCTCGATTACGCTTACCATCCCGTGGGTAACAAAGGGTAATTTGCTTGGACCATTTTTCGACCTTATAGCGTAGCATGTGGCCTGTCCATCTCCATTTTTGTTGGTCAATTCGATTGAGTATGTCAGGGATTTTGGTATTTTCTCTGATCTCTGAGCTAGTGATTCTATCTTTAATTTTTATCCCCAATATACTTCTCTCCATTGCCCGCTGGCACACTGCTAATTTGTTTCTATGTTGTTCAGTGAGGGCCCAGGTTTCACAGCCATAAGTTATACAGGGCAAGACACAGGTGGTATAAGCTTTCCTTTTAATGTTTATGTTTAGCTCCTTGATTTTCATGATCTCCTTGAGAGACCAGTACTTCTTCCATCCATTTGCCGAAATTAAACTGCTTGAATATGTAAGCGAATATGTTTACCTTGGACAAATAATATCCCCAGATGACCAAAGAAATCGATAAAAGAGTGGCAAATGTTTTACTGGTACCTAGAGTTTATTAATCTATAAGCCCCTAACCAGTTGAAACCCTTGGATCTAGAGAGCTGAAGTTTTGGAGGGAGGTTTCTTTGCAAATGTAAATAAAAAGAAAATTAAGAAAACTTAAATTGGGCATAGCTATAATGGCAAATGCAAATGAAGATTAATTTAGAATATTTATTACAGTGAATGTGTCCACACTGCCTCGTAGTCGTCTCACATTGTGAGATGAACATTGTAAAAGGATATGAGATTACTCGCCATCTTGACCGTATTTCCGCATTAAATAAATCACCTGTAACATTCTGCAGACACTTTAACCGGCGCTCGGAGTAAAGAGTTTCTAGTACAATTTCAACAGACCATAAGACTTCGGACTTATGAAAGGAAGTACATAATATAAGTACATGCTTTTCAACCTATTTGTACTGAAGTATACCTCCTACTCGATAGATAGGTACATATAATATAACTAAAAAGTAAGTGGTTATTTTAGTAAAATGTTGCGGCTTCATTTTCACTCACTTCCTATCGCCCAAATAATTTAAGTGTTCAATTAGATTGTTGTGTATATATTTTTTAAGTATTTACCCAAGTAGGCACAACGCCATATCAATCAATTAGCCTGTATCGGTCCACTGCTCTCCTAGTTTATATCCTAACCTATTAATAATAGCTGCTCCCTAAATGGCGTTATGAATATTAAATACTAATAAAATCTGAATGTGTCATTTTTAAGTTAAATTTTTCAAAAAAATATATTATATTTTATTTTGTTGTTAGTTAACGCTATAAATGTCGCCTATTCCCCAAGCTTAAGGCTAAACCAAATAATCACAAAATCTGCCCCGCTATTAGGTGAAAACGTAACAGGCAAACGGACGAGTCAAATGCAAATTCAATTGTATTTATAATGTCACTATTGACTAACTTTAATTTTATAGCCTACTAGCTGACCTGCACAACTTCGTCTGCGTCAATTTTTCCTATTAATCATAGCGATATGTTAAAAAGCTTATAGTCTTCCTCGATAAGCTGGCTACGAAACAGTAAAATATTTTTTCAATTCGAACCAGTAGTTCCTGAGATTATTGCGTTCAAACCAACAATCTCTTCAGGTTAATAATATTAAGCTATAAGATTGTTACGATTCATCTGAATCCGTTCATTAGTTTTTAATTTTCACAAATTTTCGCGTTTATAATATTAGCAGAATTACTTCGGCAAGAAAGCCGTGCAAGTAATGCCTGTTCATGTTTTAAAAAGTTCCTTCTATTCAAGAACAATTGGAAACTTAAACTTTGGTTCTAAGACAATAGATAGGTAACTATCTTAACACGAGCATATTTCTTGTGGCGCTGAGTGCGAGATCAGTATACTATAGCAAAGTTCTGATCTTGAGGCTAGTTCATTGTTTACTGCTTATATAAGGAGCAAGCCGTCTGAACAATGTAGCAACTACGGTAAGTAATACGGTTACAGTTCGCGCCACCTAAGGTTGCGTGTCTTATGTTCGCGAGTAAGCTGCGCACAACTCAAATTTAGGTATCGATGAGGGGATGAAGGAGACGGGTGGGGAACTACGTCCCTGCGCGAACGCAAACTTAAGTGGCGCGAACTGTACCTTATACTGAACTGATATGATTATTTGTTTTTTAGTTTACTTATGAATCCAAAAATGGTAGTTACATACCTATTGCAATAACCTAAAATAATCGATCAGATGATATTATTTTTGTGAAATTTGTATTTATTACTTCATAATAATAATAATATTTTCCTAATCGATTTGGGTTACAACAATCAATGTAGGTATCATTAGAGGCTAGAGAACTACGCAGAAGATTTTATAGTGCACAAGTGTATGTGCAGACACAAGAGCACTCTCTATTCCCACTTTCATAGTCCGATGGACGAAAATCGACGCGTCTGTACAAACATTACGCGCAGGATCAACGGCTTAAAGAGCTGTCCAAGGCACGGACGATGTAACTTTTTGAAAACAAAAAGGTCAAGATCTTACAATCTGCTTGATCGCTACTGAGCCATGATTTTATAGAAATAAACGCAAATAATCGTTTTGTGTTCCATAAACATAAAAAATAAAAAATTATCTTGATTGTCGAATTTCTTTTTGTAGCGTGTTCAATGCCAGCTACAAAAGGATATTCGACAATCAAGTAGGTAAAGTGCAGCTAGTTTTACCGTCAATTGAGCAGCTTAACAGGCGAAGTACCTACCTTCAGCTTACAGACGACCTCGATGTTTGGATTCTGTGTGAGTAACGTTGCTAAAACTCGTCGTGTTATTATTGTACCTACTTAGAGTGGTGACTAGTGAACATCGACCCTGCATTACTTACCCTCAAATACTCAAAACATACTTAACTTTGAATCGTGCTGAAAAGTATTTCTGGCTACACTATTCATCTTTAAGTGACAGTGACAGACAGAGAGTTAACGGCGTCTTAAAACTGTGTGAGGTTTGAGTAATCTGCCGTGTGTGCTTAACTCTTATGTAGTGACTAGCTGCTGCTGAGCAGCGCAAATTCGTCTGCGAAAATATTCCCCGTTTTTACAACATTTTTCATTATTGCTCCGCTCCTATTGGTCGTAGCGTGATGTTATTTAGTCTATAGCCTTCCTCAATAAATGGGCTATCCAGCAGTAACATAATTTTTCAACTCCGATCAGTAAGTACTTCCTAAGATAATCGCGTTCAAACAAACAAACAAACTCTTCTAATACTTCTCTCTACTTTATAATAATTGTATAGATTTAAGAAACTATACAGGTCTTGTTATTGCCTATGGTTTGTAGTGTTAGGTCTGCCTTTTAATTAAATTCCTCATACCTAGACGGATTGACTATGTAAAAGTTTTTAAGGTAGCGTGTCAAGCCAAGTTCATGAGTTATTCCATAAATAAAATGTTACTTTGAAAGAAATTAGATTTTTTCTTATTTTCTATACTAAGATCTTTTTACCTATCGATCTTAAGTAATTGTTTAGTTTTTTTAAATAACTCCTTGTCATAAATTATAGCTACCACACTAGAGAAAAATATTTGCGTATAACAATTTAAACCTGTGCGAGTATCGAACTCGCTAACAATATTTTAGCACGGAGGCGTTAGTATGACCACCACTATATGTGTGTTCTACGAATGAATATCAAATAAACATTGGTTAATCAAACACGTTGAATTTCAGAAAATGGGCAATTATTATGAGGCAAACATAAAAGCGAAAACTTTTTCATAAAACCATTACGATTTTCACTTATTTGTGTGTAATATATATGATAAGTAAATGCTCGAATCAAGTACAAATGTAGACACGTATTGCCATTATTGCTCTCTTCAATTATGAGCCCCATAATAATTGGAAAACGCCGTAGTAAGTGCTCGTTTCAATCAAAATGCAATTAATATTTTTAATTGTTTATTTGTCGTTTGTTTTAATGCATTATATATTTAAATAAGTTTCCATAACAAAAGGTTTTTCTTTAAGTAGTATGTATAAATAGCCTTACATTATCAATATGACTGTAGGTATCGACTGATTAGGTAAATGGCTGGTTATGAAGCAGATAATATAAGTCTTTATGAAGTTTATATTAGATATTCTTTATATGTATAAAAATTATTATAATTGCAGTGATTATTTCAGCTAGAACATTTTAAATTGTTTCATCTAAAAGTTTTCATTGGACATTGTTAAGAAAACTCACACAAACTATAATTATGTTCTTTTTAAAAATCTTGTTTATTAAAATCCGTCTCCGCCAAGAAAAGATGGCAATTTTGTTGACTAATTGCTTTAGTGGAGGTGTATGTTGCCAACATTAAATGGAAGAAAAGTACTTAACATTTTTGTTGCTGTTCAAATAGTCTCAATATCAAAATTGACAATAATTTTGGTCGGGATAGATATTTAGGGTCAATGTTGATCACTGTTAACGTAGTAAATCGATTGTAGTAAATTGCAGCACTATAGCATAGACCTGAGCATTCAGATTCTTGTTAATTACATAGATTAAAAATAGCTACAATTTAGTTTGAAATAATATCAAGCGTTTCAACTAAGTAGAAACCAGAATCAAATGTTTCTTTTATATAGATGTTTTTCATTAAACTAAGACAACTCTACGTAGTGTAATTGTGTCAATATAGTAATCAGAACGCTTGGTACGGAACAAATAAAGTTTAAAAAACCAACCAACCATATTAAAAATACGCTCAGTTTAAAGTACGTATTACAATTTAAAGGGTACTTAAATTTCTAAGTACATCTCTTAATTTGCATACTAACAAGAGTCACGCTTCAAAACCCTTTCAGATTTCTTAACAAATTCAAAGCTGAAAACTTTTAGATCTAACAACCACGTATTCTCTAAGTACAAAAATATTAATTTCAGAATATCTATTAACGGAATCTTATTAAAATAATTTTCATTGAAAT
The DNA here is from genome assembly GCA_945859575.2 of Herminia tarsipennalis. Taxonomy (NCBI): domain Eukaryota; kingdom Metazoa; phylum Arthropoda; class Insecta; order Lepidoptera; family Erebidae; genus Herminia; species Herminia tarsipennalis. The sequence goes on from OX243836.2 coordinate 20,408,547, forward strand.
TATTTTGTTAGCCAATAAAATTGTATTTGTACCCCTTACCATCAGAGCAACTGGTTTATTGTATATAATACTATGTATGTATGTAGATAGGTAATGTTCTAAGCATATTATTTACTGTCGAAATGTCTCATCTCTAAATAAAACTAATAAGTATGCTATAACAATACCAAGTAAAAATTAACGACATAACATCTCAAAATTATTCTATATTGCTCATATTTGTACAAAGTTTTCATCAAGTATTGGTGTTTCAATTCTGAAAAATATATAATGTATACTATATAATTACACATTATGAATATAATTCATATTTATTGAACATCTTAGAGAATTTTACAAGCACTTAACAATATTGGAGTACCCATAATGATTGAGGAACTAGTAAACAAAACAACTGAACGTAAACTCTACGTTACAGGTGAAGAGACAATCAATATTAGGTATAAATATGACTAAACGAGTAAGTACAAAATCGAAAATACCTATAAAGTAATGTCTTTATCTGCACTGAGTAATATATTTACACGTCTATATACAAAGCTATCACATATTACATTTTATCCATATCACTATATACATTATTGCGAATTCAATGTTCCTCGTCGTTTTGACGACAGTACACAACTTCGTTCGTATAACTTAGCAAAGAAAATATACCCGCGATATTGTCCTTTGCGCACAACTTATGTTAGACGTACACTATGTGTGGTTTCTCCGGCGTTCTGTGGTGAGGAATAGTCTCGTAGGCAAACTGCTGGTAGATATGCTCCTCACTATCTTCCTGGTAGTAAGGATTCTTGTCCACACTATGCCAAGGAGGATTGAGTGAATGGAAATTATTACTCACGGAAGAACCGATCATTAGATATCGATCTACATCTCTTTTATTTTCTTGCTCCCTGCTTCTCGTCGAATACCCTAACCCGTTCCCTAATTTGGACACGTCTCCATTTAACATCACACTTGTCATTACTTGCTTTGATTTATCCCCTTTACATTTCTTCAAGGGTCCCATGAAGTATAAAACACCTCCTACAACGCTTATCACGATACTCACAGTCAGCACCACAACCGCTACTATCACCCATCCACTCGAGCACCCGAATTCCGATTCCGGAATCTGTACAAATAGGACACCGTTCAAATGTGCCGGTGCCGCACACTTCACGTCCTCATAATCTATTTTTAATATGGAACTGGCGTTCCCAGACTTCTTGTTACTAATTTCACTCTCCCTGCCGAGTTTCCATAACCACAATATAGAACAATTACACATGAACGGATTTCCAGAAATCTCCAGCTCTTGTAACCTATCTATAGGGAAATGAGACGCTTCAAGAGCCACTAGCGCATTATTCCTTATGTATATGTGTGTCAGCTTCGGATTACCGTGGAACAGTCTCGGAGGAACATCGCTTACTTTGATATTTTCATTCATCCATATTTTTTGTAAATTTATATTGTCAACAAAAGCTCTTGAGTCAATTTTCTCAAGTTCGTAAAGCCTGCTCAAGTGTAAATGTTTTAAATGAAACAGACTTTGGAAAGATAGCGCCGTAACGTTTTGAAAAAAGTTTCCACTTAGATATAAATGGGATAAGTTTGATAGTTTGGAAAGAGCCGATGTCGGGATCGAAGTCATATTGTTGTCACTCAGGTCCAAGTGACGAAGTGATGGTAGATTGTGAAATCCTAACTGATCCACACTTTCAATTAAATTATTATTTAAATCTAAATGCTTCAATTCCTGTAAATATGGTATACCATGTTTTGTCACTTGCTCTATCAAGTTTTCAGACAGATCCAGAAACTCCAAGTGGATGACAAAACCAAGATTAGGAGACGGTATATCTAATATTGAATTATTCTTGAGCGATAATATCTTCAGTGATATCAAGGGCTTGAAAGTCTCCGGCTCGAACTTCACTAGTTTATTGTTTGACAAATCGAGACTCTCCAGCGCAGATAAATCTTTAAACGTCTGCACGTGTACACTCGATATTCCATTGTCTGATAAATTTAAATCAACAAGACTCTTCAACCCTACAAAAGTCTCCTTATCTAAGCGCTTCAGAAAATTGTTGCTCAAATTGAGATGCGTCATCTCAATATTGTTCTCGAAATTTTTACTATCTAAGTCTACAATTCTGTTGTAGGAGATGTCGAGGACAGTGAGCTGCGTGTAGAAGCCGAAGGTGTAGAGGAGATCGTTGATGGCATTGTGTGTGAGGTTGATGTGTGTGGCTTCTGGGTTGAGCTGTATGGGGACGATCTCGAGGCTGGCGTTGGCGCACGAGGCGGCACGCAAGGCGTCGTCGCACACGCAGCGCGCGGGGCAGAGCGTGCGCGCCGCCGCGCCCCACGCCCATGCCACTACTACCACCCACCAGCGCCACTTCGCTACGCAGGAGCCCATAACATCTCATGTATACGCGACAGGAGATCTGCAACAATAATAAACATACATATTAATTTACATATCTATAGAACCCATAAAATTAATACATCTATGGTACATCTATGTAACAGAAAATTTGCAGACAATCATTTCAGTTACTATCTCTATGAGTTCTTTTCTATCAAGACAACTTTATTATGAAAAAATCCAAGCACTTTATCCGCACCAAAAGAAAATCTCATTGCCGTAGATAAAATCTACATAGGTAGTTTATATTTCGTGTAATTTATTGTTATCGTACAATCCAAAGCTCCCTCTGGATGCATTGCCCTAGACCACGACGAAGAGAGCAAAAGTATACAACATTATCGCTCCACAAAATCTTAATATAATTTCTGCAAAAACTGCAGATAACAAATGTGCCTCTCCGCAATTTGTATGGGGGGAGTGGAATTGTTTGATCCAAATTAGGCCGATAAGAGACGTGCCGCGCCGGCGAAATGGTAGCCTTGCCACAAAAACTTTTTTATTATCCTGTGTTACAGCGTCGCATAGACCAGAGGATGCTCCATTCGAGCATATTGCACAAACGTTGTTTACGTCCGTGATTTGTTATTCAATATAGCATTATGAGAACGACTTGTCATTTGTGCCGCGGGCGGGACGTGCAGGCACGTGGCGAGGGTTAATGCGCTTCACGCCGCATGGCCAGTGGCGCACACCCGGGACCGCCTCGCTCGCTCGCAATACCATATTGCGCACCTTTATTTATCGTCCTACATTTCCCGCAAGACGAATGTTCCCCGTAAACGGGAAACTAGCGGGTAGTAGCACTGCTGGCGCTAATCCTCCATCGCTCGAGCGCTTCCTCAACAATACGCCCAAAATGCTCGGCGATTTAACAAAGGAGCGTTCGGTGGGTACTTTAAATTAAATGTTCGGCTTTACAATTCGACGGAATGTATAATGAATAGCACCGTAACATCTGTTAACGAAGGCGAACGATCTAGAAAGTTTTCACGCGCGGGAATAACTAATTGCGAAGGTTGGAATTCAATTTATGGTTTCTAGTGCGCCTCCCGAGAGATCACGCCATGCTGAAGTATTAATAATGCAAAACAGTGTCACGGAAAGTTTTTGATTCGAAATGCAAATTGAATTAGGAAACAAAGTTGTGAGTGCCAAACTTTCTCTTTGTCATCATCGGCTGTATTAAGATTAACAACAATTTTATTAATTAACACAATATAAAATTATTCGCTGAACTTTTTGTGCAATCGTATTATTCGTACACTCCTAGCAATAATGTATGATTGGCACCATAATAGGAAAAAACAAATATATCAATGGTATCTCGCATACGAAAGCGCATTGTTCTATTCGACAGATAGCACTATTGAGTCCTTATAAAGACGCGAGAAAACGGCATCTAGGCTTCCCCAGAAACTCGATATATCCCGATGCGAATGGATTACGCCCGCCCGCCTGAATTACAGAAACCATACGTATACTTGATACATTGGGGATCCCCGTATTACGAAGGATTAATTCTGTTACATTCCAAATGTATTCGACGTCACATGAACCTAAAATATTGTATACTTAACGTTTCGATATTCGGTTTTCAGATCTGTCGAATGATTAAAGCTTATTTTACAGAATGGGATCAACATTCGGTTTGATTAAATATTGGATTTGGTCTAAAATAAATATGTCTATTTGATACAAGAAAGACTAAACTCTCAAACAAATAATCCAGAATAATGGGCACTTTTTGTAATTTCACGAGAACAATATAGTCAGAAATACCTTGCGTTAAACAATTCAATGAAATTTTAAGGACCTTTGTATATTTATGGGTCTCTGTAAAGGGTGGCATAATCGGATAATGCCAAATGTATACACGGTAGGCACAGCTTTTTAATATTCACGCGAAGGTGGTCGCGGTTTGGCGCCGATGAAAAAACGCAGAGGGTAGGGCACGCCCTCCATTTCCGAGTCTAAACTGCCCAGGCCGCCACTCTTTTGTCTTTTAATTTCCTGTCCGCCAGAGTGCTCCCATCGTGAATTTCGCTTTCGTGAGCTTCGTTAACTTATATCGGCCTTTGTTGTTGTCTATTGAACTTTTCCATTATCGACGTCATCGATTGAAACCGCTAAATTTGTTGGAAAATTCTTGTCTCAAAACTCACTACCCCCCATCAAAACAATATGAACAGTGACTCAATTCTCGTTTTCCTTTATAAATCGAGTATGTTTTCAAGTTTTTGTTTTGTTTTCCCTCCGTCGAAGCTCTTGAAATGGAAATTAAATATTTCCTTATTGAAAAGTTTGAGTGTTATAGCATTTAGATGCGGGATTTTAATAATTGTATCAGACTTTCTTTCGTTTCTGACTGACTACAAATAAGGATCTTGAACAAAGTTTATTCAGTTATTTTATTTTGTGAAACAGAATAATTAGAAACTCGAAAAAGTTAGCAGTATTAATATTTTCTTAAGCGTCAAAGCTGTTATTGTTCATTTATGTCACGTATTGGGGTTTATTATCGGCCGTTTTACTATTTGTGTGTTGTTATGATTTAACGAGCCCGTTGTACAATCTCAGTTAATATTCATTTTATTTTCTCGTTTCCTGTCCCAGTGCAGAACTACGTGGTTAATGTTAGTTTCACATTTAGTGAATACTGAATATTCACATTATATTCGTTTATGTAAAGCGATTGCGAGAGTAGGTCGGCCCTCGACCCGGAGAAATGGCGATCTTCCTAATTACACCATAACATCTAAACACCGTTTAGGACGCCGCTAAGGGATGCCAGTAATTTATAACACAGTTTCCGTTTACCCACGAAATTCAATATCAAGGGGTCTGAGATCTCCCCCCGTATTATAGCACTGAACGCTATCGGCACCATTTAAATTATTATCAAAACTATCCGCTTACCTCGGCCTAATTGCGTCGACGAGCCAATCGGACTCGCCGAAGCAACCGTCCCCACTAAAGTTATCACGGTGTTAATACAACTTGAGACGTTACTAACACAAAGGACGCTTTACGAGGGGCACCGAGACAATAAAACCAGTGTAAAAGTCGGCTAACCGCTTCTCTCGCCCACCCCAAGAAAATATCTGGGCCCTCTCCGCTTTTATGAGTTGCTTAAGTCGTGCTTTGCCGTTTTTAAAATAGTCTTCCGGACTTAAGCCGAAAACTTTTGCACTCGGAGTATTGAAATAGAAGATGCTTTAGTTTGAGCGTATTGCTGTAGCTGTTTCTCGGAGTATTTGCGCAATAAAACTGTGTTGCATTTAGGGTACGTTGGGTGTGCGTATACGTGACGGGTTGTTTGACGATCGTAAGTGTGAGTGGCGGGAGGCACTGACGGCCATAATGAGAAAACTTGGCCGGTGCTGAGGAGAATGCAGTCGGTAGTTACTCGCAGCCGTCGAGATCTAGGAACAACTAGCGCACGTTCAATTCGTTCTTGCAACTCACACTAACTTCTATTAGAAGTAATGTATGGCATAACTTAGTAGATACGTTGATGTACGCGTGCTAAGATAAGCTACTTAAAATAAAAGTAATAAAAACGCAAATTAATCTAACACACTGCAAACTAATTGACTGTTTAATGTTACAAATATAAAAAAGCTTTTAACATAAAAACAAATTCAAATATATTTATGTAAATCTTAAACTTAATGCATAACAGAAACGAACTACTAATTAAATGAGTTTTAAATTTAAAAGTTTGGATGATAAAACTTTAAAGTATATTCTTATTAATTGCTATTTAAATTAAAATCTTGCGAATGCAGAGCGTTAAGGTGTTGAAAGAAACTTTTAATTCGATCCCGGAATTCAAACGTCCTTGACACGAAAGTGTCTAAGTTAGCACGCTTTAGTGCACTTCTCTGTAGAGTTCTTTAACAATCTGTGCACCTGTAACTAGTTTGAACGACCAACTTGACTCACATTTACAAGAAACTGAAATGTGTATGTTCCTACCCGTAATAAGACCAATATAAATAAGATGGCGAAAATATTTCCAAAGGGCTAACTTCTTATATGTGTTCTGGTTTTTGTTTATGTAACGGAATAAGAATTTAATCATCTACTGGATAGTCGCATCTCCCAATTCATTGACCGTATAATTTCACAGGAATAGAGGACGATTTAGAATTTCAAATTGATTTGATCGTTTCTAATCGAAACTGCTAATCATTTTGATCAAAAGGCCGTCGAGTTAACGTAGCAGGTAAACGTTGATTAGAGGCGTATTCGCGCCCTAATTGCCGGTAGCCAACAAATTTTAATATCAACGGGCAGCGGGCAGTACACCTGCCGATAGTTGCACCCCTGGCGATATTGATTTTGCAATCAAAGCCCGTTAGAGCCACACCACTACCCCGCGATTATATACAGATTTATTAATTTATGAATCATATCGCTCAGCTTACTCACAAGCTTATTATACGCTTTATTGCTCATACCTTTAAAACATACCTATTAATAGATCCTTCTAAGCCCTCGGGAAATACGTTTTTTTCGTAGACATACTTGCAACACAACTACCTTTTAGAATGCTCGGGTTTCTAACTCCTAACTGGGATTTCCTGTTTAACAAAAACTAACTATATCGGTCCAGGCACCAATGCGAATAAAAAGTAAGCTACTTCATGAATGATGGCACATACATGTGGAAAATGGCAACTATACTTTATTACTTTCTATTAAGGTAATGTTTAACGGGGAAAACGTCACGTCGTTACGTTCACAATGTAGAATGTTGCCACAAAAATCTTCCTTCAAATATAAACCCTCGCGACGACGGCTTACGCCCAAGAATAAAAAGGAACTTTAGCGGACAAAACGTCTACACAATTCCATTTTCTCTTTCACCAACAGAGCGAGTCTTAGTGAATCAGGCTCCTGTATGGCCGCCTTTATAAACGCAATAATGAGGAGTGCTAAGGCGGTATTCAGGCGTGCGCCCTAACGAGAGGTGCCGATGAATCGCCCATGAGCCGAGCACAAAACTTGCCACTTGGGGCGGTAATGGCGAGCGGCAACGACCGCCGCACGCGCCTCTGCCGTCTCACCGCCGCCGCCTCGACGCCTCGCCAAAGGGCTTTTAGCGAGCACCAACTTGCTTTCGCTTTGACTTTCATCGCTGAGCGAGGATTAGGCGTACTCCGGCGCGATTGGATGCGGCCCACGGATGAATAGTCAATGAATTTAGGCCAAGCAACGGCGGCGCAAATTAAAAGCGTGCTTGTTTACATTTAACTCTATTTCAAAAAAAGTACGATTTACGAAAGCCGATTTATGCTCGACAAAGTGAATACGGTTCCAGCCGTATAATTGGACTTGATTGAAGTGTAGTTTATCTATAGCTTTAGTTCTACTTGGTTGGACAGGTTTTCACTGCTTTCATTACTGAATGACATACAGATGTAGCAACCAAGGATGGCTTTATTCTCAAGAGCTTTCAAGAATAGAAGTTTTCATTAAGTAGGAACAAGATTTTCACAGCGTACGACGCAAGTCTGCGGATCGTAGTACATGTTCAGAAACTCCAACTTCGAGTTTTGCAGACACGAATAAAAAACAACATTCATGAATTGTTTGACTGTTATTAAAACTTTTCCTTTGAGAAAATGTACCTAGTGAATAAAATTAAAAGTTACAATTTTGAATTCCAACACAAATATAGACAGTGGAGGTTAAATAGATCTACTGGTTTTAAAATGGAGTTGCAAATGAGGTGCTTACGTGGGAGATATCGAGCGGATCTCTCACTAAGCACGGAAAATGATCCCAGCCTAAATGAAGACGCGACGCGACGCTCATCTAAAGCATACTGCGAAATTAGTCAATCCTATCGCTGCCATCTTTAGCGGAACCGGTGAAGCTGAATAATGAAATAGCTCGTTGAGACGGTGGATAGCCGATATCGACACTGCGGCCCCATCGGAACGCGATGGCGCGACCGCGCACAAGCGAAAATCCCACGGATTCCGTGTGAGATATCAGGCGCCTCTTTTAGGGTTATTAAGTGAAGTGGGTTTTAGGGAAATGAGTCGGTGAATAAATCTACTCTCCCTTGAAATGGAAAAATCGGTGTTCTCCGTAAATAAATAATGCCCATGAAATAAATTAGACAGGCTCATATATTGTCTTCATCGGGACGGGTGGAAGCATCGCCGACACAAAAATCCTCTCGCACGTCGGATTGGCAATAAGGAGAATGGAAGTGGAGCAGTTATCGCTGGTAAACCGTTGTTCTTCGTTTATACGAATGGAAGTCGAATGATAATATTGCTATTGTAAATAAAAATTGGATTTCTGATACAACAATGAGAACTATCTGTGTTAAGATCGTTGCAAGCTGAATGCGCTGCCGTTAGCGTGGGTATAGTGTGAGTGAGAAAATTGACGATTGTGTAACTTTAATTAAATATTTAATTGCTTAATTCTTTAGTGAACACATAATAACTGTTTTGAACCGTTTCTGAATATACAATGATGTTAATGGTACACCACACGCAGAGAATAACATTATAAATGCTACTAGTGTATATACATAATTGGCTGGCAAGAGTGGCAACATATTTTTAAGTATAATGTAGGTCTGTATGTAATGAAAGAGAAGAGATAATGAGAAGAGATAGAGAAATAATGAGAGAGAGAGAGAGAGAGATGGAGCGAGAGAGAGAGAAAATAACTTACTAGATGGAACTAGTATGCTGACAAATGAACTTACCGCTTTATTTTACAGTGATATTATTTGTAATAGTCAGATGAAGATAATTTGCATTGCCTGTACTAACGTTGATATACAAGATCATATTTAGTATCTGGATATCATTTTTAATTGACATGAGACAGTCTCGGGAATAATAATTTTGCAAATGGTTTCAAACAGACAAGGGTATTAGATTCCGTAGCCGTATTAATTAATGTGTCAGTGTGTATATGTGTGTGTGTGTGTACCTATGTCTGTAACTCAGTACTAGAAACTATTTTGAAACATTGCATGTCAAGCTAAATTATTCATATTTTAGACGCAGACGTTCAGAATTTATTTTCACTCCTTTTAACAATATGACAACTGAAAGTAAGTAAATATAATAAATATTTTATGACGCTTTTTAGGGTTGGGTACCCAAAGGGTAAAACGGGACCCTATTACTAAGACTCCGCTGTCCGTCCGTCTGTCCGTCTGTCTGTCTGTCCGTCTATCACCAGGCTATATCTCATGTAGGTACCGTGATAGTTTGACAGTTGAAATTTTCACAGATGGTGTATTTCTATTGTCGCTATAACAACAAATACTAAAAAAACAGAATAAAATAAATATTTAAGGGGGAAACAAACATGTTTTTAAAGATAATGGTACGGAACCCTTCGTGCCTTCCTCCTACTCGCACTTGGCTGTTTTTTTTTTAATTTTAATATTCACATTTTTGATTCATTTAGAATCACAAATCTGTCTCCAATTTTAATGGTTACAGAAAACGAACGTATAAAATTGGTAACTAACCAGTGGGAAAGGATAATAAGAGAGCTGAGCTGTAGCAAAATATAAATATGTACAGGTTTTCGATCTTGCACCGCACAAACTGACATATTCATTCCTTTCCTTCGGTTTTATTAAAGGCGAATACAAAACGCGGCGGCCTCGCCCGAGCGAGCACAAAGCCCGATGCACACCCAGCAGCTTAGCTTACCCGGGACTCCACAAGCGTAACTTGCAACAAAATCCTACGTTCACGTTTCCATCCCGTACTGCACTATACTGGGGATCCCCTATAACGTATTCCGCGTTTGCAACCGAGACGGTGGGGTTAGGGCGCGCGGCGACGGTAATGCGTTTTATGAATGAATGAACGAATGAATGGAAGGATTTCACTTCGAACTAACCGTTGGTTTGAGCAAAAGCGCATCCGACGCACCAGTAAGATTTTTTACAGCTTTAGCTAAAACCTTTCCATGCTTGGTTCTGAACGATAAATTTTGAATAGTTTTACTGCAACGTCGTCGCTCGGAAAATTGTTGTAATACAAATATTGGCTCAATTTCATAGTCGATGTGTCGTGGCACCGGTGCAGTTTATTATAACTATACACAGTGCATAAAGTTGGGGACGATGAAACGACCGACTACGATATTCTACTGAAGCGTGCAAAAAGACGACCAGGTGATTTAGAGTACGTGTCTTGGTAACGGCACTCATGCACTCATTGGTTAAATGGTATAGATGTACCAGTATCTCATGAAACGAAATTAAAAAAAAAACTTATGATTTTAATATTGTAATGTAAACTGACAGTAGTTCCTTTGTCGCAATTATGACGTGTATTCTTAAATTGACTTAATAAAAATGCGGCAAAATGTAGATAAGTACGGGAAGAAGAAGAAAGTTTGGCAGTTTGTTGTGTTAGTTTTTTTTTTATTCAATGTGAAAACTAACATTCACGCGCCCGCAGAGTACAAAATATATGTATATTCTAACCGTTATATAAAATTATACTAATTCAATGAAAAAATAAAATTATCAAAATTTGTTCGTCCTAGTAGGTCTAGGACCTACTTATCTTAACCTTGTGTTACCATCTCTAAATTATAATTTCCCCATTTTTCACCAGATTCTGGTACATCTATACATAAAACTTTCGCAGTCTTTGTCTTCCTTACTGTACCTACCTAAACCTTCGAAGTGTTCGCACACTCAACCTTTTACTAACTGAACGTTAAATCAGTTGCTACAAAGTATAGTTTACTCACAAAGTTACACCATTCGCAGTACATTATCGTAAAAGCCAAAATTACCACTTCATCTAAGACACAATCTAAGAGCACTAGGTATTATGTCGCAGTCGTAGATAATTTATCATTTATCTAACGACAACTGCAGTTCTTTTTATCTACTACAAATTATTAAATACAAAATTGGTAGTATACATTGAAAATGGATTAGATTACGCACTCGTAGACAGCTATATTCATAAAAACGTGAAAAGAAACCAATGAATGAAAAATAGGTTTCTACTACCAAGATCAAAAAAGTATTTTAATATTATGTATGCCCGAACTTCTTCCAAGCATAGCTCAAGTAAAATTACTAAAATGTTTTCTATTTGCATTCAAAAGACTGAATTTTTTTCTCGTCTCAGTCAAATGTTGCAACGGAACTTTGTCTCAGAGGATCTTCCAATAAAACAACAAAAGTTATAACTATGAGATTAAACAATACAAAATATAAGCTTAGGTATACCTGACAAGGTTAGGTATTTATAAATGAATACACCAGCAAACGGTTGGCGACACTCAGAGGGTTGATGAGTCGATTAATTCAATTTTCCGAGTGAACGCTTTGATTGCAACTGTAACAAGAACAAGACCGAAACTGTTTTCTATCAAGCCACTTTAATTGTGCACTTCTGGAAGATAAAATAAACATTGATGTTTCTAAGTCGTATTTGTCGATGTTATAATAGGGCACTCAGACGGATGTTGTAATTTATTTTGTGAAGCGGCGGTAGCCTAATGGCTAAGGCATCGGTCTCGCAATCGTGAGGTCGCGGTTTCGAATCCTACCCATTATACTACCGACGTGAACCCACTCCTAACACAAGCCTTTGAGCTTAGCTGGAGGGGTTAACAAGATTGCTAGTAATGTGGAACTCAATCCCACATTGCTAGTTATCTTATGATAAACACAAAAAAAAATTCCAACGCTCTATTAAATAATCTTTATTATTGAAGTGAGAACAGTTAATAATCTTTTACAAACGATTCACCTCTTTTTTATTTCCAACAACAACAGCCATTGACTGTGAATAAAAAACGAAAATTATCAGTCAAAAGACGAATACACTTAAAATTTTATATCGTATTCATAAAATTCCAACAGCGTAGGCACCATTTTTTGCATGCAGTAAGGAACAATGTGGTATTGTTACTGTCCCACTAACAGTCAATACATTTAAAAGAAAAAGACATTAATTTCATGGCGTATATGTTTTATGCATAAACGTACAATAAATGTTCCAAGAAATGGTATAAAAATAACATAATTTCACGAATGACTGCCTGCCATATAAGTAGTGGAAATCATACGGTTGTCAATTCTTCATAAGTGGACATTATGACAATGCAGTTTTACTGCCCTAATGGCTTGTCGTCTTCAATCAGTCATACTAAATTAATACTTTGCATATGCAGTTATTTGCGAAGAGGTCAGTGACTTGCATACATTGCAAGCAAGTTGATGAAGAAGATTATGATTGACAACCAATGATCATGACCGGTGAAATCGTATAAGAAAATTAATATACATACTTACGAGTTATTAATAATGTTCTGGGAGAAAACTCTCCACAATATACAAAGGTCTGCAATCGTAATAAAGGTCTTACTGTCTAAAGGCAGAAGTATCAATCTAAACTAAACAAAAAAAGAAAAATAAAAAAAATCTATAAAAAAAATCCTGCTAAATAAAATATGTACATGTCAACAAAGTCAAAGTTATGCATGCTTAATTGCGTAGAAAGTAGATATTTTATAGTAAAAAGTCTACGATGTTTTCTATGAAAAATTCTAACAACACGTCTAAATTCCAGAGCCGAGCACGCGTCCTGTTCAAGTGGCGATTAGAAAAACACGGTTGCGCAAACGCAACTACCGTTGTCAGGGTTGACACAGCAATCTTGAAATTTGAAGTGTAGGTATACTTGTACTCATTTATGAATTATCATATTAAAAATAACCTACTGCGTTTCTGTTTAGCTATCTGCTTTGTTATCCTAAAGATTTTGTATTGCATTAGTTAATCGACTATCATTTTAACAACACTCATTTTTCTATTTTTTTAATCATTTAATAAATACCTATATAATATGATGTTATATACACTACAGTTTCATAAAGCTTTTCAAATTTTATTTTTAGTATCGTTAAATGTTGTGCAAATGTAAGAGGACAGCCCTACTTCAACTCAGCTATAGGTCGTTTTACAACCTGTCCGTGTGATAGCTGCTTCCTTTCCATTTAGTTAGTGATGGACGAGATGTTACAAATACTTACGCAACAGTAAAAACACTGTCAACCGAAATTAATATCTGTGCTAAAAAAAAAAGCTTTTGACGCGTTCAAGTCAAAAGTAGCCGATTTAAAAATGTTTCGCTTTTGGGCAGGTCATAAACCTGTAACTAATTTGCATATTTTTATAAACCGGTGGCTGCAAAAGGGATTCCATCTACGCGAGTACCCGCAGGCAAGAACCGAGTATTTAAATTGTACAGATTATTACACAAGTTCAAAAGTCGAAGGCATAAACTTGTAATGATTGTAATTAAGATTATAGCTCTATAAGAATTGTAACGACTCATAAAAATGCAGAGTTAACTGCGTTGAATCATCTGATGATTTCATAGAAATCGGAGAAGCCATTCAACGATAAAAAAAACTTTCATGTTTATTTGAAAAAGTCACAACACATATAAATAAAGTCGCCGGCATTCAATTCACAGAGATCTTTATAAGAATTCAACGAAACCTGTTGACATCGAAAAAAACTTATTATTACGTTCATAATACTCGTATGAATACGATATTTTATAGGGGGAATAAAGTACTCATATAGGATCCTAATGATCCCATTATGATATCAGAAACGTCTTCAATACGAGTAGGTTAGGTACTTGGTTTTGACCTTCGAAGGCAATATTAATAAACAAACATTTATTTATCTGGATCGAACTTTGGTAGGTATCATACTAACAAGGTTACGTGTCTTTATGCTGTAAAACTTTTTAAACGATCCAAGGCGGTTCTACGCGTGTGAAATTGAAACTTCGTTCCCATGATACGACATTAAACGTCAGAACTACATGCATATAGGCAATTCTAAACGGTCTCTCACGAAATGTTATGGCCTACCTCAGTGGCGGTGTTGGCCGTTATCCGAGATGTCTACGCGTATACTATAGGTACCTCGCGTTACACAATACAGTGGTGTATCGAATATCTCTGTGACCAACTCTTATACTCAAAAATGTAGATTGACGTGGGCTTATCGACCGTGAAACCGCGGTTTTTCGGTCCGTGTGAAGATCCCAACCTAAATAGTGGACATAAAAAAAAACGCCCAAAACTAAATAGGGCGATAAAAAACTGAACATAGAGTGAGTTGTGTTTTCAATTTTAAATATTACTGTTCTGCAACTTGTAAAACTTTTAATTGAATAGAAAGAAAATAATTCGTTACCTAATTAATTTAAAAGAGTACCTAGCTACGTACTATAAAACTAATTGACCTTTTGTAAAATTAAAAAGATTTCAACACTCTTAATTTAATAGTACAAATTGCAAAGCAATTAATAGTTATTTCACCAACTTAATTGACAAAGCTTCTAAACAACAATAGCAGTAGTGACATCAAAAGTTTACTAAACAAACAAACAAGATCTAGAGTATAAACTTACATGAAGATTACGCGTTAATGAAAACACAAAACAGTTAAGTATAATGACAAAGAGAAACATAAATTCAACAGAAACTTTATACCGTAAGCAAACTAGAACAAATTGTAAAACATCGAATCAAAAACGTCAAAAGTTTCACGTAAAACATTGACACCTAAATAAAATATTCAAAGCCAAGTAACCCGATGTTGCGGTAAAAAAAACCACGAGCGTGTTCCGTTCAGTATCAAATGTAGGATAACAAAATTTGAAAAGTTCTCACAGTCTCGGTCCACTGGTCGTGAATATAACGTCTTCAAAGTTCCATAATTATTTTTCTAGTGAACCAATACAACAATTACTCCATTCGTCACGATCTGTGTGATTTGATCCTATATATTACGAGCAGTAAAAACTATTACAAATTCTTCATAATTGTTAAAAACAGTTTAACTTTAGTTCGATTCGGCGTGAAGTGAAAACAAAAATGGTTTTGAAAAGCGATACTCGGTTGTTAATTTGCGTTTAATTAATGCTCGCCATTAATAATATATGTACTTGAAACGTATACGTCCGTAGAGAATTGCTATATATTGAGAATTGAATTTTACGAGGATATAAAATGAGTAGAAACAGTGGTGAAAGCCAAATGATATAAAAACTTTCGTTGAATGCTTTGACCTAATTAAATATCGGCAAGTATTTAGGTCACGTAATATTAGGAATATAATATAGGCTGAGACGAACCACCTAAATGCCTGAAGCCTTAATCTAGAGTCCCAAATGTATTTGACATTCAATAAATACGCCCCTTTGCACGTGATAGCCTTTATAAATACGTAATTGATGCTGTCAAGTGCTAAATGCGATTTGTCTGAGATGTTATGCAAAAATTGAAATGAATATTTGAAATTTCTGTTTTTATTATTCAAAGCTTTTTCTTTGTTGACGATAAAGTGAGTCTTGTTTAATAGAATACTAAAAATGTTCACGAGCCAGCACTCCGAACTATTCACAAGTGTAAAAAACACACAAGATTCCCTTATCAGACAACTACACGTGTTTAAGTGTAAACACGATAGCATTGCAATTACGTGCCTTGAAATATCAACGGTACATTTACTTTATAAGGCACCAGCTATACTGATATAAGTATAACATATCGGTGCCTTCAGTTCAGTTGTTCCTATTCGAATTCACGACAAGTCTTCGTATTTGTAATTCAACGCGGGTCCCCGGCAGTACGTATTGTTTCAGCCGGTACTACTTAAGGCGACATCCACGTTTATTGATAGAAGGCATTCGGTATGTAACGATCGGTAGTTACAAATTAATTTGAGCTTTGATGTTCGGTTCAATTGTGAGGCATGTCTTTAACGTAGGTATACCTATGAACATCGTTCTTGATTGTTAAATCAGACAGCTGCTGTTGATAACCCTGACGTATGCACGATAATAAAATCTTACATAAAAAAGTAATGAATGTAATTATCAGTAGGTATACTATAAATATTGTAGTTTACTTGTGTTATTTCGCGAGAATAGCAAGGTTATTTAGCTCGTCGATAGGGTATCTCTACTCTGATATATAAAATAGCGCGTAAAACAAGATAACTTACATGTACGCGGGGGGAACTGTAAATGCTGGTTCAGTATCACTTGTCAATTAGAAAACACATTTTTGTAGATACAGTTATAATAGGGGCAGGTAGAGAAAAAGGGCACATTAAGTATCGAAGAAAAAAATTCACATTGAACTTTAACCTTCGTCAAACGAGACAAAGAAGCTTTTTACAAAGAAAATGTAATGAAGGACTTCTTAACTCGATCTGTCTATTTACATCGCAAAATAGACAGTGAAATGAAATATCAAAACAGACACTAGACCTATACATAGGTACAAATATAAAGAAATATACATAAAGAAATCATAACCGATTTATATAGTTCGTTATCGGATCCAATCAGAGTAATTAAAATAAACGTAATCGTTAGGATAATGGGCAATAATAGTGCCGAACCTACTACCCGGCGAGTACCCACTTTGATTACGGACTCTGTCTATTTCCACTAACTACGGTACAGAACTGTTAATTTGGTATAAGGTGAATTGCTATTGGGGAGATAGGGTAGCCTTACAATTAACTAGAAGCAATCATTATGGACGATTTTTAAATCTGGAAACATTTCCGAGATTTCGTTCATAGAGTGCTTGTTTTTTTTATCCCGATTTGCATTTTTGTGTATTGGAACGAAGATTTGTGTTTAATACATTCTTATTTTAAATGTACCCAAGTGTATTTTGTGTTTGTGATTAGATAACATTATGTAAAGAACCCCAGGATCTACTGGGGAGACCCGTGCCCAGCAGTGGGCCATCATATGGGTTGATATGATGATATGATGATGTAAAGAACCCAGCAAAACAAGTATTACTCGCTAATACTGGAATGGGTTTTAAAATAGGAGCTCTTTTATTTGAACACATTTCCCGGAATAAACCTTTGTGAATCAGAATAAATATACGCTTTTAAAACTCTCCATGTAAGTACATCAGTTTACTACAGATACTTTCAGCCAATACATCACTCAGGGTATTCAAACTTTACGAGTAGCTGGTGGCTTTTCATTGCACTTTTATGTTAAGGTTAATGTAACCACACATGGTATGCGTAAACCTATAATAGTTCGCAAAGGTAATAAATGCAGTACCGTTCTACCCTTTCCCTGAAAAAACTACGAAACAAAGCAAAAAGTGTTCGCAAGTTAGTGTTTGTTGATAAACAGCCCACTTTTCTTTTACTGCGGAACTACAATACTCATAAACTTTATGTTATCATTCTCATAAAAATGAGTTGGTTTTGCCTCTAGACGAGTTTAATCAAAGTTTATTCATTTAGGCTTCTTTACTTTTTAGATTACTAGCAATGTGAAGTTTGGGTCCTATATTACTAGCAATCTTGTTAACCCCTTCAGCTAAGCTCAATGGATAGTGCTAAGAGTGGGTACACGTAGGTAGTATAATGGGTAAGATTCGAACCCGCGACCTCATGATTGCGAGTCCGATGCCTTAGCCATTAGGCTACCACCGCGTCTACTTAACTAAATAAGAAAGGAATGTTAGCATATTCATTACTATTTGAAAATGTTTCTTGTTTCAATGTTACCTACTTAAAGTTTCACATTAGATATAATTCGGGACTTAATCGCGTGAATTATTAAAAATATTAGAAACGTTTCGATCGGTGCAATTCGATTGAAACGTCGGGTAAATAAAGGTTAAACCTTTAAATAATTCACGCGATTAAGTCCCAAAATATATCTAATATGTATAAAAATCGCGAAAGTTAAGGTTTCACTGTAATAAACGATACGTGTTTAAAATAAATTATCTAAATATTTACTAGCCTGTAACGATAGTCTAACAAGTACGCAAACCAATTTCAGAGAGAATCTAATTTCATCGTGTATCTACAGGCCACGTAAACCGCTGTGGAGATGACGGACGTGGGCTTCCGTCCGAGATGCTCCTCTTCATTAAGAGAGAGGGGCGGGCCGCGGGACGAGGCGAGAGCTATGGCTTTATGGGACAATTTGCATTTACACGAGCTCCGGCACAGATTACGGCCGCACTTATCCGCCTGTCGAAATGAGGCGCTCGCCACCCCCGCGCACCGACAACCTACGACCAAACAAGCCTTTGTTTATATTCCCTTGTATTTTTCACCCGCCATTTGTTTTGACGGCCCATTTCTAAAACATGAAGGTTTTGAAGCCCCGAAAATACTTTACGAGGGGTATACCGCGGGCACTTTTGATTTTTCATGAGCACTTTTTACGGTTACCCATGCTGACCAATCGGATGTCTCTGGAACAATCGTTTTTGAACTCCCCAAACCATTATAGCTGCGATTTTACCTAACTGCGTAAGAAGGAGGTTAATGTTTTTCGAATGTATGTATGTATATATATTTCTTTGATACGCTCTAGAGCTTAAACAACTCGATAAATTTTAGCTTGAGAGGTATCGTTAGATTCCTCTCAGTTGTGAGTGACACTGAGTACCTACATCAAAATTAGAGAAATAAAATGTGCCAATAATAAGCGACGGTAACCTAATGGCTAGGGCATCGGTCTTGCAAACGTGAGGTCGTAGGTTCGAATCCTGGCCATTATACTACCGACGTGAACCCACTCCTAACACAAGCCATAGAGCTTAGCTGAATGGGTTAACAGGATTGCTAGTAATGTGGAACCACAATCCCATTGCTAGTTATCTTTAAAAAAAAAATCTGTTTTTAATTTTAAGCACTCAGATTTAATTTTTATGCGAAACTATAGGCTTCAAAATTAATATCAACATAAAACATTCATGACGAGAACTCGATAGTAAAATCGAAACGTTTGAATGTTTAATATAAGCTTCAGTTTCATGCATAGTGCCCGAAAATTAAAAGGTATACACTAACAAAGTACATACACAAAATAGCTGTCGCATAGCCAGTCAGTTCTAACAAAGAGGACTTCACAATGGCTACAAAGCACATATAACTGAATACACCGAACGCAAATCCCAGCTGACCCACTTACGGGAACCACCTTTGAATTGCTCTGACAAAAGCATGTCGATGCAAGAACATAATGTCCAACCGGCCGTCGAAGCCTCAATTTAGAGCCCGCATGGACCTATATACAATCTAGAGATCACGTTGGACGACGAAGCAAGCCCTGAAATCTACATAGTAAAGGCTACACCTATGTATAAATGTTAAACCTGTTAAGATAAGCGATAGTCGGATCAAGTCATAAAATTTTATCACGAAACTCTGATTTGAAATAGGCAACAGATATTAACCTTTGTTAAAACACAAGTTAGTAAATTGTACTAGAAATTGGAGATAGTTAATTTGCCGTTTTGAGACTCTATAACCTTTGGTGAAGTTCTACGTAACTTGAGCTGAAAATTTATTTAAAGTTACACATACTTTATCAAAATTTTAGAAACTTCGTTATTAAATTTGCCGACATAAATCTAGTTTAAACTGGCTTCTTAATTAAGCAATCAAACATTTTTGCAAAAGACTGTTTTTATACTAATCAATTTCAACTATTACATAATCAACCAATATGATGTCCCACTGCTGGGCACGGCTCTTACCAGTAGAACCTACTTATTGTATTTAGATCCTGTGGTTACCTAATTGGGTATTTGACTACTATCAAAATAAAATATTTCAAAATAACCAGGTAAAAATATGTCATAAAGTGTTCTAAAAAATATGTTCATTTATTAATTTAATGTGTTACTTAATTTATAATCATAAAGAGAAACACTGAAAGTAAATAATTTGACCATAGAAAACGTGACGTCATATGCTAGCATTCCACACAAATTTGTACAGAGCGAGTCGCGTTTTTGACGTTTCTTAGAAAGAGGCTGATTTGACTTTAGTCAAATACCCTTTTGCCATAATCGCCAAGCTTGGCGAGCGCGCTGGCGATCGTTGTAAGGCTTTAAGTACGCAGAGGACGCTGCTGCCCGTCCTCTGGTGTGAAGTCCTTAGTCGCCTTGACGACACTAACGGGAAGAGGTTGGGTGGTACTATTTTTAAGCCAGTGAACTATTACGAAACGAAGTTATTAAAATTATGTTCTTTCAGCGGAAAGGGGCTATGAAAGCTACTTTATTAAAATAAAATCCTAAAAATATCTTCACTCTTGTGTCGTTAAAAGACTGAAAATGTACCGGCAACCTTTATGCAAAAGCGTTGAAAATATTACTTCTGCCTTGACCCATTTTATCTCAATTAAAACATTGCTAAATGATTTCTTACAAAAACAGAATATTAAGGAAATATGCAAATAAATATTATGAATAACATTTTATGCTTTCATTTGACAGCAAAATGATTCAAAGACGCGAGTTTTTACAAATAATGTCATGGGGAATAAATTGAATAGCTATGAGATCACAGAAGGAGAATAAATTATAATTATGTTGATCACAGTAAAACCAATGACCTGATTTTTACAAAATATGTACACGTATAGAGATAATAATATGGTACAAGTAGGTACCCAGAAACGAGACAAGGGTTACTTTTTATAATCCCTCACGCTAATCCGCTGCCCAAAACTTATTAAAACATTATTTTTACATAATTACAAAAAAGGTACATTAATGCTTAGAAATCCTTTATCTAGGTTGACTTAAGGCAGACATAAACCGTGTCCAATTTTGCCGAACATACCTCATACCCGAATTAGAATCGTGTGCACATAAATATTCATCGAGGAGTACACGATCGGGCTATTTGCCGGTCTGTCGCCACTGTATAGGTATGCACCATCCCTAATCAGGAAAATTGCTAAGTAATAGAGCCCAACTAAAATTTGTATGATAATGAAACAGGGGACCGGAGTTTGCAAAGCTTTCGCGGTGATTTTGCACCGCTAGTGTTTATAATAACCGATATTATGTCATGGAGAGGAATGTGGGTTAATAATGGTTTATTATGGGGAGCGTGATTTTTGTGCTTATGTTTTTCCTTCTTGCACATACTTTTATACTTTTCAGTAGTTACTCAATGGCATTGGCAATAAGGCAACGTTAGAATACCTTGATTTATAACCGCCTTAAAAAATGGCTCTCTCTTTGACCCATGTGTATGTAAGAATATATGTATGTATGTTCGCGATTTTCTCAAAGCTAGTGATCCGATTTCGATGCGGTTTTCGATATTTGACTGCTTATTTTTCTAGTAAGGTTTTAGTGTATATAACGTTGTCGTAGCTTATAAAACGCCAGAGATATAAACTAAAACATATGAGTGAGAAATTTGCAGAGAGAGAGAGAATTTTCTTGTCCTTGACGGCGGTTATTTTTTTTTTAATTCATAATAAATACCTACTTATTTTGGAAACTGTCATTAGACTCGAGACAACTTAACGAAGTTAAAGTGGCGATAAGATATTTTCGTATGTAGGTACTTATAATATTTCAGTAGTTATATATTTTAGGAGAAAAAAAATAAAAAAAAAATAAGCAACTCTTAGTTATTTTCTTACTAAAAGTTCGACACGTGTAGGCATTGACATTCCAAACAAAGTTATCGTCGAAATGAGAATTTTCGATTCGATATCAAACCTTATTTCGCTTCAAATCTTTCGAAGCATGAAGCCTTAACTATTTACCACATCAAAGAAATCCTTTTGATTAAAATAATCACACACCACTATGTCCGGTTTTAACTGTAGGCGGTTTCCAATTTAGTTACAAAAAAGCTATGCAAATTATATCACGCTTTAAAATTGAAGCTGTGTTTTGTAACTTCAGATACACATTTTTTACAATGTCATAGTTGCTTTTTGCATATTATTTTTTATTTAAGAATATTGGGATTGTTATACACTAAGCGAATCCAATATAAATGCACAGAGTAAAGTATCTGCGAAATAATTGAATAAATTCAGATTGAATATCTTAGCAGATGAATTATTATTTTATGAATTTCTTAATATTTTAGTAGTAAAATTACCCTAGTACATCCAGTTTATTCAGTTTCATCACTATGTGGACTATTGTTACATATTAGAATCTAATAAGAAACTATCATCATAATATTTATTGTTAATTCAAAATTACTACAATATGTACTACAATACAATATAAAATTTAAGTTCCTACAATTGAATTAGATAAAGAATACTAGATTTCGGGTTCCGTAGCTAAAATGACAAAAACGTAACCCTTATAGTAGCGTAATGTCCGTTCGTCCGTCTGTCTGTCTGTCTGTCCGTCCGTCCGTCCATTACAGGCTTTTACTCAAAAACCACACGATCAATATTGATGAAATTTGAAGCATAGGTGTCTTGTTTATGCCGCTACTTAGTTTGACAGTTAAATAATAAAAATAAATATTTTTAAGAGGGGAGGGGGGGGGCACTCCGTACATGTAAACAACATTATTCGACAGGTATTTTAAAAACATTCTAAGGTTTGAATTGTTGTTAAAGAATAACTCAAAAAGTTGCAAAAATGTTTCCTTCTTTATCTTTTGAACCGGGGATCAAAACATAAAAAATATCACAAAGTAAACACTTATTACATACTTTAAACCTAAATTATTTTGGACATGATCAGATATACCTTCTCTGAGTTATTGCCGAAAAACTGCGCTTCTCGACAAAAGGACGCAAGTGGCATGAAAATGCGCTCGTCTGCTGGTGTAATTTTTCACTTCGTTCTTTTTCATATGTAATACATTTATTTGTAATAGCAGCTGCGGAACCATACATTAAGCATGGTCCGACATGCTCTTGCCCAGTTTTTGAAATTACTAGAATTTTAGCTATAATACCATGTTCACGATTCCTAAGGCAGTCTTAAGCCCTACCGATTTCTTTTATGCCATAACCTTCGGCCATACGTTTCAGGTAGCCAAAATTTCGACTAAAGAAGATCAAAATGAGTAAACATCAATTTCAAAATCCGTTGCATGGGTACTTAAGCGTTACTTTAGCAAACTGTTGATTTGAGGCATTCTAATTACTCTCATAATACCAGTATCGCGATAATGGCAGACTGCAAAAATTCATACTTACAAATATCTAACAGTATCCGTCACTTCACTCGCCACTGTAGGTACATTTAGGGGCGGTCATTCATGTGATTGACACATTGGAAATACGTGCTATGTCAGGCAAATATAACGCTTTAAATCTGTCTAAACGGGCCTTTGAAAAATGATTGGTCATATATTTTGAGTGACGTATATATGAAGCTAACAGCCTTCAGTCAATACCCGGTTGTATAAAAGGAAAAATACCATGTTTTATAGTCATAAGTGATAGTAATTTATTAGAGTCAATTGGGTACATTGTAGTTGCTCAGTTCTTTTGTTCGGGAGAAGTGTTTGAAGGCTTTAAAATTTGTGACGTAGTTTTTTTTTGTTTTTGGGAGTGAAGACTTTTTATGTGTGAGTGGGAACGAATGCAGATGTTTGTAAACTCTTTGTAAGGCTTTTGATATATCGCTGTGCTACAAATTATAATATAATTGGATTAGAGCAATAAAGGTAGGTACAGTAAGAGGTTTTATAGAATAGAATTAGGTCATAAATGTTGATAAACTTTCGCGATTTGTACACATTGTGAAAATATATATATTTTCATAATAGAATTAGGTCGTTTTCAAAAGTTAAATATTATCTGCAGTATGATATTAAATACTTTTTACATTTATTTTAATAAAATAAATATAAACGCAAAAACCTTAAAACGTATACTAAAAGTTTTAAGTCCACATTTAAACAATTTTAATAAAGGTAATACGACACATGTAGTTCATACAAGTTAACAGAACCAACAAAAAGTTCACAGTGACAAATAAAGCCAGTTACACACTACACGACAAACTGTTGCGACTGAGAAACGAAACAGTTTTTCAATTCCGCTACAAATGGTGTAACATTTACAAAGCTTTAAGCTTAGAGGGAGCACAAAATGGCCGGGCACAGGTGTTGGTTTATTGAAAAAAAGATACAAATTACCCCTTTCTGCGTGATTTGATGGAGGATTGATGCCGTTTACAAGGAGAAGTTGGGTAAACGTTACGCAGATTGTTTCTTGTTTTGTCTTTCTCGCGTTTTTCTGTTGACGCAGAAGGCTTTTGCATAATAAGAGGATTTTTTGTGAAAAAACTTTGCTAATGGCAACGAGATTTTATATCAGTTTGTTTGTAGATTTCTTTTTTGCATTTGTATTTCAGATTTTTCTTTCACAAAAATCTTTTACTAACTTTTTGGTTTAATTAGGACCTGTTACCTAGGCCCTCTTTTATTAGTTTGAATTTTTCGCTGGTGAAAATGACTAAATCATACAACCCCTTACGGAAAATATTTAACGACGTAAAGTCCACAACAATTTCAGCTTCGAAATTATTAATTGACTTAAATTATAACAGACTAGGTACTTAGAGCTAAGATAAATACACTTTTAATGCTCACCTAATTGAGGGCAGGTTGGCTTGATGTTATAACGATATTGAACTCGGGATCATGGGCTCCAAGCAAAAATAATAAATCCTGCAACAAGAGAAATAATATTTTTATTAAGACCATTCATTTACATCTGTAATACACTTAACTAACGAACTTTATTATCTTTCCGGATAACCGTTACATCATAAGGCATCGATAAAGAAGTATACCCCTCAGGGCCCTATAAAAACAGACCTTCATAAACAAGCAATATCTTTTATATATCTTCATAATTCGTTTTCACTCCCATTCTGTGAATGTGATGGAAAAGGTCAAATAATTTATACTGTAAAAACATTACTCACTATGACTTATCTTTTCTTAACGATATAAATTAGATTAGACACAAATCGACGTAAAAACATCACGAAAATAAGCTTACGTCGCGTCGTCTGAATTTCAAGAGGAAATCGCTGATAAAATAAAACGAAATACATCGCAGTGAAATTCGGTTTCTGTCGGGCAAAAGTCAAACGATGCCCGCATCGCCGGTCCTCAGCGATAAAACTTCGCCGGGGTAACGTTCAGAATTCCAAAACAAAGCGCACCGAAAAGTCGGCGCACAGATGGCGCAGGTGTCCTCGGCGACTCGCACGTCCTCTAATCAAGCGGAAATGTGTGCTTGGACGATCGTCCGCCGGGCGACCGGACCGGCCGGGCCGCCGCTTGACCGGTCTCGCCGGGCGCCGGCGTCGCCACGCTACATCTGAACACTACAATCCCGTGCCCCGGCGGAATTTGAATCGAGTTCACATTCGGTCAATTCTAACAGGAAATTTGGATTCCGTTCTGAGCTATCTTTCTGTTTATTCGCTTGAGGCGCTCCACAAAATTCCTTTACATCTTAGTTTTGTTGTAGCGATGAAGCCGCTGGACAGCGAGTAATAAAAAGGTTTTACGATAACACAGTGAGTACAATCAATTTAACAATTCCAAACGGGTTTATATCACAAGCTTAAATTAATGTGGTCAGACAAAGAGCGGAGTTGCCGCTTATCTGAGAGAAAGCCGGTTGTCGGTTATCGGTGCGTCCGACTGCATCATGCATCAATCTCTACGGATGTACTCACAGAGTATAAAGTTTCCAAGATGAAATAATTTATACTTCGCCGCTCGTAAAATCATGTTCATAAATACTTTAGTTTTTTTACAATATCACATTGCTTTTACCACAATAAAGTCGATTAAAAAGCCGCGAGTGATGATAATTACAGAATCGAATTTGAGTTGTTTCAGTTAACCACTCATATTTACCTACAGCGATTATTAAATACAATTTTACTGAATATGACTAAAGAGTTTATCTGTACATAACCCTTTATTTTATACTCACATTGAATTTTCTATAATATAAAAGTTTAATCTTAAAGGGCGAGTTCAAAGACTTCAGAAGAAAGTTTTAAAAACTTTTGAACCAAAAGTGAACGTTTCAATTTCGTCGCTCAAACACGTTCGGATACATTTCCCAGCAGACTTTGTTCCGCAACGCATTGTAATGCAGAACGTTCGAAACAAACTTCTACATGAATAAATTATTTTATTTCGTCGTTTATTATTACAAGTGTCAACTTAAATAGAGACATTTCAACTTGTTTATGGAGACAGTTGAATGGATTAATAATAAAGTAGTTTTTACTTAAAGGTTTTAGACTGAACAGAAAGGTCATATTTTTCCGAGACCACCCGTATTCACGCGATTAATAGAATCAGGGTAATATGTCCCGCCCGTTACAGCTGCTCCAATCGATAGTGAGATAAGCACACCTTGTTTGGGGGACCAACTACGAGCCTTTATGTCTTTATTGCCCAATAACAACGGTATAAATCGCACTGCGGGGTTACTTTGACTGATAGACGTGGGCTAAAATTGAAATATCACGCCCATAAATAAAATAATTTTTCTATTTAAATTTCAAACAAAACGTAGTTTATCAGCTGCTTATCTATTTAAGGTTGAATAACAAAAAGAAATATTCGTTCATGGACGGTCCGCTATCAAATATATCTACTTAAATTGTTACGATTTAAAATTCTAATCAGTAATTCCTATTCTGATAGATCTCTTGAGGAAAGTATACGCAAGGTGTTTCTATAATTCTTATAAGTTTTACTGAAGCTTTGAATAAACCCATCCAGAAATAGGAATAATAAAATTGCGGGTTATAAAAATACTGAAGAATGTTATTCACATTAATGAAGTTTGCTGAGAGCTAAACACGGCACCTGCCACAAAGAAGCTTCGAGCGAGAGCTAACAACTAACAATCTAGCTCATTAGCACAGAGAATATCCTTTTATAAAAAAATAACCATAGATTAATTTGAATGTAAGGTTTGTAATATTTCTGTTGCACCAGTTAACGAGGTAACTCACGCTTCACAGAGTTGATGCAATTCTGGCAGCATTTTCTATGTCTCTGTTGTCACAATCCTATCTAATTTTCTTTTGAAAATTACTTCTTAAGCTACTCGAAAAGCAGCGCGGTCTACGTTGACGGATCTGGGGTTTCCATGGATATTTGAGTTCGTCATTACAAGCACAGAATTAATTAGGAACCCGGTCTTTTCCAATTAGTCTTCCATTCTATTCTGATTATAATGTTTAAAGATATATTAAATAAGATTGGTAAGATATAAACTGTTGTTGACAAAACAAAACGTGTCTACTTAACCAAACCATTAGTTTTGGGAGTCGACATTCAAAATTACTTCATTTTGTTTTTGTAGGACTTTAATAAACACACAGTTACTAGTAAATTGTACATAAACAAACGCAAATTCAAATCCTAAAATATAACTATATGTATTTGTGATGCTATAAGTATATACTAAAACACCCTTACCTGAGCTTTTATTCCCTATTAGGTATGTTTGAAATACGTAATCTGATTACGGGACATAAACGATGGTAGAGAAAGTTTATCGAGTCCCTTCACATATTCTTACACGCAAATAATCTTTAAACATTAATATTACTAAACTTTATAGTCAGTTAACGCATTGTACACGATTGTAGGTAAACATTTTTACTACCTTGTATATTTTATAGATTGATCCCATCGCTGTATTAAGTGTTTTGTTGGCGTAGGAGGCTGTTAACTTCGTGTGGGCAGTTTATATTCACATGCATTGTGTAGTACCCTTTTGTAGTCTGTATAAATACTTTTCCATATACACAGAGCAGTTTTTCATTGATTGTATCGTGCAACAAGCAGTTTGTTCGAGAATTCCTATGATGCGGTGTAGTAAATATAAATATCTATCGCCTGTTCTGTGGTGTCGTTTCAATTGTAAACTGTGTCTTTATGTAGAGCATTCTGGTAGCGAGGATTATTAACTTCTTTAGTTATGGTATTATCTGTGTTGGGAACATATAAACTACTGCATTATTGCATAGTTTTCTTTCATTGTTATAGACAAAGAGGAATTTTTATTCGCTAGTACTTTTTATCGTTACTTCATTAAAATTTACGCGTGTGTCTTTATCGAACAACGAAATAAATAAGCACAACAAATAACTAAAGTCACTTAAAGTGACTTTAGTTACCTAAGTAGCTAAAGTCACTTTAAGTAAAGTGTAACGTTTACCGTTTGTATTGTGTGTTTAATGTTTGTAACTAAAGTCACTGAAAGTGACTGAAAATGACTTAAGTTATTTCTGAGGTATTTATTTGGATTCAAATTAAAAACGGTCTATAATATGTATAATATGTATCCGAACTCGCAAATAGACAAGCCTCGGCTTTGTAAGTACCTACTATTTACCGAAACATTTGTAAGTACTCACAATAATATGTAGGTACTTATCTCTTAAGGAGATACAGGCTGGAATTACAACCATTATACTTAACGAAATTGCCAGAACAAGAAACTACTAGTACCTACTTAGTAAAAAATAAACATAGAGATAATTATCGCTCCAAGAAAAACATTATGATTCACCAAGACTAACTGCAAGACTTAATGGCTCTTGAGAAAAAATGGCGACGACAGATTTCTTTCTGGGAAGACATAACATAAGACAAGTTGTAAGTATATTCTTATCTTATTAACACCACGGCTGCCACAATTATTCTACATGTATTCACTACCAATGTTAAGCAGGTATATTTAGAACCGGTGTCCACTATCACAGGTGTGCCGATACAGCAGACGCATTTTAAACAACCAATAAGATTGAGTCTGCACGATCATGCAATGTACACACGTGTCCTTTATGGTGACTGCAATTTGCTAGAGAATGTATTTTGACATTTATGTTAGCTTTTAGAAAAGGATTGCTGAAGAATACTTACGAGCAGCTCAAATTTTACATTGGTCTTGTCACTTTGAAGTGATGAGTATATATGTATTAAAGTTAAGTACCTATTATATATTTACGCATGTAGTATATTCACAGATCAGATTGAAGCCATTATTTTATTATTAATTTTTATTCGTCTTAGAAAATTACAGCAAAAGCGTCATAGAGATAAATTTACAAATTGCTGCACTTATTTTGAACTCTTATCAATTTCAATTTTTTTATTAGCAGATGACAGAGATCCATAGTGTTAGTAAAATAGTTTTAACTGACGTTAGTAAGTAATTCAGATAATATTAATTCATAAAAGAGACGTTAAAAAGAAAAGTTAAAACCTACTTTCCGCTACAATTTTTAGAATGCTGTCTCTTGTAAAAGTGAGTGACCTCACTTTTACAAGAGAATGAATCTTTACTTATTATCAACTAGCTGTCCCGCGCAACTTCGTATGCGTAAATTTTCCCAGTTTTTGCAACATTTCTCGTCGCTACTCCGCTCCTATTAGTCGTAGCGTGATGTTATATAGCCTATAGCCTTCCTCGATAAATGGGCTATCCAACAAAAAAGATTTTTTTTAATCGGACCAGTAGTTCCTGAGATTAGCGCGTTTAAACAAACAAACAAACAAACTCTTCCGCTTTATAATATTAGTATAGATATTTAACATTTCAAAAACAGAACTAAATTATATAATAATTTGCTGAAGGTTTTACATGAGAAATAGAATTTGTTTAATTCTTATTTGAAATGTTACTTTCGGTATTCGATTGAAGGAAAACTGCGTTCAATGGACTCTGCACATCTGTGCTCTAGTGGACACCGGGCTTTAAAACCAGTACCAATCTAACTATCTAATATATGTAAGTCAGGCAGGTGAGATACAGATGCAGTTATGATTAGCCGAGTCTAATAAAAACTTTCAACTATTGGACAGGTGGAGACGTTAGTTTTTATTTGAATAGTTATAGTGACGTTCTTGTTTAATTAAGTACATCACGTAGGTAATAATGAACTATTTTTTATGTAGCCAATGTAGTAACAGCAGGTAGAGTAATCTGAGACTTTAACGCTGTCAGATCTATATATGAAATTGAATGTCAATATT
This sequence comes from Herminia tarsipennalis, assembly GCA_945859575.2. Taxonomy (NCBI): domain Eukaryota; kingdom Metazoa; phylum Arthropoda; class Insecta; order Lepidoptera; family Erebidae; genus Herminia; species Herminia tarsipennalis. The sequence continues at coordinate 20,438,861 of OX243836.2, forward strand.
TTGTAATCATTAGTGTTAAGTTATGGCGCAGTAATCGAAATTGGATATGAAAATATTACTGTACCGACGGACTTTAAAAAAAAAATCAAATTGCATATTACCTACAAAAGAAATTAGGTAGCTACATTAAAAAAAAATAAGTAAATACATAGAGACTAAAGCGTTTTGATTTTATATTATAAATAAAATTTTTGAGTATAATGATCATGTTCGAAAAATTAGCGAATTAATTTTCAAATTCAAAACAGTAACATAAAGTATAATAATTATTTCTAATTAGTAAATTATTGTCTTACAAAGTTTTAAGTAAGTAGGTACAATTATTTCGGGCGTTGAACTTTTAGGTACCTACAGACAGTTTGCTAACCACAATAATAATGATATTGTTATATGATAATCATTGCAATCTGAAACATAAAGTATCTACCTCTACAGATTATAATGTATAGATAAGAAATATCCACAAAATTTCGAACCATTTGCGAGAACTTTCAAGCTCAAATTTGCTGCAAATTATGATCTATTAGTTATATACCAAGACTATTTATAACACAAAAACGATCCTATAACTTACACTTTAATTGACAGCAAGTTCAGTTTGATTCTACAAATTGAACCAAAATCAACTGTTAAAACGTTCGTAGGTTTGCTTGATCGCGAGTCATGACAACTACATTTGTCGTATTTAATATTGATATTCCACAAAACGACTACAAGTAAAACCAATTTATAATGTTATATGTACTTACTACATTTCATATAAGTCACTTTATTAATGAACTTTTGTAAATAAACGCTAAGCGAATCCAAGATTTACGTTGGCTTGACTACGCTTATGTTAGTTCTACCAAGGTAAACACTAACCTTCTACTAACTATTACTTATGTAGCGATTGTTTTGTCTTTTTCTTATCAATTTTGAAAATAGAATAATCTATAAAGCCGAAGAGTTTCTTTGTTTGTTTGAACGCGACAATCTCAGGAACCACGGGTCCGATTTGAAAAAAATACTGTTAGATAGCCCATCTATCGAGGAAAGCTATAGGCTATATAACATCACGCTACGGCCAATGAGAGCGGAGCAGTAATGAAAAAGGTTGCAAAAACGGGGAAAATTAACGCATACGAAGTTGCGTGGGACAGCTAGTAAAAAATAAATCCGAAACATTGGCGACAAAATACTGTTAATAAAGAATACCTTACTAACAGTATTTTGTAGTCAATGTTTTGGCTTTGTTTAATAATGATCAGAAATTATATATACTACGGGTCTTAATCGCTTAAGATACACGCGATTAAGACCCGTAGTATCTATAATTTTATAATGTGTACATATCGCGAAAGCTTATCAACATTTCATGAACAGAAAAGCACACTCGAAAGAAAAATATAATATTTTGAACCCCTATTGTCCTTACACTGGATCCACTATGTCTACTAGTTATATCCATTTCCAATGTAAATTTATAAATTGTAATGCAATACAATTTATAAACATAATTTTACTTTTGACCTAACAACCAAGAACCATTGCCATTCAATTCTTCTTGGTTATTAGGTCAAAAGTATAATGGGGATATTTCGGACAATATTGAATTGTAGAGACCAACTGGACTTGTGCCAGACAAAATAGCGTTAGAACGGCCAACTGTCATATAGGTACTGGCTGTTGCAATTGGCGCGGGAATATAATAAAATCCCTTTGAATCCAGATACTCAATTTTTTGAGGATATAACTGCTTGACTGACATCTCCCGCTAGCAAAGCATTATAATATTACTTACATATAAAAAATATTCAAAAAAAAAAACATACAAAAGCCCACGACATTATCTTCAAAATCACTGGACGGACTTTCATCAAACAAATAGCGGTTACCCATTAAACTACCTTCGTAAACCCACTCCTAACACAAGCGATTGAGCTTAGCTGGATGGGTTAACAGGATTGCTAGTAATGTGGGACGCAATCCCACATAGTTAGTTATCTTTTCAAATAAAATAATAAAAACAAAACGCTCTCGATTAAAGCAACTATCTAGCACAAAAATCTTATTATAATCCATCCATTTGTTTTGGTGCTACGATGCCGCAGAATAATGATAATAAACTTATAACACTACCACTCCGTTAGCGTCGAAAAGAGGAGGGAGGGGTTAAAAATATGGAGGTAAACTTATCAGCAGTTAGTCACTATAAAGAGGTGAGGTGATATACAACCGCCATGAGTTGTAATAACGCAGTAATATTGTGTAGACAAGCGTTACACCGATCCCCTACAACCACACACGCGAGGCGACAGAGTACTGGCGACTGCACAAGCTATTTTTATACCTCCCATTGATATATTCCACGGCTGGATACAATTTATATTATGGAAATGTTCAAAGAAAGGGATGCTTTAATATCCACATAGACAAGCATCGAATATGAAGTTACTCGTAAAATATTGACTCATAGGGACTACTGAGTCAACTTTGTGTAACACAGACGTATACTACTGCTACTAATTCCTATGATTTATATTGTCTCGAACACGTGTGGAACATGCTTGTAATTTATGTTACAAAGCCAAAACCGTCACTTAAAAACTCCCAGAAAAAAATAAAACATGTTCTTCTAAAAAATAAAAACACTTTAACAATAAGTAATTTCACCCGACCCCTGTTTTGCATGAAAAAATATTAAAATGGTGCACAAGTAACTATGTGTTGTCCACCATTACTTAAAAAAATATTATTAATTACAGTCACTGACGGCATGCGGTGTTCATGGATGGTGAAAAAATGCAAAATATACATTTAATTTCGACCCTCGTGGGGAAGGCACCCCCTACTAATTGCCCACCTGCTGTACAACACCCTGTATTTGTGGTTGGTGGTTACATAAAAATCTATTTGTCGGCCGTTATTGGATTATTAGTTGTTTATTTAGAATTATCAGGTAAACCTTTATTTAAATTTTGAGTTACGGGTGCATTTTTACCTCAAAAATTTATTTTAAGCTATCATTGTCAAACATAAACGGTGAGTTAATCTTTTAAGTACAAAACAGACAGTTTTGTGCTGATTTTCGATAAGGAATTAACATTGTTGTGTTCTAAAATACTAGTAGGTACTTATTGCGTATATACTTATAGGCTAAGAACAAATACAGAGAAGTATTGCGTTTCAATTCACTGAAGTAGCAGCCCTGGGACACAAATAAAACAATGCATCATTGCATGTTGTCGCCTATTCCCAGAGGTTGTCGGGTCTCAAGCGATATTTCCTTGAAAAATTGCCGCCGGCGTAGCTCGTTGCCGGTGGATGGGCGAATTTGTAAGTAATATTTATGAGGGCACAAGGCGAAATAATGATATGTATATTATTTGGGCCTCAGTTCGGGCGCCGAGGGAGCGCGAGGTAACAGCAGCATTTGTCAATGCCCGCCCAGGTGGGCTGCCCGTGATCCTGTTATTACTTTATTTTTTGGTCCATTTCAATAACCTACCCAGCTACTTATGGCATACGAATGCCCACGATCGTGAAGGCATTCGATGCTGCAGACTCGTGTGTGTGGTCTCAATTTATAGTTCTTCCTTTATTTTTGTTCAAACATCAGTATAAATCAAGTTCTAAATAATATTGTCAGACAAATTTTGAGTTAATTAAAAAATCCCTAAGGGTTTCGACAAGTGGACACGTCAATTAACAAAGTTGATATTTTCATCCACTTGGGCATGCTCCCTTATGCCGACGATTTAATAAATGTCGGATAAGTGAGCATTAATACTCGACAGTCAATGACCGGATCATAACCGAAAATCTTCAGTAAGTCAGTTAGAGGGCTCACGGTGCGCGACGGACGTGAAAAACGACGTCCATTAAGGAAGTGAATACATTTAAAATAATCGGCTTAGCCGTCCGACGTTGACGTATATTCGTACTTATCTCACGGAGATACCGGCACAGATATTCCAACTAATCCCTAACACAAACATCTGAAAAAGACTCGGCACTCCTTGTAAGGCTGATCCGTAATTGAATGGGCCGCGAGTAGCTCTTTGACTGAACAAAAGTGCCCAATAATTTATGCGTATAATCTGACGCGCGCTGCACTCTGTTCAACTTTTATTCGTGTTTGGTATCGGGACTTTATTTCCTTTGTGGTATTCAGATATTAACTACTCCATGCCGGCGACAGTCACAATATTACCCGCATGCACGTTCCTTATCCGATTCTTTAGTGACTGTCACGCCTCGGTGCAGATATTTATGTTCTCTTGGATTAAGAAAATATAAACAAGAATTCTACTTCACCATTGAAAGGAAATGCAAAGTTATAAGGAAGATTAAATTGTAAAGGCGTTCGTGTCAACAAAAATAGAGTCAGCAGTCTAAATACAACTCATACCTCGGATCTTTAGAGTAATCAGGATGTCTCCATTAATTTTTAAGGACTTCCTTTGAGTGGCGCCGTGTTTACTTCGAAAACAAGGAAACTTTTAATGGAGTTACAATTCGTTGACCCTCAAACACGATTCTGGAAGTAAGTTCCGACTTTTGACACCGCTTTGATGAGTTGAGTGTAAACTACCATCGCCTTTTATTTATATTCATTAGTTGGATAAACTTGAAGGACGCCATTACAGTTCTACTCTTCAAACTTCGAAGGTTCCCATTCAAAATTTTAATGATCTAAATTCATAAACAGTTTTTGTAGTTCATGTACACAAACTTAACTAATTAAAGTTCCAGGGGGCCTAGACAAATTCACATTCGTATAGCAATGTCGTTAATGGAAAAGTAGGTACAAAATGTATGGAATTGTAATACCTATGTGACGTGGTCAATAGAAGTCGATGCGTAGATAAGCTTTTTTCCACCGTTTCCATCTAGCAAACGGTGCGACTATGTAGAAAACGAAATTAAATGCCGGACTTTCTTTTTTAAGAATTTTATGTTTGCTATGGAGACCACAGACACTTTTATTTTTTTTGCAAACGATCGTTTGGAATCGACCTCTTGTAGGCTTTTGCGAATTCGCCACAGAACGTATGCATAGTGGCTCGCATTCGTCTAAAGTCCATTTAAAAAATAATTTCCTAATCGTACACCTATCATGATATGAGTAAAGTAGCTTATCAAGCATACATACATCTAATTAGTACGAGCAGGCAGTTAGTACACCTATCAGAACATAATTATCATCCCCCACATACCTGTGAGCGACGTCCAAACTACATGGGATTATACACAACGCAAATTCCATTAATTAAGGGAACGTACGAGTATACTAAACTATACGTGGAACAGAATCGCGGCACAAAATAGCAAAACTAGTTGGTATTCCTCCGTCGTATCTTATACATGACTTATCGATTTCTGTGCTAAAACTGTAACCGTGTCTTCAACTAAAGACAAGCGACAAAGAAACATTTCTAATAATACGCAATCGTTAGGTAGGTATAGGTAACTTTAGTTATAAAAGCTACAACGTTTGTTGCAAAAAAAGTATTTTTGATCAGATGAAGTATCTAGTAGTAGTAGTAGTAGATACGATATGCGATCTGCCAAAGTACCAATGCATTAGCACGTAGGTAATGTAAGAAGATATTGTAGAATTTCTACACTTGTGAATTATTCACAGTCCCAAACAAAGAAACTCTGATAGATAATAAATTATGTATCACCACGGTGCGGTAGCCCAATTTCGCACAAAAAAAATTAACAGATAACTTTGTGGAAACTGTCTAACCGTTGGGAGACTTATAAAAATAACGCAGAGGTGAGCCCTAGTGACACTTAACAAGCAGTGAAGTGACTTCCATCGAAGCAACACGACGGGATATGAATTATTATGAGGAGGCGACTATCTAAACTTGAAGTAGTGTTTCGAAGTACATCTCGACATCTCGTCGCCCCACAACAAGTGTGTACAAATAATTATGACAGTTCTCATAGGAATGGCGCTTGAAGCACCTGTCGAGGGCCTTAGGAATTTATAGTCTCTATAATGAGATGCGTTACACCGGAATTTATATAAGTTATTAATGTATTCTTGATGACTGCGGCTCATCAACTAAAGAGCGAAATTTTATTTATAGTAATTGTTATGGTGTGAATTGCTTTCGTATTTTCTCTTAATTTTATTACTATCTATGAGTTCTTTGGGTTATTATGTACCTACAATAGAATAAGGTACCTACTAGACATGCTATCATACTAAAAATAAACGCACGTAATGAAGTTGGCATGCAAGTTTATGTTTTCTTTTCGAAGTTGACGATCGCCTCGATGATAATTTCGACGGCTTGATTAATGTTTATCGCGGTTAGCAGTCAATTAGCCGTGGGCTCTCAAGCCAAGTAGTTGCCGACGAACACAAATCGTTCAACAGGCGCACTTTGAAAGCGGCGAGGAGCTGTCACAACTTCATCCTTGCTTCGCGCATTAACAGCACGTTTCCTCGGCGCCTGCACATGTAGCGATCTTTTAAAACCCTCTTTCCGTCTTGTGGACTCTGACGAATTAAGTTATTAACGCTCTCCCGGCCAGCTGCTCCACACAAATCAAAGTGCTTACACCCGAACACTCAAAAAGCACGACCGTCACTCCTCATAGAGTTTACGATCGTTTTATGAGCCCTTTCATATTCAACTTTCAGTCGCAACGTTCTTAAGTGAGGGCGGAGTGCGATTGTTTCTACGACAAAATAAATTAATGCGGGCCACTCGTAAACGTGTTTATTTTATGCCCTGTCTTGATATCCTTGGTTATTGTTCTTTGAAGTCGGCAGCGAAGCTTCGCCGTTCGACAGCTTTGATGTCCTCCATAGTGCCAACTATCTAATAAAGGTTCTAGTCAGATATTCATAAATCATACTCACATTTGTCATCTCATGCGTAAGTTTGTTTAGGCGGCATTATTACTTCCCTAATGCGAAAATATCTTTGATGTGCTCCCGTGGCAACGATAGCGAAATTGCCGAGCTCGGGAATCGAGAAGGTTTCAGTACACCGTCAGCAATAATACCACTTAGCGGTGTATTTGGAGCAATATCGCCGCTATGGCCTCCGTCTTGTCATCGCACCGCTAGAAGCATCGTAAAACGGGACGGTTATAAATTATTTACAGTTTCCACGCGAACGCCGTGTATTTGTCACCCCGGGCCAAGGTGGGTATTAAGATATTGCTTGGTATTCCTGCGGGTCTCATTACAGGCCGGGCGGGGCCCGACACCTCTAATATTTCATCCTTAGCAAGGCCCGTGACGACGCTACTTGGCAAAACAGCTTTTTCTAAAACGTTACACGAATATCACCTACCTAACCTGAGTTTTTCATTTTCGTAAAACGCTTGTAGTGATGTTGTTAAATGTATAATACTTGGGTATGCATTTACTCTTAATTTCATTAGGCGTAAATGTTCCGTGGGAAAAAAGCGAAATACGATTCGCTAAAAAGGTTGTTTTGATGGTAGTTACATTAAGGTAATTGGTGTACGGCTGCGAAACATTTTTATAGCCCATCGCCCATCGTTCGGGGGCTGAGCTAGCCCAATCATTGTCAATCTTAGCCGCCGGCAATATATACGGGATACGATGCTAATGGAACGAATTTAAGTATCAAGCAGATAAATTGCTTTTCAAGATTTATAGAACAACAAACATAAATACTGGCACGTTTGAATTAAAAGCAATTTACAACCTATTGTCACGTATCCGTTATGGTGTTTGTATACTTAATTTAAATTGAGCATGACTTTAAACTAATATTTAAAACTATTAATCATTGAGTTGAACTATTAGACTATCGTACCGGCAGAAAAACGCCATCGTTCCATTAAATTTGTATAATTGCGACCACGTTCGCGCCCGGCGCAGAGGCGCTCAGATCAATTTACTCTCACAATGACCTTAATATAAAGTCATCTCGGTGCAATGAATGGGGAGTAATAATTTTCATGTGAGTATTAAAGAAATTCTATGTCGATGTTATCTCATGCGTGAGTCGCGTGTGCGAGAGGAAACTGAGAGGCGACGTTATTAAAAAAGCACATGTGGCTCTAGATGTGTATCGCAGCGGCTGTTAATTACTTTTGACACGCAGCATATGATTCAATTATCATATGATTTATTCGGAACGAAGGGTCGCGACTCGTTGTCGCGACGACGCTGGTTCTGATGATTATTTAAGCGTTAACTATCGCATTAATTTCAGCCAAGGATCGCATTCCCGGAACAGATGGTAAGCAAAATCAAGACGGTAGCTGTTTTTTGCTTACAAATTGTTGACACGCCATCTATTTGTGTGGGCCAACGCGGAGGTATTCAAGAGACGCGAATATTTAGGCTAATAACCTTCTCGTCTTGACAGAGAACTATGTTGTTGTAAGTACGAAGCAATGTAAACATTTTGATACCAATCTTCAACACCTATAACGCCATAAATCTAATGATTATCAAATGCCACATCTAGTAGTCAACGTTGTTCACATAAAAAGAGCTTTAATTGCTTAACTCACCCGTCCCGTAACCACATAATTCACGTTAAACCGCTTTCACACCAAAAGATCGCTCCGACGCGAGACGCTCGAGAACCGCTCGGTAATAAATACTAATTACTAGTAAAATAACAAACGATAACATCGCGACCGAATTTTCAACGTTATATTGCGGCACCGGTACAAAAAACGCAGTCGTTACCATACATAGTAAATCTTGCGTGACGCGTAATGGTCTTAAGGAGTTTATTTATCGTCGTCAGTCGTTTCGAGTGAACCGTTTAATAAATATTATCACACTTTAAGTCATCAACAAACGTGAGAAGATAGCCGTTGACCCGGTTCGTGATATTTGTCTCATTTCGGGGATTAAAAGTGATCGGTGACGAACAACGCCTACTGTTTGTTTAATCTGTCTTTACAATAAACATCGCGGGTTGGTTTACGCGCCCTTCGTACGAACATCTTGTATAATTAGAGCCAGTTCAAAATGGCTCTGCTATTCGAGTGTTCTCGAATGACAAAAGAGGACTTATAACAGCCTGTAAAGAAGGGATCTTTACTTAATTCTAAAGATGGTTCAATGACATCTCAAACGTTACTGCTTCTGTGAAAGGTAATGTTTTTTAAATGCGTATCCGGTTCTACTTGAGAGCTTTTTAAAGGATATAACGGCAAAAAATGGAACTGCACGTGAAATTTTAAAAGGGAACAAATAAGTGCACTTGACAGAATATATCCATTGGAATTAAATATCTCGCAGGAAACACGTGTCAAGCTTAAGTAGAAAATGTTTTAAATTTTTATGTTCGTTGAAGTCTAATGCAAACAAAATCTAACTAAGCTAATATAAGTCTATTTCTAAAACAAACTCATTTATACCAACACAACAATGAAGTAACAAAATCGTTAGTAGGACAACATCTTGGCGGGGTTCCCACATTTGCCACCACATGGCTCGCAATGAAACATATCTCCTATACTGCAGCCTACTTTCAATAAATCCGGATTATCATTTATTTAAGCATACCCAAGCACGAACAGTGGCTAATGGCTATTTAAAAATGTTTTATACTACTATGTGACAAGGTTTATAATACAATAAAAGTGGTAACAAATGTGCAACCGCGCTCCGGTACCGTGCTTCCAGACCGTAGGAAGTGCGTGTTATTGCAGCTTATGTTTCGTAGTCGCCCGCTGAGATATTCGAAGCACCCGTCCGTTTTTTGTGACAGACCAACCGAGTGCCATAAATAATAGGTAGGGGTTCCCGAACCAAAGAGCTTTGTAATAAATTCGATGCTCTTTTTGGTAGCAAAGGAACGGGCCACGATTGAATTATGGTGATGCGTTAAGCCAGCAAACTCGGCTGGAATTCTTCGTTTTTATTTTCTTTACATTTCGCGCTAAGCCGTGTTCGCTGCATTTGTGTCATTACATTCATATTCTTCGAAGTCTCTCTTTGTTCAGTCAATACAAAAAGTTTATTTTACTACTCACTCATCCTGTGTAGTCTCGTATCGAGTTACTACTCCCGCTAGTCTTGGCCATTTGAAAAAGACAACACACAGATGGTACCTACATCCGTATTAGCTTTCTCTTAAAACAGAAGACATTTAAATCACATGGGACCGTCGATATTTCCTTCCCTTAGTAAAACAAAGGCATTTGTCTGAGGCGGTCCTCTCTAAACTAAGATAGATTAGTGTTTGTTGCTGTGGACGACGCGACACTACACAACCACAATGCCGGAGATTTATTCTATTTACTTGCTTTTACCTATTAAACCTACCCCGTATTTGTATCTCAAATAGAATCATGGTCAAATAAGATAAATGCTTGTTAGATACGGCTGGAATGTTTGTACCTTGTTATATTTTCAAATGAAATGTATCTACTTATACTTATAAATTTTGTGAACCATATAAGATCTCAAAGATATTGCCATTGAAATGCGCTTTGGGAATCATATCTCATTACACAATTTTACGCCCGCTACACAAATTCAAGTGAATTATGAATTCTGTGATATATGTATCATAGATATTTAAACGACCTTTCTCCCTAAGATACCTGTCAGTGTTTGAGTTGTGTTTGTCGTCGTAGAGACAGTATAAGGTTACCGCACTTACTGCTATACGGAGACTGACGTGGCGGTTCAGGCGGTACGCCGCAGTCGACCGGCGAGCGCATCGCGAGAGCCTCTCAAGTTACCCCCGGATAAGTCAATCATTGGAACGTCCACATTTGCCCAAAATAAAACATCGTCGAATGTTACGTGTGGCGTTCCGACATAATGCAAAGCGACAGCCGACGTGTTTTGTGCGAGAAAATAAAAATGATGGCGCACGGCTGCCACAAATAGATCACTATTCGTGCTTTAGCTAAACTCCTTTGTCTATTTTATAACTGGTGTCGCATCACTCACTTGTTTTTCTTTTAGTCTAGTATATCGTATTAGTTTTCCCGGCAACTATTCGTGTCGCACGGAAATTGCTCTGTCACACATGTTTACGATCAAACGAGCGCCGCTCTTTATTAAAACGAGTGCTCGTATTTAACAGTTAAACTGTTGAAGGGAAGTAATTGGACAAGTGTTAGCGTAGTCGAAGCCGGGCGGCGAGGCCCAATTTCCTGCTCCAGCCGCAGTCTTCAGCAAGCAAATAGCTCTTTGCAAATCAAACAAGGGACCGTCTGGCGAATCCACATATCAACTTCGCATTGTTTCTCTCCCATCATTCGGGGCTAACCAGCGGCGTTTTCGATTATCCGCCCTACGGAGAACAAAGCCTGCGACCGCAGAGCCAAGTCAATTACATAGTTCAACAACTCAGCCCTTATAACTTTCATGGGCTACCACCGGAATACAGAAAAGGGTATCTGTTTTCAATACACTGGGCGAGCGATGCGATTGACCCTTTCGAGTGTCCGCATTGACTTTTAAATTACTAATCCCGTGGGGGCAAACAGAAAAAAGCGCCTCTGGGTTCGCTTGTTTACACGGTCGAGTGTACTTGCATATCTTCATTAGCTGATGTAACTCCAGCCCGTGCTTGCTCAACACTCTGCCGCGGCCGCCCGACCAGTCACTACCTGAGAGTTCTCATTATGATTCTTTCGTTTCTAAACGCCACTCGAATTTTGATGACACAGTTGAATTGATGGCTCCCTAAGTGTATAAATTACCTTATCACCATTAAATTACATAAACAGCGCATTATGCATACATATGCGCACTAATTTGATGTGTATCTTAACAAAACATACGCATAATGAATCTAACATTCTTTCACATGGTTCGACGGGAGCGCACGGCGCATAACTCGTTTTCCGGAAATAATTCAACTTGCCAACCGCCATTTGAAATACATATAGAATAGAGAACACTTTAGGGACTTATTAATGTTTTATCTAAACATCAGAATGCTTTGGACGGGCGAGTGAACGATGCCCGCCTGTGGGGAAGCAGCCAAGCGCACCCATACCGGCTGATGCTTGTATACCGAGCTTTTTCAATGTCAGATACAAACATACCCTTTCAACCCGAATGAATTACTTAATTTTTCTATATTGGGTCTGTACCCTGCGATACTCGATGTCGAAATAAATTAGCGTTATCCATTGTTATACGTTATAAAGGAAGCGAATGTTGTGAATTGGATTTGAGTGGTTTTGTGGTTAGTGAACACAGGGTGCTATTATTATACCAGCAAATATTTGCCGACCAATGATTGCTTTAAACATTTATCTACCAAACATATTAAGCTTTCTAGCGTGAAAATGATTATTCTTTTTGATGATGCCAGTAAGAGTAATCATGCGAGGAACATTAGACAAAGCCGTGAGGTTAATCACTGCAGTAATGAAGAACATCATATCAATTAGAAGTTTTATATCATTGGTTGATGCAACAGCGGCATATGATCTGAATAAAACATTAAACATTATTAATGTGGACGTTACCATCGGCTGTAATACGAGTGCGCCGCTTTCAAATGTATTCTCTTTCGCTCCAGTGCTTATTAATGAGATGAAATTGTTAATAACGAGTACGGACATAAAGTAAAAAGTAACGATTAACTGTGTTAAACTAGCGTAACTGATCGGAATTCGGTGCGGTTCTACTCGCCACCATTGTGTTCGAAGCCTGGAATAATATAACTGTTTATGTTTGGGTATATTTTTTCAATAAGGAAAAAAGTTTAATAATAATCATCACGTCTACCTGGCCCGGTGAACCATCCATCACTCGATAATAACGAGAAATTATTGTCCGTTTTATTATCCTTCTAGGAACGAACGTTTCCCAACGAAATGGAGGCTGGAAGTCTTTATTTGCAAACATTGTAAGTAAAAATTAATGGAATTAACTTGTCAGTTTTTTCTATTTGGCCATAAAGTAGAAACGCTGTCATGATGTTTGATTTTTTTACCAGAATAAAATATGACTGCCTTTTCATGTTCATGTTACCGTGAGTATAATGCGTTTTTTATATACCTACCTATAAAATATATTAACTCATCACTGGTTCGAAATCGGGAACAAAGCACGCGACATCGAAATTTTCACTACGATTTTTTTCATGAAATAAAATGGATCAGACTTTATTTTGACGAAGATAAAGTTTAAAATGACATGACAAATTTTGTCGTGTTGATATACCTAATGTTTGTTGGTCCAATATGCAGATTAGTGGACGCATAGTTGTACGCGCCGCCCAACGTTTCGATTCAAAGAACATACGTGGGCCTTGTTGAAATTATCATTGTTTAGCTTGTACATTACTCGCGCGAGATCATTGTACAAGGGATAAACCGAAGCAAACATTTACTTTATTAACATAAAGATTTACATCGCATAAATTTAAAAGAGTACGCAATAAATTCCCTTGTTGCCCGTGGTCCTACTGCGTAGTTCTACTGGTCGAACCATGGGCAATTTTTTTTACCCGTGGTTCTATCAATCGAACCAAAGGTAAATCAAATTACCTGTAGTCCTATCGATAGGACTATGGGCAACTTTTTTTGCCCGTGGTTCTACTAACTAAAAGGAGTATTGATTCTCTTTATTTTTATATCTATTTAAATGCTGGTTGAACATTGGAAATAATGTAGGAATTGATTTGATACGTTATATATAGTAACACGGTGCTATAAAACAAATATAAAAAGTCCGGCTTTTTTGTTACAAAACTTGTATAATAACAATAACATAACATTGAGCTTTGAATTTGTTTTCATTGCCTGTATCTTGTCTACTAAGCTCAAACTATATAGCTAATAAGATGCCGTCTTCCGATTGGAGAATCCGATTAGATAAAAGCCAGAAACGATTCTCTTTTAAACATCTTTTTCAAAAGTCTTCAACTCGTACACAAAGACCAAATAAATAAAGAGTATTCAAATAAGCTACATTAACACAACCAGAACAAGAGAACATAAAGCAAAAAAACTTCCGCATAATCTTAACACAATCACATATTTGCACCACCAAAGAAGCCAACCCATAAGTTGACAAAAGTAAACATAATAACACTGAACAAGTACGCTTATGCTAAGTAGGCATAATAAACTCAACAGTATAAACAAGTTGAACAAGATTCTTATCGCTGGCACCACGCCAGATTCAAATGAAATTTTTACTCTAAAACTGTACATAAGCGCCAAATAAAATGTACTTATACACAAGCGGTTCCAATACAGCCTCTAATAAATTGTAAAACATGTACTATATAAGTGGCTATTGTTGAGTCTGTCTGTCTCCAGGTAAGCTCAGAGACCCTTAGACTACCAGAAAGTACCAGATGAAGGACTATTCAAATCTTGTAATGAAACTAAATGTTGGTCATCTGTAAAACGATTCTCAAGAAAATACTTAGGTAATACTGTGAGGTATAAAATTATTAGATAATTGGCGTAGAAGTGAAAATATATTTAGACATCAAAATGAATAATAATTCCAAGATACTAACTCAAGGGGATACGTAAAACAGGCTAAATTTGGAAAACAGGCCTTAGTTGCATAAGAAGAAGAAGCGAACAAAAGTACTGTTTTCAACTTTGACTTTTCGTATAATTTGATAATTTTAAACAAATTTTTGTTACTTGTAAAGCAATAAAATGAAAAAGCTGTTAATATTAACGAGGCTTTCGTTACTATCTATTAAATCAACAAGCTGTACAGTATCAACACCTATGTATAAAATGTCTTATATTAACTTTTAAATAAATGTACATATCATTAGGCAACAAGAGATACGAGCGAGTGTGTGGTCCCGCTAACATATTCCACGTAGACTCCTTCTTTTTTCATTCTAAAACATTTAACTTATTCGTATTAAATCAATGGACTACACCTCGACGCGTGTGGAGCATTTAAGTCATTAGAGTCGTTAGAGGAAGGCTCCAAATTCGGTATGGTTCCTTTAATTAATTAACGGCTATCAACCAAATTATAGTTATTATTCAGATTGCTAAAGGACAGCCGACTTTAATCTAAACAGTGTTATAATATGACTATTTCATTTAAACGTTATTAGCTTTGAGTTTTGCCATTCCTTTTAGTTTATTAAGTACCTAATATCATTTTTTTAAGACTACATTTTAAAATCAGACCATTAAATTACTTTAAATGAAATTTACATTTTCGCAGGACTGCACTTCTTGCTTCAAGTTTATAATATCAATAACAGTAAGTTTGAAATTAGGTCTTAAATACGTATTACATACGTATTTAGAATATAAAGCAAGCAACGAAAATTAAAACAAAGACCATGCATATTGTAACAATATTCAAGACAGAGAAATTAGCAAAAATTACTAGCTACTTCAAACATTCATGAATTTTCTTGTTCTCTGTATTGTTTCTCTTTTCTTTATTTCTAAACTTAAGTGTGTAAAAGAGATAGCGCTACAAAATACGCTGGAAGTTTTGTCCCTGACAACGCCTCCGCATTTCCTTCATTCAATGTTGCATAGTGATTTAAATTCATTTGTTTTTCTTTGAAACATGTGAACAATAAAGCTTTGAACATCGTAATGTAATGACTTGGCAGAATCAAATATATCTTTAACTCGATTAGAATAACTATTGTTTATTTTGTAGTTTTGAACACCTGGTCCAACGGAATTTGTTGCTCAACTTTCATATTCAAACGACTTTACTAGTCTGGCTTTATTTTTGTTTTGTAAAAAAATACGAGTACTTCTATCAAATATAAATTTTAGTATTCAAATACGGAAATTTATTCCAACGAAACTGGTCTTCAAAATTCAATCTGGCCAACAATACATTAAACTTACGACAAAGTCTATAATCATTGCCTGAAACCATTGTTCCCCAACAATCTCTGATTGAAAATTAATTAGAATACATTACATACGAGGCTTAGCAATCTCAAACTAAGTTCTATAGATAAGTTCACGTTACAAGCAACAAACTATGCTAATGCGACTATAATGGGTTGGAAAACAATATGTACTCGAGTATGCACTTAATAGAATTCCTAAGTAATATCAAGCGGCTCTCCATCAATCATCTGAGATATCCGATATGATCTTATCTGAAATGAAACTCATCATTTATAGATCTGTCCGTCGGCACTGGCCGAATGTTATTAATAGATTTCTATCTGGTCATCAACTGAATCTGGTAACGGTAATAATAATCCCGGTCATTTTGTCGGTTGCGTACTATCGGTAACAAATTATTACTGTTCGTCATTGCTACGAAGCATAATGATATGTGGAGCGGCCATGTTGTCGACAAATAACAAATGTTGACTTTTCGGCAACAGTCTAATACATAACAAGTTAATTGAAAAGAATATAAATAAGCTTTTGATAATTTATAGAGTCTAATTTATTTATTTAAATTGGTGTTTACTATAACTTTATTACAGTTTAGTCAATTTACTTTAATAAGCTTATTCAAGATTATCTAACATAAGCGTTAAAGCCCTCATACTTGGAAATCTAACTATAAATAAAATTATCATTTTTTATTTTAATATGCTTACATGGAGTCACGAACTTGCGGCGTTAGATATCAACTATTAATAACGTTTCAATAAAATAGCTATAAAACATTTTAAGCGTAAAATTTTATCTGGATAAGAGAATAAAGAAATAGGTAGCAACGTAGTTTCGTATTCTTATAGATAACAAAATACCGGTATAATAGGTTAAGGCTAAAGTAATTTGAGCTTTGGTCCTAAGTGGTTCGGTTGTAAACCAGTAAAACGTTACGACGGTGCATTAACGGCTAATAATTCGTCTAGTGACGATTTCGAAACATCACTGTGGACATTCCGTGAGATGTAAGATTAGTATTTCTGACAGTGACGATAACTTTAAAAACTTTTTTCTTGTATTACGATAATCGCATCGGTGAGTGGTACAGCGTTGATGGGAGCGAAAGATAAAAAAATCTTGTCAATATACTTGTACCAACATGGATTTACTTAACAAGATTGTAGGTTCGTGTATGATAATGGTTTTGTTTTATTAGCTCTATATGTCTTACATGAATATAGCTTGTATCTTATTGATTATATGAATAGATGTCTGTTCGGCTTAATGGCGTCATCAGAGTGTATTGAATTTATTTTTGGAAACATAACCGTCAGTTGTTTTATTTAAATTATTCTGATGATCATTTACATTATCTTAATTTATTTTTTTATGGCTGTGATATAAATCATCTATTGATATGTTTGCATTCATGTTTTTATTCGAGTCATTTACCCTATTTAGGGACAATTGAATGCTACCTAACTGCAGAACGTCATCCCCTACCCAGAAATAAATCACAATAACAAAACTTTCAGGTCGATCTCATTTTAATGGTTCGCAAAAAAGTTCTTTTGTGTTTTAATATGTCGAGTCATTACTCCATTGTAAACTAAACTTTAGGGTTTTCTAATAAAATAAACGCCCAGCTTTAAAATTTTAATTCAAAAATCAGTTTTATATCAAAACTTTAACTAATCATTATTCTTTTGTTAACTGCTTCTGATATTGGAATAGTTTCGTCTATATTTAAATGGATATATCGGTCACATTCCATTAAGTTTCGTCGCAGAAATTAGAATTGTTATTTTATATACATATATCTAGCTTTGATCACGGTTCCACTCGCTCCGATAGCACAATTCACACGTTAGCGGTAATATGTGACCTAGGTATAGGTATCCCTGAAAAAATGTCATAGTGAAAAAAACCTTCGTGAGAAAAATGCGTTAAAAATATTTAAGTAAACATACTTAAATATTAACGCATTTTTACTTTTTCAGATTTCGACAGTTTTGTGTACAAGGTGTTATGGTTATTATTTATCCTGAACGACTTTCACGTTTAATATATTAGTAGGATGATATTTAGCTATTTGAATTTAGAATACCCTTCTCAAACTTGAAACACAGGTTACCATAGCCGTACGAGCCTTGCGCGGGTGGACAAGCCGTCTACTTCACAATCATCCCCAATTCATATACACAAAGTAGCATCACAATAACAAGTCACGAGCAATTCTCAGGAGTTGTCACATTATCCCTTGTAATTTACATAACACCTAGCCGCATCATACCGGACTATCCATATTAATAGGTTTACACAGTCAAATGCACCCTATTGAGCATTCTCAAACACGCCTTGCGGACTAACACTTAACCAAATATATTCAGCAGGTGTCCACAGTCCACGTATTTACATACAATTTACAGCGGACATATGATAAGTTGGTATTTAGCATTGGATCCGGTGTGATCGGTTTTGGTTTTGACTTTGTGGATTACTGCCTACGGAGATGAAATTGAATATGAACATAAATCTGAATGTCGTTTATATATTCTTATAGAAAAGCTATCCATGTCTTATTCACATTTTGACAGTCTCTGTGGCGCGGTGGGAGTGTGTTCGACTGCTACGCAAGATTCGATTCCCACACGGGACACCACTTTTGTGATCCACTAATTGTTATTGTGGAATCGTCTTTTATTTAAAAACGTTGAGCAGTGCGAGAGAGCACTGGGTCCTTATTCACTATGTTTTTATCGTTTTCACGGCAAGTCCGCGGAATTGGCGCATGCGCGGTGCGCATAAAGACGTCTGCGCGCATGCGCGATGCATTTCTAAGCGCAGCTCTCTATATACCATTATGTCAAGATTTTGACAGTTAAAGGCGCGGGCTTGACGCGAAAATGAAAAAAAGGTAATGAATAAGGACCCTGCTTATGTACTATCATTCTTCTTGCATGCAAAGACCATTTCATCTAGTTCTAAACTCTATCATTTTAAATCAGATAGATACTACAGTCGTTAGGGTACGTGTAAAATTGGACCTTACCGTGAATAACCCTGTTCCGAATCTATTTGTTATGTTAATAAGAACTTACAAAACAAAGCGCAAATATAAGTAGATCTACAATAAATCTCATAGCACTACACGTTACCAACTGAAACACATTTCCATAAAACCACAGCTAAAGAGCAGACAAGAGCTAGTAGTTAAAATAAATCGTCTCGATGGAGACAACCTACCTGAATATATTATCGTTCATATTTTAAGAATACTTCGCGAAAAACCTAAAAACCTTCATTTAATATTCTCAGCCTTTTACTTATACACGCATTGTACGAACCGAAGAATGTTTTATTTCTATTTCTACCATTATTTCGACGATAAGTAGTCTAAAAGTATGAGTCATCCATCAGCTACTAAATGTAATGCCGAAACTTGAGAACATGTCTCTTCAGTATTCCATTATTCTTTTTATTAAAGGCACTTAATACTTGACGGTTAACCGTATTTTCTTTTCTATGATCAACCTTTATTATTCGCAATAGAGGAATATAATTAGAACATTAAAAAACACTTCTACCCTTCTAACACAAATGTGCGAAGTGTTCCATACATTAATTGAAATCGCTTTACGGCTATTTTCGATAATCTATCTATCGAAGTATTCGGCTATGATTCATATATTGTAGAGCTTATGTCGTTATATATCTCTAGTAACGAAATCGAGCAATAGATAGAATGTTAATATGACTTTTATTTTAATACCTATACCTATAGACCTAATTAGAAGGAAAAATAAATTTGAAACTGACTTTGATCACATCTAACGCAAGACATATTTTTTTTAAACCCCTGCCTACAAGACGAAATGAAAACAACCTAATTCTATTTTGGGGGAATCCTGTATATATACATAAATAAATGATACCCTGAAAACAACATATTATTGTTTTAGGGCAATCTTAAGACTTGAAACAGAAAACATTATAGTTAAAATACTATTAAAAGTCTTATTACCGCTGAAATAAATTGACTCTTCTCGATTGCAGCACAAGATTTGCATAAACATCACTAATCGCTGAAGTGAACTCGTAACAGGAAACGTTAGGCAAACAAAGCACAATGAATTGTGGGCCACCCTCAGACAAGCCGCGCCCGCGAGCGGTCGTGAAGGTAACTGCCTACTGCATCGAGTAAAGGTACAGTCTAAGTTATAGCGAGTGAATAAAAAGAGATAGATATAGGTGTAATAAACAAATCGAAGTCAGAATCATAAATGTTGGTCCCAATCAAAGGTGTACTTTAAGTTCGTTGTGAGAACAGATATGTCTTTAAAAATAAATTCATGAAATGGGTTAGGTATAGATCTATTATCTTTGGTTAGGTACATATACTTGTGGATAGAATATTCCTTTAATATTACCCAAACGCACTGCAATTAGTCTCATATCCATGTAATTTCTGAAAAAAGAAGGTAAAGAAATAAGCTAGGTGGTAGGTGGATAGCATTTTTTTTAATGGGTAATTTCTAAACGCATCGCAATTAGTCTCTTATGTCTGAAGGAAAAACTCGACACTACAAAACCGATAACGCTTAACACCGGCACCACACGTTGGCCCCAACGTCGGCACCACAAAATACAAACGCGACCAAGAAATGCGCACACATATACATAGCTCATAGACACGGAATTTCGGACCACCTCGGACCACTTTGTTCTGAAAGTGTTCCCAGATATCTCGTCCCTCAAAAATGTACGTAATTTACAAAGCTTTTCTATCATATTCTCGATGTATGTACCTACACCATCTGTAGAAGAAATAAAGTAACAAATACACAGTATAATTAAAGCAATGTGCCCTGCCGTCAAAATAAATTAAAACCTCGAGGCAATAAGAAAGTGAAGCGGTAACCGCGACCGCACATCATATTGCAATGTACTCGTAACTTCACAGCAGTGGGCGTGATTAAGAAATGACAGCATCTGACAGATGAATAGCAGAATGACAGTGATAGTAATTTTCTGTGGATAAACGTTGCAATCGTAACACTATATTATTATTGCTATTCAGTATTTGATTATTCCACTAAGGTAGAGGAGAGTTAGTTGATCATTGTGGGTTTATTCTAAAAGACCATTTATAATTACTTAATGTAATTTTTTTTTGTCAAGTTTAGTTTTTAGTAAACTTGCTAACACGGAATGAAAAGAAGCATACTCAATATAAAATCAAAAGACAAAATTAGGTTAAAAACAATCAGAAAACAAACCAAGTTTATAGATATTAAACACCAAATCAAGAAACTGAAATGGAAATGGGCAGGACACAAGAAGTAAGACAGAAAAGTGGACGAACGAAGTGACGGAATGGTGCCCTAAATAAAAAGAGAAGTAATGGCAGGCAGCATCAAAGATGGGATGATGATGTCAAGGAGGTAGCATGACCATGATTGATGAAGATAGCAAGGGATAGGTCGTTGTAGAAGACACTTGGGGATAGGCCTCCCCAAGTGTCTGCAAAAGAGCAAGACAATCACAAAACCGGTGTCTAATAAAAACAATAACTTTGAATTACGTTGCTTTCATAAACAACCATGTTTAAGATTAGTAGCACTTAGTAGTTATAAGATGACATATGTATAACACATAAGACTGTTAATGAAGGCTTTTATTGTTATTATTATACATGTAAAATTAAAAAATCAACAATTTGACAACAACAATTGATTTTATTTATAGGTATTTTGACCATTGCAAAACTTGTAAGAACTTGTTAAAATTCACTTAAGAACTATCCCAAACCCAAAATGTAAATTAGTTAAGTATCCATTTTTATTTTTTAAACTGTGAACCATTAAACTAAACATTGATCAGTAATAAAATTCTATTAACTAATTTTATAATGTTTATCTAACATCAGATCTTGTTCTTATCAAACATCGGCATTAACTTAGTGGTTTTCAATAAAAAATATAAGTAGGTAATAAAGTGTGGGTCTATTCCATAAATAAATCTTAAGACTAGAGAGATTATTTGCTGACTACAATCTTACAGACATAATTTACGGCAATTGTGAATTCATTTTCATATTACAGCGAGCAAACAAGCCGCCTCCGCATTTCACTTGTTTGCAATCAAGTCTAGGTTACATTTGCTTTATGCCTTCTATGCCTAAGGCAAATCGCTGTCACTCGCGACTCAACTTATATTCACGTAAAGTTTTATACCTACCCGCTGGTATCACATCGATGTGCTGGGAATATCAATAAGAGGCGCAAACTACAAATAAAATACCGCACTACAAGTGAATTGTTTGCTTTCCGTTGTTTCAAGAAATAGCCTCTATCAATTTCTAATAACGCGTTAGATGTATTTCTGTACTTCCGATATAACAAGAACGACTTCTACTTTAGATTATACACTTGCCACCCTTTGATAGAGACTTGGATAAACTTGAAGCATTTAGCACTTGGGAAGTCTGATAAGGACAGACATTCACATTATGATTAATCTAGTAAGATTAACCTAAGCATCTTCAGCCTGACAGAAACAGCCTCACTTTGCAAAGAGTTCTGCTATTATAACAGCTAAATAGTAGTTATAGCATTACAAGAATCAAACACAATACTATTCGTAATCCAGATAATACCCCAAGACAATGTAACCATAACATAACTTTGCGTAATTTGAATAATTTCAAATTCCTAAGCGAAGTGTTGCTGAATGAAAATTGTACGTACATTTACTTAGTACTATGTTCTTTGTAGTAATAAATCACAACGCTCTGTCACAACTTATGTTAAAGGTTATAATTTTAGCAATTTATAAACCTAATAAGGAATAAAATAAGCTATTATTGCATTGCTTAATTAGGAAACGTGTATTAAAGCTATACACACAAAAATATCGTGAGACCTGCGTTGGCGTCTATAAATTTCACTATCGTAGTTATTAGTTTTATTATTGCGGGGAGGACGCTTTTATTGTGCTGTAAATATTTTATTCGACGATAACAGCTATCCAGAGATAAAACAAATTGATCGGGGAATAGAGACTAAAGTTTTGGTGAGTTTACGAGATAAGTGGGCGGGTTTAATTGATACTGTAAGATTGTGCGAACGACGCCGCACATAAATTAATATTTAATGTTCCTATTTAGAGGCCTAATGCATAATTAGATAAGCCATCGTGCGTGCCGACCACAATTGAAACTTGCACATTCTAATCTCTCATTTAAATCTTGAAGAATTCAATGGGAGTGCATCAAACCATATCAGACAACACCTCTTTAATTTCACCCCGAAATATCAAAATAGACATATTTCTATCACAACTCATCATGTATCAACATCAATATGACAATGACAGGGGCAAAACCCGACGTCTTGCAAAACAACAGGCGTTCTACTATTCAGCCGTAAGCCATGTAAACACAAAGCATCGATACCAATATAGTCATATGTAACTAACTGTAACTGTAGGTTATTTCCATGGATTTGCCTCGACATTAGTCCTATCACGACGTAGCCCAAAGCGTTTTCTCCTTCAACTTCATAACAGCCATAAAACATGCCATAAAGACGCTATATTTCCCTATATTTCCCTTTATCTAAACATTAAGTACTCCCCTTATGTTATGAGTACACAGCGAACACATCTTTTTATTAAGATTTAATTAAGTATTCGTTAACGGGTTACGGTTCGCCCGTGCGTACGATTATGTACGAACCCGCAATATTTACTTTAACTCATGAGGCCTATTATTGTTCAACAAAGTTTCAATCAAAAATAAAATAAATTAGATGCTAAAATCTACATGTAGTCCAGATCAAGCAACATCATTCTATTTATTTACGAAAAACAAAGCTAAGATAAAAAATTAAACAAAAGCGCTACGTCAATTCAATAAATTCATTTGATCGAACTTCATGTGGTTATCCATAAATTAATTTGAATAGTCTTAATAAAACAACGAAAGATTCGTTTCGAGAAAAAAAGTAGCTCCACAGTTCATATTGCTCGGTAATAGAAAACCGTATTAAATGTGCCTTAACTCTAATAGTAGGTTATCGAGCATCTTATGTTTTATTCAGTGGAGATTAGCAGCGGGTGCGCCGAGCCGCGCGTGCCTTCTAGGATTTTTCCTAATGTTAATATCCTACACAGTATTTCAATATGAAAATCAACTCGCATTGAACGCAGCGGGATACCACTGTGCCGCTTGCCTCTAGACTGTTGAAAGAAAATGATTCAAGTGCCTGATGTTGATTAATTAATCGTCGAATTGATTTCGGAAGCCCTCCCTTAGCCCACGTCGCGGGTCGTCGGTTATTTTCTATCTACCTACTTGTGAAATTTGTTGAAATACATTGAAAATATATCATAAATATTTTGTGGATAAAATTAATTCCGAATAAATTATTACAGTAGTAGTAGGTACATATTATTTCGGTTTATATTTTCTATAATATTAAAACGTGTTTACTGATTGATAAGCTGGCTTTAAAACAATAAACCTACATTATGATTATGTAATATATCAAATGAAAAACCAATGTAATAACAACATATTAAATTTAACTAGATGGTTCTGTTGGCTTAATAATGCCTGCAAAATAATTATAATTGAATAAAATGAAACTAAAATTTACTCGTATCAAACAGTCGTTGAACATAGACAAGAGCGAGCAATCAAATGAATAGATAATAATACGTTACAACTTCAACGAAGAAAACTAGATAAATACCGATGCTAAAGCAAGAACAGCTAAAATTAGACAGACGTCCAGTTAACTACATACATTTCAAACGATGCCTACATTGAAATTAAGACCGATTTCACGAACGTAAACCAGTTGAGGTTTGTATACATCAACCTAGTTATAGCAATTTAAAGGAGCTACGCTGAAACAACTACTTTCAATTTTAATCGTGAACCGTGACATACTACGTACAAATTAAAAATAATGATCGTCTGGTTATATTTTGTGGAATTCGGTATTACAAAAGGACGACGCGGTCCGGTTCGAATCGATGCTCGCTTGACAGGCAGCTGCAGAATGAAATTATGAGCATTTTTATTTCCCGGCTCGCCGTAGCCTACACGGTACACCTGCCCGTTGCCCGCCTCGGCCGCGATTGACACCTACCCCATTATACCGCGATCCATGCACGCACACAAAAAATAACCGAACAATAGTCTTCGATCGCAGCCGCATGAGAACTTATTATTAGCCTTTTATAAGACAGGCCATTCATTTTTACATCTTCATACAATCCTGACCATTAACCGAGGCGTGTGGGCAGTGGGCTCGTACCTAAATAAAACTATTGTTGCGCCAAACAAAACCAAGTGAACATCTTCATAAGACGACATCTCAGTCGCTCTATTGTTACGATAGGTTGAGTTCCAGTCGACGGGCACGATATTTTAGAGGGGAATTTATTGCCAATTTCAGAAAATGTTTACCGAAAAGTGAGTGAATGGTAGGCGAGTGAATTACTTATTGTAATGAAATAAAGGAGGGCCAGATTGAAAGCGTCCGATGAAAGCCGACGTCGTCGTCCGGAATACTGTTTGATGATAATGATTTATGGCGACAGTAGCACGACACGATTTTAGCGCGTTAATGCTGAGAAAGATAAATGTTCATCGTCTTTGTGGGGTCTTTGAAAAATAAATGTTTTCATTATAAAGTTACAATGGCTAGGGCAAAACCCTTAATGCAAGCAGGGTGTCAAGGCGTCACCTAAACAAATATACACACGTACGTACTTCGAACTGAATTATTTTAGTACGGGGCGTACAGCGCGTAGCTTTGAGCTTTGGCGCCTCAGCCGGCGGATCTAATAACTGGAGATGACCGCAGGTGCGAACAAAAACGTGACCACAGAAAAGCCCAACAAACCGCAGACTCGTTCGCGGTACAATCATCTCGTTCACGTTCTATATTTAGTTGATCGCTCCAGACCTGGTCGACGACAGCGCAAGGTGCAAGGTGTTTGTCCAGAGCACACGCGACACATATTACAGACATTACAATTACTGGAAGCAACAAATTACAATGTAACACAAACTGCTTCGGAGAAATGTAGGATCCGAACACGCAACTTAATTAGAACCTAATCTGAAATATACAATGATGGTCATTACGGTAAAGAAGGGCAATAAATATAGGTACCGAATGTTCTGCGCACGACAGTACAGCATTAATGATTGCAAAGCGTCGTCGTATTCGGGGGCGAAACTGAACCTTCCGGTTATGAGGCGACGCCCGACGAGTCTCAGGCCCGGGACGAGCGACTTCGTTAGCCCGCTCCTGTAATGACTCGCTTAATTCGAGATAATTACGCTTCCAGCAAACGCAAACGTGGGCAAGGAAATTTATCGAGACTAGTCGACGAGACAGAACTTCCATGTTCCATTTACTCAAACCAACTAAGTGTAGGCAGTTTACATTAGGTAACAAGATTCCATAAATCAGTGGTGGGCTATAAAATCTCGGCTAAACACCCGGTTTATTCGATTTTAAGCGCGTACCCTAATTTGTATGCACGAAATAAACAGGCCCTTCCTATCACGAAGTTAAAATATCCGTCCATATTTTAATAAACAACATTATTCCTCGAAATCACGTGCGCATCAGTCATCCTGTCCAAAATCGCTTCTCTTTAATCAGAAGCGAGTCGAGCGGTTAATATTCGCGATCCGGCAGCAACTCGGCACGACTCCCGGAGACATCCTGCCATTTTAATATTCTTTGCCAAACAAAGAGTTCTCTTTATTCGAAACTTTTCCCCTTTAGGTAGGTAACTTATTGTTTTTTTTTTTGTGTGTGTCACTTAGACATTCTGTCAGTCAGTTTGGAATAATTCAGATTAAATACACCTACCGCGCGCGGCTGCCCTGTGAATGTTAAGGAGCGGCGCCGCACTCACTGGAATTGGAAATGAGTGCGCTTCATGTTTTGTTTTAATAAACTCACATACTTCTCCACAAAGTAAGGGCTTTTTATTTGATTTGTTCTCCCGCACTGAACGAGTTCCAGTTATGACTATTAAGGCTCACATTAACTTTGACACTGACAAAAAAATGTATTCAACCAGAGTCGACGTTTGGCGTCGTTCTGTTAGCGTTCATTAATAAAACTAATGCACGAATGGTGAAGTTGGTAACATTCTACTGTGTAAACATGAAAAAATATCAACTGACATTAAACATCATTTGAAATGGATTGCATAATGCATTAGTATTTTAAATAAGACGATAGGTGAGAGATGGTCGTTGGAGAAGTCGATAATGGTCCGTTTTAAATTATACGATATGTCTGGAATATGGTTAGAAATATTGCGTCTAGACTGTAGGAACGTAGTAAGAGCAAAACGAGACAAGATGGCCCGGACTATGCTCTGACCGGCCTATTGTTAGCGTGATGTGCGGCTGTTAATCTTAAACTTCGCCTCCGGCAAATATCATTGCTCTATAATTACTAAATATAATTATGCCATAAATATTTCTGGATTTCGCGAATAAATTTAATAAGGATATTAATCCTAATTTGTGGTTTTGGGAACGGCATATAAATTCTCACGTTAATATAACACGTATTAAGAATGACAAATTCTATTTGAACACGGAGTCACGATATAAAGATAATTAGATTATTTTAGCTATTAGCCTTTTTTTTGTTTTGAGTTTGTATTATCTAAATGACTAATATAATGAACATGGTTTTAATGAATTTAATAATAAAACAAAAAAAATCGATTGGCACAGTTTCTCAGGCATCAATATTGTAAGTATTGTGGCTTACTTAAAAATAACATTATACATACCCAAAAAAACTACAACTTATACAATAATGTTGATAAACTTTCGCGATTTGTACACATTATGAAAATCTATATTAATCGCGTGAATAATGATTGCAACGCGTGACCACGGCCGTTGCAATACGGTCAAAACGTCGGGCAATAAACAAGGTATTTTTCCTTAAATTAGTCACGTGATTAAAACCCGTAATATATATACTTTTATAACATATAGAATATTCATGCAACCTCCAAAATAAAAGTAAAATATATTTAAAACGGCTGACAGGATTCACCAAAACAAAACCTAAGCCTTTTAACCAAGAAACGCTTGCAAATCCAGCTATACTTTCGGACACACCTACAGATACATTACGTTCAACTTATAATACCCCTTTACGTCACAGGTTAACAAAAGTTGGAAGCGATGAGGTGCAAAGAAGTTGCTAAAGAATATGTCAAAGTTTCAAGCCAGAAAGAACAGTAGGAAAGAAATAAAAGCATGTGGTTACAGTATTATCGCGTGGGTTTTAAACATCACAATAGTGCCCAGTTGACAGCATGGTGCGATCGTAAAGTTGGAGATCATAATAAAATATTATGCTGATATTTTAATATAATAGAACTAGTTTTAGGAGTACCTACTGACGGTTGACTAGTGCAGTGGAATAAAGAGAAAGGCATTAGTTGTAAAGTTGTTGATGAACTGTTTCATTTAAATGTCATTGTTTTCTTTTTTTTCTGAAATTCTTTGTTTAAGAAAACACGAGGTTTAGGATACTTTTATTGGCAGAACTCAAAAAGCGTTCATTTCATTTGACTTTGTAGTTTATTCAGCAAGTTACCTAGAAGGTATTATATCATTCCTAGATATACATTAAAATTCCAAGTATGTATCATATTTTGTTTAGTTTGTTCGTGTTGTTCGTGACACACGAGAACCGTTCTAGTTTACCCGACCTTCATAAGCAAAAATGTATCTACAAAGCTCTACCAAAAACTTTATTTCAATCACATTCGCTTTCATAACAAACGCTTACGTATAATTGTATAAACGCTGAACTCCAATTTCTACTATTTCCTTCACAAAGCAAACGTACTCGCCTTAAATTATTGATTGTCTCGGGAAACGTTTATAATTAAATAATTGTATGGTGTGTGCCAGTAAGTTCTAACGCCGTAGTTACGTTTTAATTAAGAAGTATTGTTCATCGAGCCGAGGCGTGACTTTGCTTTTAAAAGTCCGTCTCGAAGCATTTCACATCACTCCATTAAACATACGTAAGTAAAGGCCTTCTGTTATTTATTTAATGTACACTTTTGAATTAAGTCTTGTGTGCCTGTTACAAAATCATCTACGTAAAATTAAGTTATGACTTCATATTTGTTTCATTTGGAAAGCTTTTGTACCTGCAAGAGTTGTAATATTTAAGTCTTAACGTGTATATTTTATGCGAAACGCTAATGACTGAGGTAATGGTATATAAACTTTATAGCTGCTTCATTTAGAAGCATCATAACAACTCATACTATTAAAGTGAACTAGTTATAGCTAGTGAACGACTAGGCAAAGTATAACAATAAATCTCTCAGATTAAAAATATAGCGTACCGTTATACTTCGAATGAGAGGTACACGCTTCTTTATTCATTCGATGTTGTGATATTGCGACCCGTTGAGATGCCTGTTAATTCTACACAACAATGACTAAGCCCCAAGCACCGCCATGTTTTCCATCTCGCACTCTATATTGTTGTTTATAATTGATTTTTTATTTGTAGAGGAGATTGTACGATTAGCTGCGAGCACAACACGAAAGAATGTTAAAAAAGGGACGGCGAAATCCAATCTAAACTCCAAAGTAAACACCGCGAAAGACGCCCGAGACGAACCGTAGACAGAAGAAAAACAAAACTCTGAGAACGCGATCAATGTTCCCGAGTAGCAAACGCGAGTGAAAAATCAAAACTGAAAAAAGGATGAGAGTATCCCATAAATTACACCTGCCTCGATGAAATATAAAACGGAGATATTGTTTTAAAAGTAAGTCCCGGGTGATTACAGCCGGCAGCTAACCCAGACTTCAAATTCCAATAGTTTTTGCGCCGGTAAAAACTGATATTCCGTTCGGCCGCGTTCCGTCCGCAGTATATTGAGTTAATATCAGTCGTGATTGTGTGATCGTCCCTTTTAGCCTTGCGAGTGTGAGTGAGATGAAGCTTTGTTTCAACGGGGTTGGTTCGAATCGCATTTTATGGTAAGTTGGCGGGCCGGGCAGGTGCATCGCGTACACCTGCGGCGCGGTCGAGCGAGATGCGATCGCAAGGACGTCGACCCGACCGTAGCCACTCGGACGAGTATCTCAACATAGATAACACCGGCCACATAATTCTGTACAGAGAGCAACATAAATTAACTAATGATACGTGGTGAAGAAACGAGGTCTGGATAACGAGTTGGACACCGTTCCCAATGCTAGATGTGCGCTTCAGATAATGGTACTCGCGGCGGCTACGCAATGAGATGCAAAATTATTTCTGTCAGCAAATATCTATAGATAACTGATGTCGATTCCGTGTAAGACTAAGAACGGTGATATCAAGATTAATTTTCATGCCAATAACATAGATAGTCTAGGCTGTAATAATGTAACACATTTATTTTCCATTTAAAGCAACATGACGTGAATACTTAGTAATAGAAAGTGCTAAGAGGTGGATATTTGCCACATAGCGCAGATAAATATTATAGAGAAATACAGGTAATCTACACTAATATTATAAAGCTTGTAAAGCTAAAGTTGCGCGGGTCAGCTAGTAAGTAATAATATGGCAGTTACTTGGTTACAACCCGTAGCCGTCATTAATTTACCGACTTTAAGTCAAGTAGATATACATAAAAAACCAAATAATAATAATAACTACTTGTGACCAATAGCATCATAGCACATTACAAGTCTAATGACATCTACTAATTGAACTACCCACTGAAAAACTAACTACCAATTTGACTACAAACAGAAAATTAACAAATTAATTGTAACTTAATTATTGTCCTATTATAGTCACAAATTAAGACCTACAATTGTAAAGCATCAAACGGATGCTTCATTTAATAGCATTTTGTTAATGTATACAACAAATTATAATACCTAACAATTTATAGATGAACTTACCAATATCGATGTTCTATTATTTCAACACGCAAGGACTTAATTTATTCTGTAGCTTACCTGAAAGGAACAAAAAATACAAATTAGAACGTTATATATCACCGTTATACAACTGAAAAACTATATTTTTGTAAAAATTTCTACATTTTTTTTCTTAAAGTTAAAAGCCTATTAGTAAACCACATCAGCACATATTTTGTCTATTTTTCATTCATATTTTTTCATACCTACGATCAAATATTAGCGTAACCAACAATTCACTCTAAAATGGCTTTACTTGAATAAAAGAGCCGCAACGTGGAGATAATGGTCAAGCCTCACTATTTACTGGGCAAAGTTCCAGATGTTTTCTAATTGAAAAACCCCATCGGCACTTGGTACACAACCAACCCAAAATCACAACACTAGCTTATTTATAACTTGATACCAGGATTTCAGAATATATTAAGATATATATTTCAAGTCTCACATGTTGACCTAAAAATAAAAGAAAAAATATATACCGCGGCAGCTGCTTATCATGCGCGAGTTATAAAAGTCAGCTGAGGGAAACGGGTTATGGTTCACCCTTAGATGATGGGCTTGCAACATGCCACTACTTATGCACTGCTACGATCTATAAACCCTATATTGTTATTGCCGGACGTGGCTATAGAATATAAAAATAGTGTTGGTACTTTATATGCATAAAGATGTACAAGAAAAACCGAATGAAATGTTTCGAAAATGAATACTATGTCCTTCAGATTGACTGTCGAATACTCAAACCCCACTCAGTTTTAAGATGCTGTAACTCTCTTGCATAGTAATAGTAGAGATAGAAATTATTTTGAGCACGACTCAAATTTAAGAATCGTTTGAGTATTCGGGGGTAACGATGACCTAAACAAGGCCGCTGGGATGGACTGGAAGGCAGAGGATCGGATGTTACGGCAAAAATTAGGATAGGTCTATGACCAGCAGTGTCGAACTGATGATGATGATTTGGGGGTGACTGATTCGTCATCGCAGGACTCGCAGAACCTAACTATTGAAGCTAGAAACATGACATGTTTTTGTGATGTTGAATAAGGAAGGGTTCCATCCCTAAGGATGTTCAATAGGAGTTGAAAGGTTGTATAAATCATCACTAGTAATGTTATTTAGAGAAGTTAAATAACTAATTGACTGATCAAAGCACAACCAAATGCTTTAGCAGCTTAAATTTGCAAAAGCATAAGTAAGCAGATGAGTTGTATGCAAGGCACAAGATGTTCTCAGATCTCTACGCTAGCGAACGTGTGTAACAAAAGCTTGTATAGTAATGTGGCAGGGCTTTTTAGTCAATTTATTACGTTTGGTTACAGAAAGTATACTCTTTAATCAAATGGAAAGCCTGATAGGTTGCCATGATTAACCAACGAGCGACTAGCCGATAACAAATGCATTATTCTTTAATCTTTTAACTTGTTTGTAGTTTGTAACTTTGAAGGTTACGTGGACTTAACTTTCTCCAGAAGGTAATAAATTTGTATAACGAAATAACACTATAGTACTTTAGAAAATAAGCTTAAAATGTATATTAGAATACCTATTTGGTTTAAATTTTATTGATGTAAAGATGTAAGTGGCGATGTCAGTTCTCAATGAATGCTTAGGACTATGAAATAGCGTAAAAAAGTCGTAAATTTAAGAGATTTGTTTTTTGTTACACCTAGAATCAACCGGAATTATAAGCAACTAGCGAACGCCTCGCGGTTTCACCTGCTTAGTTTCCGTTCCCGTAGGAATACAGGTAAAAAACATTTTTTCAAATCCGTCCGTTAGTTTCGGAGCCTATTATTGAATAGGCTCCGAAATTTATATATAAACAAACAATCAAACAAACAATGAATTCTTTCCTCTTTATAATATTAGTATAAAATAAATATAGATATAGATAAGCCCCTAATCAGAACACCCAGCTTTGATCCCTGTGCTTTGTTTCCGTTTCTTTTTTATTTAGGTTTTTTATAACCTAGATACCTACTTATCCCGAATAGGTTTATGCTTTAAAGTATATAGTTAGGTCCAAATTGGTAGTCGCATAGTGAAAACTATAAGTCTATAAAAACTATGAACTGAGTGTAAATTGCTTTTAAAGGTACTAACAACAAAGTCTAAATAAAAATTCCATTTGATTCACATATCAAATGAAATCTTTATTTTTACTTAATGTTACAGAACTGATAAATCTGGCGGTGTAACTAGTCGATACATCCGGAATATCCGGTAAACGGAAGAGGCGAATTCTGGCCGGATATTGAATATTGATCGTACACCCTTAACCCTGACATATCGCCGGCCCTCGGGAATGATAAAGGGATGTTTGGCGATTATTCAATTGTGTGATAAAAATACTATAGTAAAACGGTTAATAAGGATTGCAACTCTCTCGGTAGTATTTCCGTCACATCGTGATACGTGGTTATTTCACGGATTTTGAAATACTACCAATAGTTACAGCCATCATGTAAATATAACTTATATTGATGGTACAACTTGAATTGAACGTGGTAAATCCAGTTTAAGCGTAATTAGTACATGTGTTCTAAATTACGCTTAAACTGGATCAACAATTTAGCCAAACTTCAGGTAATTTATAGAAAGCTTTACAAACTTCTTCGTGTTATAAGTGAAAAAAAATACTGTTTACAACAACATTTACAAATAAATAAAAGAAAAAAAAAAGCAGACAATGATACCAAAAAAACTCAACACAAATAGAATCCATACAAATAAGCATTTTACTCAAAAGGAACACAACATAATTCATCTAAAAACCATCTCGACATTTTATCTGACAGATACAGCAAGCGCAAATAATTCTTCTTCTTCAGTCCACCGTTATGGCCATATTCATCTGCAATGGATTTCCACTCTGCACGGTCTAAGGTCTGTTGGGCCATAGTTGACCAGCGGCCGCTCTTATATCGTCAAACCAGGTGGTTCTGTTCTGTCTGGTGGTTCGCCTGCAGTTGGTTTGGCTTCAAGGGGTCAAAGTGTCAAATAGTCGCTTCACCTAAAACTGAAAGCCATCTGAGCAGTATTTAGGAAGTTCTTTCGTTTTCACCAACAATTAGACAATTGTATCCCTGGCTGTATAATGAAATATGACACCAAAAAGTTACAATTCGTTGAATTTCTTAATGTGGACTCTTGTAATAGATGAAAACCGCCATATGAAGGTAGGTAGGTATACTAAGTAAATTTTAAAAATAGGTCCATTCAATTTATTGAAAGCAGCCTCTGAGCAGTATTTAGGAAGTTTATCGTTTTCACTAACAATTAGACAAATGTATCCCTGGCTAATATGATGAAAGATGGCACCTAAACGGTTAAAATTCGTTGAATTTCTAAATGTGGATCCTTGTAACATATGAAAACCACCATAAGTATGTCGTCTACCTACATACCTAAAACTTTACAATTGTTAAAAAATGAAAATATATATTTAATTTATTTTTCCCAGAATAGGGGTGTTTTTTGCTTATATAGTTGGCTGTCAGCCTTACATCAAACGTATTCGGGGAGATTTTACGCCTCCGACAACTTGATAAGCTAATGAGCTTTGTTAGTACAAACCAAAGGTATATATTTATAGACTTGCTTAAACGGATCTTAACCAAGTGAGCTCTATAATTATTATACATACCTACATGTCTATGTTTATTTTATAGACATGTAGGTATGTATCACAAATAAGCCTCCTTGCTATTTATAATGTCTCGTTTGTCATAAGAACATACTGATGTACGTAATTTTAAATTCTTTTAATTAAGGCCTACGTCAAAAAATTATAATCATTTTATTTTCCTCTACTCCTACGAGTCAAGATGTTATGGCCACCCGACATTTGACATTTAGGGTCAATTTTTATATCTAAAGTTAACAAAACGGTGTCTAGTGACCATCAAATATGCAAAATGTGGAAATATACGTCGTAAAGCAGTTATCGTTAATATTTTATGCCGTAACACGAGACTAATAGGTAGTCCTGATATTATGATTTATGATATTTTTAACGAGATGAGACAACATTTTTAATATTTTAGAGTGGAATGTGTCGTTCACTAAAATAACATTAGTTGATGATGTTATTTCAACAGACTGACGATGAAACGGATGGCGGAATGGTCCAAATTATTTTCACCGGCAACACCATCAAATTGACATGTACTAAAATTTATTATTCATTTCTTCTGGAGTGATTTGATCACTAGTTAAAAATATGAAATATATAGATCTTTTATACTAATATTACAACGAGGTAAAGTTTGTGAGTTTGTGAGGCTGTAGGGGCAATCTCTGGATCTACTGAAACGATTTAAAAAAAAAATACCTAATATAAATAATAAAGAAAGCTATATTATTTGTTAGTGTCAAAATTTTGGAAAAACTAAGGTATATGGCGCAAACGAAGTTGCGCGAGTCAGTTTCGGTTTCAGAGTAAGCAAATGTTTTGATACCTAGGTGTTAACATAATATCAAAACTTACTTTGTGACTTATACCTACTTTCCACTCCTTAGTGATCCAAGGAATGGAAAGTAGGTATAAGTCACAAAGTTAAAAAATGATTACAATTTGATTCTGTACAAAAAGTTTTAATTAAACTAATCATACAATTTAAAAACTACCAAATTACCTACTTATCTTTAATAATTATGTTCACAGTATATACAATACAATTTCCCCCATAAGTGTATTAATACCGTCTATAGCTGCTTTGTTTGTTTAAATACAGGCAATATTGATTCAAATTTGACCGGAACTTAACCGCATTTGGGGCGATACAATTGTATTATCTCGTTCAATAGATACTTGTAATGATCCTCAGAGACAACTAAAAACTTGTAACTATAGCTACGGTCTTTACTTCATTCAATAGATTCTAATGTTTTTATTCCCGTCCACTCCTCCTCCTCCTCGTCCTCGTTAGAATTCAAATTATCGATTTATTGTTGAAATCGATTCGAATTATTTAATTTGAATTACAAATGACATAGGTAGGTACTTTTATTTTAGTGTGACAACAATTAAAAAGTTCAGACTGGTATTTATTATTCTAAATTGAAACTCTGACAGGTTTTCTAATAATGACGCGTAAAGTTCGTTAATTTGTTTTTTAAGTTTAAATTTCTCATTGACGTAGAGACCAGGATATAACATCACAATTTTGAATTGACCACTCTCTAGAAAGAGACAACACTACTTTGTGGACAATACCTTTTTTTTTCGCCGAGTTTTTCTCCCTTTCGCGCTATGCAGTCAATATTTACTTTTTAATTGAAATGGATGGCACAGTCCAGGTCTATACGTCAATCAAATTTCTTAACACCAAAGACGAAAGAGATGCTAACCTTATATAAGGTAGAAAATCAACAATTACAAAAGATATTAAAAATGTAGTAAGTAATGTAAAGCCAGATTCGAAATTTAAATTTGTTGGTCTATGCATCAGCTCTGGTTTACAAAACGTCTAAATAGGCTGCAAACGTGTTACAATTTCAGCTCTTGAACATGAAATAAAGTATTAAAATTCAGCAGGCAGTAAGTGTAGGCCACTGCGGCCTAGGCTAGGCCTGTGTGCGTTTAACTTATTCATATCACCCGTGTTCATGCCCCTATGAACGTGAGTTGTAAGCGAATGATATAATATGCGACAAGTTTCATTGTTACCTTTGCCCATTTTTCGCTGTTTTTGGTGCAATAAATACTTCATGATACAATTTATGACTGTATACAAATTTAAAACGGTTAAACAGTAACTATAGTCTCTATGTATAGCGTAGGTTATCTAGCAAGATAATTTGTAATGTGCTACCCACTTTGATGCCTTCCAAATGCCGCCTCCAGATGGGTGTAACACATAATGTAATCTATTGTGTAATGTAACGCGAATTCAGCGTGTCGACGGAATATGAGCGTGCCGTTCATAGCATTCGCGTTACATTCGTTTTACCATTCATTCTTTTATTCACTTTGCAGTCTATATTTACTTTTTAATTGAAAGGGATGGCGTGGTCCTGGTCTATACGTCAATGCGTTTTACCTACCATTTTCTTGTTTTAAATATAATGTTACATCTAGAGAAATGTCAAGATAGTTACTATAGCAAGTAAGTTACGTTTTAGAAACAAGTATCGGATTGAGAAAACGGCGGCCAACTGAACTATCATCATTGTCATAGCTCCTCGTGTAACGTTGGAAAATATCTACCTACATGAAATATATAAAATCGATAAGACAAAGTCTTTATGGAGTTAAAATGTACAGATGTACAACGTATACAAAGTGTACAATAATATCAAAATTGCCTATAAGTCAAAAATATGAAGAAAAACACGTATCCAATACCAACAAAAAATTAAAAGTTCAAATCCTTAAGTCTAATACCTCATCAAACAGTCTCCAAGTCGTAATTTATTAAAATCCACAGTTAACAAAACAGTCAACATTTGTACTCAATATTCGAAAACGACGTTTTGAATGTAAAACAGCAGGTGTTGCGGTAACCGCGACACTCGCAACTCGAAAAGTAAAATGTTTATGAATGTAAGAAGAAAGTTTGTTCCGCAGCTCGGCAGCAAACTTTTAACGCTTTTCGTAGAGCTGGGATTACACGGGAACTGCGTTAGGTCAACCACTCGCTCATGGCCGATAATGGAATAAAATTGTGAACTTTCACGCCGCATTAGTTCGTAATACCGGGAATAATCTCCGAGTCAATACACTCTGACCTTACTTAGAAACTATCGATATGACACCTCGCGATATCGATAAAATATTTAAATTTCGGATAGCGTGATGGTTATTATATCTGCAAATAAAATGAAACGTATATCTAACTAGCAACACGCATTTTACGGCTTTTCTATACGGTTTTCAAAAATAATTTGGATAGGTACATAAGTGATTAAAATATAAAAAGTAATTCCTAATGTCTACAATTAGGGAAGAAATAAGATTAGCAGTTTTGATTGAAGTAAGCACGCAAAACAAACAGACTTGGAAGGTCTACTAACACGTCTACGCTCACATTACATATGAATCCGAAAGTTTGTTACTCTTTCACGCAAAACTACTGGACGGACTATGATGAAACTTTTATAATAATGTAGTTTGTATATAAGAGTAGCGCATAGGACATAGGCTATCAAAATCGCACATAGCGCGTGCGTAGCCGCGGGGAGAAGCTAGTTTTTGGAATTTATGTAGTGATTGAACGACAATACCTTTTTTAAACTAAAATTAAAATTTGCTACACTGGTTGAGGCACGGTTGAACTAGAGGCTTGGCTTAAAGGCGTTTAATCTAGGTTAATGAACCCTGTAGTTAGCAGTCTTTCTTTAAATTGCTCATAAATAAAACAGACGGCGCAAGAACATTGACACTTTATTTTTTATCACCGAAGTCATGATTTAAAACGCGTAATAATACACTATAACCCTTTCTTAGAAGTAGATATAATTTCTACTTCGGAATTCATAGATACCACCGTGCCACCGTACAAACCACTTCTGTTTAAAACTACGCTATTAACCATCAAACCATGTAATTTTCTCCCAAATAAAATTACGTATACTTATAGAAATAGTTCGTGGGTCGTTTGGACCCTGAGGCGACGTCTCATATATTAGACTATTTCCTACAGTTATAACGATCCGAAACAAGAATAAAG
Source organism: Herminia tarsipennalis (assembly GCA_945859575.2). NCBI lineage: Eukaryota > Metazoa > Arthropoda > Insecta > Lepidoptera > Erebidae > Herminia > Herminia tarsipennalis. The sequence goes on from OX243836.2 coordinate 20,477,330, forward strand.
GCATTGACTAGTTCCCAATTATTAATCGTAATAATTGGTAGTGAACATTGCCACAAAACACTGTCAGTACAGAAGAAAAGCTGCGTATACATACTTACAGTAGGCAGTGATGAGCAGACTAGCTTACACCGCAGGAGATAGATATTATAGTGCAAAAGTGTATTCTCAGAGACAAGTTTGACTGCTTCTGTGGCGCAGCGGGAGTATATGCGATTGCTACGCAAGAAGTCGTGGGTTCGATTCCCCTGTGTAGACACCACTTTGGGTGTACTTTGTGTCCGTGACTTGTATGTTTGTAAAGTCCCCCGCGACACAGGGCGTTTTTCTTATTCTCATAGTTCAATGGGACGGAAACCCGTTTAATCGGAGAGAAATTAGTCGAAAGACAAGCATGGAGATGAGTGACATCTTCTGCAATGGTCAACCATCGCTCGCGGATATCAAATAAACACCTTCATTATAAATTAATCCGAGATTGCGTATTTCGCGCTACTCGAACGTATTTATATGAGGTTTTCTTTTGTGATTTCGATTTTTTGTGAGGTAGCTATACTGGAATGTATGACGCTATTTATTTTAACCACACCTGGTGTTTATAGCCGGCGGGTCATACTCAGACCGCTCGAATTCAGGAAATCCATTCTTCTAGTAAATAATGAACGAATATTGTTCGCTTCAAGAGTAAAGTTTAATGCTTTGGTGCAGTATACGCCTGCGGAACGCTTTAACTTCTTATTAGAAATTGGACGTTAAAACTTTGATTGTTCGTTTATGAGAAATGGTTCAGCTATAAATTCTTTTTTGTTTTGTTGTAGTCTGCTTTCTATAATGTGTTGCTTGTTAAAAAGGTGTGGTCTTTTTTGTGTGACATATTTCTTAATTACCTACTGATGAACTAAAATTGTAAATTGATTTCGTTAGGAATGATTTTACGTCTTAGGTACTTACCTCTTGCGTCCGCTGACGACGTTCGATTGCAAAACCGATATTTTAAGCTAGACTAAGGCTTCTAGTCGTCGTTCTTCTAGGTAGATCAGGGAAAATCAAATGCCTCTATTTAAAACACTAGAATAGACAGACAGATTGATAGAAAAGTCAAAACCATGAAGGCCATTTATTAATTTAAGTGAACAGTGAACACTTAGCTAAGAATTGTGAAAATAATTTGAAAAAAAAAGTGTTTTATAACTGCATACTTTTTTCTAATTTGTAATGCAGCGACGAACAAAGTTAAACGTTTTACATAATATTGTGAAGATCAGTATTAACCGAGGTATAAAATACTAACGTCCTTTCCACACGCTCCGGTTTCATTCCGGCGACGGATTGAAACCGAGTGCCCGTTGCGAAGTGTAGCCGTTTAACGAAAAAAGGTATGAAACATACACCGGAACATGTGAAAAGGACCTTAAAATGAAAATTAAATTTAGAATAAAAAGCCATCATAAAACAGTCGTACCAAAACTCAAAACAATAAAAACTCAAACTGCATTTTAGTACCAATACTTTGCTTCACATTAGACGGTAAACGAATCCAATTAAAGCCCAATTTATACCTAGTTTGTCTTCCATTCCCGTATAAACTACCAATAAATAATCTATAGAAAACGGACGAAATTGAACGGGATTGATGACCACATCTCTAAAAACCTTTGAGCGTTCAAATAAAACGAGTACAGATCTTCTACAGGGCGGTCGGATCAATTTTCTGTTTACAACCTCCTACCATCAAAGAAAACCGTCCGGTATACTAATTGACGGTAATAGTACACTTATAAACCAACTTAGTTGGTTTACAACCATCGAAGATCCAACTTTTTATAAGCAAGTATTAAAGTTAATTAGGACGAAATGGAAGTTTCTTTTAGTATTTAAATTAGATTTTTTGTTACACTTGTTGATATGTACGGTCCGTCTCTAGTATTTATGATGTAGTAATAAAAGTGAAATGTTGATGTTAGTATATCGTAACATCACACCAGTTTTATAAATTAAACAGGGACTGGTTTTTCGTCAGTTTTACTACTTAGGAACTTTGCACACGACTATCGGTATGATACGAATGATGACCAAAAATAGATGAAGATTTTAAACATCCCGTATTCGTATCGTATGGTTAAAAGCTGCGATTATCTACATTACAACACATCTGCGAAATGCCTTAATAAGTTCTTACAAAATATTAATGTACATACTAACTGTAAAGTTTCTAAAGGTTCATTTCCGTGAATCGCGGCCGATGCGACAATAGTCAGAGTGCGCGCGTAGCTTATGTCAATCGTCGAACGCACGCGTCTGTCGCAGACCTTGGAAATGGCGCTATACATTTTCATACTCTGACTATTGTCGCATCGGCCGCGATGCTGAAATATGAACCTTTAGACTGTTAACCGGTGGTAGGACCAAGCCATAGGCCGTCTTGGTGGGAACCCACAGATTACCCCCTCACAACAGTTTCCATTATTCTTCCGTAAAATAGTGAAGCAAGTGTGATTACTGGGCAAACGAGACTTATGAACTAACTAGCTGTGCCCCGCGATGTAACCCGCGGTTTATATAGCCTATGTGTTAATCCAGGGTGTCAGCTAACTCCATACCAAATTTTATATAAATCGCTCCAGTCGTTTAGACGTGAAGAAGTAACAAACATACACACTCACATACTCACAAACTTTCACCTTTATAATATTAGTGTGATGTGATGTCTCAAATGAGAAGCGTGGTACGATGACTGTGGTATTTGCCAAACAAGGATTTATGGGATTTCATGACTCTTATCATCACGCACACGACCGGCTCATCTCTTCATATCGTAGTTTAAAAAAAACTAGTAGCGATAGAAATAATTTTGAGACTTATTCAAACAATATCCACTTAATTTTGAGGCATAGGCAATGCCTCAAAATTAAGTGGATATTGTTTGAGTATTGGGGGGTTCTTCACTTACATACATATCATACATATCAACCCATATGATGGCCCACTGCTGGACACGGGTCTCCCCAGTAGAACCTACTGGTATGTAGATCCTGGGGGTAATTGCCATAATCGCCACGCTTGGCGAGCGGGTTGGCGATCGCAGTAAGGCTTTAAGTACGCAGAGGACGCTGCTGCCCGTCCTCCGGTGTGAAATCCCTTAGTCGCCTTGACGACACCCACGGGAAGAGATGGGGTGGTACTATTCTTAAGCCGGTACCACACGGCACGCGGTTCTTCACTTGGTATTTTGCTAAAAACTTAAAAAATGATTTCAAACAATTTCGCAACATTAAAAAACTTTTAACTATTGAGAACAGAAACTCATCAAAAGTTTTCATATAAAATCTTGAATTGTTTATTTTATATTCCCATAGTACATATTCTTATTTAACTATTGACGGTCTGAGCACAGAACACATTCTCGTACATACAGAAAGCCGGATCCTTACATCGAGCGAAAACAGGCTCATGCCCACATAGACACGCACGTACAAAGATGTCGGTCGAACTCGGTCGAATCTACAACCAAGACAGTTCAAGATCTGCGTATTTGCGTTTCTGTGCCCGTGGATTTTTGTTGAGCTGTGAACCGGTATTCTATGCCTTTGTTTTACTAGCTGACGCGCGCATCTTCGTCTATGCCATTTTTTCGCTTTTTGTAAAATTTTTCATCAATGCTCTGCTCCTATAGCTTGTAGCGCCATAATATCTAGCCCATAGCCTTCGTCGTTATACGGGCTATCCAACACTAAAATATTTTTTCATTTCAAACCAGTAGTTTCTGAAATTATCGCGTTCAACCAAACAAACATATTCTTTAGCTTAATAATATCAAGCATAGATGTGGTCTGGCGTTCCAAGGGAATAAAAATAAATTGTAACAGCTAGTTAGTCATAATAAGGACTCTACTTCTATAATGAATGCTACCATATGTAATGACTGTCATTAGAAATAGGTGTCCATCATAATATTTCAAACCAAAGTAATACAAGAGTGATGACATTTAAAATGTATGTCGTGTTAAAACATATTAATAAAGCGAAGTAGAGAATAGGGCTTTGTTTAGTGAGTTTCACTACTACTTAGGAACTTTAGTATTTGCTTATACATATATCTTGGGACAACTCACACAACGCTATCTAATCCCAAACTAAGCAGAGCTTGTACTATGGTAACCAGACAACTGATAAACGTACTTATATTTCTAAATACATACATATTATAGATGAATTATATCCAGACAAAGAATAAACCATCGTGCTCATCACACAAGGTTTTATCCTGGGTGGGAATCGTACCCACGACCTCTTGCGTAGCAGTCAGACTACACTCCCACCGAGCCACAGAGGTAGTTTTAACAAACAGTAACAAACGAAATAAAAAATTTAAATTGGTCGAAAAAAAGTTGAGCTGATTCTTAGGCGTGAAAACGTAATAGAGTCCGACTGTTACTTACGCGTTTATAATATCAGTATTGTCTGAAATGGAAGTTTCGATTTCCCATGTATGGGAACTCAAATAAAGGCTTGTCATCCGGTGCAAGTTGTATGTGTCAACTAATGGGAATATGTTGTTCCGTTCCCTATAGTTATGCATATAGAACTACCGACTTGTTTCAAGTCATGGTACACCTCATTTTGTCAATATGGAGATTTGAGTTACACGTAGAATATAACTACATAATGTTAGATACTCTTGTACATTATGTGTAACGTAGTATACAAATGGTTGGCAGCTATCTATACTAATATTATAAAGCGGAAGAGTTTGTTTGTTTGCTTTGTTTGTTTGTTTGTTTGTTTAAACGCGCTAATCTCAGGAACTACTGGTCCGATTTGAAAAATTCTTTTTTTGTTGGATAGCCCATTTATCGAGGAATATAACATCGCGCTACGACTAATAGGAGCGGAGTAGCGACGTGAAATGTTGCAAAAACGGGGAAAATTTACGCATACGAAGTTGCGCGGGACAGCTAGTTATGTATAACATGCTATTCTAGCTATAGAATTTGTCAATGAACTTCCTAATCTGACGTTCTCCCCAAGGCACAATGTAACAAATAACCTAATTATACATATGAGGAGATACGATGACTTTTGGGGTTTTGAAGTGAGTGACTTTAAAACCTCAAAAGTCATAGTTAAACTCGAATTATATTTTTGAGTCACTTATTACGAATTATAATAAATACCAAAAAAAATACAAGTGTCAGCCTTTGTTCCTAAAGGATAGAAAAAAATGAGGTCTAGTAACGATTAATGGTTCAATTCCGGCCCCGGTTTGCCATACTGAAGTATCGGGTTCGATTCCTGGGTCTGGACTTCAAATTGTTTTTCTATCTTTCAAAAATGCAATTATTGTATCTGCGCTAAAATATTGTATAAGTATTGTAATACTTCGAATTACACATAAAATGTTAAACAATTCCAATAACACAACACGAGATTTTGTGCTATAAAAATATTTTTACTTTAACAGAATCAACTCAAATTTGTTCAACATGAATAGATATCATAGTTAGATACTAGACTACCCAACAGCCTATTATAAAACCAATAAAATATTTATTTTAGGTTGAAATACCGAGCTGAAGCATGTTCTAATTAGAATACGCCTAGGAATATTAAAACCGAGTAAATTGTTGATCAAAAAGCGTATTTGAGATAAAAGCCCGCGATGCTAATAACAGCTTGTTAATTAAACAGCAGTCCACCGCAACATGTTTATAAAATACAAATGTATAAGAATTATTAATGTCATCAAATTATTAAAAGTATATAAATAATAGTAAACAATTCACTTGAAGTCTTATTAAAATTAAGAAGCCTTCTGTAGATTCCTAAAATGCCTATTGAGTATTTTAAAAATTCTATTTCGAATTTCTTGTCTCACTATCTAGGAAAGCAAAATTCGACTCAGCTGGGCCTCAAACCGCGATATAGAAGTTCTATTCCTATCACATTACCCATTCCGTCATTGAGTCAACAATACCTCTGTTCTGCGAGTTAGGATTCGATTCTCGCTAAAATTAAATCTTTTTTCATATAATCCAATATGTATGTATAATAAAAGATAATATCTTGGGACAACTCACAACGCCTTCTGATCCCAAACTAGGCAGAGCCTGTACTATCACTGACCATACGACTGCTAAACATACCAGATATTATATTTCTAAATACATAAATACTTAGATACATATTATATATATATTACGTCCACACATAGAATAAACAATCGACTGCCTCTGTGGCGCGGTGGGAGTGTGTCCGACTGCTACGCAAGAGGTCGTGGGTTCGATTCCCACACGGGACACCACTTTGTGTGATCCACAAATTGTTGTTCCGAGTCTGGGTGTACTTTGTGTCCGTGACTTGTATGTTTGTAAAGTCCCCCGCGACACAGGGCTTGTACCCTAGTGCGGGAGTCGTCTTTTAAAGAAAAAAAAAAAAAAAAAAAAAAAAACTATCGTGCTCAGTACCTACTCAAAGTTTTATCCTGGGTTGGAATCGAACCCACCATCTCTGGCTTAGCAGCAATCACTAACCACTAGACCAACAGACCATCACAAAAGTATTTTTTACTGGATTAAAGCAAAAAGTACGACATTATAAGTATCTAAATAGAAAACCTACTTAAGTACATTTCAATTATTTTAATTTCAATTATACCAAAGCTTCAATTATTACAATTTAGTACGAGCTCAAATGAAATAGAAATACCTAATCCCGAATAAAATAGGAAATCTTAATCGAGGAATCTACAATCGACCGAAATAATACTTAGAATAATAAGTTATTCAAACATGGATTTAGAATCTAAATGCTTTATACCAAAAATAGATTTACCCACAATTTTATTGTGAAGGAATAATATTTTATGTCACATTTGGAAAGGTTGCGTAAAATCGAAACTAGTCGAAGACCAAAACGTATAGAGATACTCGTATAAAAGAGTTCTCCAAGGCTTTTTTGCTTCAAAAATTCAGAATTGTTGCCACACACAGTAACGTACTCGAATATCGGTGGTTAAATCCCAAAAGAAGCGAAAAATTAGTGAATATTGGATTATCTATACTGTTTTAAGTAGGGCTATACACTTATGTGACGAATGACAGTTGTTACTTATTCATTTTTTTAAACAGATGCTAAAATTAAACTTGTTCAGTTAGCAACTTGGGCAACACTTTTTTTTAAACTTGGGTTAAAAAAATTTAGTTGCCCAAGTTGCTATTCCGAACTAAATATTGCATTATTTATTAATTAAAGATGCTGTTTCACTTTTAAAATCTAAACCGCCGAAGTAATAGGTAATAAAATTGACTGAAATTTTCATTAATTTATGAATGAAAAGGTTTGTAATAAAATTAAATTTTATTTCCAGTTTTTGGCCTGTTAGTCGTGAAATTGTCTCTTATACCCTTTTGCATTTAAGCGTCTGTGTTTAACCAATGTATCAGGGAGAGCCAGAGTACGTAATTTGTATCGAAAATATGTGGTTACTGCTTAAATATTCGAATAATTTGTGGTTCACTTTTAAATTTGGTTATTTGATTGATTGCGTTTTGGATTAACGTAAATAATGTTTCAATAAGCTTTTAGTAAATATCTTGTCATTTTGTGGTCATTTTAACATTATTTCTGTTTGTTAAAGAAGCTCATAAATGGACACATACCTACCTTGATGGGTAAGTATGATGTTCAATGCAAATACAAAAAAAAACGCAAACTAGGTTTACACAGTTAAAAAATATAAGTTCAAATTTAACAAACTCTTAAACCTACTTATAACACATAACACCAAGAAAACAACATTAAACCGGCCGTATCGTGTCCTAACAGTTATCTAAGCTGCTAGTCAAAGTGCTGAACATCGAATATTTGCTCCAACAAACGTTTTCGCAAAGTAGAAATTCCTCACGTGTAGGTACCTGCTAACGCCACTGGCCGAGAATCTCATCTTAGCATGTAAAAGACTCGCTATAAAATAAATAGCCAACACACTTCTCTTTGAAACTATATAACCGCTTGCTAAGCTAAACATTTCTCGACGTATAAACAAACATCCATCAGATTGCATTAGAAACCATCTATTCCGTGTTTGAAATAAGAATCAGAAAATCAAAATATGACGACTGACGGTAGTTATTCTAATTTTGAATAATCGAAACTGTTCGAATAATTCAAACTCGGTGAATTCATGTTTGTTTGCCCTAAATTCAAATACAGAAGACGAAGTATTTAATGCCATTTTTTTTTCGAGAATTGTAACAATATAATTTTTTTTTTTACAATTATTGTAGAGTTGAGACAAACTTTTTTCAAATGCTTTTTTTAATTTTCTTTATCAAACACAGCTTATTGATTCTAATAAGAATTACGAATGATACTTATTGATAACATAAACGTAAGAAGAACAAATCAAACAAACAGGAATAAGTAATACAAAGTCACGATAAAACATAATAAATAGCGTACAAAGATTCCCTTATCAAAGCTAATAATTCATTAATATTTGATGTTTGAACTACTTACAGAGACATAAAATTCCATCTGAATCATTTGTTATCGCAATGTATATTGAACAACTCGTTAATAACTCAATAAAACATAAAAGTTACAAAGTTTCAACAGAATAATACAGAACTGGACTACTTCTTAAATAAACATTATTCAAAACTAATGAGTGAAACTGCCCTCATTATTAGTTCGGTTCGATTCAAACTAGCTGTCATATCTGTCGTACTAATATTTCCGTGTTTACGAAAGTGTCGTATTTATATGACAGTCATGTCGTTTTCATTATGAGTTAATTATTTTTAATCGGGTTTTTGGGCTCGTAATCTATGTTTTATGTTATGGGAAACCTCAATAATGTGTTAAAATTACTTTTTGATATTTATTACGATTTTAACTATACAAAAAGAAGTAATGATACTTAGGTAAGTATTCGTTTTATAAACATTGCCGTAACTTATGAAGTTATGTCTTTTTATTCGGCTAACGCTATTTATTGCAAGTAAATAGGTACTATTTCATTATAATTTTGATTCTACAGTCGTAGAGTTAAAGAAAATATGTCTGCTAAGTACCTAATATGAATAAGCTTTTATCAAAATAAAGTGTGTGAGAATGACTTAGGTTTTAATGACTTCATACCATAGAAATCAACGTCCAATTATAGCCCAACAATAAAACCGATAACAGAGTGACTAATGACTAAAAAATATTATCTCACAGTTAGTTTATAACCCGTTATTAACTCCAGACGACTTAATTGCTGCTTACATTTACAAAGAAAGCATTTGCTTGTATACATAAAAAAAATAGTAATTACCTTATATCCTAGAAAAGTAGAAAATGTTCAATAAAAGTCCATTCACGTCAAAGATGCTAGCTGCTATCAAATAATCATAGTCACTGAAAACCGACAAAATGCTCTGATAGTTCACAGGGTAGCACAGGACACGATCAAATCCAGTTCGAGGCACACAACACACCAGAAATACTCTATTAATTAATTTCAATTTATGTTAATTACGGAATCGGGTACGATGCGATAGCGAAAGGGGAAGATGGGGACGCGTGCGCTCAGTTCGCGCGCCAAGCGTGGACTGCCGGCTGGTCGCTTGAAGCATTTCTGAATATACACCCCCCGAACATTTCCCGCGCACCCTATGGGCGCAACGCGTGTACCATGCAATTTTCTATAAATTTTCGCATAAGCTCCGAAGCCGCGCTGTCAAAAGCTGTTTTTACTGGAGTTCGCCCCCGAACGCTGTGTGCACACGTTTTAATTGAATTAAGTATAATGCGAGATTTTTAGAAGTAACTTTGGAATAAGCTCGCGTTTTATTAACCTGTGTTGAATATAAATTTCCTTTGGCGTAGCATTTAATAACGTTTCGATTTAAAATTAACCGTTTCGGGTAAATCCGTTAACGTTAAAGGCATTCAGAATGACAAATTACTTGCGTTAAGCTTTAAATTATGGTAATCACTGTTAATTTGGTACTGGCGAATTGCTACATTATTCGAGCTAATATCATGGCCCGCGGGCGAAACGCAGTTTTTTCGATGGAGCGCTGTCGATTTTTTAACAATTCCCAGAAGTCGTTAGATAGAAGTTGCTCATTGTAATCCTCGGAATGGAATGGAAATCGTGAAAGATCATTGTCCCTTTGTTTCAGTTTGTACGAGTTTGGTACATAAACATCGTTTTAAACTTTTAATTGAACGCCATGTATTGTTTGCCCTCGTTATATTAATAAAACATTGTTGTTATTGAATGTCTTTCGATTTTTGATGTTGTGTTAACTTATATCCTTAAGGGAGCATTACACTGAGAGAATGATTTATTTAGCGCTACGTACACAGCGACACGATCGCCGGCCTCGCTCTTCCGCACACAACTATTACTTCACAGTGCGCAGGAGGGCAGGTCAAAATAAAGTAGAATATTCGTTCGTACATATGTTAGATTACGAACGCCATGACTATGACAATACGAAAATGCTCGTTTTTGCATTTTTCCGCAACTTCAAGATTTTTTTTTTTTTTTTTAAAAAAGACAACTCCCGCAGTAGGGTACAAGCCCTGTGTCACGGGGGACTTTACAAACATACAAGTCACGGACACAAATTACACCCAGACCCGAAACAACAATTTGTGGTTTACACAAAGTGGTGTCCCGTGTGGGAATCGAACCCACGACCTCTTGCGTAGCAGTCGGACACACTCCCACCGCGCCACAGAGGCAGTCATTTATTTGCGGGATCATATTTAAACATATCCTTAAATTTATTTATTTCATCTACTAGAAAAATTCTTTGACTAGTGACACAATTCTTTTCGTGTCCTAATTTTTAGGTTTTCTATATAAATTTTTGAAAGAGCCGAACCCTGTTTCGCGTAATCTATTTACTTATTTTAAATTTGTTTAGATTAAGGTCACAGTCTAGGGCTAATATTGTCCAAAATAGTATCTTTATGCAGTGTTAATATCACTAATAAGTACTTTTAAGGTTCATTTCCGTGCATCGCGGCCGATCGCGGCTTACGACGAACGGCTGATGCGCGCGACTGATGCGACAATAGTCAGAGTATGAGAATGTATGGTGCCGTTTCCGAGGTAAGCGACAGACGCGCGCGGCCGACGACTGTCGTAGGCTGCGCGCGCACTCTTAATATTGTCGCATCGCCTGCTAGCGTCAGACGCTTGTCGTAAGCCGCGCGCGGCTCGCGATCGGCCGGAAATGAACTTAAATGTAGGCACGTAGGACTGTCCCGACCAATTCATCAATATGGTGTGTGACATATTAGTTACACTTCCTCGTTTGCAAATATAGTGAAAAAAAATTGGCAGTTTGAAAAGAGTAGCCGTAAGTATTTACTGCCTTATTCTGTCCGGGCAAGCGCTACACATTTTTTCGTGAACTTGTTTCAAACGTCGATCACAAGTGTTGCATGTAGTACCTAAGTGAATATCGTCATTCGGTATTCAATATCGCGAATGAACTGTTTATAAAATTTTAATACCAAACACTTTTTTTATATTCTTCTTTATTTTAGTTTAAAAATATCTGGTAGGTGTACGGTATCCTACTTATATTTTAACAAATTTAACAAATAGGTAAGACATGGGCGATGTTTAATATTTACCCGACGAAGGTATGATATTTTGAGTTTAAGTTTGATACTTGCACCATTTTCAGTACTTGAAGTGTCAGTTGCCTTCATATTAGAATAATTTTAAGGTTCTAATTTATAAAATACAATCGATGAGACAACCATAAAAATAAAGGATAAAGAACTCTATGGTAATTTCCGTACCGATAAATAGTTTGAATAGCGAACAGTTTGTTGTTTGCGAATAGCGAACAGTATGTATATTGACTACTTAATATAAATAATATTTTTTTTTGTATATTAATTAATTGCAATCAATGTTCCATTCATTAAAAGGTAACCTAAACGACCTTTGGTAAAAAAGTTTGACATCGCGTCCGTCATTATCATGGTAGGTTATCTTCAACAATTTATCGACTGCCTCTGTGGCGCTATGGGCGTGTATCCGACTGCTACGCAAGAGGTTCGATCCCCACCCAGGATAAAACTTTGTGTGATGAGCACGATGGTTTATTTGGTTCCTTGTGTTATCTAATATATAAAATTCTCGTGTCACAGTTTTCGTTGCCATACTCCTCCGAAACGGCTTGACCGATTTTGATGAAATTTTTTGTGCTTATCCGGTATCTATGAGAATCGGCCAACATCTATTTTTCATACCCCTAAGAGTTTGTTTGTTTGTTTGAACGCGATAATCTCAGGAACTACTGGGCGGCATTGAAAAAATATTTTATTGTTGGATAGCTCATTTATCGAGGAAGGCTATAGGTTATAACATCACGCTACGACTAATAGGAGCGGAGCAGCAATGAAAAATGTTGTAAAAAAAAAGGAAGAAAAAAGAAAAAAGGGAAAATTTACGCAGACGAAGTTGCGCGGGTCAGCTAGTTTATCTATAATATGCATGTATTTAAAAATATATAAGTATGTTAACAGTTGTCTGATTTCCATAGCTTGTATGTATGCTTAGTTTGGGATCAGAAAGCGTTGTGTGAGTTATCCCAAGAAGAAGAAGAAGAAGATATCTTATACCTTTAAATTAAATGAGCAATTCTATATACATATATTCTGAATCTCGGCAACGGCTCCTGCGATTTTCATGAAATTTAGTTCGGGGCTATAAATCGATCTAGCTAGGTTTCATTTCTAGAAAACGTCGTTTAGAATAAAATAAATAACGAACAAAGCTCGGTCATCCAGGTACTAATTAATAATACGAGCAATAAAACGAGCAATTCTCATTTATCCATCCAAAATCATTTTCATGTCAATTGATGCCAAGACGAGTACATAGATATTACTACCACTCTAAAAAGTTATTAGATCTTATGAAAAGCTAAGCTTCTAACTTCACACGCCCTAATACACTCTGATTCTCATCATGACGTTTAGAGTTTTACGTGAATTTCAGTTTTTTTTTCAGTATTTATGGTCTATAGATAGTAATGTAAACAAAGCCCAATGGCTTAGTTAGTAAAATTAACAAATAAACTATTTTTTTTTTTTTAAATACGACTCCCGCAGTAGGGTACAAGCCCTGTATCGCGGGTGACTTCACAAACATACAAGTCACGAACACAAAGTACACCCAGACTCAGAACAACAATTTGTGGATCACACAAAGTGGTGTCCCGTGTGGGAATCGAACCCACGACCTCTTGCGTAGCAGTCGGACAAACTCCCACCGCGCCACAGAGGCAGTCGTTAAAGTCAAACTTTTATTGTGTAAGCGTATTTATAATACCTGCACAATCAATTATTATTGAAATTATCAAAATAATCAGGACAATGCGATACAAAAATCACAATGATTTATAAAAAAACACAATTATTTAATAATATTATTTAATATTTAATAATTATTTAATTTCAAGCATCGGAGGCACCTTACTAAGTTCATGGAGATTCATTAATGCCTCCGACTGCATGAAATTATATAATTATGTAGGGGATCTTGTTTTCATCTTTTTTGTGCAGGCGGTTTTTTTTATTTTTATAATTGTTTTTTTTATTTAATACTTTTTAGTAGTTGTAGTTTGTAACCGATGTAACAATTAACTTTTATCATAGCTATAGTCAAGTATTGAAAATTGACAAAAGAATGGTTGGTAATAAACTTTTTTAGTACTACAGTCATAATCATGTTATACTTTTTTGAAATGCTTAAGATGAGCCCTTTAATTTGATACTCATATTGCAGTATTCAAAGCAACTTTTTTTTCACACCTCTTTATTTTGACATCTCACAGCCGCCATGTTTGTTTTTTTCAAACGTTACATATCTAAGAACACTCGGGCGATCAAGACGAATCTAACGACGTCTTAATTGTACAAATCCGTTCAGTGGATTGTGAGATATCCGGTAATAAAGAATATTACATACAGACATACATACCTACATACAAGATACGCGCGAAAAACATAACCCTTCTTTACAGTCGGGTAATAAATAAAGTATGTACCAAGCAAAAGTTTTTATTTTATTACCTTGACAACTCGCGGGTTTACCTCCTGAAGTTTGTCGTATGAATTATAAGTCATCCTGTATATTGAAATGAAAAAGAAAACTATCACAGCTTAGTAGTCCTAACAAGTTTACGAGTAACAGTACAGTACAGTAACAGCCGACCAAGTGAGGAGTAACAACATTTTCTTACACTTATAAGTAATTTTCAATAGAATTCTATTGAAAATTACTTATAAGTATAAATTTGTAATTTTAACGAGACAAAAACAACTATTATTATACAATTTTTATTACTCGAACCCACGACCTTTTCCGTAGCAGCCGGACACACTCCCACCGCGCCACAGAAGCAGTCGATTCATAATCGTGTTTATAACATTCGTACTAATTTTTAGCTCAATGCGAATTTTTGAAGCTGAAATGTTTGACCCGATTTTCGAATTCACAAAAACCTTCATGCGTGTCTAGAATAAATTATTATCATTCAAAGTTCAAATATATGCCACCGTACGGTAAAGGTATCAGGGCTTCAAAAATTCAAATAGGTATTTATGAAAGATTCAGATGATTAATAAAAATTGATGAGCCTTACATTCTACTGTAATAAATATTTGGCCTGGTAACGAAACCATATCGCGATTCAGAAAGATTGTACAGCGCCATCTATCGAACGTGAAATTAACTATAGTCCTCACGATTTGAGTTTCACATGGACAGTGTCTAAACAAGCAATCTGAAATCCGAGTTTTTCTATATATTATTAGGGAATCTTTTCTAAATCTCGACCAATGAATGTAATTTGAATTACATACTTTAGTTCAAATCTTTCCAAATAATACTGAAACACACAATCCAGTACTGCATTACTCACAAGAAAAAAATGATTTAAGGGAATTTTCGAATACTGACTTCTTCTTTGAGTTTATGCCAATCTAATTTCTGCCAGTGCCAAGTATGTATGCGCTTATTACATGCACAAAGTCTCGTTCTTATTCAATTATCACGTATTCAAATATTTTTTTACAAGCTAAACTCGGTGCTGTAATAATAATGGCCGGTCAGCTTGCCGCCAAGTCCGGATATTGACTAACAGAGTTTTTTTTTTTTTTATGTGAAGTGTTGAGTGTAAGCTGTTAAGCTATTTACACCCTTGCGCGGGCTTGCGGCGAGCGTGTGCTCCTAACCTAAGTGTACCTACGTAGCCAAACTTTCGTTAGCGAAACTAACGAAAATTTGACTACGGTGATATGAGTGAGTGTGTGTGTGTGCTGCGTGTGCGTAGGGCGTCCCCTACTATGGGAACTCGAACCCTAGTCGTGGGCTATGCTAGGTGTTACGAGCCGGCCCGGTTGAATAGTGACGCGGTGACGATACAGACGACCCTTACGACGAGGTCGGTATCGCGGTGAGTTACCGTTGCGGGGTGAGTTGTGTACTAACACAGAGTATGTAATCACTTCGTTTTATTGACAAATATGTCGTTCGATTATGTCATAAATATTTTTTTCTGTGAGCTGTACTGATTGTTTGTTTCAGTATTAATTGGAAAGATTTGAATTAAATTATGTTAATCAAATTACATTCCTTGGTTAAGATTTAGAAATGATTCCGTATTAATTCATAGAAAAATACTCCGAGGGCTTGTTTAGAGAACTAATTTAACGTTCGATAGATGGCGCTCTACAATTTTTCTGAATCGCGATGGTTTCGTTATCAGGCCAAATATATAATACAGAATACAGTAGAATGTAAAGTTTAGATAAATTAATCATTCTTTAGTCTATAATATTTTATTAAATTTTAGAAGCCCTGACCGTTACCGAACTGTGGCAAATATTACAACTTTATATGAAAATATTTTATTCTAGGCCCGCATGAAGGTTTTATAAATTCGATAATCGTTGACCGGATTATCAAATTTAAAACATTTAAGTTTCCGAATTTCCACAAAGTACATATAGACGCGGAACAATAATTTGTGGATCACTCAAAGTGGTGTCCCGTGTGGGAATAATAATAATATCTTGAGACAACGCCATCTGATCCCAAACTAGGCAGAACCTGTACTTTGCTACTAGAGAACTGATAAACATACATATACGGTTCACATCTAATATATAAAATTCTCGTGTCACAGTTTTCGTTGCCATACTCCTCCGAAACGGCTTGACCGATTTTGATGAAATTTCGTGTGCATATTGGGTAGGTCTGCGAATCGGACAACATCTATTTTTCATCCCCCTAAGAGTTTGTTTGTTTGTTTGAACGCGATAATCTCAGGAACTACTGGGCCGCATTGAAAAAATATTTTATTGTTGGATAGCCCATTATCGAGGAAGGCTATAGGTTATAACATCACACTACGACCAATAGGAGCGGAGCAGCAATGAAAAATGTTGTACAAAAAAAAGAAAGAAAAAAGGGAAAATTTACGCAGACGAAGTAGCGCGGGTCAGCTAGTAGTTTTATAAAAATATATATTTTTTTATTTATTTATAATATGTATGTGCCGTTTCGATCGACAACTTGTTGCCATCTTGTGGCCATGCCATGCCATGATCACATTGCTGTTAAAAAATGAGATTTTGATCAAAAAAAATCTGACAGGTAGTTTTCACAGTGTTCTTTTGAGTTTAACTTTATGCTTATTAAAGAGTTCTGAAGTGACCGAAACAGGGTGGAAATCTGATGGAGCAATATACGGAGGATGCATCAACACATCCTAGCCAAGCTCTCTCAATTTTAGCTAAGTGGCTATAGATGAGTGCGGTTATAATAATAATAATAATATCTTGGGACAACTCACACAACGCTATCTGATCCCAAACTAAGCAGAGCTTGCATTATGGAAACCAGACAACTGATAAACATACTTATATATTTCTAAATACATACATATTATAGATAAATAACACCCAGACACAGAATAAACCATCATGCTCATCACACAAAGTTTTATCCTGGGTGGGGATCGAACCCACAACCTCTTGCGTAGCAGTCGGATACACTCCCACCCCGCCACAGAGGCAGTCAAAACATGGTCGGTCAAAGTGGCATTATCTTAATGGAACACCACGCCCTTCCCATTCACCGGCACCGGTCGGTTTTTCTCAATGGCTTCTTTTAACCTCATCACCATACCCGGCGGCAAAAGCTCATAGTGGACGATTCCATTCCAATCCCACCATACACACAGCTCACTTTGTTTCTGGCACTCCTGTTGACCGACCACACGGATTTAGTGCGAAGACTAAAAAGAAGTAAACCATTTGAGTTAGTATAGTTATAGTGAACAAATAAAAGTGACAGTGCTTGAAATTTACACAAGAACAAAGTGTTTTCATGTCAGACTCTAAGAAAGTGCAACAGACATTATTCTTAGTTATAAAATAAGTGTAAACGTCTAAAATTAAGTTGGAGTAAAATTGCTTATTAGCCTTATAGGCTAGATCGTAATGAATTGTAAAGAACTTTATACCCAAGAATAAAAAAACTTTGTGTCGAGTCAGGCCGGGCTTTGCCACGGTCTGTGGGGCTTATCTATGCTTCTTTTTTGGATATTCCCTTAAAAGATCACTCGTTCATTGCCATACTCCTCCGAAACGGCTTGACCGATTTTGATGAAATTTTTTGTGCTTATCCGGTATCTATGAGAATCGGCCAAAATCTATTTTTCATCCCCCTAAGAGTTTGTTTGTTTGTTTGAACGCGATAATCTCAGGAACTACTGGGCCGCATTGAAAATGTATGTTATTGTTGAATAGCCCATTTATCGAGGAAGGCTATATGTTATAACATCACGCTACGACCAATAATTAAAAATGTTGTAAAAAAAAAAGGAAGAAAAAAGGGAAAATTTACGCAGACGAAGTTGCGCGGGTCAGCTAGTATATATATATATATATATATATTTTTATAATTTGTTATTTGCGACTCAATTAAGACAACTACTACCAATGTGGGTCGCACATTACCGTGGCCCAAAATGCTTCGTGTAACCACGGTCGGTGAATCGCCCTTTTGCAATTTGGTTGGTACAGTACCGTGTGTCCTGCCGCCGACGGCATAACAAATTCCGGCGGCCCGTTCGCGAAGGTGGCGGGAGATACACGGCGGGTTTTTTAGTGGGTGCAAACCCCACACTACCTCCACCGTCTTCCCCGGATGGTGGAGGTGTTCGTCAGGAATTTTTCCCGCCAAAACAAAAAAAAAAAAAAAAGTACCGTATGTCCTATAGATAGATTCCTTTGTTAATCAAACTATTTTCATAGGTACATAAAAGTTAGTACGGAACCCTCTGTGCATGAGTACCACTCGCACTTGGACGGTTTTTAGGGTTTCGTAGCCAAAATGACAAATGGATGTGGATGAAATAGATGTCATGTCTGTCTGTCTGTCTGTCCGTCCGTATGTAACAGGCATTTAACTCAAAGACTTACACAATTAATATTGATTAAAGGTGAAAAGGTGTCTTGTAGGGGGGCACTTCATACTTGGAATAGAAGCTGAATTTTTTTGGAGAATACATCAACATGTGGCAAAACATCAGTATTCAACAGATCTTTAAAAAAAAAACACATTTGGTTTTTAGTAAAAAAAAAATGATTAAGTGAATATTTTGGAAATAATCGCTCTGAAAGTTACATAAATTGTGCCCCCCCCTTATCTTTTGAATATCGCTTCTAATCTTAGTGATTTTTTGTCATATTCTTTGGTCATACGAACTAAAAATATGAGAAAAAATCACAAAGATAGCGCTAAACAAATACTTTAAACTAAAATTATTTCGGAGATTATCGGATACATTGTCATTGAATTATTGCCGAAAAACTGCGTTTCTCAACAAAAAGGGGGTAATTACCATGAATATACGCTCTACTGCTGATGTATATTATTCGAAGCTACCTACACTGAGCATGGTCTGACATGCTATTGCCCGGTTTATTTATTATTAAGTCGGTAAGATCGAAAAATATTATTCATATTTCATCAGTATGTAATTTGCATCTAAATATATAACTTCCGATAAACGCTAATTACCAACAAAAAAAACCGAGCAAAGTTCGGTCATCCTAGTACCTACTTATATCATAAGTGTTCCATTATTCCTAGTTTTCAATGGAATTCTAACAAATTAAGATAATTCAAAAGTTTTTTTTTATACTACGCTGCCCCGTAACAGTATCAGTGACCCTCAAACCCTAATTTGGCAAAGATTTAACTGTCGCTGCACTGCGTTCCTCATTCTTCTTCATAGCGTTACGACAGTAAACATTGAATAGAGATTACATTGATGTAGGGCCTTCTGGGCTACTTGGACTGCATTATCCGAGGCATCCAACAAATACTCCTGTGTGCAAGAGAATACCCGCCTAAGCATGTTATCTTTGCTTCCCTAATTTGAGATATTAATTCGTAAGTCTCATGCTCAGTAATTTCACTTGCTACAGGCCTTTAACAGAAAAAAAATACGGAAGAATAGCTGACACTGTGGTACCTATCACCTATCACCTATGTTAGAATAGATATTAAATTCTAATGCTTAGCTCAGACTTATCACCTGGATAAGTCTAAGCTTTTTTTATTATTATTATCAAGCTATAGACTGTCTTATCATCGTAGCATCTAAATGGGTAAATGGATTTGAATTCGATTTTTCCTATTGGTTAGTTTAATCAGAACGCTTCTTATTAACTTTAAAAAATGAACACGTTTTCGAAATAATCAACTATTTATTCACGTGTGTTTTTAAATCAAATCAAATGCTAAAGTGCACACATTATCGTGTACCCATTGAAAGTCTCATAGGAAGTTACTGTAACATTTTATTTGCTCCCTACACCTAAATTGAAAAATCTATACTAATATTATAAAGCTGAAGAGTTTGTTTGTTTGAAAGCGGTAATCTCAGGAACTACTGCTCCGAATTGAAAAATTATTTCACTGTTGGATAACCCATTTATCGAGGAAGGATATAGGCTAAGCGACCAATAGGAGCGGAGCAGCAATGAGAAATGTTGCAGAATCTCGGAAACGGCTCCAACGATTTTCATGAAATTTAGTATGCAGCAAAGAGGGTATCGTAAATCGATCTAAATAGGTTTTATTTTTTAAAAAATCGTTAAAAAAAATACCGAGTTATTAATTTGTGTTGATAATCGGTCATCCAGGTACTAATATTAATATATTTATTAAACACCGATTTTGTTTTTGATATTTATAAAAGTAAATAAATTGCTAATGAAACAATCTAAACAAAAATAAATTTATAATCAGGTTAGAAAAGGGGTTGCGCAGATAAAATTCATCAGACTGGCTTTCGATTAAAACTAATTGGACATTAAAAATGTATCATGACCTACTAAATTCAAATCACTGAAATAATGTTTCGTAAAATATAGGTAGGTAATACCTGACGCAGTGGTCCAAACGGATTGAGAGATAAGCATGGTTAAACAAAGTTAAGAGGATGACCGTTTTCTATGAATGTTACAACTCCTCGTGACCGTCGATTCAACGTATATAATATGCGTATTGAAGTACTACTAATGGAAGAGATAGCAGGTCGTACGCCTGATGTTAATCGTCACGCGTTGCCCATAACCGTATCAGGGATACCCAAATCCGTGTTTGGCAAAGATCTGGTTGTCGTTGCACCGTGCTCCTCATTTGAGACATTAGTTCATAAGTCTCATTTCCCTGTAATTACACTTGCTACAGTGCCCTTCAACCGAAACACATGATGTGTCGACGTCACTTTTTCATGGAAGTATACCTAATAAGTATACTCGTACTAGCTGACCCGCGCAACTTCGTCTGCGTAATTTTTTCCCGTTTTTGCAACATTTTTAATTGCTGCTTCACTCGTATTAGTGGTAACGTGATGTTATATAGCCTATAGCCTACCACGATAAATGGGCTATCCAACAGTAAAAAAAAAAACAATTCGGACCAGTAGTTCCTAATATAATCGCCTTCAAACAAACAGCTTTATAATATAGGTATAGATTACAGTTCGGCATATACTTCGGACGTCTGGAAATTGATGAAAATTTAATGGAAAATATACAAAAAATCTATTCGCAACTCTTTATGAACCTAGAAATCAAACAGATACAGACGAATCAGATAAACTATACAGTAGGTAAGTAATGGTTCGATGATATTGTTAAAGAAATAATGCTAGTTCTAACTAATTTTAATTTCGTACATATTTTATATTCATATGCATTCCCTATTTTTCTACTTTTTGAAAACCTGGTGCCCTTTATATGGTTCTATTCCCTAAAAAACCTGTCTTTCTTTTCATTTTTATGTTTTACAGTCATAACCGCGTGTGAAAGTTTCAGACATCCTAAGATGTTTAAAACTTTCACATGCGGTTTCGAACCCTAAAACTCTATGAAAAAAAATCACAGTTTAATTTTTTAGAGGATAGAGCCAAATGAAAGAGTAAGGCGGCTGACTTCCAAAAAAAATTAGGGCCACACTAATATGTACTCGTATATATACAAAAGTACCTACATAACGAGCTAATACAAAAGTACGAATAATAAAACTCTGACTCAAATACTTTTACTTAATTACTGCTGAAAGCCTCAGTATAAACTTAGGTAGATACAATTTTTCTTTTATTTACATTGAAATGAAACGAAGTAACTTTTGCAATTATACCGCCCGTACGTAATTTACAAATCTTCGTATTCTTAAACAAAAATAATGGATTGCACGATAAACGAAAAGTTAGATTGGAAACAAAGTTGTAACAAGTTTGCTTCGGAAATATTATTTAGTTAGTGACAATGCTAGGTAAAGAAAATACTTTCGAATACTTTATAAAATTATGTTTAACAGAAATACAGACGAGATCTGACTTCGTGGAAGCCAGTTATTGCGACCATTCTACTTGAGCTCTAAAATGTATAACGCAACTAATAAAAAACAGATCAAGCCGTATCTAACTGTTGAACTTATAAATAGGGACCGATTCTCTTGATGGTTTCATTTGCTTTATAACTGCAAAAATTGAATGAAAATCTGTTTATGGAGATTTGAGTTATCTTGAAAAATCAGAGATGAAATACAAAGCATTGTTTCGTATTTAGAAACCCTTAATTAGTTGCTCTAGATTAGTTTCTTTAAATATCCTGAATATATACAGTATGTAGATGAGTGGAGACCGCGACTCAGTAAAGTAAGGTAGGATGACCCCCAGACAAATGAACCGACGACCTAAAGAAGGTCGCTGGAATGAATTGGATGTGGAAGGCCGGATGTTGTGGCGTAAAATTAGGAGAGGCCTATGTCCAGCAGTGGACCGATACAGGCTGATTGATACGCAGCCTAGTAGATGTAGGTAGGTACTTAGGTACTAGACCTAAGTACATACTACACCAGAAAATCCAGGCACGGTAGCACGTGCCCCCGCGGTTGTTTTGTGTACTGAATTTCTTGTATTGCATTTAATTGGTTTGCTCATTTGTCTCTTGTACCCCGACCCAGAACGATTTTTTTGGGGCACCCCTCCGTCATGCGTGCAACTCACACTTGGCCGGATTCGGGCGAAACTAAATGCACCCCGCCATAAGCATGTCAAATCTGGCACTGCCATTTGCCTCTCGTACCCCCCCCCCCCCCCCTCCCCCAGATTCAAATTCTGGATCAGCCCCTGAATCTAACTTGAACTTGAAAATTGACGGATTTTCATACAAACTTGAAATCCCTGTTTTACCCCCTAGACATATCCTACATCCTTTCTTATTTGGATGCTTACAACTTAAAAGTTATCAACTAAGTACCAAAATTGTAGCCCCAGCGGTTTAGTCTCCAGATTTGGCGTCAGGACAAGTGATTATAATATATCTATAGATAGGTAGATATCACTGAACAACCGGAACTTTATTTACGTCGATTAAAACAACGCTATCGTGTTTATGGAATGACCAAATCTTACCTTCTTGCAAGAAATTAGTTTAAATCGATTTCCAAGATTTTATTAGGGGTTACGAGTTGTAAAGACTGATTTAGGGATCCGTTTGTGAAATATTAAGCTTTAAAGTGCTAATTATGTTGTTTTGTTATAAAAATGTAACAGTCAAGTGCCACCCCCCCCCCCCCCCTGGCAGCTAAATGATTGATGTTGGGTGTGTGAAAAAAATCACGGTAATATTAAATATAGTGAAATTAAAAGGAAAACTAGCACAGCTAAGTAGGCTTTACAACTTAGCAAGTACCTAACAGCAGACCAAGTTATAAGTAACAAAAATTTCGTTCATATTCCATTGAAAAATACCTAAATAACGTTGTTAGTCGTATGAAACAAAAACCACAGAAAACCCACTTCTTAAGCCGCATTATTCGGATGGGGGACTACGGAACCCTACATTGTGCCCAACATGCACTTGCCCGGTTTTTATTTTAGCATATCTAATTACTTCTTACGTACTACATAAAACATCTCAGTACTAAGATCTCTCTAAGACTAAGATAAAAAGCTATTTCAAGAAATATATACTAAATATTTTATTATTTTGTCTCCAACAAAAGGTCTGTAACCCCTTAAGCTCAGTAAAGCCTTTAGATACCTATATCCCTAATGTTCTGGATAGTAACATAAATATAACAAGAGTCTAGAGGACAACTAGAGATGAGAATACCTTGAAAAAGCGGGCGGCTTTTTGGGCATTATCTCAGTATGTTACATGATATATTATGTAAGCCTTAAAAAATGGGTTTTATGGATAATATCGGTGCAAATATGGTCATATTTATCATTTATATTGAATCCTAGATTTTTGTATTGAAAAATAAACCGTGCATATTAATTTATTTGAATAAAAACCGGGCAAGTACATGTCGGACCATCCTCAGTGTAGAGTTCTGCAGCCTTGAATAATTGCATCAGCAGAAGAGCGTATGTTCATGGCACTTAAGCCCTTTTGTTGAGAAACGCAGTTTTTCAGCCATAACTTAATGACGGTATATCCGATCATGTCCGAAATAATTTTAGTTTAAAGTATTTTGTATTTGTGATCTTTTTCATATTTGTAATTATGGTCACACGGTTTAAAATATGAGGGGGGGGGGGAGATTTTCGGAGCGATTATTTCCAAAAATATTCACTTAATCAAAGATGTTTATTAGAAACAAAAAAATGTTTTTGAAAGTCCGATGTACCACACGATGATGTTTGCTGAAAAAAAAAAATCTATTACATGTTTTTTTTAAGACTTCTCCCACAGTAGGGTACAAGCCCTGTGTCGCGGGGGACTATACAAACATACAAGTCACGGACATAAAGTACACCCAGACTCAGAACAACAATTTGTGGATCACACAAAGTAGTGTCCCGTGACGAAATCGAACCCACGACCTCTTGCGTAGCAGTTGGATACTCTCCCACCGCGCCCACAGAGGCAGTCAAGAGTGCCCCCCCCCCCCCCTAATATTTATTTTTATTATTTAGCTATCAAAGTAAGCGGTACGGCTACTACAAATCACGTTTGCACCAAATTTCATCAATATTCTTTGAGTAGTCTTTGAGTACAAAGCCTGTGACATACGGGCGGACAGACAGACGGACATGACGAAACTATAAGGGTTCCGTTATTGCAAAAAAACATAGTTCACCGTGCGTTACCTACAGTGTACTTACAATGTAGGGATAAGCGCTGCGCGCTCTCCGACGACGCAGACACAGATTTTATGAGACTTTTGAAACAGCATTGTGTAGTTATTTAAGAGTTTCTAGTTTATTAACTCACTAGCTGACCCGCGCAACGTCGTCTGCTTAAATTTTTGCGTCATTTTTGCAACATTTTTCATTGCTGCTCCACTCCTACGGGTCGCAGTAATGTAATATAGCCTATAGCCTTCCTCAATAAATGGGCTATCCAACCGTTTTATAATATTTAAGTTCGGACCAGTAGTTCCTGTGATTATCGCGTTCAAACAAACAAACTCTTCAGCTTTATAATATTAGTATAGATTCCAAGGTAAATCCCAAATTTGACTGGACTATAAAGTAACTATGTAGGTACTTCATACCAACCTGGTCAGCCCCATTCCAACCGTAAATGTGCTGTTTTATATTACTTAAAAAAAAATATATTACTTAAAAAGTATTGATTTGACTTGACAATCATGTAGCTCTATTTTTGTTCTGGTCGTAATTGTCAGGACCAGATTTGTATGAAAAGATAGATATTTTTAGAGAAACATTCTAAGTGTCAAAGTCTCAAAAATGACCACTTTCAGATTAACAGTAGGTATTGTGCCCTTTCATTTGTTATGTTACACGATACAGTTTGCAAAAAAATATTTCAATTCCCCACTTTGCCCCCTAAAAATTCAGCCCATAATAAAAATAATTTATGTTCGTTATGCGTCCGTGTTTGAGTTACAAAAATGCATTCGTGTGCTAAATTTCAACACAATCGGTTTAGTAAAATAAAATCAAATTGGATGTGACAGATAGACAAATAGAAACGCGAGTGATGCTATAAGGGCTCCGCTTTTTTTCCTTTCTTCTTCTAGTTTTATTTTACAACTTTTTTCTTGTTTACTTATTACGTCTTCTAAGCAATTAACTAGCTATATTATTATTATTATTTTATTGTTATTATAAGCCCTCCTATAGTAGGTATAATTATTATAAATTATATGTATAAAATTAGCACGCAAAGGTTTATGCACTTAACAATACAAAACATAAATGATTCTATTAATATTAACTAGCTATATATTAGCTAAATACGGTATAGTACAAACTTAACAAGTCGTATTTTAAATTTTAGTTCTCCGTCGAAGAGAATTTGTATTAATCGAGAAGTGATATACAGAATACGAGGAAATTACTATCTACTTGTCTTATTTTTTCTGAAGCTACGCCATCTGGAGCCCAGTTTGGTAATCTCCATCATGAAGTACATAATAGAAACTAGCCTTACTATGCTCATATCCTGAAGTTATTGACGGCTGCCGTTAGAGGGCGTCATGTCGCATTCAACTAGAAATCTGCTACTAGTTAAGAACATTCTTTGTTACTTTATATTTCACCTTCTAACTTTATTTTTTGGGTAAGTACAGGTAATGGTTTTGTATCGATTTTTATAAATCAAAGGTCATAAAAGGATATCGTAATTTTTTTTGGATTATCTATAATCTCTGTCTCACTGATATTGACTGATATGAACAAGAAATTCGGTCTAATCGATTGAAATTCAAATATTAACAAAATACTAATTTATTAGCATAATGGTGTATCAAGAGGATCCTTCACAAAGTCCCTTTAACCACGGTTATAAAGGGTTTTCGGTACGTAGTTCTTTATCGCACGTTTTTGTTTGCGGGCTGAGAGGCTAGACGGAAAAAAGTGTTTCATTTTGACATCGACGAAAATAATAATAATATCTTTAAAATATCTTGGGACAACTCACACAACGTCATCTGATTCCAAACTAAGCAGAGCTTGTACTATGGCAACCAGCCAACTGATAAACATACTTATATATTTCTTAATACACACATATTATAGATATATAACACCCAGACACAGAATAAACCATAGTGCTCATCACACAAAGTTTTATCCTGGGTGGGGATCGAACCCTTACCTCTTGCGTAGCAGTTTTTTAATCATTAGTTAATACAAATACAAAAAGATATAGCAAAAGGAACTACGTTCCTACTAGTCTCTATTTTTTTCAACAAAGCAATAGGTAGGTACTATATGTAGTATATTATACCTAAAACTAGTACTATACGTGACAATTGAGCGTACTTCTAAAATTGTCTATGATCTCGCGATAATCTTTTTTCATCTACTACTACTTTAATCTCTTGGATAGGTAAGATGAATAAAAAGTCAAATTCACAAAAGGTATATATTTTTTACTACCTGTGTCCGCAACTTTATCCGCGTGAAGTGCTGCTCACTCCCACTACCAATAAACACAAATTAAAAAACGACATGACAATTAAATCAAAAATATGAAATATTAAATCACAAATTAAAAAACAAAAATCATAATATAAAGGGAAAAAAATGTAATTTGAACTCGAACCGGGATCTTCTGGTTCTAGATCGCCAAACTTCCCACCTGAGCTATTATAACACTCTAGATTGTGGCGAAAATTATCTTCGTATTCTAAGAATCTTACGGTCACGTGATCCGATCACGTGATCTCCGGTCACGGGATCCTGACGCGAGTTTAACATTTTATACCCATACCATGTAAAGAAGTTTTCACTTCAAAATTTAAAATTATGTTTTTGTTACGTACCATATAATACTTTCATATGCATTTAGTAAGAAACTGTTATTTTGACGTTACAAACAACACTTCAATTTTATTTATTTGTATAGATTTGCAAGAAAAATGTCAAAAAAAGTTTTGCTCACTCAAAATTCAACAAATAGGTATTCAAAAATTTGGACTCATACTCGATAATTAACATATTATGAGATACCTATTTCCGTTAGTATCAATATTTTAATTATACGGCTATACTGAAACGTCGTTAGTTCCTCTCTTCCACTATATAAAAGACTGCAGGTAAAAGAACATCATGTAATATTATGAGAAGTCGTTAAGGATTTTACGGCAGCTATGGGTTTGGTAAGTAATTATAATCAATTCGATTTTGGATGGTAGCGTTGTGTTCAAAGATTGATGCAACCCATGTTTTTAAAACTTTTAGAGATATACAGTTTGTCCCAAAACTATGCCGCAAGAAGGGAAAGTACCACCTTAAATATTGCAGATTTCGAGAACATTTTACTGAAAGAAACACTCAAAACTTAATTTTGATTTTAAATAGAACATTTTCAATATTTTAAGGTACTTTTCCTTCGTGTGGCATAGTTTTGGGACATCCTGTTTATATGAATCTGAAAACAATACACTCCATTTTTGCGGTAGATTATAATGATATTGTTATACGAATTGCTGTAGCACTGTTTCGAAGTATACACCTCTAAGAGTAACGTAAAGATTCATAAGTAGTAGTTTTTGCACAAATTCTTAGTTCGCGCGTGCGCGGTAGAGAGCTGCGCTTAGAAATGCATCAACGCGCATGCGTGGTGGACATCTTTGAGCGCACCGCGCATGCGCCAATTCGCACGGCCTTTACACGACAACGAAATAAAGATAGTGAATATCCTTATTCACTATCTTTATTTCGTTGTCGTGTAAAGGAAAAAAAACACTGAATTGAAAAAAAAACACTAACTGCCATGTGGTGAATTCTGATACAGTTATTTTAACAATTCTACAGCCAATTTTCCCAATTGGGCCCCCAAATTAGCATAGAGCAATATACCCAAACTAGAGTACACATAACCACTCAAGCAAAGGCTGTAACGAACGTAACGAAGTAAACGAACATCGAGCCCAATTAGAGGCAGCTGTATAATGTGTAAATCGTAAGCTTTTCTCACGGGTGTACACATATTCATTGTACGATTCGATTTCTATTTCCGCTCTCTTTTTTGTGTTACCGTTTTTTTTTTGTTTTTCGATTGTCACCATTCACCATGTGTCAAGTAAGAATAATCTTGGTAATTGATGCTTTAAATGATTGCGAGGCAGTGTGTAACCACACGTATGTAACCTTAATTATTTACAGTTGGATCAACGTAACTTGACCGGATTGAAGTTAGGTTCTATTCACTTTCGCGCATGTCATAGAGATGCGACCCTAAAATTACTTACGAAAACGAAGAATTATCTTTAATTGATTAAAAATACTAACAAAACTTTAATTCAACAATATAAAATTACTATAAAGATGAGTTCATAAAAGTTTAAATTTAGAACAGTTACAGTAAATACTAAAGAAAATTTGAAAAACAATTTCTTTACGAAAAAAATCACAAAAAACTTGAGTTAGTAATGCTAATTATGACAATGTAATCATCGCATCTCTATTTCTCTTGGTTTAGTTACCGCCCCCGCCCCCCGCTTCCTGTCACCATTTACTTCCAACAAATGCATCTGCGCAACCACTTTCCGCCAACTTCAATCCGGTCAAGTTACGTTGGTCCCACTATAGGGTACCTACGTAACGCAGAAATCTGTAGTCACACGCCGCATTTTCTGACGATATGCTTCTAAATCACCAGGAGCGGATTCAGGATTTGATTCTGGGGGGGGGGGGGCACGAGAGGTAAATGGCAGCGCCGAATCTAACATGCTTACGACGGAGACAATACAAGAAATTTAGTACACAAAACAACCATCTTCGTGTCGCCGTATCAACAGACACAAAGACATGGTAACGTTTAAGTTTATTTGGTAAGGATGTCGATGATTGATTGCTGATTCAAGGAAAACGACAATGTTTCATTTTATCAATGGCGAATATATTGTTCCGAGTACCTACTTACTTACTTATCTAAGAATTAGATAATCTGCAAATAGAATCAAAACTAACGAATATTAAAAGATACAGATTAATAGAAAAATAAAGCAATTAAACTACTGATATATTTAGTTATTATTAATTTATCACTTGTTACATAATGTCTTTCATTCTAAACAAAGGTTGAAGTCCGATTACCCGTACTGAAAAAAAACATATTTTATGCTTTTTACAGTACCCTGCTAACAGACCTCGCCAATCTGATCAGATACTGCGCCATATATGTAGGAGATAGTATAGTAGATACACAAGTGTATGCGCAGACAGAAGTGCACTCTCTATTCCATCACTCTCATAATCCGATAGGACAAAAATTCGACACAACCGGAGATAAATTAGACGCTGGACCCAAGGAGGGTTTAAGATTTTTCGAAAATATCAAACCGGCGGTGGTACTTGCTGATGACATATTATCACATAGGTAGAGCAAAATATAGTCAGTCGACCCGTGACCACGATCGGTGCAATTCGATCCAAACGTCGGGTAAATAAAAGGTTCGTACCTTTAAATAATTAACGCGATTAAGTCGCGAAATATATCTAATATAAAATATAGACATCTGAAATTACTAATTATTTTAGAGTAAAGTTTTTTTATTATATACCTTCCAACTCTTTATAAAAGCAAACGAATGGATGAAAACCAACTTATATCCATGACGATCTGCAATCCAGAGACGTGCCCTCTCAACTGTGAATGATTTGTTTTAAAATTTGGTAGAATGCACTGGTATTTTTAATTTTAAATATTGAGATGTGCTTAGAACTTTGAACGGTTGCCTAATATTGCAAGTGAAATGTGCATCAAAATATTCAGATAGGCATTTAACAATTTACATGACGACCTTCAATTTGACCACACCTTTCTGTTACCCTTTGTATTTATAAACAACGGAGAAAAGGACGTGCTACCTAATCTAAGGTACTTTCTTTTATTTTTTTACCGAAACCAAAAAGCAACGTTTCCTCTGAGTAAGTTTGTAATATTGAGTAATACTTATGAACTTATGAGTAAGGAATAGGCCTTCGAATCTAACGAATTTAAAAGAAGTGCGCATAAATCGTTCAGTTGTTACTCAGTTTTCAAGAGAACCCGTGGTGTACAAATTGTGCTATGGTGAAAATCATCTTCAAACTACCCAGATGATGTAATACGATATTTTTATGTTATTGTTCTTCTAAATACTTTAAACAATTAGATATTATCTTATTTTTTATTAATGTTTAGAGCTGTTTTAAATCAGGGATTTGCAATTTAATAATGCGCCAACGCAATTGTATTTGCAAATTGCATTGTAGTATTTAAAGTAGAACCGGCCACGTAAGGATTGAATGACGTGTGAATTAAGATGTACTGAATGAAGCCTATACGGAAAATATCAGTATAATTAACCGGTACTCTAGCGACTGTATCCGATAACAATGGAATATTACAGTTCCTAATTTCATCACTCGCTCCAATCATTAATATCACGATTTCCTGTGATAATCAAAAATCACAATCTACTAATCCTGTGTTCGTGAAGTGGCGCTTATCAATTAATCTTTATATTACTGATATTAAAGAGTTACTCAGTCGTCAGTGTTCGGACAACGGTGTCGTGTTTTTTTTATTATTTTTTTTTTGTGATGTCAGTGTTGCACTGTTGTTGACAATCGCGATGGTAAGTTTTTTTTTTTAATGATAATATTTTGTGGCGATTGTAACTGCAAGTTCGTGGCATTGATTTTATCCATTGAAGTGTTATCTTTTCCTGATTAACTTTGTTGTGATTACTAATTAATCATTATTGTATAGTTTTAAATATTATTTTTTGATTTAGAAAAATAAGAATGCATTTAAAATAAATTTCAAAAATCTTACTGTAACTAACTACAGTCAAAGCTTATTATCAAGTGGGTGGTATGCTATGCTATACTTACCTAAGGGGTATAAAAAAATGTGTGCACTTAAAATCCATGGAAGAAAAGTCTGTGATTTCCTAAATAATATTAACGATTTAACTCAAATATATCTGGGAACTACTGAAGAAAATCAGCTTTATTTATTTTTTGTCGAATCAAAAGTAGAGCAAGCATTACAGAGCTACATTGCCACAGACATACACACAAAGACAGAGCTTTAAACTTATAAGATGCCTCTTCAAAAACCTATAACAGTAGAAACTAAGGAAATGGTTCTTTTTACCCCCGAACCTATAACGTTCGGGGGTAAAAAAAAACATTTACCTACTCGTTTTTGCTCAGTCTGTTACGTAAAAACAGTATCAGAAAATTCTCGAAAAGCCCAATGGCTACCCATTATTTCTACGAATAATCCCAGGTACATTTTTCCATTTATTCCCTCACCGTTCAGTTGCGTGTTTTCCGAGGGAATACTGATTTTATATGCCGAATATCGAAATAGGATATTGAGATACCTTTTCCAAAATTTGTGCATGAATTTTCTGTTATAAATGTTCTTATTTTTTTCATTTTAAATGACTCACTTCATTGTGTCTAAAGTTAAACAACATGATAATGTTAACAATAATGATTATTTAGCTTGTTATAGAGTCCGTATTATTGTATACCTAGAGGCATACGTTAGGTAGTGTAACCGTTAAAATATTTGCTGATATCTGAATGACAAAATGTTTAATTCAAAGAATAATCCTAATTAAGTTATAACGAACTCGCGCTACAATATTTTATATAATTTTAGACCGCTGTAATTAAATCAATATTTCGACTATCTGCAAGTAACCTACCTGTCAGGTGTACCTAAACTTACTTTTTTTGTACTAATGATAGGCACTACTAATCATATTATTATATCTGTAATGTTTAAATTCAAACCACTGATGGTCTCCTAACAGCAGGAGATATTATAGTGTACAAGTGTATGCAAAGACATAAGTGCACTTTCTAGTCTGATGGGACGAAAATCCGACACGACCGGAGAGCGATTAGGCAGGACCGACGGCTTAACGTGCACTCTGAGGCACGAAGGAGTGTAACAATGATCGAAAACGGTCACCCATCTATTGATCGACAGCGGTAATGATGCTTAACCTCGCAGATATCTAGATCTGCTCGGTCGCCACTGAGTCAGGGTCTTAGACAAATAAGAAATATACGATAATGAAGTTGTTCCTAATTCTGGGGATTCCCTATAACTTCGATTATCTGAGTTCCAAGAATTAGAGTCATTACTTATCAGTTGTTTACTGTAATGAAATCCATACAGCTTATTCATTTCAAGTAGGTAACCCGCATGTAAAAATAAACCAATATATGTAAAATATATGTAAATTGGACTCCGCCCCAAAGACAAGGCACAGTCAAGTCCAAAATAAGATATTTACCACAAAATGTTCCAAGTCCTGTGTCGCAACGGACTTTATAATCATACAAATCACGGATACACAATAAGTACACCAAAGATAATTGTGTGTTCTGAGAAGTACACCGATACTCGAAACAACCATTTGTGCGGAAAACTTTAAACAAAATGCCAGCGCCACGCATAACTCTCGAGTCGGATCAACGTCGGAGACCAACGATCCCAAGGTGGTGTTGGGTTTCTGGTAAATAAGTCCCTTTCTGACAACGTTGTGGAAATGTCCAGCCTGTCGAACAGGGTAGCGTACCTCATTATCTCATTATTAAGCTCACCGAGAGGTATAGCCTCAAGGTGGTGCAAGTGTACGCACTGACCTCGGCACATCCAGACGACGAAGTGGAGGATATGTTCGATGACATATCGAGGGCCCTCCACTCCACCACTAAGACCCACTACAACGTTGTTATGAGGGACTCTAACGCTAAAGTGGGAGTACAGAATTGCAGCGAATTAGTAGTAGGATCCCATGGATTTGGAAGCAGAAATCATAGGGGGCAAATGCTAGTCAACTTTCTCGAACGGAAGGGGCTCTTCTTGATGAACTCTTTTTTCAAGAAATAGCCCCAAAGGAAGTGGACGTGGCAAAGCCCCGACACTATGACGAAAAATAAAATTGACTTCATCATGACGCACAAAAAGCATATATTCAGAGACTTCCCCGTTATCAACAGGTTTAATACCGGTAGTGATCACCGACTTGTCCAAGACTCTCTGAATATCGACTTCAAGGCGGAACGTGCCCGTCTGATGAGGTCCAGGCTCCGACCTACTTTGCTCGGAAAAGCGCGCTCTAAACCAAGAGATCAACAAGCTTATACGACACGACCTTCGGTGCTCCAACACTCTTTTGATTAAAAGAGCGATCGAGCAGAACCGGGGGTCAAAAGTGTTCGTACAATCTCTTGGAAGAAGCCACCTGACGAAGTTGACCACAACAAGTGGAGAAGACGTTTCTTCGAAGCCGGCAGTCCTCTCCGAAGTGGAAAGCTTCTATGGCCGGTTATACGCTTCGCATGCATCTCGACCTGATCCTGAAATTGAGGGTCCTAGAGCCACTCTAACACGCCACTACACCGAAGACCTGCCAGAAGTCAACATTGACGAAATCGTACTGGCTCTTAACCAGCTGAAAAATGGAAAAGCCCCTGGAGAGGATGGCGTCACAACAGAGCTGCTAAAGGCTGGAGGTAAACCCGTACTGAGGGAGCTCCAAAAGCTCTTTAATGCTGTCCTGTTCGAAGGGAGAACTCCGGAGGCGTGGAGTAGAAGTGTAGTCGTCTTGTTCTTCAAAAAGGGGGATAAGACCCGGCTGAAGAACTACCGACCTATTTCTCTTCTAAGCCACGTCTATAAGCTGTTTTCAAGAGTCATCACGAACCGCCTTTCGCGAAGACTTTACGAATTCCAATCACCGGAACAGGCTGGATTTCGGAGCGGATATGGTACCATAGACCACATCCACACAGTGTGGCAGATTATACAAACGACCCAGGAGTATAATCAGCCTCTGTATTTAGCATTCGTGGACTATGAGAAGGCCTTTGACTCGATTGAAATCTGGTCCGTTCTGGAGTCCCTGCAGCGATGCTAAGTAGATTGGCGATATATCCAAGTGATGAGATGTCTCTACGAAGCCGCCACCATGTCCGTCCAAGTACAGAATCAGCAAACAAAATCTATACCATAGCATCGAGGAGTGAGGCAAGGGGACGTTATTTCCCCGAAACTGTTCACAAATGCAACGGAGGATATGTTCAAGACGCTGCACTGGATAGTGCGGGGCATCAACATCAATGGTGAACACATCTCTCACCTGCAATTTGCAGATGACATCGCCATCATGGCAGAAACGCTGCAAGACCTACAACAGATGCTGAATGACCTGGCTAACTCCTCTGTACGCATCGGCCTACGGATGAACTTGGATAAAACCAAGGTCATGTTCAATGAACATGTACTACTGGAACCGATAGCGGTGCACGGCGCCGTTCTCGAAGTTGTTCAAAAATATGTGAACCTCGGGCAGTCATTGCAGTTAGGTAGAAACAGCTTCGAGGACGAGGTGAAAAGGAGAATTCGGTTGGGTTGGGCAGCGTTTGGGAAGTTACGTCAAGTTCATCATCGTCGATCCCACAATGACTTAAGACTAAAGTCTTCAATCAGTGCGTCCTACCCGTTGTATCCTATAAGAGTGAAGGAATAGAGAGTGCACTTGTTTTTGCGCATACACATTGATTGTGCATACGCATTCATTATAATTTTGACTGGCCTGTTGGTCTAGTGGTTAGTGACATTGACTGCTAAGCCAGAGTGGTGAACCCACATTTCAACCCATGATAAAAGCTTGTGTTATGAGCACGTTGGTTTATTATGTGTCTGGGTGTCTGATCAATGGTTTTGAAACGCATAGAGGACATACAGACAAACATTCATTTCTACATATAAAAATATAGATATGTATGTATTTAGAAATATATAAGTAGGTTTATCAATTATCTGGTTTTCATAGTACAAGTTTTGCTTATATTAGTTTGGGGTCGTATGGCATTGTGTCAGTTGTCCCAAGATATCATTAAAAATCTCTTTATTAATTAATTGAAGACTAATTATGGTCTTCTAACAAATTTCAGTAAAATGGTTAGGAGACCATAATTCGTATTTTTTCATCATTAGACTTACTTTGTCTTTCACAGCAAAACGAGAACTCCGTAACCAGGACCATGGGGTCCGTAGTACTCCAAGTGGGTGCACTGGAACTACTGGCAAGATATTCCATGAATTCTGGGACTAGGGCTACAAGTCTACTGTCCTCTTTACATGACTTTAAAACGCAAGAAGTCGAGATGGCTGGCGGCAAACAATGGAATTGGAAATATCTAAGGGTAAAGTAGTCAGATTCTCTTCGTAGAGAGATTAGTCAGAGTACTCAACTACTTACTGTTAAAGTAAGTAGTTGAGTCAATTATATCAATGATGTTATTGTTATTGAAAATGTTACCCGAGTGATTTTAAAAATTGCTCATGACAATGACAAAATTAAGCCAATTTTGTCAACGTCATGCTATGTTGACAAAATTTATTGGCGCGCCCCGGCTTCGCATGGCTTTTCTCCACTATAACTTTTCGGATTTTGCTTATTGGTATTAAGAAAAGAAACACGTGTTTTAGACTTTTTGAAAAATCAACCCCTAAAGGGGTATAGTAAGGGTTGCAAGTTTGTATGGAACTCCATCAGTTTCAAAGTTAGATATGTGAAATTGTATGGCTGTAAATAATGAAACACGTGTTTCAGCATTTTGATCGAAAGTGATAAATCAGCCCTTCAGGGGGTAAAATCAACAACGCGGGCGAAGCCGCGGACGACAGCTAGAACATGTATAGGTGTCATTCACTAGATTGACATGGCTACATGGCTATTAATTAATGCTTACAGAAGAATAAAGTTGACTGATCTACATGTTTCAGGATCAATTCGACCAAAAAGATTTAGAAGGTTTATACAGAAAATACGATGACAAGCTAAGAGAAACCCTCATTTATATTTACATAAGCTTATTAGTGTTCTTTTCGACTATACACATCATTTTTGTAATATCCAGCACATTTTCGGAGGTAAGAGCGTTACAATTTTGCTATTTTATTTAGAACCATATATTTGAAGACATGATGATATCCTCTGATTATTAGAGATAACCACGTCTTCAAATGTATTGGTATACTAGTTACGTGTGATCACTGCTAATTAATCTAATCGCCCAGTATAAACTGACATCAGGTGTCCTATTAAGAGCCATAACCCATCAGTATAGACATGTCTCTTTTGGGATTTTGGACTTCTCTGTGAGTAGATCTCTCAGAGAAGTCCAGAATACCAAAAGAGTGGGAAAGTCGAAGAGCTCATAGCATAGGCGTACCCAAGATCTTCTTTGGCAAAAAGTCTGGTGTAAAAATAATACAACTGATGTTAAATCGTTTTGGAGTAGAGAAGGGTTGAACTCCCAGAAACAGTTTTCCACTTGGGTACGCTTAAAGTGATTGAGTTTATTTGCAGTATTAACATAAGCATAGCTTTTCAGGATATACAATCGATTTCAACATATTTATCTATGGGCATGTACGTGTTAAGGATTGCAGTACCAGTGATATGTTTATGCAAGCCGCTTTATTATCCAATGAAGAAGAAGTGGTTTTGGATGCCGATACTCGTCACCTTTATTATTACATTGGATCTTGTTGTAACAGGTAATAGCAATAAGAATTATGGCATAGCACGTAAGCTCTACTCTTAATGGCAACCTATCTCAGATCATTAAGATAATATGTACTAAATTAGGTAACTCTATGCTTTAGACATCAGTGGAATTAATTTCCTGGGAAAATATGACGAATGATTTAAACCCAGGAGTTTGAAAGGTATACATATATTTTTTGGGCATCTTACTTAAATAAAAATTGATCGATTGGCATTCAAGTCAAATTAGACGCCGAATTTTAAGTTTGATCATACCTCTTATAGAGAGGATTCGTAGCTGCGTAGCGGCTTCGTAGACCTTCACACTTTCTTTTATGTTAATCCCTCTGAAAAGGAAATTAAAGACATTCTTTCAGAAACTTCCGTGTTAGTTTTAAAAGGACTTACAACCCGTTGTCTTACAGAAAACAATTAGTGATTCTTAAAGTTTTATTACCGCAATATATGAAGTTATCCGACATAGAACTAAAGTTACCGACACAGCTCGCAGGTTAAACGCGCTGAAGTTGCTGGCCATATCAGACAAACGAGTCTAAAGGGGCGTTTAAGCGGGCCATTTTTTACCACAATTTGTGGCGGCAATGCTGTGGCCAGCAACATGGCAGTACTCTCCAATATTAATTTGATGGTTGCCGGACGATCTCTGAGCGACCTATTTTCCTCCATATTGCCCGGCCAATTTTGTTGTTGTTTCAGTCTTCCTCTATTTTATTGTTGGCGGGTTGTGTAGCCCGTTTAGGAGACTGAATCATGCGCTATACAATTGTAGACATATTGCCATTATTGGCTGAGCAATTAGTTGCCAATAGTGACGCCACAAGTTGCCCTAAAAAATAGAGTATAAACCGCGACTTGGTAAACGTAAAGTAGAACAGCCCCCAGCCAAGTGAACCGACGACCTGAAAAAGGTCGCTGGAAAGGTGGAAGACCGGATGTTGTGACGAAAATTAGGCGAGGTCTATGTCCAGCAGTGTACCGATGTATGATGATGTAAAAACTATTTTTTTTTAATATAACTAGCAATGTGGGATTGAGTCCCACATTACTAGCAATCTTGTTAACCCCTCCAGCTAAGCTCAAAGGCTTATGTTAGGAGTGGGTTCACGTCGGTAGTGTAATGGGTAGGATTCGAACACGCGACCTCACGATTGCGAGACCGATGCCTTAGCCATTAGGCCTTAGCTATTACTTTATTTAAATATTTCTAAAAAAAAAATATTTCTTCATCAATACTTTACTTTCAGATGTTGTCGTTTCCATCTACAGTTACTTCGAAGGATTTGCTTTGAGGCCTGCATACGCAACAATGGCGCTCTTGTCGACCTATATCTTTCTTCCTATGAGAAATAACTTCTTAGTCCTTTTTCTCGGTATTTTTGTCAGCACCATCTATGTTTTAATCTATGCCTTCTTCACTTACGAGCAAGACCCTGACATTAGAGTTGTGGTAAGACATTTCTATGTACATGATTACTGAATTATATACCTTATTGAAAAGTATTTAGAGAAGCTAATTCTATGGAAGCCAGAATACATAGTATTCTAAATTGTGATAAGTTTCAGGTGGCCTCAGACATGATATATTTGATTGGAGTAAATCTAATGGGTGTTTATTTTAGACTGATGAACGAAATTGTGACCAGACGATCATTTCTAGACAGGAGGGCATGTGTCGAAAGTACCCTTCGATTAAAATTTGTTAAAGATCAAGAGGTAAGAATACTACTTCTTCGGTACAAAATGTATTTTGATTTTTGATGCAATTGTTGGACAATTGCAACTTTGACACGTTTTTTTCTTGTCTTACAGTATTCTAAAGAACACACTTACTCTTTTCCCCTCACTTACTGATTTAGATAAATATAATAAACGTACTTTTCGATGCAATCAATCTTACGTTAAGACCACAAGCTAAAACTTCTCTATAAATACTTTATCACTCTTTGATTAGTTAGCTTTTTAGCGATTAGTATCAGTATATCTATAAGAAATTACAATTAAATTACTGATCATATAATTTATGTAAATAATGCTTTATATATTCTTTTGAACTTGACTTAAAATTGCATTATCAAGTATTATTTCTGTTACATGAATAAATTCATCAAACAGATTATCAACATTGATATGAGTTAGTTGATATTAAATTCCTCACAAGAATTGAAAGTATTGAAGTAATTTAAATATGTCTACGCTCAAAAGACCACAATATTTTAATTATTATGTCTTTCAGGAACGTCTTATGACGAGTATTCTACCAGAACACATCGTGTCTAAAGTGCGACGGGATATAAGAACAATGTTCATACGTATTAACGATCATTCAATAAACCGCGGTATGAGGTCTTTCAAGTAAGTACTTACTTCTTTTCCTGTTTAAATAAGAAAAATAAAAGCTGAATGAAAATCATTTGTCGTCAATCTTATAGTAGTCATAGTTGGGACGTGCTCTAAATACTTTAGCATGTATAGTGTAGGCGTTACTTACTGTTGCATGACTTGTACGTCATATTCGTGGTATAAAGAAATTCCTTTCTCTCAGATTTTCTTTCTTCGTTCTTTTGTGATAGGCTTTTCATTGCGTTGCCATGACATTTTAGTTAAGTTAATTAAGTTAACTTGATTTAGTGTTTAAAATTTAGTACATCAAACCTACCTACTTATCCTTAGTCATGATTAAATATAAAATAATAATAAACTTTGATAGTTATTTACAAATACCAGTACAATACGATTTGTTGTAATGTGTTGCCAAAATAAAGTTGTTTTTAACAGTTGTTGATTACCTGAAGGTTGCTACTTACGTCGGTCAGATAAGATGGTATATCAGTACACACCCAATTATTCATTTGTATGGGAAATACCTTTGTTCTTTTTTCCATCTTTATGAAATATTTTTATGTTGTAATAACCAGCACCAATTTATGATTTTTCCTTTAATGTAAGTACCTAACTATCTATACACGTATTACCCCCGCAAATCAAATCAAAGTGATCAGTAGCCTATCAGTGAAAAACGGCAGGAGCAATTTAACTTTTATCAACGTTTAGTTCCCTCACCTAGGTAGGTACTGTGATAAATATTATAAACATCCGATACTAGTAATAATAAATACGTGTTTCTGTAAAAAAAACTCACTGTTGATGTAAAACATGATTAACTACTTGTTCTCTTATCGAACAATTTTTATGTTATCTATATTTACTAATTATTTTGACATACTTCTGTACTTAGTAATCCTAAAATATGCAGTGTCATATATACTTCCTCCCGTATCATTAGCTCAGGTCATTACACAGATAGAGATAGGTATAGATAACACCAATGCACCTGCTACTCATGTGTCAGGAAAAACCACTAATACTGTCACTGTCACGCTTGGATCGTAACAGTGTTAATAAGTAAGGCTGAATTAGGCTATTCAGTCTAGCCCAAATTTAAACAATTAATTAAATATGGTTCTGCCATATAAAAAAAATAATACATTTTTATTAAGTAACAATATCAGGCTCTCACAAGGCTGCGACCTGGTGCCTATATCTAATTTTTGTTATCATGTAGCAAAGTGTACTTATCTATTTTTCAGTCAACTGTACGTAGAAGAACATGACAACGTGAGCATTTTATATGCAGATGTGGTGAACTACACAATGATATCAACTACATTGTCGCCCAAGAGAATGGTGGAACTACTTAACGAACTCTTTGGTAGATTCGATGAAGCTTCAGAAGTTTGTATACAATTTAAAAAAGTATTTCACTCATTGAATACAAAGTTATGCACATAGAATCAAACGAAAGGCACACTTCTAAATCAGTTTACTTATTTGAATTTTTTTTTTTCTAAAAAAAAAAGGATTTAAAAATTCTTCTTATTTGGCAGGAATTGACAATAATAGTTTTAGCATTATTACTATAGTTAGGAGTTATTATAATATTCGGTACGTCGCTGTTATAGGAGTACGACGTGCTAAGAATAAAATTTTTGGGAGACTGTTACTACTGTGTCAGCGGCATACCTAAGCCGACCATTCACCATGCTAAGAACTGCGTAGACCTTGGTTTGGAAATGATACATATCATCAAAGATGTGAGGTAGGTGTAACCGAAGTTAAACAAGTTGATAGACCATCTGCTCGAAACGTTCCAGCAAGATGTATTATCCTTTGTTTTTCCATTCGCAGAGAAAAACGTTCCTTAAATATGGATATGAGAATAGGTGTTCATTCGGGTAAGATATTAAGTGGATTAATCGGAATCAGAAAATGGCAATACGATATTTGGTCACAGGACGTCACAATAGCGAGCAAAATGGAGTCGACTGGTAAACCTGGGTAAATATTTAAATGTAATTGATTGCTAGTATTAGTTTGTAAGATTGTCAACAAACATTAAAAGGCAAAAAGTGATATAATTTACATGATCAAAGTCGCTTTTGTCGTACAAACAAAAAAAACAGAGGTCAATCCCTAAAAAAATTAAAGTAATTTCAATAAAATATTATGTTTTTCAGAAAGGTCCATGTGACCAAACAAACACTGGAGTTGCTCTTAGATTTTGCCAGAGACTACATAATTGAACCGAATTTTGAATCTCAAAACGATCCCTTTGTAATGAAGAATAAATTAGAAACATATTTACTCTCCAGGCCGACAAGGGTAAGATATTTACCAAAATAAATAATTAAATTAGGAGAAATGGTGTAAATAATAAAATAAATATTTTACTACGCTTTTAGCCACTTGATGTATATAAACCTTTTCGACGAGCATCCGTTGGATCTGGATTTACTAAAATATTGACTAAAAGCAACGCTGGTAGAGTAAGTACAATTTTTTTTGTAACTAGGTTTAATTTCTGATGTTATTAAAGGTCGCATATTAATGACTAGCACATAGGGTTACAATAACTTGCTATATTAAATATGTATTTCTAGTAGCGATCGAATAATAGAAACTCCAATAATTTTCGAAGAACAACAACTTTCATGGATGAAAATTTGGTGGAATACCAGCAAATGCTCAAAGCTGCTGATGCACAAATGGCAAAGGAAATTGATGATATGACAAATGGCAAGTAAGTGTTAAAATCAAACTTTCATTTAACTTCAATCATTACGCTGCCTATACTTACAAGTGTGTTATTAAGTTAATCAATAACACATAATTATACTGTTTCTTTCTATTCCAGAAAACATTTCCGAAACGAATCTAAATTGAATAGGTTCACTTTGATGTACAAAAATTTTGCGTTGGAGAAAAAGTTTTTATTATTACCAGACCCTCTGTTTAAGTATTATATTACGTGCTGTCTTATAATGCTAGCATTGATAATATTAATCAATGGACTGACTACAAACTGGTAAGATTTTACAGTTTACATTGCTCTTCTAGTAACGGCTATACACGCTGTACCAGATATTAATTTATAGTAACCCGATTTATTACAAAAGAAAATTCTTATTCTGATCCAACGATCGCACGTCTTTCTGGACTTCTGTTTAAAATGGTAGGTACGATTATAATAATTATGGTTTCCTTATTCCAGGTTCTATAATTTTAAATGGTATGCCTGGATTATATTCAGCGGACTTGCATTAGTTCTTATAATTATGCAGCCTTTTACATGGTTTCAATTTCTTTGGACAAAACACAAAGGTATTGAAGAACCCAGAAATCCGTATTTACGCTTCATCTATGACATCTCTATGAAAATAGTAAAATCAGCCAAAGTTAGAACCGCAATTTATCTCCTCATAAGTGTGGGACTTGCTGCCACATCTGTAGTCAACGTAATTGGATGTACAGAAGTGCCAGTGCCTGATGCTGAAACTGTCTTGTCCAACTGCATATCGTCGTGGGTAATCTAACTTTTTTTATATTTTTATATTTTTTCTTATTAAAATGTATAAGTCCTAACGATCTGTTTATTTCCAGCACGTAACACAATGTTGGGGTTTAGCGTTACTACTGAACTTTTTGTTCACTAGAGTTTTTTTCATCTTCAAGTGGATTGTGGCTGGAGGCATGACTGTCTTCTACTTATGGATAGTCTGGGAAAACAAAACGGCATTTTTTGCTATCGACACTACTTGGAATATTGGATTAGATTCCAGAATTGCTCACACACTGTCTGTTATCATCATAACTGTTACATTATATTGGACAGATAGGACAACTGAGTACAGAAATAGACTAGACTACTTATGGCAAATACAATTGAGTGAAGAACAAAAAGAGGCAGAAACTATGCTAAAAGTTAATAATATGCTTTTAGAAAATATTCTTCCTGCTCACGTAGGTTAGTATATTTTCGAAATTAGGTATGCTTAATAATATGATGATGGATAAAGGTATGAATAAACATTTTCTTTTCAGTTCAAGTTTACTTAAATCTCAATAGATCTTTGGACGAGCTTTATTATGAGCAGTACGACAACGTAGCAGTAATGTTTGCATCATTAACAGACTATAAACTGGGTGTAGAAGGAGACGCCGACATGAGTGACATATTCCTTTTAAGCATTCTGGATGAAATCATATCAGATTTTGATAGGGTAGGTACACAATGCATCATTAATTTTCTAGTATTTAAGAGCCACTAAATGAAACTCACTATTGTACCGTTATCAGTTATTGCTGGCTGGCGCTTCAGAGCACAAAGTGGAAAAAATTAAATTGGCTGGTTGGACCTACATGGCTGCATGTGGATTAGACCCTAAACGAAGAGAATCCATAGATTCTATCTCGCTTCAATATCCAAGAACAAGGCAAATTAGTACGCCTTACAACCGAGCTGTGGTACTGACTATGGTTGAATTCGCAGCCGCTATGATGATGC
Source organism: Herminia tarsipennalis (assembly GCA_945859575.2). Taxonomy (NCBI): domain Eukaryota; kingdom Metazoa; phylum Arthropoda; class Insecta; order Lepidoptera; family Erebidae; genus Herminia; species Herminia tarsipennalis. The sequence continues at coordinate 20,521,306 of OX243836.2, forward strand.
AATTACAAAACTTTAACCGAGGCTCATTTCAAAGTTTTGAAGGATTAAATCTTAGGATTGGTAAGAATATTTTTTAATAGTTGTCACCATGAGAAGAAAATTCGATAGAAAATACTGGCATTCGATAGACAATTATGACAGACAAATTATTTTTTATTGTATTTTCAGGAATATCAAACGGCGAAGTCGCAGCAGGAGTAGTGGGATCTCAAAAACCACTGTACGACATTTGGGGACACGCCGTAAACATGGCATCAAGGATGGATTCTACTGGAGAAAGCAGTAAAATACAGGTGACAGACATCAACGAACTAACTACTACGTAGATAACTCAACAAGTCCATACTATTAAATACCTATTTGTAGTCACAATCTTTAACCCTGATTTACTTTGAAGGTCCATCAATCAACCTATTAATCCATTTTATTTTTTAAACAGGTGACAGAAAACACTGCAATAATTTTAGATGAATGCGACATACTGACAACATATCGAGGCGAAACCTTCGTGAAAGGAGCAGGCTATATTAAAACCTATTTTGTTCCGCTTGATGAAAACTTCCATCTGATCAAGAAAGAAAACAGTATGGACTTTTACAGAATTGAAGATAGAGCTCGTTACTTCAATGTGAGGAACAGCATATTCAGCGAACTTTCCTACGATGTAAGGAAAATGTCGTTTGAAAGTGTTGGAAATGATAGTTTTGTCACTGATGCTAGGACAATGACTCCAACTGAAAGAAAATACTCTATGGACAGTGAACTTATTGGGAGTATTACTACTGAACCTGGAACAGCTTCACCGACAGACAGTGCAAGTTTAGAAGAGTGGAATAATGGCAATGTTAAAGAAACTCGTTGCTGACATTAAATTTAAATGTAGTTATTATCTAGTTTTATAAATCTGGCCGTGTGGTGCCGGCTTAAGAATAGTACCACCCCATCTCTACCCGTGGGTGTCGTCAAGGCGACTAAGGGATTTCACCCCGGAGGACGGGCAGCAGCGTCTTCTGCGTACTTAAAGGCTTACTGCGATCGCCAACCCGCTCGCCAAGCGTGGCGATTATGGCAATTACCCCCAGGATCTACGTACTAGTAGGTTCTACTGGGGAGGCCCGTGCCCAGCAGTGGGCCATCATATGGGTTGATATGTATGTATATGTTTATAAATCTGTCCGCAGTATAGTGCTACAAGGATTTTTTGGCGCGTGGCCAAAATCAGAACTAACGCCGCCATTTTGTAAAACGCCCTCATGTTAATGCCATCCAAGTGACATTGGCTAGTATTGCTAACTGCCAATGTAATGGAATTAACACCGTCATCTTGTGAAGCGCCCTCATTTCAATGTCATCGAAGCGCCAAAAGATCCTTAAAGCACTATACCACCAAAATATAAAAGAAAATTAGACCTTTAGACTATAGTCTAAAGGATATAAAGTTACTTAAAACAATAAGCATTGTATAATTCAATGAAAAAACAAGTTTTGCTGAATTTCTTGTAAAAAAACTGAAAATACTGAAAAAATCTTACTCAAATTGTAAAGCGAATGCCATTCTTAGTATTATTGTATTATTATTACACTTATTTTAATTAAAATACATAAGTTAAATGAAAATAGGTTACGATTAAACACGAAATTAAATTTATTTAACAATTTATTTAACGTTCAACATAGGTACGTATTTATTAGAGACATCTATTAACATTTTAAGAAGAGCTGAAAAAATCAATTAATTTTACAATAATGTAAAATTTTTGTAAAATTAATTAATTTTTTCAACAAAAAAACTTGGCATGCTAATTTGGAAAAATTAATAAATAAAGAGACTAAAATATATTTTTAAATAAATAAATAATAAAATATTTTTTTAACAATTTTATTTTATTAGCGTAAGCTACCCTATGTACCATCTATAACCACACAACTTGGTTAAATTCACTAGACAGTTTAATAAAAACCGGTCAAATGCGAGTCGAACTCGCCCACTAAGGGTTCCGTACAAATTTAAAAATAGTTCAGGATCTAGTCTCGCAGTTTTTGAAGGCTATATTTTTTATGATTTAGTCACAAATGTATAGTTTTCAGACTGTTCTCTATACTTTTAGTACAAGACGCTATTACTTGCTAAATTTCATAGTTATAGATAAACGGAAAGTAACCTATAAATTTGGATTCCCTAGCAAGTGTCGAAATATCCGTTTTTTTTTAAGTTAACTTAGAAGTTTTGATTTTTTCACAGCTTCAAGGAACTGTTGATTTCAACTCGATACCTCCACGCGTTCCTGAGATAAAGGGTCTTGACGGATAGACGGACGGACGGACAACAAAGTGATCCTATAAGGAACCCTAAAAATGAACTCAGGAAATCTTAGTGACAGAATTATATATAAGTGAGTAAAGTACTTGCTACATATTTGTTCTGTCTACCTGATGAAATACAAACACGAATTAAGCAGGCGCGGAAGCAGAACTTCGTTCTGGGGGCACCCACCATTTGACTCACCCAGTCAAGTGTAAGTCGCTCGTATGGCTGGGGTGGGGGTGCATTTGATTCAACACCGGTACACTATAGACCACCACCAAAAAGTTCAGTGTCATTGTGTTCATTCTCAAATTCCCCAAAGAAAAGTCCAGTTGAGTCTTGGGGGGGACAGTTGCCCCTGTTCCCCCCTTGTATCCGCGTTTTTATCTAAGTAGCATATGCGAAACTAACGGTTTTCTCACCGGACCTAAGAGTCTGAAAAACTTAATATTTGAATACACCTTCAAAGTAGCATGCATAACGACAAAAATATCATTGAAGCGGTGAATCCTTACAAGTTGCAGGTGTCACCAACATGCGGCTGAAATTATTTTCTACACAAATATATAAAATATGGACTTACTGTTGAACGTACCTGCCTACTAGCTACATGAGAGAGTAGGTATGTTAGACCTATTGCTCACTGAACCTATTTAAGATTTTTACTGGAGAAGACAGATTAGTGTGTGTGTTAATCCCCATTGATGATTAACACACGTAAAAAAAGTAGTTAATTTATAAAGTAAGTGTTAATGCAATTGGAGAGGCCTATGTCCAGCAGTGGACTGCGATAGGCTGATCTACTACTAGAGATACTACTGATTAGGCATCGGGCTCGCAATCGTGGGCAAATACTACCGTTTATACTACTGACGTGAACCCACTCCTAACACAAGTCATTGAGCTTAGCTTATCTTAAAAAAAATCTAATCCAAATGCATCCATCCGTTGGGGCGATACAATGGTAGATTGAGGGGTCCCAGACTTAGTCGCGATCGAGCAGATCGAAATATCTGCGAGGTTAAGCAACGTTACCACTGTCAGTCCTGCGCCTAATCTCTCTCCGGTCGTGTCGGATTTTCGTCCCATCGGGCTACTTCCAGCAGTGATAATGTAATAAAAATTTATAAATTCATTATTTAGTATTGTAAATAAATAAGACTTATTTGCATTGCACGCCACTTTGTTCTATCTTCGGCTTCTCGCATCCAGCTCCTGCCAGCCGTTTTGCGTAAATCATCACTCCACCTGGCCTGAGGGCGTCCTACACTACGTTTGCCAAGCCGCGGTCTCCACTCAAGAACTCGTTTACCCCAACGGTTGTCGGTCCTTCGGCTAATATGGCCACCCCCTGCCACTTCAACTTGCTAATCCGGTGGGCTATGTCGATAACTTTGGTTCTCTGCCGGATCACCTCATTTCTAATTTTATCCCTAAGAGAAACTCCGAGCATAGCCCTTTCCATAGTCCGCTGAGCGACTTTGAACTTGTGGACCAGCCGTACCGTCAGTGTCCACGTTTCGGCTCCCTATGTCATGACGGGTACGACGCACTGATTAAAGACTTTAGTCTTTAGACATTGTGGGATCGACGATGAGAAGACTTGACGTAGCTTACCAAACGCTGCCCAACCCAACCGAATTCTCCTGTTCACCTCGTCCTCGAAGTTGTTTCTACCTAACTGCAATGACTGCCCGAGGTACACATATTTTTGAACAACTTCGAGAACAGCGCCGTGCACCGCTATCGGTTCCGGTAGTACATGTTCATTGAACATGACCTTGGTTTTATCCAAGTTCATCCGTAGGCCGATGCGTACAGAGGAGTCAGCCAGGTCATTCAGCATTCGTTGCAGGTCCTCTAGCGTTTCCGCCATGATGACAATGTCATCTGCAAATCGCAAGTGAGAGATGTATTCACCATTGACGTTGATGCCCCGCCCTTTCCAGTGCAGCGTCTTAAACATATCCTCCATTGCATTTGTGAATAGTTTCGGGGAAATAACGTCCCCTTGCCTCACTCCTCGATGCAATGGTATAGGCTTTGTTTGCTGATTCTGTACTTGGACGGACACGGTGGCGGCTTTGTAGAGACATCTCATCACTTGGATATATCGCCAATCTACTTGGCATCGCTGCAGAGACTCCAGAACGGACCAGATTTCAATCGAGTCAAAGGCCTTTTCATAGTCCACGAATGCTAGACACAAGGGCTGATTATACTCTTGGGTCTTTTGTATAATCTGCCGCACTGTGTGGATGTGGTCTATGGTGCCATATCCGCTCCGAAATCCAGCCTGTTCCGGTGATTGGAATTCGTCAAGTCTTCGCGCAAGGCGGTTCGTGATGACTCTTGAAAACAGCTTATAGACGTGGCTTAGAAGAGAAATAGGTCGGTAGTTCTTCAGCCGGGTCTTATCTCCTTTTTTGAAGAACAAGACGACTACACTTCTACTCCACGCCTCCGGAGTTCTCCCTTCAAACAGGACAGCATTAAAGAGCTTTTGGAGCTCCCTCAGTACGGGTTTACCTCCAGCTTTTAAAAGCTCTGTTGTAACGCCATCCTCTCCAGGGGCTTTTCCATTTTTCAGCTGTTTAAGAGCCAGCACAATTTCGTCAATATTGACTTCTGGCAGGTCTTCGGTGTAGTGGCGTGTTAGAGTGGCTCTAGGACCCTCATTTTCAGGATCAGGTCGAGATGCATGCGAAGCGTATAACCGGCCATAGAAGCTTTTCACTTCGGAGAGGACTGCCGGCTTCGAAGAAACGACTTCTCCACTTGCTGTGGTCAACTTCGTCAGGTGGCTTCTTCCAAGAGATTGTACGAACACTTTTGACCCCCGGTTCTGCTCGATCGCTCTTTTAATCAAAAGAGTGTTAGAGCACCGAAGGTCGTGTCATATAAGCTTGTTGATCTCTTGGTTTAGAGCGCGCTTTTCCGACGAAGTGACGGGTGGGTTTTCACGTCGTTCCTTCATTAGCCCTAAAGTCCTTTCCGAAAGCTTTGACTTCTTGCCCTTACGCTGCATTTGACAAAATCTCGTACCTTCTTCCCTGAGTATCCGAACCACATTTACGAGCTTCTGGTTTACGTCTGTTGTGGTTTCCATGGCAGCAAATCGGTTATCCAGGTTTGACTGGAACGCTTCGGATCCTATCATGGTTTGGAGCAAAGTAGGTCGAAGCCTGGACCTCATCAGACGGGCACGTTCCGCCTTGAAGTCGATATTCAGAGAGCCTCGGACAAGTCGGTGACCACTACCGGTATTAAACCTGTTGATCACGGTGACGTCTCTGAATATATGCTTCTTGTCCGTCATGATGAAGTCGATCTCGTTTTTTGTCATAGTGTCCGGGCTTTGCCACGTCCACTTCCTTTGGGGCCGTTTCTTGAAAAAGGAGTTCATCAAGAAGAGCCCCTCCCGTTCGAGGAAGTTGACTAGCATTTGCCCCCTATGATTTCTGCTTCCAAATCCATGGGATCCTACTACCAATTCGCTGCAATTTTGTACTCCCACTTTAGCGTTGAAGTCCCCCATAACAACGTTGTAGTGGGTCTTAGTGGTGGAGTGGAGGGCCCTCGATATGTCATCGAACATATCCTCCACTTCGTCGTCTGGATGTGCCGAGGTCGGTGCGTACACTTGTACTACCTTGAGGCTATACCTCTCGGTGAGCTTGATAATGAGGTACGCTACCCTGTTCGACACGCTAGACATTTCCACAACGTTGTCAGAAAGGGACTTATTTACCAGAAACCCAACACCACCTTGGGATTTTTGGTCTCCCTCGCGGAAGTACATAAGGTGACCTGACTCGAGGGTTATGGTGTCCTCTCCCTCTCTTCGGACTTCACTTAACCCGAGGATATGCCACCTAATCTTCCCAAGTTCCACCTCAAGTTGTGCCAGATGCGAGTCTAGCCGTAGCGTGCGTCCGTTATACGTCGCCAGGGTCAGTCGGTTGTGGTGGCCTTCCGTAGACCGGAGATTCTTAGCACCCCCCGCCACGCCGTTACCGTGGACGCCACCATGTCCAGGAATAGCGTGACTGCCGGGAACTGGGGGCCGTGGCCTTAGTGCTTCGTGCATTTGGGGTAATGCCCAGTATAGATAGTATCTCTAGTAGCCGAATCGAACGATAGATACTTTTTGTCACAAGTGTCGGTGTTTATTTTAAAATACCAGAAGATTGTTCAGTGACTTCGGTGACAGAAGTGAAAGTAGGTAGATTCTAAAAACGAGGTTTAATACTGATCAGTACCTGCTACTAATACGCGCCTCCTAGTAACATATATAACACAATATAAGTAGGTACCTAATTACTTTTAAATATATATCTAAATAGATACCTCCTTAGTAGATAAACACATCGTTCGATCGATCGTGGATTAACGATTCCAAGTTTGTATGCTCATATTGCTCATACAATATTGACAAGAAAGTGTAATGACACATTTGAATCACAATAAATACTTAAATAGATAGGTGCCTAATTAAATGATAAGTTATTTCAGTTCAAATAAACACGTTTCAAGTGAGTTTTAGACCCTATACAGATGGGCCATACTTACGTTCATTATGCTGAAAGAATAGAACCTATGGTATCCTATCCAGGTGCGGATACAAGGGGAGGCAACGGGGGCAATTGCCCCCCACCCAGACTCGACTCAATGAACTTTATTTTGAAAATTTTGTCACTGGATGGGAGTGTTTATTAGGCAGGAAATTGCCCTCCTGGTGATGGTGGATATGATGTACCGGTGTTGAATCAAATGAACCCCCCTCCAGTCATGCAAGCGACTCACACTTGACCGGTTGAGTCAAATGTCGCCACCCCCCCCCACCCCCCACATAACGAAATTCTGATCCGCGCCAATGCTTTCTGGATCCTATCAAACTACGCCTACGGATTCTAAGGCGCTATGGAAATGTAGCAACTTGTTGTCATCTGCGTCAATATACTGTTGGTTACTGTCCGTTTGTAACCAGCAGTAGGTATACAAACACAGCCGTTGTGGTTGCCTCCATCTGTTGTTTAAGAATTTACTGATCGTCAATCACAAAGGTGTTCAGCTTCAGTGTCTGAGATCACGTCAAACTTATAAAACCTCTCATCAAGAGTTTGTACGTGGGTCACCTATATACATGTCGCGAGACTGTTTCACAGTTACCTGTCTAAGTACCTAAAGAGTAGAAGCCCGTTTCTGTAAAATGTGCAATAGGTAGGTACCTATAGGTAGTACCTACCTATACACATACAGCTCGCCATTACCCAAATCCAAACTAATTTTATAAATGTTAAAGTAACTCTGTCTAGATGAAATTTGCTATGAAGATAGGATAGTTTTTATCATACGTCTGGGCTGTGAGTAGTGTGTGTCCGGTTGGAACCCAGGAGAAGACAGATCGCCATTGAATCAAATGAATATTCGTATGCGACATACCTACCCACTAAATGTCTTGGTACCTCCTACTAACGTAAGTGGCGTTTATGACTTTCCCTGACGTGCACTGTGAACGTAAGTAGAACAGCGCAATCAAAATATCAGACTTACCTATCGTCGAACTAGAGCTCGAGGCACAAAAGCAGTAAGTAATGATAGTATAGCGGGAGGGCGTAATGACACCCGTCTGTTTATAGCCTTATCATAGCTGAGTTATGATTCATAGGCACTTGTTATATAGCCCTATAGAGATAGCACTAAATCCTTCAAGGTTTGATTTTTATGGATAATTAATCGCGATTTAAACCTTCACAAATTGCGTATCTAGGTATCTACAAGAACGTAGTATGTGTTTTTTTTGGGTGCGTAGATGCTTAAAGTATCTAAACGCCACAATACTGAGGGAAAAGATGGTTTCGCTGACTGAGCAGTTACATTATGTTGATTTTGTGTATTACAAAAATAGGAGGAAATACAGGTTGTCCAGTAAGACTAGCAGGAGATTCGCTAAGCGAACTCACTTTGAGTGAGGATTAGCAATAAATTATGTTTTAATGTCTGTACCTACCGATTGCATTTTTAATAAAAAATACGAACCCTAGTCGTGGGCTATGCTAGGTGTGGCGGGCCGGCCCGATTGTGTAGTGACGCGGTGACGATACAAACGACCCCTACGACGAGGTCGGTATCGCGGTGAGTTGCCGGTGCGGGGTGAGTTGTGTCTCATAGATGAGTATGCGGCTTCCTGCGCCTTGGTGATCTCGTCGGCATCCTCGCCGAGAACGTGTCTCGGACGGCGAATGCGCGAGATGCAAGACGGTGTGTAGGAAGACGATGCCACTATGAGTGGGTTCTTGTGTGCGGCGGCGGAGTCAAAGAAGTTCTGAGAGCAGCGCTTCATGAATTGCCTAATTGTAGGCAGACCGAGGTCTATGTGAAGATTCTCTGTCCTAACATACCAGGGAGCTTCTGTTGCTTTACGCATGAATCTGTTCTGGAGAACCTGAAGTTTACGAATTCTACAGGGGAGGCATACGTCATGATGGGGCGTATGCAAGCCGTATAAAGGCGGACTTTGTTCCTAAGCGAAAGCTTTGAACGACGGTTTAAGAGGAAGTATAGTCGACTTTGTGCCATAGCGGCCCTACCGCGCACGGTCTTAATGTGCGGAATGAACGACAGATGATCATCAAGAAATACCTAACCCGAACAAACTACGATATATACCATTTTAAAGGTAAAATATTTAAAAATATCAAAGTAACAAAATGTTGTGCTCAACTGAAGCAAAACAGTGCAGATTATTTTGTAAGGCTTCGCCCTAGAGCCGCAAGCTACTTAGCCACCGCCCGCCCCAGTGTCCACCCACGATTCTAATGTGTACCTCGTAACTTTCTAAATTAAAACGTTTTGTGTAAAATACTCCCATTACTTGGCCAAGGATTTCGACGGCAACTTCTGGTAAGCAAGCTTTATTAAGTAGTCTACTAGTTTCAAGTTCTAGAATTAAGGAAGCATTTTGTTCACGGTGATTTTTTTTCGTCATATTTAGCCTACTTATATAGTTAAATTTTCCAATCAAAGCAGCACAATGAGGACTTCAGTGATTGGTTTTGGTTCGAAAGTTTGGTTTGTTAATGAATCGTAACCAATGTATTGGAGACGAATTTATGACAATACCTGCAGTAGGTAATCATACCTTCATACCTGTCTACAGGTGAATACTTACCCCGTTTACGTACCTACACCATTTGATAGTAGGTAAACGACATCAAGAACCAAGACCTGTGATCAGATGAATGGCATCTTTACTGTATAGAAATGATAATAGTTTTACTAGATGTACGAATGACGTAGTATATAAGCCTCTAACTTTTCAATTGTTTCAGTAAATACTCCTCCCAAAATGACTGACGAGCCAGAATGTCAACTGCGTCGACGACGAACATCTGCGAACCCCAACCTACCTCTAAGCCTAGACGTAGAATACTTGGTCAGTGAAGGCGACCCTGATTACGGAACGCCTTCGCCAAGCTGTATAAAGCGTCTAGTGAACACCAAACATAAGAACTCGGCCACTTCGCTTCTCGATTTTAAGAATAAACAGCAATCGTTCGACATTCAGGTGTGTACCTAACTAAGTATCTACATATTAAACGACTCAATTTTGCAGCAAAATAATAGAGTTAATTGCCAAGCTGCCGAGCATAGGTGTAAAAACGTACATACTCAAAAAGTGCACATTTGTGTGTGTGCGTGTGGATATGCTTTCAAATCTTTGTGTTTCATGAATTCCTACTTCCCGATATTGATCCGATCAAAAGAAAAAAAAATGGTTGTGACTTTAATCACGTTTGACAGCAGATATAGGCATTTCCTATATTATAAATACAGGGGCGTAGCTTGCCACCGAAGGGCCCTGTATCAAAAGGCCCGGTGCCAAGGGCCCTAAGGCCTAAATGGCCCAAGCCCTAAAGTGAGTCCGGCGCACAAAATTGCCATTAACTCTTAAGTGAATGTCGCTGACACGAGAGGAGAAGTGCAATCGATGATGAAAGGCCTCTGTAACCTAGGGGCTTCCTATAAAAAAAAAAACCCGTACTCATTTAATAATTCTAACACCATAACACGGCCCCAATCGTCTAAATCGAAGGCGATTAGAAATTACGCTGGAATAAGAAACTCACAAACCAAATTAACCTTAAAAACATTAGATTGCATTTTTTGGATAAAAAATAAACAAAATCAAAGCCATTCTCTTCTGAACAGGTAGAGGAATGTGAAGAAGAAGAAATAATAATAGAAAGCGAAGAAGAAGTAGACGATGAAGAGAACGATGAGGCGGCATCAGCAAGTCGCCCGTTCACGCCTACTCCTATACAAGATTTTGCTGCCAATGTCGTTTATACTGAAGGTAGGTATCAGGTATCTAATGCTAACTTTAAGAAAGTTATCGTACCCAGAAAAGAAATCATACCCAGGATTATTTCGAGCACTGTCATTGGTCGATTCATGGTCCACTCCGTTCCGCGTCAGCTCTCTTGGTCACTGTGCAGAGCAGTTAATAACAGTATTGGACAGGCGCAGTTTTTGACAAGTACAAATATTTGGCTGCGTCGTAGCGCGCACAGTGCCTGCGCAAAATGTTGTGGTTATTTTTTATTCCCAAACATGACATCACAAATTGTTGTCCGACTCTGGAAAGAAAATTGTGCCCGTGATTTTTATGTTGTTTGTTAGGGACTTTGCACGCTTTGACGCCATATGGCTTGCTTGTACCAGATGGTAGCTACCGCCATATCAGTTGGCTTATACATGCCCTATATAATAATATCACAACTCACACAACGTCATCTGATCCCAAACTAAGCAGAGCTTGCACTACGGCAACTAGACAACTGATATACATACTTATTATATATTCTAAATACATACATATTATAGATAAATTACACCCAGACACAAAATAAACCATCGTGCTCATCACACAAAGCTTTATCCTGGGAGGAGATCGAACCCGACCGAACGACCTCCGGCTTAGCAGTTTGCGTCACTAACCACTAGGCCTGTTTATACTTACTAGGGCAGAGAATGCCTTGAAAATAAAAACAATTATTTATTATTGCTTCCTTACATTTTTTCTCTGTCAACCGTGGAACGCAGGTATTTCGTGTTCTATACGGCTTTTAGGCTTGAAATGCTTTTGTTGTTTCCACATTATGTGTTCTAAGACTACGATGTTCAACGCAGACGAAAAATTCACTGAGCGCAATTAACATTAATTGTTGATGGTGTTTACCGTTTAATGTTTTTATGTCGTATTTAGACCAAGGTACGACGATCTATCTGAAACTGAATTTTAGAAACATTGCATTTTAGTAAAATATATGACACATTATTGTTTTTAAACTTTCGCGATTTTTACACATATATAATGACACAATTTTTTTTAAGAAAATAAGACAAAAAATGTAAGGTTAAATATTTTAAATTTGCGCAAAGTTAAAAAACTCAAACAGAAATCGATTTTAAAAAATCCTTTGCTCAAAATCGAAATATTTTTGTTTGAATATTATGCGTTTTAACTATATTCTTTAAAAACTTGTCATACTAAAATGTTTCACTATTATTATATTTAGGTAACTAAAATTCAATGTTTGGTAAAATAAAAACAGTTTCAGATAGGTTGTACCTTGATCTAACACAACATAAAAACACTAAACATCATCAACATGATATAAATAAATGTTGTTTCCGCTCAGTGAATTTTTCGCCCGTGTTAAACATCGTAGTCTATCATTACAATCTGGTTAAATACTAGCTATTCAATTAATTTAATTAACAAAACGCGTTAAATAAGGGTACCACTACAGTAGCAGCAGCGTTAAAAAGTTCCACTTCCAAGTTTCCACTTCAATCCGTTTACAAGTGCGTATCCATCATTTAGGTACGCTCGCGCCACTTAAGAGGAATTTGAAAATTTACAGCTTACAGCTGCACATATTCAACGTGTCTCTTATATAAGATGCCATTCCGCTTTCTTACTCCCCATAAGTCTGGTGAAATTAACCTACCAAAATTACAAGCAAGTCATACCTACCTATATTATACAAATTTTATAGGTACCTAATTGAATTTGAATGTACGACCACAAGGACGTCCGGCGTAGGTAGAAGTAATCTCATTATAACATTGTTCAAGATAATGTTTACATGACTAAGGAATTAGCGACTCGACTTGTAAATAATGTAAGGAACTCAGTAGGTAATACATAACATAGCACAGAGATCAACAGACTTCATTCTCTCTCAATCTTGAAATAATTCTCAAAATATAATATGCTAGTTTCAAACTAGTCAAGACAACAAATCTTTAAGAGAAGGGTAAAAATGCAGATTTCATATGGAGAACTACTTACTATAAATAATACGCTGTTACGTCAGTATTTTTTCTAATGAAACCACTCTTTTTGTGAAATGATTAGTGATAAAAAAAATCCTATTTAACACAAAATGTTATCGGTGCGTCAACTGTTGGTGCCACGAGACGTTGAGAAGCGCGTTAGCCGTTTAAAAATAGTTTTATTGGCTAATTAGCCTTTGGCATTTACGTTTAGGTACCTAGGGAACTAGGCTATTGTCCTTCTTTACATATGTGTGTGTGAAGAATGAAGTAGAGCTATCACACTATGCCGACTCTCACCTACTATTTGTAGACATCTACCACTGTTAATCCTGTCAGTTACAGGACTAAATATCTGCAGTAACACTCGGTTTTTGAAAGGCTAAATAAAAATCCATCAACCAACAGTTCCGGCCCCGGCGTCAAAATTTGTTAGGGGGCCAGGAGCCCAAAGGCCTCCATTTGCTAATGTTCATCCGAGGCACCTGTAACCTGTAGCCCAGTATCTTTACAGGTCCCAGGTTAAAGGTGGCCCCTGATCCATAGTCAAATAGATTTAGGTCGATGGGAAATGTTAAATCGAACTAATTTAATAAAACCGTTAGGTATTAAATAATTTGCGTAATCGTCAATTTTTATATACAGCCGGTACCACACGCCATGAATATGAACACTATGAATATAATGTATTATATTCATGTTGTATGGTACCGGCTTAAGTATAGTACCACCGCATCTCTTCCCGTGGGTGTCATAAAGGCGACTAAGGGATTTCCCACCGCGGAGGACGGGCTGCAGTGTACACGTATTTTAAAGCCTTACTGTGATCGCATTAGGTGGTTTCATTCCCTAAAAGACAGGCTATTATTAAATCTTTGAATGCAGTTCGAATTATTTTTAAAATCAAAATGAAATTTTTCAGTCAAATACTCCATCTACAATATTTAAGATACTTTACCTCTGTGTGTCATAGTCTTAGGGCACCCTGAAAATGTAGGTATCTATATTAATCTTTTTTTTTTTTTGCAGGTCCACAAGCTACGGACTTTTTGAGAGTAAAAGCTATAGAGAACGATTGTTACACGGACGTATCCGACGCTGACACAGAGGGCGAGGGCGAAAATGAATAATTAAATTATAATTTATCACAAGTAACACACATTAAATTATAATTATTATATGCAAATTATAATTTATAATTATGACGCTATTGTTAAGTAAGATGAATGTGCAATAGCGATCAGAAATATATTTAAACGCTTTGATATTGGTGTGTTTATTTAAAGTTTAATTTATTCAAACTTTTTTATTTAAGAGCTCTTGTTGGTGGAGCAATCTCCACTCTATTTTTGCATTTTTTTGACTTCTTGACTCCCATTTCCTAATTATTTTGTTTTGATTTGATTTGTTGTATAAAACTTCTTCTACAGCTTCCACGTCTTTTCTCTCCCTCTATATTTCCTTCTCTATCTAAAATATTATATAGTAAAAGAAACATATGTTATCTTACTAATATTATAAAGCTGAAGAGTTTGTTTGTTTGAACGCGGTAATCTCAGGAACTACTGATCCGAATTGAAAAATTCTGTCACTATTGGATAGCCTATATAACATCACGCTACGGCCAATAGGAGCCGAGCAGCAATGAGAAATGTTGCAAAAACGGGTAAAATTTGCGCAGACGAAATTGCGCAGGTCAGCTAGTTTATACTAATTTTATTAAGCTGAAGAGTTGGTTTGTTTGAACGTGATAATCTAAGGAACTACTGTTCGATCTGAAAAAAATATTTTAATGTTGGATAGTTCATTTATTGAGGAAGGAGAATCAATAGGAGAGGAGCAGGAGCAGCAATGAAAAATGTTGCAAAAACGAAGAAAATTGACGCAGACGAAGTTGCGCGGGTCAGCTAGTTAAATATAAAACTTGTTTAGGGCTAGAAAAATCAAAAATGTACCTTGTATGGAAAAGTGCACCTATCTTGAACTTAAAAAGTTTGCGGAACACTGGTCTATAGTATGGTTTTTCCAAAGGTTATTTTTTTAAGTAACACATAGGGTCATATTTGATTTTATCAAAATTGATATACTTTTAATCACTCTTTCATAAAAAAGTTGTAAGCTGAAAAATTAGTTTACTGGTTTTTTGTCAGCAATATAATCTCTGAGATAACTCAAAACCAAAAAGAATGTACTTTATAGACCGCCTCAGTCGCTACACAATAAAACACCTATGTGGGTATTTTATTGTGTACCAGATATTGTGTAATAGAAAAAAAAGTACCAAATATATTTACGATATTTTTATTGTTTTATATTTAAAGATCATTCTGATTCAACATCTGTTGTCGTCTATACACACAATATATAACACAATACAACTAATTTACAAAACATCTGCGTTAGTGAGGTTTATTGCAACACTGTACTTTTTTATAATTTGATAAAACTTTAAAAGTATACTTAATGTTAACATATCGATCTGTACACGATATATGTCGTCTTTACAGTCGCCCTAGACAAATGCCATAAACACTTATTAAATAGAATGACGTTGTAGCGCGCGCAAAACCACGAATCTTATAATTTAATAATCATATTAAAATATTCGGTTTTACACACGCAACGACGTCATTCCTTTCGATTAGTGTTTATGACACTTGATAAGGGGTTCAGGACATAATGCGACAAGAAACTTCATAAATTCCTAAGCTTAATAGCAATTATCAATATTAACAATAGGTATTTTAGATGTCAGTACAGATATTCCATCTCACGAAGTCCGTTAGGTTATGAATGTTGTCAAGCGTGCATGTATATAATGTTTTAGTGTGCGTAAGCGCGGGAGCGCTCAGTCACGATCGCAACGCGGTCGATGTCACTAGTGTATTATTGTGTTCGCGTCATATTGTTTTACCGAGTAGCGTCAGCATGGAAAGTAAACGTCGGAAAGTTGTTCATAGTGAGGTAAGATTTATTTCTTCTTAACTTCTGAAAAATATCAATGGCGCTGTTATGAGCGACTATAGTAATTGTTAAAATTATATTTTTATGCTTACAATTTTTATTCATGTACCTATGTACTGCATGGGATAAAAAATTACCTACCTTCTTTTGCAACTATTTTCTTTTATGTATTATTTTGTGCAACTTTTCAAGTAGGTAAGTTGCCGTTAAAAGTCTTTCGTTATTTTTACCACTTTTCATTGTTTTATGCACTATCCTTAGTAGACACATTGTATCCACTTGTTTTTGACGTTAAGTTTTGACACAACTGTGATAATTTTTAGGTACGCCGCGAATAATGCATTTCACTGAGAAATTGTATTTGGTTTTGTTTCAGAGTCGCAGCATGATAGCTAGCGTTTATCATTTCCTGCGACAAGAATATGAATTTACAAAAACATACATGGAACCTAACTGCGATTTGTCTCATTTACGAGATATCACGCGACGTACAGCGGAAGCTACAGGTGTGTCTACAAAAACTGTTCAACGAATATTAAAAGAAGAAAAGGAATTGCCATCCACATCATCAACATTCACTTCTCCTATGAAGAAAAGAACGAAGCGAGAAAATAAGGTGGAAATAGACAATTTTACCGCTGATGTTGTTCGAACTACTATACAGAATTTCCATGTCGTCCATAAAGAAATACCGACGCTATCTAAAATTAAAAATGTATTAAATGAAAAAATTGGATTTGCAGGTTGTTTAGAAACTGTTCGCAAATTGTTACTGAAGTTGGGTTACAAATGGCGTAAAACAGAGAACAACCGTAAAGTTTTGACAGAGCGTCATGACATACAAATGTGGCGTTATAAATATTTAAAAAAAATGTCGGAATATCGCACTCAAGGTCGGCCAATTGTCTACACTGATGAGAGTTATGTTCTTTCAACACATGTGCGAAACAATACTTGGGCACAAAAAAAAGAAACCACACCATTTTTGAAGAAAATTAGCACAGGTACTCGCTTCATTTTAGTGCACGCGGGAACAAAGGACGGATTTATTGGAAATGCTGCTTTGGTTTATAAGGCTAACTCAACAGCTGGCGACTATCATTCAAATATGAGCTATGATAATTACGTTAAATGGCTAAATGAAAAATTATTACCCAACCTACCTCCTCGGTCTGTCATTGTGTTAGACAATGCTTCTTATCACAATACACGAGCCGAAAAATTACCGACGTCTGCTACAACGAAAGCAGATATGCAGAAATGGCTTAGAGACAAAGGTATAGATTTTGATGAATCTCTCATTAAATTGGCCTTGTACGACATTATAAAAAAACACAAATGCGATCACATTACCTATAAAATCGATGACGTCATTAAAAGCAAGGGGTTTGAAGTCTTACGCCTCCCCCCCTATCATCCAGAATTAAATCCTATAGAAAATATATGGGGGATTGTAAAAAATTATATCGCATCCAAAAATATTGATCAAAACATAACGAGTACTGAGAGACTGATCTATGAAAGCCTAGATCAAATAAATAGTGAAACGTGGCGAAAAACCTGTGAACATGTTGAAAAAATTGAAAATGAATATTTGAAATACTTTGATCTGGATTTTCAACTCATAATTAATTTGCAAGATGATTCCGATACTAGTGAATCGGATTTTGAATGTTCTTCAGATAGTGATTGATTTCTTTTTCTCTGTAATACTCACCTAAATAAATGCTCCTACTTATTTAAACACATTTGTCTTTTACTTACTACTCCTAATACTAATACCTCCAAATTTTCTGTGCTGACGCTCCTCACGTTCACGCACACAAGCACGCTTATCGGTACACGTTACACACACAACGAAAGCCAAAAGGACTTCGTGAGATAGAATATCTATACTAATACTTATTCTGTTGTGTATGCCTATGAATAAATAATAATGTAAGTTGCAAACAACGGAGTACATGTATATAATCATCCCTAGATGAGGAATTGCCGCTAAAAAGACACTTGCCAACAGCCACAAACTTATTATCAGACTTCAATAATCAAAGACTAGGACCGCAAGTATAGATTATAACCGTTACTATTCAGATTGAAAAAGTGGCGAACGAATTGAAGGTGAAGAAACCGTGCCTGTTGACACGCCACAAAAAGTGTTAAGCTCCATACTGACATTGGGTATTATTCGATAGGTTTGTTCCAAAACGAGTATGAATCAACGTATGGATCGCAAAAATCGATGCCGGCTCGATGGAATCAATTGTATGTGATTTCCTCACCTCAAGCCGTTAACCGTTCTCGAATACTGTGTGTCTAGTGAAAGTTTGTTTTACGTTAACGCGATCGAAACGTTAACCGCATTTGGCTCTCTGATTGGTTTAAGAGCGCGGAGCTGCCGTCGCTTGATAGATAAAAAAGCTGAATGTGTGGACGTAAACCCATGCCGTAATTTTTACTCGACGTGTTTGCTCGATCGATTAAAACCTTAAGTTATTTAAATTACGGGTCTTAATCGCGTGAATAATTTAATGTAAAATACCTTGTTTATTGCCCGACGTTTCGACCGTATTGCAACGGCCGTGGTCACGGGAAGACTGACGATTAAGACCCGTAATATATATATTTTAATAATGTGTACAAATCGCGAAAGTTTATCAACATTTAAAACCTTAATTACGGAGATATTGCCGTTTTGTGTGCAGATCTTAGTATTGTTTAAAAACTGCAATCAGGTGAACAAAAAGCGTCAAATGATGAAAATAAGCATTTAAAGTGACAATACGTAGACGTAACGATATAATGATTTCCATCTATGTTCATTCTGTTTCTTGTCGCACGTCAACCTAACAGTGACGTCATTTATATTGTTTTAGGTATTTCTCTATTATCCGTAATGACTGGAGGACTGTTTTGTGTACCGTCAGCGAGATAATATATATTTTTGTATACAAAAGAATCTTAGTACTACACTAATTTAATAATAGGAAAATGTCTATGTGCTGAGAAGTCGAATTCTGGTGGCGCCGTTGAGTCCCGTTTGTGTCCACCGGCTAGTAATTTTAATACTATGAAATTCGTTTTAGCTACCTTCAGAAGATCCTGTACCTAAAAAACAAAAAAAAATGTATATTGTGTAAATAATATAACATAGGTCGAAGTGGGCAGGTCACGAATCCAGACTTAAAGACGGCAGATGGACAGGGAGAGTAAATAAATGGAACGGGCCACAAATCACTAGAAGCAGAAGCAGCCCTAACGCTATATGGGTAGACGAGAGAGTACAGTTGGATCAACGTAACTTGGCCGAATTGAAGTTAGGTTCATATCACTTTCGCGCATGTCATAGAGATGCGACCATAAAATTACTTACGAATACAGTTAATTATGTTTAATCGATTAAAAATACTAACAAAATTTTAATTCAACAATATAAACATACTATATATACGAGTCCATAAAAGTTTAAATTTAGAACAGCTACAGTAAATACTAAGTTTGAAAGACAATTTCTTTACGAGAATAATCACAAAAAACATGAGTTAGACATAAAAACATAACTATTTATGATAATGTAATGCGTAATCGCATCTCTAATTTTCTTGGTTTAGTTACCGCCTCCGACACCCGCTTCCAGTCATCATTTACTTTCAAAAAATGCATCTGCGCAACCACTTGTTGCCAACTTCAATCTAGAGGAGTTACGTTGATCCTACTGTAGAGTTGGCGGGTCAAAATTGGACAATCATAGCCAGTAATTAAGAATACATTCCTTGGAGGAGGATTTTACCTGAACCATACAATTCACTGAATATTAATCTTTTGTATTCTCTTCTCTTCAAAAAAAAATTGCCAATACATTGTAATTTGCATGGAATTAAATAAAGCTTTATTATTATTAACATTATGTGCCCCACCCTGTGAGAAAAAAAGTCAAGTTCCAAGTGTAGTATAAATATATTTAGAGACCCTGCATATCTTATAGTTACCACTAGAGTTATCATTTTAGTCAGTAATGTCAGTTTTACTCCTAGAGTTAGCATTTTAACAGACAGTAAACAGTAGATATGTTATTGAACGGCCGTTAGCCGATAGTTTGGTTGGATTGTCCTTAAACCATGCTCACTGGGCGAATTAAACAGTTAGGTTGGTAGTAAGTGCATAGTTTGAACACAGTTGAGTCTCCCATCAAATCCGTCAATCCGTCGCCTTGCATACATCTTTATATTGTTTTTTGTTGGTAAAATACCAGAACAATTCTCTTATATTAAAGATGTGGAACATGCAACATGTTTACTGTGATTTATTACTTACTTCCTGATCGGGCGTCGTAATAGTTTCCAGTAAAGAGCGCGCCTGTTGGAAGTGTTTGCATCCACCGAGATACAATATCACTGGATTTTCATATCTGTAATAGAACATTAGAAATTAGTAATTTGCTATTGTAAATATAGCATTTCATCAACAGAAGTGATTTCTATTCGTATGCTGCCAGGGATCAAGAAAGAAAGTAAGGCATGCTAACTACAGTGATTTATTTTTCACTTCCCGCCGATATTACTTGTAATTATAGCTCGCACATTCTGTGCCTTTTGTCAGTTTCAAGTGTAAATTCTTTCAAGTTTTCTTCTTTGAATCACAAATTCTCATTCTTATCCAGTTATCACGTATTTCGAGTATACTTTGCACTCGTAGAGTATGTTTCTTCGGTAATTTTACACGTTAAACGCGGAGCTGTAAAAATAGCGACACGTTAATTTGCCGCCATTTTTACAACTCCTACAGGGATTTCGATGCTGTTTTCCCGTGAAGAGCTCCTAAGTACTTGTCCGACCGCCGCGCGCCGGCCAGTAGCGGCCAACGTTCAACTATTTTATCGCTCAAAAAACGTACATACATGTCGGAAAATTTTTAAAACGCTAATTGGTTTCCGTTGATATCTGTTTTGATTAAATAGAAAGTCTATTGACTCATTTTGAACATGGCCGCCATTTTGGCGTGACATTTGTTTGACGTTTACATTTGAAGTGGGGCAGTGAGTCTAATTCGGCAGTCTTACTCAAGCGGTCGTAGCGACAACACGTCTACCGATAGACGTCGCTATTTATATAGTCGTGTGTGCAAAGTGTTACAGTGGTTATAGGGTCAGTGATGCAGTGGCATTTGTGTCATTGAAATGATAAGCACAGTTGGCGGACTTTACCTTGCTCGAGGTATCCGCGTTCATACGATCTATTACCATTTACCATAATGTTAATTCGAATTTTGAGCCGTTAATAGCTCACAAGGCCGGTGATGCTTCGACATACTTATATAGATCCCGTGAAACAAAAGAGAAACATACATTACTAAAAATCGCTCTATACTGCATCTCTTTTGTTCACACGGACGGGAGCTATTGTACGTTTCTTGAGCGATAAAATCGCTATTCGCTTCTCGCTCATCGCCGGCGGTGAGACAGGTGCCTCACCGCTGGCTGACATCTGGTTTGTTCTGCATAAAGTTTAAAATAAATAATGTGATATGCGTACTGTAACGGCTGCGTCATCTCGCAGAACTCGTGGTAGTGCACCTGCGGCGGGGTGAGCACGGCGAGCGGCGCGAAGCGGTGCTTGTAGCGCACCGCCTCGTTGTCGAACTCCGCCGCCGGCGTGCGGATCTTGCCTTGCAGCTCGAACGCCACGAGCGCCTGCCGGGGCACATACGGTTTGTATAATGGGTCACGATGCCAGACCTCGTTCAGTTGTGAGGGTATGTTTGCAGTGTTTTTATTTTTGACAAATTTAAGCAGATGACTGTGTATGGCATACGTATTAGTATTCTCCGTGGTGCAAAAAGATGACAACAAAAAAAAAAAATATTGTTCTTTAAAGCTCTGGTTTCCTACGTTAGCGGTGCCGTCACATAGCGGCCGTAATATTACAGCATGCAAAAGACAACCGTCTCTTGCATGCTGTAATATGGTGACGACATGTGGAAAATTCACAGCCGTTATAAACATATGAGTAGGAAACCAGAAATTAATCAGACAATATTACGTCTCTGAATAACTACATTCGTCTACAATATAATTTATATATATGTGTGTGTGTGTGTAAAAACCATTGACGTATAGACCAGGACTGCGTCATAACCTCACAAAATTGACCACTGTCTGTAAAAGACAATGCTACTTTGTAGACAATACCTGTCAAAGGCCGCACAAGTTTTTTCTCTCTTTCACGCTTTGCAGTCAATATTTACTTTTTAATTGAAAGGGATGGCGTGGTCCCGGTCAATGATCAAAACAAACACTAAAAGCAAATGACTTGACGACCCCAAATTATGACGTCACAATTGTATACACAATTATAACGTATTTCCATACATAATTGTATAAAATATTTCTTCATAGAGATGGTTGTGAAATGTTTAATAACAATGTTGCTTAGCAACCATTGACTATATAATTACAACCATTGACTATATAATTAATGGTTGCTAAGCAACTTTGTTATTAAACATTCCGGCTTTAGTATAGAATTAGTTTTTAAATAACATTACAAATATCTTATAATACACATATTCTGCATGCCTTGGCACAGTAATCCCTAAAAAATGTTTTTCAAGATTTTATTCTTTCACTTTGGCGTAAGTAATATGTGTATCCATGCAAAATTACAGCCTCCTAACACTAACAGTCTCTGAGCAAAGGTCCGGACGGAAGGACATGGCGAAAATAAAAAGGTTCCGTTATGCATTTTTGGTTACGGAACCCTAAAAATGTTAACAATTTAAACAACAATTTTGGCGAGATGCGAATTTTTTAAGGCTTATATACAGCCATAGTTAAAAATAAATTAATATTTTGAAAGTTATAAGTTATAACTTTCAAAATATTAATTTATTTTTAACTATGGCTGTCTACAGACCTAGTTTATGATAAAACGAATTGATATTAATCTTAAGCTTTAACTTACGACATCATACAGAAGAGTAATCACTTTGCGCGTTTGTGTGGTAGAATCATCTACTAGGTAATGGATTCTTTTAGGCGGAAGAATTTTTATTCTAACGCTCTTACAATACAGTTCAAAATCGATTAACTAGAAACATTTCAGTTAAATAATCACAAACACGTACCTTATAATACCCCCCACACATATTCTGCATGACTTGGCACAGTAATCCCTCTCTAGCGTACGGCCGCACTCGCTTCTTAATGGTTTTTTTTAGGTGGAAGTATTTGTATTCTAACGCTATTACAATACAGTTCAAAATCAATTAGCTAGAAACATTTCAGTTAAATAATCACAAACACGTACCTTATAATACCCCCCACACATATTCTGCATGACTTGGCACAGTAATCCCTCTCTAGCGTACGGCCGCACTCGCTTCTTAATGGTTTTTTTTAGGTGGAAGTATTTGTATTCTAACGTTATTACAATACAGTTCAAAATCAATTAGCTAGAAACATTTCAGTTAAATAATCACAAACACGTACCTTATAATACCCCCCACACATATTCTGCATGACTTGGCACAGTAATCCCTCTCTAGCGTACGGCCGCACTCGCTTCTTAATGGTTTTTTTTAGGTGGAAGTATTTGTATTCTAACGCTATTACAATACAGTTCAAAATCAATTAGCTAGAAACATTTCAGTTAAATAATCACAAACACGTACCTTATAATACCCCCCACACATATTCTGCATGACTTGGCACAGTAATCCCTTTCTAGCGTACGGCCGCACTCGCTTCTTAATGGTTTTTTTTAGGTGGAAGTATTTGTATTCTAACGTTATTACAATACAGTTCAAAATCAATTAGCTAGAAACATTTCAGTTAAATAATCACAAACACGTACCTTATAATACCCCCCACACATATTCTGCATGACTTGGCACAGTAATCCCTCTCTAGCGTACGGCCGCACTCGCTTCTTAATGGTTTTTTTTAGGTGGAAGTATTTGTATTCTAACGCTATTACAATACAGTTCAAAATCAATTAGCTAGAAACATTTCAGTTAAATAATCACAAACACGTACCTTATAATACCCCCCACACATATTCTGCATGACTTGGCACAGTAATCCCTCTCTAGCGTACGGCCGCACTCGCTTCTTAATGGTTTTTTTTAGGTGGAAGTATTTGTATTCTAACGTTATTACAATACAGTTCAAAATCAATTAGCTAGAAACATTTCAGTTAAATAATCACAAACACGTACCTTATAATACCCCCCACACATATTCTGCATGACTTGGCACAGTAATCCCTCTCTAGCGTACGGCCGCACTCGCTTCTTAATGGTTTTTTTTAGGTGGAAGTATTTGTATTCTAACGCTATTACAATACAGTTCAAAATCAATTAGCTAGAAACATTTCAGTTAAATAATCCCAAACACGTACCTTATAATACCCCCCACACATATTCTGCATGACTTGGCACAGTAATCCCTCTCTAGCGTACGGCCGCACTCGCTTCTTAATGGTTTTTTTTAGGTGGAAGTATTTGTATTCTAACGCTATTACAATACAGTTCAAAATCAATTAGCTAGAAACATTTCAGTTAAATAATCCCAAACACGTACCTTATAATACCCCCCACACATATTCTGCATGACTTGGCACAGTAATCCCTCTCTAGCGTACGGCCGCACTCGCTTCTTAATGGTTTTTTTTAGGTGGAAGTATTTGTATTCTAACGCTATTACAATACAGTTCAAAATCAATTAGCTAGAAACATTTCAGTTAAATAATCCCAAACACGTACCTTATAATACCCCCCACACATATTCTGCATGACTTGGCACAGTAATCCCTCTCTAGCGTACGGCCGCACTCGCTTCTTAATGGTTTTTTTTAGGTGGAAGTATTTGTATTCTAACGCTATTACAATACAGTTCAAAATCAATTAGCTAGAAACATTTCAGTTAAATAATCCCAAACACGTACCTTATAATACCCCCCACACATATTCTGCATGACTTGGCACAGTAATCCCTCTCTAGCGTACGGCCGCACTCGCTTCTTAATGGTTTTTTTTAGGTGGAAGTATTTGTATTCTAACGCTATTACAATACAGTTCAAAATCAATTAGCTAGAAACATTTCAGTTAAATAATCCCAAACACGTACCTTATAATACCCCCCACACATATTCTGCATGACTTGGCACAGTAATCCCTCTCTAGCGTACGGCCGCACTCGCTTCTTAATGGTTTTTTTTAGGTGGAAGTATTTGTATTCTAACGCTATTACAATACAGTTCAAAATCAATTAGCTAGAAACATTTCAGTTAAATAATCCCAAACACGTACCTTATAATACCCCCCACACATATTCTGCATGACTTGGCACAGTAATCCCTCTCTAGCGTACGGCCGCACTCGCTTCTTAGTCTTACGTTTCTTTGAGTCGCGTCCGTCCCTTCGTGACGCGTCACTCGCTAAGCTCTCAGCACGACCGAGAGCTGATACTAGCCAGCCGTATAGGAATTCGTATAGATACCTGGAATTAAAACGAGCAAACTTTAGCTTGTTCTACTTACTAACAACTACATTTAGTAGTGACTACACTTTAATATTCTTAACAACTATCTAAAATATTGAATACAAGCTGACTCGCGCAACTTTGACTCTATAGTCTTACCATGATGTAATATATAGCATATAAATTTCCTTGATAAATAGGCTAATCAACACTAAAATAATTTTTCATTTCAAACCAGTAGTTCCTGAGATTATCGCGTTTAACCAAACAAACTCTTTATCTTTATAATATTAATATAAATACGAAGGAACAATTTTCCTGTTTCTTATTCCTCTATTGTAAGGATTTTAGATTACCCCTATGAAAGGGTACAATCCTTACACCGTTAACATTGTCCTTTAAATTAATTCATTTACTTTTATTGGTTCAAACCGGACAGTAAATACGCGATCATAATCCACAGCACGTGGTACAGCATTACTGTTCTCTTAGTACTCGCTGGACTGGCAACCCCATACAAATTAACAGCAATTTCAAAAATCGAATCGAATTACCGTCCTGTGTTTTTTTTTGACACGAATGACAAATGGCCGTTGTTGTTATCCCTTGTTACACAAGAGAGACTACCATTTAACTTTTACAATATACCGTCTCCAAATGTCAAAATCAAATGGAAGTCTTATTACTTCCATTTGACTTTGACAATATACCGTCTACAAATGGAAGTCTTATTATTTCCATTTGTCTTTGACAATATACCGCCTACAAATGGAAGTCTTATTATTTCCATTTGACTTTGACAATATACCGCCTACAAATGGAAGTCTTATTATTTCCATTTGACTTTGACAATATACCGTCTACAAATATCAAAATCAAATGGAAGTCTTATTACTTCCACTTGACTTTGACAATATACCGTCTAAAAATGTCAAAATCAAATGGAAGTGTTATTCGGCGGTAGCCTGTCCAGTGTTCTAGTACTATTAGGCACCTTTACGAGCAACGGCGAGAAAACGAATAGCGAGCAGCTATTTTATCGTTCAAGAAACGTACATACTACACATCGTTTCGCTCGCCAACTCTTTTGTAGTTTGTAGTTCACTCGCTTCTCGCTCATCGCTGTTGGTGGGACAGGTGCCTAGAGGTCAATGGACGACAACCAGGTACTGAAGTGCAAACTCACCAGAAGATATAATGGTACTCGTGGACGCTGTACAGTTCCAGTTCCAGTCCAGACAGTAGGTACGCGATCATAATCCTCAGTACATGGTACAGCACCCAGGTACCGAAGCAGGCGCGCGGGCCCGTGCCTGCAGCTCCGCTCACTACCGCGTCCACGCTCTCCGCCTGAAGGGTAAAGGAACAAATTAACTTACAGTGCCACTAGCATGCCTACACTGACCTCAATAGTATACGTTGGACCAGCTACCCTGTACTAAAAGCCTGTTCAGATGGTGCAAATTACGCGCCAGTGATACGCGCGAGACAAATTTGTTATTGCGTACACATAACGCGAAACACGCGCGGTTTAGGTCGGACCCGTAACTTATAAAATTCTAAAATACCTAATTTCCTGACATTACACTAACAGAGTTATTGTATTGTTGTTATCTTAAGGGGTGTCGTTGGATAGGTTATGCACAAGTTTGTATACCTCCTCCTGCAGAGCGGCGAACTCGTCCAACAGTAGCGCGAGCTTGTCCCGCTGCCGCGCGCGGTTGTGTCCGCACACTTGCAGCAGCACCGCGAATGGACGTACGCAACGAGCCAGGAAGTTCTCAACGAACTCCCGCGCCTGTAATATTATAAACATTTTATACTGTAGAATAAATGCAGTAAATATTGGTGGTGTGGAATAGAAGAAATTAATTACCTATACGTTTGTATTTAACTACGTTTTCCCCGAAGCTTCCCCATATTGTTTGATTTTGATTTACGCGCAAACACATATTTAATTAAAACTAGGAAAGCTAAAACCATTCTCTTTATTAATATTGTTCCTATAATATATTTAAGTCTTTATGATAATTCGCACTAGATATTTAGTAATATAAAATTGCACATGTTTATAAATTACTGATAATAGAAGAGCGGAATCTCCTACTACAAGCAATTCCTTGCTTTAAAGGCGATTTCTTATGTAATCTAGATAAGTGAAACAGTGTAATGACAATAAAGATTTTTTTTTTATAGCCTTTGTACTATTCTGATGTATACTAATACAGTATACAGTAGTAACGTTACTGTATACTGTAAAGTTCGTACAGAACTTTTTGCGTGAAAGAGGTTGTTCCATCGATCGGATTGATCAATGGAAAATCTAAGATTTATAAAATTAATAAGATTCAATAAAATCTCTAATATTATCAATAAATAGAGGCAATCAAAAGAAAACTGGGCAATGTAAAACACACCTATTCTGAAATCAGAATCCCGGCCCCTCTCTTCCTCTTCCTCTCACACGTAGTCTCTACGTGTTATGGTGCAACAATCGAAATTAGAACAATATAGGCTTGACAATGCGATGTTAATAAACTTACTTGCGGCGTAGAAATCATAGGCGACTTGGGCGTCAAAGCGGGCGGGTTAACGAAGTTCTTGACCGACTCTCTAAGTATTTCAACGAAGGCGTGCTGCGGTCGCGGCTGGCCGGGCGGCACGTTCATCGCGCTCTGCGCCATCGACGCGGTGGTCGCGGGCGACGGGCTGAGGTACAGCAGTTGGAGCGCCGAGCGGGACAGTATGCACGCGCGCTGACGACTGAACTCCATGAAGAAGTCCTACAATGTACAGTAACATGGTTGTAATGTTGACTAAATGGTGATAAAGTCAACAAGATGGCGGTACTTTCCACAAGATGGCGGCAATGTTCACAAGGTGGCGGCAATGTAGCCAAAATCGAAAAACCGGTCAAGTGCATGTCGGGCCACTCACAATGTAGGATTCCGTAGTGGGTTTATGTTGTTTTTGTTTCATACTACTAATAAACGTTAGTATTTTTCAATGGAGAGATTCCATTATGTTAAAGTTATACCTATGTTAAAATTTTCTTACTTCTTACTTGGTCTGCTGTTACTCGTTAGGAGGGGACACTTGACTCTAACAAAAATTGGAACTTAAAGCTTATTATTTCGCAAAAAGATCCCTAAACCGAAAAATAGTATTTACAACCCCTAAAGACGGGGAAAAGACCTATCTAATGATACCCCACACAATGGGGTAAGTGAGAAAAAAAAAACACATCTCTACTTTACATATAGGGGATTTTTTTTCTAAATTTTATTCATTCACTTTGTCGGAATAAGTAATAGTGTATCCATGCGAGATTACAGCCTACTAGCACTAACAGTCTCTGAGCTAAGCTGCGGACAGACGGACGGACATAGCAAAACTATAAGGATTCCGTTTTGCCTACGGAATTCTAAAAATGGCTGTCATCGGACCGTAGAAATGAATCGAAATCGGATACATGGTTTAGGCATACTCATACATATGTACAAATAAACATACATAGGTAGACTGTAAAAAACATAACCCTTCCTTTTTGGATTAGATAAAACAAAATCAATAAAAAAAAAACGTGTGGCACTCGCAGTAAAGCTATTGCATAGCATTTTTATCAACTTAAGCAATTAAAAAAAAGTCATTAATAGTTCTGCTATTCATCGATAGATGGCAAAACTAAAAAGTATCACCGCTGTGCCGGTCGGAGTGGGGGGTGTCAGGTTATTTTCGTTACGGAATATCTGGATTCGGTCTCCACGCTCAAGGCCCGCGATAGAAGCTATGCAATAGCTTAAAAATTATAGCGATTCACACATACCAAAGCAGTATGAAAACTGGTGCAAGAAGTGATCTTCCAGGCGTGCCTGAGCCTGGCGACTTGCTCGTCGAAGTACTGCAGCGCCTCGGGCCGCGGCTTGATGCGAGTGTACCGCGGGAACGTCGGCGGGAGCAAGCGTTGGTTTATCATCGGCTCGAAACCCATTGGGTTTGGGGAGTCGGCTGCGATAGAATATATAATACCAACGCATGTATTTAATGGATTCATTGATATGATGGTCGCATAGAGTAGCCGAAAAGAATGGTGTAATGTGAGAACGTCATTCTTTTCGGCTTCCCTTTGTATTCTAGTTATTCCATACTAGCTGTCCCGCACAACTTCGTCTGCGTAAATTTTCCCCGTTTTTGCAACATTTCTCATTGCTGCTCCACTCCTATTGGTCGTAGCGTGATGTTATATAGCCTCTTACTTAGCCTTCCTCGATAAATAGGCTATCCAACAGTGAAATAATTTTTCAATTCGGATCAGTAGTTCCTGAGATTACCGCGTTCAAACAAACAAACTCTTCAGCTTTTTTTTTTTTTTTTTTTTTTTTTTTTTTTTTTTTTTTTTTTTTTTTTTTTTATAATATAAGTATAGATTAAAATATTAAGTACGTTGGGTAGATGATTACAATAACAATAAATTAATTTACGCTATACAGGAAATATCATTTACAAAAATATTCTGAAAAACAATGTTTCTCTACAATTTTACGTTGACATGAATTTATAAACATCAAAACCAACGTTGAAACTACATCATTTGACCATGCAAAAGAATGACGTCACTGTTTTGTATTTCATCTAAATTAGTTCGAGGCGCATCGTTTTGACGTTTCTTTATAAGGTACTGATTTGACTCTATTAAACACACTCTCGCACGCCCACCCTTAGCAGACCCCCTCCCAAAAAATAATAGATTATGGTGGGTGGGGCACCATAATCTATTATTTTTAACTACAAAAAGTAATCATAGTTAGTAGTCAGATTAATTGTTGCCTAACTCATCAGCAGGATCCCAAGAACTATACTACTACAACTATACTGTGCATAAAGTTGGGCGTCTCGTCAAAACGAAGCTACCATGGCAATGCCAGCTTGATATACACACATCAAAAGTGTCTAGGGATCAAGCATTTTTATGCGGATTTCTTGAGATTGAGATGTGGCTTTGTAATAAATTTATGATTTTATAAATTTATATGGATCCTTTTTGGTGCATTTCATAATTTGAATCAGGAACTGTGAATCAAATTCGAGTAAAAGATGAAAATCAGCTGTCAATATTTTCCCTATAAAAACATACAACGCATTGAAGACATTATTAGTGCTACTGTTTCCCTACTACTGATTAAAACCAACGTTATTATGGAGCGGCGACGTCATTTAAGCAGGGAAGAAATGCTCAGAGCCGTGGGAATGATAGAAGCTGGTTCCCGGCAACGTACTGTGGCTTTAGCTCTGAATACAAGTCAGAGTGTTATCAGTCGACTTTGGACACGTTACCGAAGCACTGGTACCGTGGCTGAGCGCCATGGAGGACGGTATCGCTGCACCACACGGAGACAAGACCGATACATTCAAATCTTAACTCGAAGAGGTCCAACAATAACCGCCATGATGTTAGCCGTGAGGCTTCATCACTCTTCAGGGAACTTAATTAGCGACCAAACAGTCAGAAACCGCTTGCATGAAGTGAACCTTCATTCCCGAAGACCGCTACGGGTACCACCTATAGCAATGCACAATCGTAGGATTCGATATCAATGGGCTCTTGAACACAGAAATTGGGCAGAAGAACAATGGCGTTTCGTGTGCTTTTCTGATGAGTCTCGTTTTGGTATGAGACCGGATACAAGACGTATACGACACTGGAGAACCCCTGGACGCCAACAGCGATTAAAATCCTGCCAGGAAGTCCATCCTTATAGTGGTGGAACCATCATGGTATGGGCGGGTATTTGGATCGGCGGAAGAACTGAGTTGATTTGGATCAGAGGCAACCTCAACGCTCAAATTTATGCTGAGACGATTGTATCAGACGTCATCGTTCCTCTACAAGTGCAAATCGGTCCCTTATTTCAGTTAATGCATGATAATGCACGACCGCACACCGCAAGAGTTGTAAGACAGACTCTCGCCGCAGCTAACATCAATGTCCTGCCCTGGCCTGCTCAGTCGCCAGACTTGAACCCGATTGAGCATGCATGGGATATGCTACAGAGAAGAGCTCTGCCGAATATGGAGGGTATCCAGTCGCAAGAAGACCTTTTTTTGTTGTTGCAACGAACATGGGCGGCCATTCCACAGCGTGATTTGGATGAACTCATTTTGAGTATGCCAAACCGATGTTCTTGTGTTGTTAGTGTTCGCGGTAGAAACACGGATTATTAATTGTTTAAGTTACCCAATAAAATTTTAAAGAAAACTGTTATTTCAGTCTTTTTTTCGAACTTTAATGTTAGTGGTTCAAATGTCAAAAATCCCTTTATTAGGAAAATGGCAAATTTCTTTATTAATGCAAAGGTGACTTGGTTTATCGTTACTGTGACAAACGAAAACACTTTATTTGATGAATCCTTAAAGAAATAAAAAAAAAAAAATCAATCAGGAGAAAAGTTATTGCAAAAATATATGTTGATCCCTAGACACTTTTGATGTGTGTATATCACTTTAAAATTGTTTTTGGGATCCCGTAAAAAACTTAAAATTAAAGACCTGACTTATATATTAACACATTTACGGCCAAGCCACATGACCATGAGAGCTCAAATTTTGCAAATAAGTTTTAGATTTAAAGGGATAAGACAGAATTTCAGGCAACTCAAGCTTTAAAATTAAGTTATAAAAATGTAAACAACTCACAATTCTCCACAGGTTGTGTTCCTAACCCAGAAGTTCTTATTATAACCTTCATCATTTCAGAACAGCCATTGAGTAAAGCGACGCAATCGGCTCCGGACTGAGAGTCTCTCTTTGTGATCAAAAGAAGTGCTTGGTAGAACATCCTAGTGAAACGAATACGTGCCGCCAGAGCTGTCCATAGGTTGTCCTGGAAAAAGCACCAATTGGGGATTTGAGTACCATCAAAATAAAATATTTCAAACTAACCGTGTAATAATTATGTCATAAATAATGATCGGCACAGGTAGTTCCAATTCGCGGGATCTGTCACCCGTGGCATAACGTGGACATACCCCTTTATTTATAAATCCCGGGATTTTAAGATTCACCTTCATCTAATGTCATCAATATATAATTAACTAGCAGACGCCTCGCGGTTTCACCCGCGTAGTTTCCGTTCCCGTGGAAATACAGGGATAAAAATCACCCAGAGTTAGTGTAGCTTCACAACGATGAAAGAATTTTTCAAATCCATATAGTTTCGGAGCCTATTCAATACAAACAAACAATCAAATATTTTCTCTTTATAATATTAGTATAGACAAACTCGTACCATAAAAGTCTTACTACTTTAGTTAGAGATTTAGAGCTGTTCGTATAAAAGAAAAAAATAACTGTTACATAAAAGTCCACCCAATTTGGTATGGTGTTCAATAGTAAATACCCTTGCACAAACATTGTTTTTAAACTTATGAAATTTTACATTTCTTATACTATTTATTATTGATGATACGATAATTTACACATTCTGGAATCCCAGGGTAGGTCCATGTTAACATAGCATTTGAGGTCATTGATACTAAATGGCACTGGCACGCCGATCATTACTCATAAAGTGTTCTGAAAAAATGTGTCCATCTAAAATTTTACGTGTTTATAATTTTTTTAAAAAGAAATACTAAATTTGGCCATAGGAAACGTAACATCACAAACTTGTACCGAATGGCAAGAGGCAGATTGGACTTAATTCACGGGTGCACTTGAGCGTCTCAATGTACATAGTATTTGGGACTCAAAATCCCACATTGTTAGTCATTATTAATTCACCAATTATTTTTTGGGTTCATTCCTGTTTCCTTCACTAAATCATTCAGTGTTTTGATGGACAAAATAAACTTTGCATATGCAAAATGTTTGATTATGAGTCAAAGAAGTTTAGTTTTGAATTGCTATCTCACCTGTTTTTTATTATGTCCTGCTTTCGACGATAATATATTAGAAGATTTTAAAATTGCGTTTGTCTCAATTTTACAACAACCACATACCTCTTCATCAGTACTCCTTGCTTTCTTATTGAGTTCCTCCTCTTGTTCTCGAAGCATTGCGATGCACTTCTGTTCACTGACTTCCTGAGCCGCGTCATAGGTGTTGCCTGTCTGAGGGTTCGAGCCAAGACGATAACCATAACCCATAGGTTGAAAATCTTCCTCTTCGAATACCTGGGCCCTGTAAAATATTAAGTTAGATTTTTATAGAACTAAGCAAAACGAAAAGTAAGCTAGCTCTCATATTGGAAAATTCAACTGAACTTACTACTAACTTTAATACTCAAAACATTACATAGCTTATAATAATAATAATAACTTGGGACAACTCACACAACGCTATCTGATCCTAAACTAAGCAGAGCTTGTACTATGGAAACCAGACAACTGATAAATATACTTATGTATTTCTAAATACATACATATTATAGATAAATAACTCCCCGCCACAGAATAAACCATTGTGCTCATCACACAAAGTTTTATCCTGGGTGGGGATCGAACCCACGACCTCTTGCGTAGCAGTCGAATACACTACCTCTGCGCCACAGAGGCAGACTTTGAGTCATGTTCAAAAATATTGTACTTAAAACTATTCAAAAAGTGGCAGTGACAACATGAAAGACAACTGCTTTTTGAAACTGAGTGATGTTAGAGAACACAAATACAATCTATACGTATATTAAAATGAGAAAATATTTGTATTTTTGTATGTAACAAATAAACTTAAAACCTACTGGACCAATTTAAAAAATACTCTTACCATTAGAAAGCTACAATAACAGAGAGTAAAATAGGCTATACTTTATTTTAAAAAAAAATGATATTCCTACGAAAAGTACAATAATGTAACTGAAAGTATAAAAAAACTACGATATGACACCCCTGTGAAGCCGGGTGAAGCAGCTAGTGTAAAATATACTGATTTAAGCTGTTTTAGTAATTAGTTACAAATACATAAATTAATAGACCTTCATGTCATTTGCACGAAGGTGTATTCTGTGGACTATTAATATTAATTGTTAAAGAAAATACATTGAATCAATCTATACTAAAATAATAAAGCTAAAGAGTTTATTAGAACATGCTAATTGTTTTTATATAGCTTACAGCTGAATATATACTCTAACTAGAACTCTAATTGGTCTAATAGGCCACTATTTACTAAATAAACTTACTTGTTAATACAATCCCTGATGCAATCAAGAAGTTTATACACAGCAATACAATAAGCTTTTAAAGTCTTATTCACAATACAGTGTGGCTCATGTAGATAAATGTTTGTGAATACTGTCTGGGCGAGAGAATGGCCTTCCAACCAGGATACTATACATGCCATTGTGGCATCAATGATGCCTATAAGCTCGGCGGGTTCCAGGTCATCTATTTTTAGGTTACCAGCCTGTAATTAATAATTAATAAAAATTATTAAATCGTTTACAGCCCACAACTATAAAATGGCTAAATCAAACTGAAATAGCATGTTGCTTTGTGTTGGCATAACTCATGTTGTTACTTCTGTTTGCTGCCATAAACTATGTATGCATAGAGACTTTATTTTGTAATAATATAATTGCGCAAGGATTTACAATATAATTATTACTTGCCACAACTGGAATAGACAGACATCATTCAATTTATTTTTTTAAAGTATATAGTTTTTAATCATCAAAATCAAAAGAAATTAGCTAGGTAGCCTCCTTACCTGCTGATTGCCATAATGCCTGGCTTGCCATGAAGTAAAAAAACTTAAACTCTCTTTTTTTACCAGAGACAACTCATGCAGCAGGGTACAAGCCCTGTGTTGCAGAGGACTTTAAGCATACATTTCACAGACACAAAGTAAACCCAGACTCAGAACAACAATTTGTGAATCATAGTGTGGTGTCCCATGCCGAAATAAAACCCTCTTCATACACACTGCCAACATGGCACCGAGGCACTCAAATCAAGTCCAAGACAAATCAAATCTCTGCTATTTCATTATGGCAAATGAAATCATCAGAATATAAGGAGGAATAAAGACATAAAGTCTACTTACGGCTACAGCCTGCTGGAAATTTAAAGGTTTTGGATTTCCACGGTTGCATAGCATGCCCGCATCCATTTTCGGGTCCATCATCTCAATGGCTGACATGGCCTCAAACAGTCCAAACAGGTGTCCGTCATGTAATAATTCTCCAATTTCAAGATCTAAAATATATTTAATTAGAAAGATTTGAACTTTTTATTACTAGCTGTGTGACTGAGCTCCGCTTGGTGTTTAAAGTTAAAGAATAGAAACAATGCTACCTAGAAACAATGTACCTGAAAGATTTAAGATATGGCATTGGAAAGAAATTAGATTTTTTATTGTAATATCTTAGCAATAATTGCATGTTTGAAAATGCGATTATTGTATTTGTAAAGTAATTGGCAAGAAATGCCTATAAAAATTACTACAATATTTGGCCTGCGACATCATAATTTGTTAAAATGCTCTCTGTAACGAAGCAATAACAAATAGTTCTTTAACTACCGACTAGATGGCGCTGCGAGGACCTAACTCGCGTGCATCAAGGGATTAAAAATTTGAGATCTAGTAACATAGTCCAGATAGGTGGTTCGCTTCTGGCTACGGAAGTCTCGAGTCGATTCCTGAGTCTGGATTTCAAATTTTTCTATCTTTCAAAAATGCAATTATTGTATTTGTAAAGTAATTAGTAAGAAATGCCTATAAAAATTACTTCAATATCTTAGCAAGCAAAACTGTCTTTTAACAAAATCTATGAGCAGTTACTAAGATAGTTCATAAGTACAGTCAGCTACCTTTACAAATACAATAATTGCATTTTTAAAGATAGAAAAATTTGAATCCAGACTCAGGAATCGAACCCGAGACTTCCGTAGCCAAACCGGGGCCAGAAGCGAACCACCTATCTAGACTATGTTACTAGATATCAAATTCTTTTACGGGTTAGGCCCCCGTAGCGCCATCTAGTCGGAAGTTAAAGAACTATCACGGCTTTTGTTATTGCTTCGTTACAGAGAGCATTTTAACAAATTATGATGACGCAGGCCGAATATTGAAGTAATTTTTATAGGCATTTCTTGCCAAAGACTTTACAAATACAATAATTGCATTTTTAAAGATAGAAAAACAACAATAACAAAAGCCGTGATAGTTCTTTAACTTCCGACTAGATGGCGCTACGGGGGCCTAACCCGTAAAAGCATTAAGAGATAGAAGAATTTGATATCTAGTAACATAGTCCAGATAGGTGGTTCGCTTCTGGCCCCGGTTTGGCTACGGAAGTCTCGGGTTCGATTCCTGAGTCTGGATTCAAATTTTTCTATCTTTAAAAATGCAATTATTGTATTTGTAAAGTCTTTGGCAAGAAATGCCTATAAAAATTACTTCAGCTACCTTTAGTTACTAAACAAAAACAAAGCCTGAGACAAGCCATGGTGTTTTAACTTTTATTATTTCTGCAGTGACTGTTAAGTATGTTTATATATTTATGTTTGTATGTTAGTGTTAGAGGTATTTGTGTTGAGTTTATTTAAATATTTGCTACTTTAAAGAAACTTTGACAACATATGAAAGTAATTTAAAAAAAAAAAAACTGGGCAAGAGCATGTCGGACCATGCTCAGTGTAGGATTCCACAGCCTTGAATAATTGCATCAGCAGAAGAGCGTGTGTTCATGGCACTTACGCCCTTTTGTTGAGAAACGCAGTTTTTGGGCAATAACACAGTGATGGTATATCCAATGATATCAGAAATAATATTAGTAGTAGATTTTTAGAGCTATGTTTGTGATATTTTTCAAATTTTTTGTCACACGTTTTTTTTCCGCTTGTTTCATGTACCCAAGAAAATGATAATAACAAAATGTGATAGACCATATTTTTGGCCAACTGTACCTATGGAGTACCCCCCCCCCCCCCACCGCAGCAGCTACTTCAAGACACCTTTTCACCAAACATTCAATATTCATTGAGTAGTCTTTGAGTAAAATGCCTGTGACATATGGACAGACAGACGGACATGACGAAACTATAAGGGTCCCGTTTTTACCATTTTGGCTATGGAACCCTAAAAATTGTAAGCCCTCATTACAACTAATATTATCTAACCAATGTTATTATTGTCACACAGATTCAAATATTGTCACTGATAAATGACAAGTAAAATAAGTACTAATAAGTATCTAGTTATCAAATATTTGCCATTTACAATTTGCCATCCATACTAATATTATAAATGTAAAAGAAACTCTGTCTGTCTGTCTTACGCTTTCACGTTCAAACAGCTAAACCAATTTAGATGAAATTTGGTGTGGAGATAATTTGAGTCCTGGGGAAGGACATACAAGCCGCGGGCAAAAGCTAGTTCACAATAAAAACTCTTACCTTGAATATGTTTAAAGAAATCTTGAGTTATATCAACCCAGTTATAGATGACTTCCGGTGTTTGGGGGCCGAGAGAAACCATTGTCCTATAATTATAAAACAATACCATATCTTATAACTTGGGACAACACACACACAGCCATCTGATCCCAAACTAGGCAGAGCGCACACTATGGCAACTAGACAAATAGTCATAGATACGTAACATTCAAACATAGAATAAACCCCCTCCTGATCTATTGGTCTAAATAGCAAAACGTCCAACATTGTGAAACATCTAATGAGTATTAATTCTAATTAGCAAAATGTCCAACTACCAGATGGTATGTACAGCAGAATGTCTATTTTGAAAATAAACTGTTGGACGAAGTTGGATGTTTTACTACTTAGACCATCTGATCAGGAGCCAATAAATCATGCTCATCACACAAAGATTTATTTTAGGTTAGAAAAGAACCCAGAATCTCGCCTCTGGCTTAGCAGTCAGAGTAACTAATCACTGAATCACCGGAGCACTCAATATTATACATGCAAATAGTTTATTAGTATTATAAGTTTATTAAACATTATAGTATTGGTAATAATTAATTTAAAGCCTGCAATTTAAATGATTTTATTTTACACAAAGGATCCAGTTATACAAATCTTTTTTCTCAATATCTACACTAATATTATAAAGAGGAAAGATTTGTATTTTTGTATGTAACGAATAAACTCAAAAAGTACTGGACCGATTTTAATAATTCTTTTTTTGTTGGATAGCCCATTTATCGAGGAAGGCTATAGGCTATATAACATCGCGCTACGACTAATAGGAGCGGAGCAGCGACGAGAAAAGTTACAATAACGGGGTAAATTTACACATACAAAGTTGCGCAGGACAGCTAGTAATAAAAAATATTTAATTTGTTTCATTCAAAATAATGTGATTACTAGGACTCAGCAGAAAGAGTCCAATGGGAACAGTCGGAGGAGATGATGAGATACAAAATTTTGGGATTTACTTTAGAACTTGTATTATATAGACACATCAATGTATATACAAAAGAAATTCAGAAATAATATAATTGTAATGAAATAAAATGAAATTACTAAAAATATTTCAATCCGAGGAATAAATTTCTTAAATCCGAATTTAACTTGGCAATAATAACATTTAGGTAGGTACTAGGCATTATTTGTACAAAAAAAAAAAAAAAAAAATAACATGTACAAGGCAACAAATTGTTAGAGCCTCCACTATTTTTCCTTTTGCATCGGGGGTTAAACTGCATACATACAGATCAAAGAGAAAACTACCCTTTTTGAAGACTAGTTATTGTGTTGCATTTGATTTGGATGTAATAGGCTTTAAGTTCTCAAACACGATGGCCATTAAAACATGCTTTTTTTCAATAGACCTTAACAACATCAGTGTATCACTGGCATAGACTATACTGGGGTGAAAACGACCCTGTAACCTTAACAATTATTTTGAAGTAAGTCGATTCTTTCTCTAGTTGCGGTGCCAATACAAAATATACCCATAAAGTTTTTATGATATTTACAATCAAGTCATACTCACAACCATTTTAAAAAGCACAGGATATAGGCTCAATGAAGTTACGATTGCATTGACATTGAAGCCGGCGTAATACAATATCTACAAACCAGTTACTTACCAAATGTTATATAAATAAAAGCATATACACAGAGAATCGTAATTTAATATGTATAGATTAGAATCAACGATAGAGCCTACACAAAAAGATACCAAAACACTAACCAACATGCAAACTGTACTAACCCTTCACAGTCACAATAATCATCATTATCGCCCATTTTAACTTCGTTTTAAATCCCTATGAAAGATAAACTAAATTACCATGGATTTCGGTGTCAAAATTGTCGCTTTTAGCAAATAGAACTACATGAAATTAATTTTTATCACAAAAATAATTATTTTTTATCTTCCACACCGCCCTTCAATATATTTTTTGGCATCTGTCAAATTTAGTACCGTAGTATTGCCAATGCAAAGTTTAAAATATATTCAAATGGGTTGCAAGTTGCATTTATATTACCGCTTTCTACCGGTGTACCAGAATCTGATGAAAAATGAGGAAATTATATTTGAAGGATGGCAGCACAAGGTAAGTAATCTGAGACCAAGACGAACAAGTCTTGATCGTTGTATTTTTTCATTGAATTAGTTTAATTTTATACGGTGCAATAACAATTTCTGCTTCTGTCCGACTGCCTCTGTGGCGCGGTGAGTGTCCGACTGCTACGCAAGAGCTCGTGGGTTCGATTCCCACACGGGACACCACTTTGTGTGATCCACAAATAGTTGTCCCGAGTCTGGGTGTACTATGTGTCCGTGACTTGTATGTTTGTAAAGTCCCCCGCGACACAGGGGGCTTGAACCCTGGTGCGGGGATCGTCTTTAAAAAAAAAAATAGAACAAAGTATCATCACTGATAACCCAAAGTAAATATTATGTACAGCAGCTCCGGCCGCGTGTCACTTTTTCTTCTTATCTTTCTTCTTCTGAAGACGGTTCCTTAAATACCTTTGGCCGTTAAAAATTAAATAAGAATACTGCTGCATTTTTAATAAGTATGTAAATTTAGGAACACATGTTTCAACGAGTAAAAACATAAGTCGTAGGAGCCACTGTCAGGATTTTTTTTTATAATTTAGTTTCATGAGACATGTTGCACCTATAAAAATATGGATGCAAAAGCGCGGGAAACGTTCGAATTTGGCAGTCGTGTTTTTTCATATAAATATACATATATTTTTTTATAACATTACTAGCTGTCCCGCGCAACTCGGTCTGTGTAATTTTTTTCCGTTTTTGCAACATTTCTCCGCTTCTATTGGTCGTAGCGTGATGTTCTCGATAAATGAGTGAAAGAATTTTTCAACTCGGATCAGTAGTTGCTGAGATTACCGCGTTAAAAAACAGCAAGCAAACAAACTCTTAAACTCTTCAGCTTTATATTAGTATAGATACTTTTATTTTTAATGTAACTAGTTGAATTAGTGGAGAAGCAACTGAATCCTGTAACACAGTTATTTAATTGATAGTACGATGTACGAACATATGGCTGATACCAAGCTTTTGAGGTGTCTGGAACACGACCGACGGCTCCATACCCAGTTTGTGCAAGGCGATCACCCCAATCCTATTTTCTTTATCACCCCAATCCATATTGTAATTTGTTAATGAACACGAAAAAAATATGTGAAATGGCGTGAAATCAAAAGAACTTTGAAAAATAATAAACGCGTTCCAAATTCAAAGCAATTAAAAAGTTGAAAAAAAGAGTAGTTTTATTGTATTTACATATCAACCCATATGATGGCCCACTGCTGGGCACGGGTCTCCCCAGTAGAACCTACTGGTATGTAGATCCTGGGGGTAATTGCCATAATCGCCACGCTTGGCGAGCGGGTTGGCGATCGCAGTTAGGCTTTAAGTACGCAGAGGACGCTGCTGCCCGTCCTCCGGAGTGAAATCCCTTAGTCGCCTTGACGACACCCACGAGAAGAGATGGGGTGGTACTATTCTTAAGCCGGCACCACACGGCACTTATTGTATTTATTTATTTATTATTTATTACAGTATTTATGGCCGGACTAGTTATATTCTTCCTATTTCTTTAGCTCTTTATTACTTTAATACCTACACTTATTTTGCGCCCTTACTTAACCTTGGATGATTTCAACTGAGATTATGCTTCTTGGGGTAATTCTATCACTACATGTTGTGGTGAAATGCCGATTACGCTATCCTCCTCGTAAGGAAGTGTTTATTTTCCAATTATTTTATCATTTTTTTTTATATTTAAAGTCGACTCCCGCAGTGGTGTATAAGCCCTGTGTCGAGGGGGTCTTTATAAACATACAAGTCACAGACACAAAGTACGCCCAGACTCGGAATAACAATTTGTGGATCACACAAAGTGGTGGCCCGTGTGGGAATCGAAACCACGACCTCTTGTGTAGCAGTCGGACACACTCCCACCGCGCCACAGAGGCAGTCATCTCATAATAATGATTCATGAAAATTACGTGGTCCTATTTAAAAACATTGAATGATAAAACGTTATGATGGTTATAGTTAAAACCATTGCAGAATAAAATCTCTAACTTATCAAGTACAATGCCCGGAATCGCTGACTATAGTAATGAGTTTATAGATGCACTTAAAGAAGCAGCAAAAATGAAACATTCTTGACTGGCCTATTGCTTAGAATATATTTTAATTTTCAATCTTAAAAATAGTATAATTTTTAAAAGATTTTCTTTTAAATCCAAACCACTTATACCTACCTTTTATTCTTAATATACGGAGTAAATTGTATGAATACTTACTTTAAAAAAAGCTTTTCTGTCACATTTGTTTGGATAGCCAGCCAGGCAGCCACTGGGTA
This sequence comes from Herminia tarsipennalis, assembly GCA_945859575.2. Classification (NCBI taxonomy): domain Eukaryota; kingdom Metazoa; phylum Arthropoda; class Insecta; order Lepidoptera; family Erebidae; genus Herminia; species Herminia tarsipennalis. Next base: position 20,563,210 of record OX243836.2, read on the forward strand.
AGGTAAGGGTAAGTTATGTACAGGATTTGGCTACTCTTACAAAATTTAGCTTCGGGATTCTTAAATCAAAGTTTCAACACATAGTAGTCAAGCAAAGGGTGAGCATTCAGTAACAAATTTATCATAAACCATGGTTTCTTGTTAAAAAACTCGACAAAATTGTTACTTCAATTTTAATAAGAATACCCCCAGTATGACTAGGGATTCGGACCACATTTTCTTCTCCCGCCCGAAATATGACAAATCTTCCGTCATAAATGACCTAATATCGATCCGTAACCCTTTTTCAACTTCTGTAAAATGTCTTCTTTATTCCCCTAACTCTTCTGTATATAATATTATTTTATTATATCCACTGTTATAAAATAAGATTGTAAATCTATACTTAATTAATCACTTGTCCTGACTGACTGACGTCCATCGCAAGATAGTATGAAACTCCGTCAGTTTTAAAGTTAGGTCTGTAAAAATCCACTCCTAAGGGATTAAACTAGGGGTTACGAGTTTGTGTAAAACTACGTCGCAAGATAGTATGAAACTCCGTCAGTTTAAAAGTTACGTCTAAAACAAAAACATTGAAATATTATAATAACAAAACTAGGGAGAAAATAAAACTTGAGCTGCCAGATGCACAGAATGTGCGAGCCATAGTCCTCCTGGAGTCCGAATGAACAAATAGAGGACAAGAAAAAAAAAAGATTTTACCATAGTCCTCCTGGAGCGAATGAACGAATGGAGAAGAAAAAAAAATAGGATTTTACAAGATTACTGTTAACTCTAATATATTTTAAAATATTGTCCAACAGTAGTTTAACAAAACTGAAGCTGATAAACAGTTAGGGTGCATTTCATTTTGAGGGATACTTTGACCACATTACATACTATGCGTCAAAGCGAAAACAAACACAAATAATAACAATACATAAACTAAATATATTTTACACTATTATTATATATAGGAGATTGAGTAGACAAATTTGGAATTTCTGTAACTGGATCATAAACGTCAGCGTTTAGTTGAGGTGCTTCTGTCGATGTCGAGTTTTCATTTTCAGGAGGGCTTAGATGACTGCTACCTGGCTTTGTTATGCTTACTCCACCCAGCCCCAGGTTCATGCAGTCAAAGTGTAAAATCTGCAAAAACATTTTGTTATTATTATCTGGCTACAACACACACAGTCATTTGCTCTTTGCTCCTAAACTAGGCAGAGCCTTCATTATGGCACCGAAACAACTGATAAATTTAAGTAGGTATACACCCAAACACAAAATAAACAATAACGTTCGGATCAAAAGCTGTCCTGGGTGCAAATCGAACCCATCACCTATTTTTTTTAAACATTTTCCCCGCTAGGGCTCTAGCCCTGAGATGGAATCTGCCCCATGTTGGAATCGAACACACGACCTCGGCTTAGCTGTTAGGGTGGGGGTGGTTTAGGGTACATGTAGCAGCATTTTCTATACTAATAACATATAGCTGAAGAGTTTGTTTGTTTGAACGCGATAATCTCAGGAACTACTGGCGCAGTAAAAATATATACTTTATCTTTATTGTGCTACTCGTGCGATTTCTAACATTATTTTACTGATGGATAGTTCATTTATCTAGGACAACTATAGACTATCATCACGCTACGACCAATAGAAACGGAGCAGCAATGAAAAAAGTTGCAAAAACGGGGAAAATTTACAGGTAGGATAATAACTTAACGTAGGTAGGTCTACGTTAGGTATTAATGACTTTACAGAAGTAGGTAATGTTTTAGTAAGTTAGGTTGGGTAGGAGATTTGGGGGTTGGAACCCGTTTCGAAATTGGTAGTAGGTCCACAGAATGTACACATTTGTCAGGTGTTTAGATTAGACAATTGCATCACCAATAAACCCACCGAAATTACGACCACCCCTCTCCGAAATCACATAATTTTTTCCCGTTTTTGCAAAATTTTTATTGCTACTCTGCTCCTATTGGTCCTAGCGTAATGTTATTTAGCCTATAGCCTTCCTCGATAAATAGACTATCAAACAGTAAAATATTTTTTTAAATTCGGATCAGTAGTTCCTGAGATCAAATCCGCGTTCAAACAAACAAACATACAAACTCTTCTGCTTTATAATATTAGTATAGATTTGAGTATAAATGTACCTACCTAATGATAAGTTTATTGTAGGTACCTTTACTTTCATGAATAAATTATTATAAAGCCGGTGTTTAGTCAATTGTGTAATGTAAAAAATAACAATTAACATGATACTAGGTACGCCCTGCACGTTGGTATACAGACATTGTGTTGTCAAATCGATGGAATCTAACAACATTATTTCTTTCAATTAACGATTGACTTGGTTATTAGGTAGGTTAGGTACAGTTCATTTTGACTAGCGAATGTTTTGTCTTTGTCATTCATTCCATTTCCAAAACAGAATAAAAGAAGACAAATATATTTCGATTCTGTTTGTTGATTTAGCTTCTCGGAATTATATCAAGCCTAAAAAAGACAAAGTATTAAAATCTTCTTACCACCACTGGTGCTTTATCAATTCTAGTATCCCAATCCATGCAGACATGCATCTTGTTCCAATTAAGAGTGATATCAAAAAGTCTGATACACATGTCTAGAAGAGGTATGGGTATCGCCGGTATTGGGATGGGTATGCAGAACGGTGGTGGATTACTCGCTGAAAAATACAGATGATAACATTTAAAGGCGGTCGTTATATTGAAAAATTAAACAACGAGTTGCACTCCGGGAGTGCCGGCTGAAGTGAAAACTTGAACATTATATTACACACTGATGAAATTTAAATAATATTTTTCGATCTTACTAACATAATAATAAAAAATGTGAAATATAAATCTCAAATCAAAATAACTAAAATAAAAAGGAAAAAAAAATCGTTACTCGGACTGGGGTCATCTGGTTTCTAGCCCACTCGATTTCCTATCTGAGCTATAGTACCATTTAAGATGGTGGCGAAATTTACCTTCGTATTCTAATGATATTGTAGCCGTTTTTCATTGCTCTCCCTCCGTCTTACGAATTTTCGATCAGGTCACGTGTCCTGACGCAAGTATAAATTTTTTTAGCTATCCCAAGACCTGCACAACGCCGCTAAAGAAGTTTGGTAGAGATATAATGCCACAGACACTCTCAGATAGGATATATTATGTTTTACACATGTTAAACCTATTAGAACACCACTCTTTTACCCCACCGCAAAGAAGGGTTGGGTTTTACGTCAGGGGTCAAACGTCGGTAATTTTAAAATACTTAAAGTTCAAGTACCTGAATATGCTTTGTTCAATACTGTCACATTGCTCATTTTCACCTCCAAGTTTAATAATCCTTCATTAGGTTCAAACGCTATCACCGCACAAGCTGTAAAACAAACATTATTTATTTATCTTTACACTAGCTGTCCCGCGCAACTTCGTATGCGTAAATTTTCCCCGTTTTTGCAACATTTCACGTCGCTACTCCGCTCCTATTAGTTGTAGCGCGATGTTATATAGCCTATAGCCTTCCTCGATAAATGGGCTATCCAACAAAAAAATATTTTTCAAATCAGATCAGTAATTCCTGAGATTAGCGCGTTTAAACAAACAAACAAACAAAGCAAACAAACAAACTCTTCCGCTTTATAATATTAGTATAGATAATATAAAATAAAGTCGCTCCCTCTGTCTGTGCGCTTAGATCTTTTGAACTACGCAACGGATTTTAATGCAGTTTTCAGCAATAGATAGAGTGATTCAAAAGGAAGGTTTATATGCATTAAAGATCATCCCGCGGGAACGGGATCCACGCGTACAAAGTCGCGGATGTCCGCTAGAATTTCTCAACTCTAAGAAGTGAGATCTAACTGGAAACCTAGTCTTTTCAAGAACTTTGTTTTCAGTTTGATCTTCACTTCTTTTATTAGTGAAATCGTAAACGAACTTATCATTATTTCACTATTTATTTTTATAGGATAGAATATGGTGTTCTTAATCATAGCTCCCGTCATTTATTAAGGTTCTTCATTTGCTTTAAACGATTTTGTTACATTATTTGGTACTCAAAAGAGCAACTATTTTCAATACACGAATGATAGGTACAATGGCTTATGCGCTTTACACCTTATGCGGTCTTTAAAAAGTTGTAGCGAGACTATATGCAATTTATAGAATTTTATAAGCTACGGGTCTTAATCGCGTAAATATTTTATTTTAAGGCTAAATACCTTTGTTTATTTCCCGACGTTTCGACCGTATTGCAACGGCCGTGGTCACGGGTAGACTATTTATATATGCAATTTATACCCGTGATTTGTATGCTTGTAAAGTATCCCCGATACAGGGGTTATACTTACACAAAGTCAAAGTCAAAACACTTACATGGGTACTTTATAGGTACACATATCTTCATAAATGTAAGTAACAAAATGTAACTCTTATAAATGTCTGCCAAAATTTGTAATAGTAGGTATCTATGAGTCGACGTTAATGCGTTATAAAATTCGCGAAAATTAAAGCCAGTGAGAAAAGAACTTGGCAATAAAAACATGGCCACTCTTTTAAAATGCCATATCCCTACGGAAACTTTTTTTTAAGAAAAAATAAAGTGAGCAATTCTTACAAATGCGTAACTTACTTTGTCTGTCGAAACCTATCTTGGAGATACGCATACCAGAACAGCAGTTACATTTGAATGTATCACAGTTGCACCTTCCACCTTGGAATGGCAGACGTAGCCGCCAACCAGGTTGATACCACGGACGAGGCATCATCTTCGTTATCGTCTGAAAGAGAATATTAGATGTTAAGCGATCATAAGCCTGGTTAACAAAAAGAGTGCGGTGGCACCAATGTCATTTACATGTCTCTATATCGATTCTTGATAAATTAAATCCAAATAGCTACTTAATAACCAATGTCTTTTACGTATGAGCTTGTGATGAGTTGATGACCCCTCCCCGATCCACACGAACATGTTTTGTTTATTCGACTGCAAAGGAGGGTTATGTGTTTGACGCGTTTGTCTGTATGCAAGTATGCATCCTTCCTATGCTCCTATGTCCACTCATAACTCATCAACGGCTTAACCGATTTTAATAAATGATACGTCATTAGATACGCCTCGATGACGCTAGTGTCACTGGTACATAAAATTATTACAAAATCAAAATGCCGGATTTTTGATTTTTCGTTGTGCGGACTGAGAAAAAATAAATCTGGGACCCTTGAGTAGGGTATCAAATTAAATAGCTTTAAAAGGTGAATTCGAAAAAAGATTATCCTTCATGTTTAAAATAGTTTAGAGTGACAAATCATAGAAAAAACAACGTTATTAATAACACAAATAGTTCTTATTCAATCACTTTGTATCTTACAACGACTAAAAAGTACTAATACCAAGTACAAAAAAGTCGGAGGCATAAATGAATTCTTACGTATTTTCGTGCCTCCGACTGCATGATATTAAATGTGTGTCATCTTGTTGTGTCTTGTGTCTTGTAATTTAATGTTTTTAAATGAAAGTAACCGAGAGCATCAAAATACATTATAGGTATTGGTAGGTTGTTACTGTTTACCGGCATGGAGAAGAATCGACTGTCTGAAAGGATTTTAGTACGCCTTTTTGGGTAGTGGCTTTATGGTTACCTACATACCTATACCCGTCTTCACTATAATAGATGGAGCACTAATTAAATCATATTTACCGCATTTGTCTTTAGATCATAAAATACAGAAAAATCCGTTACATCCATTGCATCGTCTTCTTTGTCAAATATTTGTCGCTCCTTGTAACTTTGACCGGCAAAGCCTGGAATTAATTAACAAACAATGTTACCATTAACAATACCATGCAAAGCAAAAAATAAATCACCATATTCCATAGACCACAGACAACCGGTGCTCACACGCGGCGATCACTTTCATTTTCTAGATTTGCACAGAAACAATGAGGTGCACAAGGATAATTATATGGCAGATCTTAAGGTTACTCAATGATTGCTAAAATATAAGTACTTACCAAATTCACACTGAACTAAAACACACAAGAAAACAAAAATCGCGAATGTTATCGTTTTCATTTCGACAGAGTTCGTTCAACTTATGACTGGACTTGACTGTCGGCTCTAGGGACAAAAATTCAAATGATCGGTTTTCGATACCATATGTCTATACTTCCAAAGGTAACAAAGTATTTGTATGCAAGGTATGCGATGCTCGAGCGCAACTGACTTGCGGTACTTTCTCGAGAGAAACTCCTGCGCATCGGATCGATGCGATACCACCACTGTTCGTGTATTTTCACAGCAGATATATTTTTACGGTAGTTTATTAATGAAAATAACTAATACTGCATGATAAAATAGCGTGTCGTTCTTAATACCGTAGGACTTATGAGAAGAAATTGCAACCTTTGAACGGGTCGACGATGACAATATGTCTGCGCGCGAACGGTATGTGACTTTGTTCTGCACAGTTCGATCTAGTAGGTGTCCTCGACTGCGTGACTGCTGTTGGGGTCTCTAAGTCTCTATCTTCATCATAATGTTATCATTTAGTCATCAAATGCATGGAACTTGGCAAAACGAATCAAACAGGCAAGTGAGCCAATACTCGACGATTTTACGACTAGGTACTATATTAGCACATAGCCTTTGAAGAGTACTACTATCGATCTCAGACTCCGTTACTGGATCAATTAAATCATATTTCTAACTTTCAAAGTTAGACTGAGGTGAGGTACAAGTAGGTACCTACCTAAAGTCAATTAATTGTTTAAAAAATAGGTTTTGTACTTGTAGGTACATCTAGCTAGCAGTACCTACCTACGAAAACACCCGCCAGATTATATCTATACTAATATTATAAAGCAGAAGTTTGTTTGTTTTGTTTAAACGCGATAATCTCAGGAACTACTGGTCCGAATTGAAAAAAAACTTTTACTGTTAGATAGCCCATTTATTAAGGAAGGCTATAAGCTATATAACATCACGCTATGATCAATAGAAGCGGAGCAGCAATGAAAAATGCTGACGAAGTTGCGCGGGTCAGCTAGCGGACACACGAACGCCGTTACGAAATTGAGTAGTTTCTCATCTCCATTTGACTTCTTCTTCACATAAAGGTAGGTACATGCCAAAGGTAAAGCGAATACACAGCCGTAAGTTTATGTAGCAACAATCCTAAATATGTCATACATAGTGTAAGGTGTTTACGTGCTTCTAACTGGTAAACGACTTCGGTATCTACAAACAATGCACGCCTCTCCATTACCATCACCTTGCTGACATGACTCACAGATTTTGCCACATATGTCAAGCGGAAATGACGACTTGAAATTAAAGTAGTACCTAAGTAAAGTTTTTGCAACCATTATGTAATCAAGATTAACAAACATAATCTAAAACTATATAAATGGGGTAGCGATTAGCGTTCAAAATTAAATATCTTATCATTATAAGATACTTCTTTAGGTATTTGAATGAAAAACAATGTATCGTTAAAAATATTTATAAAATAATAACAACACAACACAACCAATATATAAATTATCTATTACTACATATTAAATTAAAAAAATGATCTTCAGAAATTCAACGGTCAAACAAGTCAAGAAGTGATTTGACAACGTTTTCATCGTAATCTTCAATATCATCTCCGGAGTCGACTACTGCATCCACCCCGCCCTGAGGGTTCGGTATAGGAAGGCCACCATTCTCGTTAGGCTTAATCATAGCCAACCCGTTTGCACCCATCCTGATGGAAAGCACGTTTAGTAAGGATAGGAACTGTTATTAAAACGTTGTTTTATGAGCAACAACCTAAATAGGTAGATAGGTACCTACGAAGTATTTTTACCATCGACTGCTTCGGCTTAACAAGGAACCACTTTAGAAAAATAAGAATACCTAATATTTCTGCTAAATTTAATTTAAATCGGTTCCTAAATAATAGGTACAAACATTAATAGACTAATTCAATTTAGAAAAGGGCGGCAAAGAGTAACTACTAGTACTATCCAAATAGGTATTTACAGTTAACAATTACGATTATAAAATTTTAGCCAACAGACGGAACCCTGCTCATAATTCATGAAGTAGAAAGTATTTAAGCCTAAAAAAAACTGACTAGAAAGTATTAATCATTTTATAACAAACGTCTACGTACCGGAGGCAATCAAAAGCGAAATTAAAGAGTTCAAAATTCCGCCAAGTTCCTGTCATGGCCAGGCAAAAGTGAAAGTTCCTTCCAGGGAAGAATACGTCATAAAATTTTGCGCAAACTTTTAGATTACTAATTCTTGGTGGACTTATACATATTGGTTTTGGATTTTTCCCTGAAAAATAAAATAAAGTTACTGTCTTATGATATAGGATTCCTTGTAAATAATTAAAAAATAGGTCTATTCAAAATAATAAATTCAAACATATCAATATATTATTAGTAATAGTTACAAGTCCAGAATGGTTCGAAGACAAAACATTTAGATTTTTATTATTTAGTTTTTCATAATACGTGTGACGTTAAAAATAATAACCCAATTAAAAACCATTTTCTTACCTGACAAAGAATTTTCATACAGTATCCGATTATTTAACGACATAGCCACATCAAAAGCGAAGTCTCCTGGATGATAGGTCACGCGCATACAAGCTTTTTGATTCAGTAGATCCATAATGAGTCCAGTGCAGCATTTGCAAACTCCCATTTGGCAAACACATCGTCTCTCACCGTCAGATTCGTCTGTAGTCCCATTGCCTTGACTCTGTCTTGATGAACTTCGTACTAGAGGTATCATGGATCTATTCTTTTTCAACTCTTGAATCATTAGCAGGAAACTATCAGGAACCTCCAATCCATTTACATAGGTTTCTTTAATCACAGTAGTGTTTACATTTTGATCAGAAGTTGCTGTAACAAATTCACTTTCACTTCGTAACATGACGTCACATTTAAAGATTTGTTTATTTGTATTTTCTTGTTTTGTATTACTCACCTCCATGCAAGTGTGTGAGACACAAAATTGTAAACAACCAAATCACTGCACACATTTTCTTAGACTATTTTGTAGCGCGAATCTGCGTGAGCGCTGATCGTCTGAACAGGCCCGGCACTCCAATTCACATGAACGGTGAACCGGTTCAACAGGGGCAGAGAAAGATGGCTTTATCTTATTATCCAAGACTTTCACATTACTTTGTTGGAAAAAACAACACCAACAGATTTATACGTTTTATTATTCATGTAAATAAATAAACTTAGGAAAATAATAATGATTAGATAATACATTTAGGTAATTTTATCACAGGTAGTTACGAATCTAAGTCTAAAAAGTCTCCTATTGCATCGCCAACGCCATCAAAAGGTCCATCTTCGTTGCTAGAGCCTCCCCCTCCACCCCCACCTTCAAATAAGCCTCCTTCTCCGAATACCGAACCCACAGTATTTTCTATGAAGCCACCGCCATCGTCGTCGTTATCGTTGTTGCTGTTACCAAAGAGGCTAACAGGTTTTGGTCCAGGTGATGACACAGGTCTTGGTTTCTTCCCTGTTGTTAAACCCGATGCTCCAAAGCTAAAAATAAATTAACGATCAAGAAAAAAGACTTGAAATGTTTTAATACTATTAAGATGTTCCAAATTTGTGGGATATAGGGCGATGGGAATTTTAAGCCACTGAATAGAATCTTTATAAATTTATTGATAAAAATAATCAAATTGGGTGAAATAATATAAGAATCGAGACTCGCAAACGCTGATAAGATACGTAGGTCCTGTTTCCATTTTAACCTGTCCTGTGTCCTGTCAACCTTTTATGAGAGCCCTTTTGAACTATTCCTTTTTTATTTATACAACTTTTCAAACTAAAGCCGGCGTATCTATACTAATATTATAAGGCTGAAGAGTTTGTTTGTATGTTTGTTTGTTTCTTTGAACGCGATAATTTCAGGAACTACTGAGCAAGGCTATAGGCTATATTACACGCTACGACCAATAGCGGAGCGGAGCAGCAATGAAAAATGTTACAAAAACGGGGAAAATTTAAGCAGATGAAGTTGCGCGGGTCAGCTAGTGCTTCAATATAATAATTAATAAGTTGACTGATGAGCTTAAATGTATGGTTTACACAAGTTCATTCGAATTTAAACTAAAAGAATATCTGCTGAATAGATGTCTGTATGACGTACGAGAATTGTAATTTATTAGTGATTTTTGTATTGTGCCTATTATTTAATGTCAATTATTATTCTGGTCACCAGAGCTATCTATTAGCCGCTTGGCCAGCTCCTGGTATATATAGACAGCTCTGGTGACCAGAGGGCCGGCATGTTCCTCGGACAGCGAATAAGCCTGGCCATACAAAGAGGAAATGCGGCCAGCCTTCTGGGCACAATGCCCATAGGCACCGATTTGGAACAAGTTTATTATTTGTAGTCCTTTACTTGTGATTGTTATTTATTATATTGATGTAGCATTATTAAAACAGTAATAAAATAATTTATAATATGTATACAGTAATTAATTATTATTAGTTTATAATTTTGTAACATTCAAATACAATGTAATTTATCACTACATAGTAGCTTAAATCTTTAAAACTACGCAACGGATTTTGATGATGATTAATAGATAGAGTGATTGAAGAGGAAGGTTTATATGTACAATACCATCCATGTATTTTATACCCGTGCGAAGCCGGAGCGGGCCGCTAGTTAATGAATAAAAGACATATCGGCATCGTTTAAGTAGGAACGGTACGTACACTTAAAAATAAGCACTGTATGATAACAGGTAGTAGAATATAATTACATAATGTTATACTCACTTAAAGCATCTAAATGGCGCGGAGTATACAGGAAAACCGCCTATGTCCGCATTAATATCAAAACAAGCATGTGCGTTCCTGTTTCTTATTTGTATATTTGAGATTTCAGCACACACTTGAACGAATGGAGCTCTTCTAGGATTGAAGCATATTGGAGGTGGGTCACTGGCTGAAATGACTTTCTATTAGTACCTTTGTCTTAAGCTATTGTGGTAAATAATACAGTCACAGTTGCTAACATACCTTAATTTGTATTCTAAACGTACATTGTTACAAAAGAAAACACTTTCCTAAACAGAAATTATTTAATATTCTCACCTGAAACTCGTCTTCGTATGACAGTTCTATTGTTCATACTCATTTTCACATCGAAGACAAAATCTTCTGGTATAAACGTTATGTTACCACATGCTTTCATACTAAATCTGTCCATAAAAGATCCAGTACAGCACCCACATTGTCTACTGCGACATTGACAAGGCAACCTTATTACTTGTCCTGGCACAGGAGGTCCTTCGGCTGCCACTTCATCTTGTAGCAGAGGAGCTTGCGTTACAACTGCAGGCGGTTTAGGACTGTCCACTACAGGAACTGGGTCCTGTACTACTTGAGAAACAACTTCATCGTTAACAACAGTATCAACTGATGCCTGTCCTTCATCTTCCACTTCATCTAAGTCTTCTGCTTCTTCACCATTATCTTGAACATGTATAGGTACAGTGATAGTCACAGGAGATTTAAGTACAGGCGTAGGGTTCAACGCTTGCCTCCAAATCGCTTGAGGTATTTTAAAATTTATGACTTTATACGGTTTGTCACCTGTGAAAGATGTGATTGTTATTAAAAGATTCAAGTTTTATTACTAAACTATTAGCGTAATACTTACAATTACTTAAACGGAATGCGCTTAACATAAATAATAAAATAAATGTTGTACGAAGTCCCATTTTCTGCAAAGGTACAAATAAAAAGCTGAACAGTTAGCCCTGACTTGTCATTACAAATTGTAGCCGTCGCAAGTCAACAAGAGTATTTAACTGTCGACCACTAACGACTTACGTTTATTTTAGTCGTACACTCATCGATAGGAACAAGTTTTAAATTTTAATGCTGGTACAAGAGAAAGTTGAAATTCAAAACTCTATTATGTGGCTGTTTGACTTTCAATGTGAATACGTGAAATGCATTGATATTGAAAAATATTTTACATCATAGGTTATTATCATGAAAATGATACTTAATGTTGTGCAACTTAGCAAATTATATTAAACTGGCTTTTCCTCGCGGCTTCGTCCGCGTTATTTTTTATTTTATTTTTAAACTAAAGTACTATTATACATTTTTTTATTATTATTTAAATCTATTCAATAGCTTTTGCGTGAACGAACAATAAAAATCCATCCCATATTTTATAATCAATATAATCATTTTTATCAATTATCACAAATTTTCGGATTTATATTAGTAGGAAGTAGAAAAGGATGTAAACATTGAGCAGTTTCTTCTTAGCAAGTTAAGGCTGTGTTATTTATTTAGCCAAATTTATTATACCACTTTATATTACAGGAACGAATGGAGTCACAAACTCTATGATCTCAACTTTCCAATCTTAAAACAAACAAATAATACTTACAGAGAGTTTTTGATAAACTTACGCGTATTTTTTCGTATACCTCCTCTTCCCTTTCCTCACGACAATGTGCCCCTATACTTATAAAAACAACCCGAACAAACTAATTAGTAACTATGTATAAAATGCATCGAAGTCTGCCTATACAGTTAATATCAACAATTTTTTTATCCAATTTTCAATAACTTTTACACTTTTTTTCAGTCTGTTAGTCCGTTCCACGCCTTGTAAAAATAATTATATGTAATAGAAAAATAATAATACTCGTATAAACAATAAACAGCTAATTAAAAGTAGTTTTGCAACTGCATTTGATTTGTAACTGCAGTATTTTACTTGGCGGTTTATATTTTTATTTGCCACTTTCTAAATGCAATAAACGTAGGTATTGATTAATTGAAAAAGATAATTGACACGGCGCTTTGACAGGGAAACAAATTAAAGGTAATATGCTTTATTAATAATAATATGAATGGACACCTATAGGCCGACCGCTTAACTCGTATATCGCCTGCGCGGTGAGAAGGGAGCGCGGGGTGATGTTAACGGGTGGGTGAGCGGGGTGCGCGGGACAGAGAACTTCCCGCGCACCCCGCTCACCCACCCGTTAACATCACCCCGCGCTCCCTTCTCACCGCGCAGGCGATATACGAGTTAAGCGGTCGGCCTATAATGTTCATATTTTTTGTTTTTCTTTTATAAGTGGCCTGTTGGTCTAGTGGTTAGTGGCCCTAACTGCTGGCCGGAGGTCGTGGGTTCAATCCCCAGGATAAAACTTATACTGTTAATTTATACTGTGTCTGGGTGTAATTTATCTATAGTATGTATGTATTAAGAAATATATCTATTAGGTATGTGTATCAGTTGTTTGGTGGTACAGACTGCCTATCTTGGGATCGTATGGCGTTGTGTGAGTTGCAGAGATCTGTCCAAGAAGATATATAGTTCTACTGGGTGAAGTATCGGTTTTTGTAAGCACAAAAAAAATGTGCACGTACACGTACGTGCACATTTTTTTTGTGCTTACAAAAACTGTATCTCTCAAACTTCTCAAAGAACGCCGTCTCGGTTCACGATTCGACCGAGTTCAAGTCTGTGTATGTGTGTGCCTTAACCTGTTTTCGCCTGTTGTAGGGGGCCTTTCAATTGTACTATCTAATTCATAAATCAGCCATACTTGTAACCAACGTTTGGGTAACTCTAAAAGGACCACAAAACCTCAACCTCATGCACGGTTCTTGTAGGTGCCTCCACTGAATCACCGATACAAGTACTAACTCATAATTGTACAATTTACGTAATGGTAATAGAATGTAGGTATGCCACGTAACCTATTTTAGTGATGTTTGAATAATTTTTATCATTGCTTCCAACAAAGACGGATTTGCAGTGTTGGCCGTCCTAGGCCCAGGCCATGTCAGCATGTCACCCGATACCCTTAAGATACCCTTAAGTACCTCATGCAACTCTGCACCTATTGGTCGCCCCTAGAATCTAGCCGCCCTAGGCCCGGGTCTATTGTACCTTAGGACAAATCCGCCTCTGGCTTCCAATAAGTATCTATTCATACCATCCATATTGCAAATAGTTTATTTAAATATTTTTGGTCATATTAACGAGTACAATATAATCAGCTTTAAGCTCTTGACTGAGAGACTGATGACCCGATATTCAAGCTTAAAACTTGATACATATACTGACAGTTGACAATAAAGACATAATCATCTATGATTATGCTAAGATTCTGCTAAAACTAATCTATACATATAATAAAACTGTAAATTTCACGTGTCTGTACATGGCCGAACTTAGTGAAAAAAAATATTAGGAAATGTTCGAAAAGAGTATTTAAACACTTTCCTGCATTTTTAGAAATGTCTGTCTGTCTGTCTGTCTGTCTGTCTGTCTGTCTGTCTGTCTGTCTGTTTGTTTGAACACGCATCACGCAAAAACTTCCGGACAGATTCGGTTGAAATTTTGCACGTGCTATCTAATAGACGCGGATTAACATTTAGGCTATAAATTATTACGCTTTTTCCCATAGGAGCTAAGCAGTAAGGGAAAATGTCTGTAGCTATTTTTCGTTATAAAACAGTAACTACTTGACGGATCTTTATGAAAACTTGCAGTTTTATAGTAAATACTATAGGACATTAATTACACTATGAATCATCACGCTAACGTCTATGGGGAACGAGCAGCAACGTATTTTTTGTCGCACCATAATGGTTTATCACAAAATTCTCCACAATTAGACATTATCTATAATTGTAACCCATGGAATACATAACTTCACGCTAAAACTATAAGGAGCTAAACACAACATTTTTAAGTTTCATAAGAACAGTTATTTTGCCGTACGGAGTAACGAACAGTATAGCCTCGAAGCTATGCCATCGGTCTTTGACGACGAAGTCCCAGGCTCGGATCTGATGTGCTGATTTTCTTTTTGTAGTTTTTTTAATTATCTTTTTCCTTTTTTCATATTTGTCTCAATGTTATAGTTATTTTTTCGACCGTAGGTAACTTATTCACTGTGGTTATTATTTTTTTTATATTAAAAATCAAGTTATATATGCACCTAGGTAAGATATTTATAGGTATTGCATGCACTGCTGAGTAATGAATTAATCGTAGTAGAAATTAAAAACAATATTACATTACAATTAAAAAGTATTCGACATTTTCCTGAATTGATGTGTTCGTTGCTAAAAAAAATACATTACATACGTAAAAAAAAAACATGTAGCGCCATCTATGTAATCAAATTGTTCACCGTGATTTATTTCCTTAATTAAACATTTATTAGGGCTGCTTGCGATCATGTATTCGTTTCTTGCTGAGTGGCAACATTGTCCTATTTATTTAATTATGGTTTTATTGTACTAAAACCATCTTGCTTATATTAATAAAAAAACAGTAGTATTAGAAGAAACTTCACTGGTTTTGAAAGTAGATGGCGTTGTATTCAATAATGTTCTATCTATATATACATATATATATATATATATATATACATTTAATAAAATTGTAAATTTCACGTGTCTGTACATGGCCGAACATAGTGAAAAAAAATATTGGGAAATGTTCGAAAAGAGTATGTAAACACATTCCTACATTTTTAGAAATGTCTGTCTGTCTGTCTGTCTGTCTGTTTGTTTGAACACGCATCACGCAAAAACTACCGGACAGATTCGGTAGAAATTTTGTATGTGTATTCTAATAAGTCTGGATTAACATATAGGCTATAATTTATCACGCTATTTCCCATAGGAGCTAAGCAATAACGGATAATGTCTGTACCTATTTATCGTCATAAAACAATAACTACTTGACGGATCTTCATTAAAATTTGCAGTTTTATTGTAAATACTATAGGTCATTGCTTACACTATGAATCATTACGCTATCGTCTATGGGGAGCGAGCAGCAACGTGTTTGGTCAAACTATTATGGTTTTTCGCAATTTTTTCCACATTAAGACATTATTTACAATTGTAACCCATGGAAACAGTAACTTCACGCTAAAACTATAAGGAGCTAAACACAACATTTTCAATTTCCTTAAGATCAGCTATTTTAATAGTTTTTGTATCGGCTGAGGTGGTCTAAAGGCATAAGTGGCGGTATTGAACGAGCGAGGTCGGAGGATCGAATCTCAATTGTGCGAGTCTCTTTTCGTGTTGTTTTAAAATTCTTTGTATTCTTTTTTTCTCTTTTCGTGTTGTTTTAAAATTCTTTTTATTCTTTTTTTTAAGTATTTTTCCAAATGTATACTTATTAAACAAGCTTTTATTTTTCATATTAATCAATCACTTTCAATCGGTACTTTTATCATTGTTTTGCATGAATCGTGATTATGTTATGAATGTAGACATGAAAAACAATATAACATTACAAATAAACAATAACTACTTGATATTTTCTAGAATTTATAATTGTTAGTGTTATCTATACATATAATAAAACTGTAAATTTCACGTGTCTGTACATGGCCGAACTTAGTGAAAAAAAATATTAGGAAATGTTCGAAAAGAGTATTTATAAACACTTTGCTGCATTTTTAGAAATGTCTGTCTGTCTGTCTGTCTGTCTGTCTGTTTGTTTGAACACGCATCACGCAAAAACTACCATACAGATTCGGTTGAAATTTTGCACGTGCAATCTAATAGATGCAGATTAACATTTAGGCTATAAATTATCACGCTTTTTCCCATAGGAGCTAAGCAGTAAGGGATAATGTCTGTAGCTATTTTTTGTTATAAAACAGTAACTACTAGACAGATCTTTATGAAAATTTGCAGTTTTATAGTAAATACTATAGGACATTATTTACACTATGAATCATTACGCTAACGTCTATGGGGAACGAGTAGCAACGTATTTTTTGTCGCACCATAATGGTTTATCACAAAATTTTCCACAATAAGACATTATCTATAATTGTAACCCGTGGAATGCATAACTTCACGCTAAAACTAAAAGGAGCTAAACACAACATTTTTAAGTTTCATAAGAACAGTTATTTTGACGTGTTAAGTAGCTAACAGTATAGCCTCGAAGCTATGCTAGCGGACTTTGACGACGAAGTCCCAGGCTCGAATCTGATGTCTGAATATGTTCTTTTTGTATTTATTTAAATTGTCTTTATCCTTTTTTAATATTTTTCTGAATATTTTAGTTATTTTTTCGACCGTAGGTAACTTATTTACTTTGGTTATTACTTTTTATATTAAAAATCAAGTAAATTATGCAATTAATTATAGGTATTGCATGCACTGCTGAGAGTAATGAATTAATCGTAGTAGAAATGAAAAACAATATTACATTATAGTTAAAAAGTATTCGACATTTTCCAGAAATGATGTGTTCGTCTAAAAAAAAAGACATTACACACGTAAAAAAAGTACATGTAGCGCCATCTATGAAATCAAATTGTGAACAACAAAACAACGGCAACATTCTTGAAAGTAGATGGCGTTGTATTCAATAATGTTCTATACTTAGTAAAAGAAGTTTTAAAAAGAAACACATTGCTATGATTTCTAGAAATGTTTGTCTGTCTGTCCGTTTGTTTAACCACGCATCACACAGGTGCATCGAGAATCATGTTTTGGAGTTATGGTTGGAGATGACGTGTTCATCAATTCAACGATAATGAATGGCTCAACATCGTTCAAGTGTGAGTAGTTCGGGTGACGGGAGGAGGGGGGTCGTTGTTTGTCAACCGTACCTTTAGGGATATCTGACATTTTCGCGGGCATGACACACATGACACGCTCTGTGTTTGCTTACTAAAGTGTTACAGCAGTTTTATTATTAGTATTGCGTTGTAACACTATATGAAATACACCCCATTTTTAGCCAAAATTACAAAACAGAACCCTTATAGTTCCCTTAAGGCCGTCCGTCCGCAGCTTAGCTCAGAGACTGTTAGTGCTAAGGGTGCAACTTTTGCATGAATAAATTACTAACGCTGATAAAGTGAAAGAACAAAATCTTGAAAATCATTATTTTTTTAAGGGTACCTCTCTTTTAAGTAAAGTGGGGATGTGATTTTTTTCTCACCTACCTACCCCATCGTGTGTGGTATCATTAGATAGGTCTTTTAAAAAGCGTTTAGGGTTTGTGAAGACTATTTTTAGATTTAAGGATTCCTTTGTGTATAATATTAGGCTTTATAGTGAACATTTTTGTTAGAGTCAAGTGTCCCCCTGCCAGCTAAATGGTTGATGTTGGGTATGTGAAAAAATTCACGGTAGTAGTATAAATACTAAAATTATAAGGAAAACTATCACAGTTAAGTACTTAGGCTTTACAAGTTTACGATCACATGAGAAGTAACAACATTTTCGTACAAATTCTATTAAAAAATATTAGGTAATAAGTAGGTGTGGCGTCCTACATGCCAAGCCGCCGATAGCGCCCGACATCGCGACGCCGACACCGTAGCGCGCGTGCTGAAAAAGACGACATCCCAACGCAATAACTATTTATGCACTAAGCCGCGCGCTGTGCCACACGTTTATATATGGCGCCGAGAATGCACCGCAGTCGTCGTGATTGGTCGGTCGCGATGCACTGACTTGCTACATGCAATACAACTTGCGAACCTTATTTTGTAAATATAACGTGCCACTTTTATTTAATATACCTCTTTCACCTTTTACTTATACATCACACGTGAGTTTTATTTTGCAACCTCAAGACTGAACACCCTATCAGTAAATTGGTGACCCCGACGTGATCAAGGAGCAACTCCAAGATGTCTACAGAGGAAACCAGCCCACAAGAAGTAGAAGACGTGAAAGAACAGGTAACGACCGTTACGTGTGACGTCGCCACAATCTCGCTGCCTGCGCGTCTGCCGCCATTTTGGCGCCAAAACCCACGCCTATGGTTCGCGCAGTTTGAAGCCGCCGTTGCGGCTAGCAGAATTGGAGAAGATCAGAAGTTCAATCTCGTCGTCCCGTTGCTCGGCTGCAACGACCTGGAGCAGATCGCCGACATCGTGCTGAGCCCGCCCGCGAGCAACAAATACGCTACACTGAAAAATAGGCTGATTTCCACGTTTCAAGAGTCCGACCATCGCCAGTTGCAGAAGCTGCTCAGCGGCTTAGAACTCGGCGACATGAAGCCTAGCCAGTTACTGCGCAAGATGACTGATTTAGGCGGGAAATTGCTGACCCAAGAGGCGTTAAAGGTAATGTGGCTCAATCAATTACCTACGCAAGTGCGCGCCGTGCTCGCCGTGAACACCGAATCGTCGCTCGAAGGCCTAGCTGCGATGGCTGACAAAATGGTGGAACACTTCGAACCTGCGACGGTTGCCGCGGTCGCCGTGCGTCCCACGTGTCCGTCGCCATCAACATCGTTAAACTCCGCGCATACGCTCGAAAGAAAACACGTACCAAACGAAAACCTGCAGTTTGACCTACTATCTAAACAGATCGAGAAATTATCGCTAGAAATCGCCGAACTTCGCACGAGACAACAAAATTCGACGCATCATTCCCGTTACCGCCAAAATCGATCGCGGTCGAACTCGCGAGTACGTGCCTATACGAACCGTAAGCCCGGAGATCCAGATTGGGTATGTTATTATCATTTTCAATTTGGTGACGAAGCCCGAAAATGTGAACCGCCGTGCGCTAAACAGAAGCAGAAGTCGGAAAACTAGAACGTTCATCCACGTTGGCGGGCGTCGATGTTAACAAACCAAGTTACCGCCTATGTGTCGTCGATGTTAACAGCAGAGAGAAGTTTCTCGTCGATACCGGAGCCGACATATCTGTGTTAGCCGCTAGAAATAAGAAACCCACGAAGCCGACAGAAAATACCTACAGATTGTTCGCCGCAAACGGAACGGAGATACGTACCTACGGAGAACGTACACTCGAGCTCAACCTGGGTTTACGTAGAGCCTACAAGTGGACGTTCACGGTCGCTGAGGTGAAAACATCAATTCTAGGCGCAGATTTTCTAGCGAGGCACGAATTGCTAGTCGATTTACATCACCGCAAACTCATCGACCGCATCACCGACCTCAGTGTAAACACCATCACAGTGCAAAGTACCGAAGCCGTTTACGTCATCAACCGCAACCACGCCTATCACGACCTGCTGAAACAATACCCAGACGTTCTGCGACCCATGTCACTCAAAGTACCGACGAAACACGAAGTAACACATCGCATCGAGACAACAGGACAACCGATCTACTCGAGGCCACGCCCCCTGCCACCAGATAAGTACAAAGCAGCGAAGTTAGAGTTCGAGAAGATGATGGAGATGGGTATCTGCAAGCCGTCGAATAGTCCATGGGCTAGTCCACTACACGTCGTTAAGAAGAAGGACGGTTCACTTCGCGTATGCGGCGACTATCGCCGTCTCAACGCCGTGACAACCCCCGATCGGTACCCCATTCCGCGAATTCAAGATTTCACGTACCAACTGCACGGAAAGAAAATATTTTCAAAAATCGATTTAAAAATGGCGTACTTTTGGATACCAATGGAGAATGAAGATGCTGCGAAGACGGCCATAATAACCCCATTTGGCCTCTTTCAGTTTAATTGCATGACATTCGGTCTTCGTAACTCAGGTCAGACATTTCAACGTTTTATGCATGAAGTACTGCGAGGACTCGACGACAATGTATTCTGTTTCGTCGACGACGTGTTGGTCCACTCGAAAACAGAAGAGGAACACGAGCGTCACTTACATCAGGTACTCGAACGACTGAACAACTACGGTGTCTCACTTAACGTCGACAAGTGTGAGTTCGGCAAGGACAAGATACAATTCCTCGGCTACGAAGTTTCATCGGCCGGTCACGTATCGCTGAAGTCGAAGTACTCAACGCAACCGTCGACTATAATAGACTCGCGGAGGTACAAGAGGACTCCGAACTACGCGAATCTATGAAAAATCCGAATCTCAAGTTTACGCGCGTCAACCTACCGGGAGTTCAACGACCGATATGGTGCGAAACATCAACAGCGAACGCTCGTCCATACCTACCACCGCCGTATCGCGTCCCAGCTTTCAAAGCGCAGCACGAACTTAGTCACCCGGGAGTACGACTATCGCGAAGAATTATGACTACAAAGTTCTTCTGGCCGTCGATCAACAAGGACGTAGGTACTTGGGCGAAATCATGTATCAGCTGTCAACGCGCTAAAGTTCAACGACACGTCGTGAGTCCACTCGGCGAGTTTCAACGGTCGTCGCGTTTCGAACATGTGCACGTCGATATAGTCGGGCCCTTACCTCCATCGGAAGATTATAGATACCTCGTGACGATGATAGATCGCTGTACCAAATGGCCTGAAGCAATTCCCACACGTGACGTCACAGCTGAGACCGTCGCGAAGGCTGTGTACGACGGGTGGATAGCACGATTCGGCTGTCCTCTGCGGATTACTACGGACCAAGGGAGACAATTCGAGTCGTCACTGTTTACCTCACTCATGAAGAAACTCGGCGTAACTCGAATACGGACTACGGCTTTTCATCCCCAAGCGAACGGACAAATCGAGCGATGGCATCGTTCCCTCAAAGCGGCACTGATGGCGAGAACGAACGACGGGAGGTGGGTCAACGAACTTCCTACGGTACTACTAGGGCTTAGAAATGCACTACGTGACGACTCATCTGTCAGCCCGGCATTAATGACATACGGCTCGACTCTTCGCATTCCGTCTGATTTCTTCGTACCTACAACGTCGAACATTGAAGACGCGGATTTCGTCCGTCAGCTGACCGAAACGATGACGTCACTAACACCTTCTCCGAGAGCTCGAGCATCAACGATGAACACTTTCGTCTACAAGGATCTCGCAACCTGCTCACATGTGTTTGTGCGCAACGATACCGTACGCAAACCTCTCACACCTCCATATGATGGCCCGTACGAAGTTTTACAGCGCAGCCCAGACGGGAAACACTTTACACTGCGGTTACCGCTTCGCACCGCTGTTATTTCTGTCGACAGATTAAAGCCGGCCTATATCTGCAACACAGCACCGAGCGGCGCAGCGCTACCGATCCACGCACCGAGCGACACAGCTTCACCCACTAGATCATCGAGCACAGCATCATGCGGCGCAGTGCCACGGATCCACGCATCGAGCGACACTGCATCTTCGATCATGACCCCTAGCGACAACGCAACGTCATCGTCTTCACCGAGCAGCGCCTACGTCACAAGATCCGGCCGCACGGTGAAACACAACGTACGCTTCGCTTGAGGGGGAGTGATGTGGCGTCCTACATGCCAAGCCGCCGATAGCGCCCGACATCGCGACGCCGACACCGTAGCGCGCGTGCTGAAAAAGACGACATCCCAACGCAATAACTATTTATGCACTAAGCCGCGCGCTGTGCCACACGTTTATATATGGCGCCGAGAATGCACCGCAGTCGTCGTGATTGGTCGGTCGCGATGCACTGACTTGCTACATGCAATACAACTTGCGAACCTTATTTTGTAAATATAACGTGCCACTTTTATTTAATATACCTCTTTCACCTTTTACTTATACATCACACGTGAGTTTTATTTTGCAACCTCAAGACTGAACACCCTATCAGTAAATAGGTATACGTTGAAAGAATGAAACAAAAACAACAGAAAACCCACTTCTTAAGCCGCACACCAAACTAACTATCTAAAAGAATAGAGCAGATCAATTTTTATTTAGTAAGTATTTAGTCAACAGGACTGTTTCCAACATATTTATTCTTATTCTTATACATTATAAGTTATTTCGTTACCTAAACTACCTTAATTTAAACCCGACTTTCACGCGAACGAAGTCGCGGGCACAACTATTATGAATATATATATATTACGGGTCTTAATCGCGTTTAGGTTAAATACCTTGCTTACCTACGTTTAATATGCATGATAGTTTAAGTATAATTTAATTTAAAGTCATCAAGTATTAAAATAAACTTATCCAGTTTTGAAAATAGATGGCGTTTAAATACAAATTAAACAGAATCAGGTAAATTGATTTAAAAAATAAATCTGAAATTCTTACGATTATGTATTGTATATATATTTACGGATATGAATTTATGATGATCTTAATTAACGACAGGTTCATCATCATCATCATCAGCCTATCGCAGTCCACTGCTGGACATAGGCCTCTCTAATTGCACACTTTGTTCTATCCTCGGCTACGACAGTAGTTTAGTATTTAAACTAAACGTTTCTAAAAGATATACTAATTCACTATATCTTTTAGAAACGTTTGAATGTTGTCTGTTTGTTTGAACACGCATCACAGTACCGCGGGAATGCAATGTTTTAAAACCAGGATATTTTTTTAAAAACTTATCTCACACTAGCCCTATTTCGCGCGAGTACTTGGGCGGTTTCGGGCTTCATTTAACCCGAAACCGATAATAGTAATATTTGATGTGATGCAAATCATTTTGGTAAAATACTATTATAATTTGTCTTCTAACCGTCTGGCGCCATAAACTTTGTCGCCCTTCATTTTGTTGCACTGGGCATTTGCTTGGCTTGCCTTGCCATAGGTCGGGCCCTGATTAGAGCTAGGCCCTAATATCCATAGATGCCACAGAGCATTGTGGAGCATGTTTCCAATATGCTTTACACAGAAGTTAAATTGTAACATAAACTACCTTAATATAAACCCAACTTCCACGCGAACGAAGTCGCGGGCACAGCTAGTAATATAATAAATGTTAGCAGTTGGGATTTGCGTCATTATGTGTTTTAACAAGTTCTACCTAAACTCAATATGATGCCCATAAACAGGATGAAAGTACTTAAAATATTGAAGACAAGCTGTCCCGGGGAACTTCGTACCGCCCCGTATTTTTTTTCGTTATTTTTTTTTTTTTACCTAAGAACCTTCTAGAGTATAAAAAAAAAATGGATGAAATCTGTAATGCCGTTCTCTAGTTATTTCGTGACCAAGAGAAATAGGGATTAATTTTTATTTATGTATATAGATACCTAGAACATTTACTAAAAGATGACTTCATTTTGCGTTCAATGATTTTTTAACAATCGTCTGTCTGAACCGGGCATCGAACCCGCAAAATATGAAAAAAAAAAATTGTTGTTTTGCGATACCAATCGAACGGGTCAATCGTTAGCATTATTTTTTGACGTGAAAACGTCTTATAAATCGATGACAGGGTGTGCACCTACGAAATAGTGTTTAAAAAAGGTAAAGTTATGAATTGGTTGCTAAGCAACAACGAATGGCGATTGCAGCGACATGACATGCGATACAATTAGAACTAACGTTATTGATTGGTTGCTAAGCAACGCGAATGATGTACCACACGATGATGTTAGCTGTTATAAAAATAAACAGCTTCTGTAACATGTATGGAGTGCCCCCCCTAAAAATATATATTATTCTTATTTCGCTATCAAACTAAGTAGCGGCTACTACAAGACACCTTTTCACCAAATTTCATCAAGATTCATTGTCTTTGAGTAAAATGTCTGTGACATACGGACGGGCAGACAGACGGACGGACATGACGAAACTATAAGGGTTCCGTTTTGGCCATTTTGGCTACGGAACCCTAATAAAAGCGGAAACACTTTAAAAAAATGCAATAGCTGGGCCTAGCGTTGTGATTAACGATACAAATGGTATTTTTTTATCTAAAATTGCATAGCCTTCTCTTTATTTAAGATACTAGTCTTCTTTCAGTAAAATGTTCTATCTACAATATTGAAGGTACTTTCCATCAATGTGGTTTATTTTTGGGACACCGTGTACAGATGTTATGTATTTAACATCACATCCTAGTAGTAGTAAATAAGATTTCCGTTCTTATTAGCGTTGTTGAATGTTTTTATATTACTTGGACATCCAAGTAATTTAAAACATTCAGTTTTACAAAAATACACGTTACTTTTACTATCATATAGGATGTAGCCCATTCCTTCATGTCTTCATATAAGCCAGGACATAAAAAAACAAATATGTAATTGAAAAAGTTCTTTACTAATCACTCATGCAAATAAATAATCTCATACAGGTTTCGCTATTTACAACACATACAATAAATAATTATTTATAATTTAAGTATAAATAAAATAAATAGTTTGTAAATCTACTTAGAACTACTGTGACTATGATGTTAAAGGTTGACTTGACCATTCCCCACGCATCATCTTGTTCTGTCTTTTCCTGTTCTTTTTATTTTTGATACTGTTATCAGATCTTCTATTCATCAATAATGTATGGCCTATAGCATCAACTAGATCTTCATAGTCATCAGTATGTCCATTTTCTCCCTGTACTTCCGTATCTTTATTGTCTCTGTGTTTTCTATTTTTACCAAATAATCCCAGTTCGTCACCTAAACTTTCTCCAATTTTTCCCAAATCAAGGACGTCCAAATCATCCATGTAAAATTGATTTTGCCTATTCTTTTTAAATTGCTCAAAATGGCTTTCGGCGATAATAGTATCACCATTATATTCATGACCGCGGCTTTCATCAACATGCAATGATTCTCCTTCTGGATCTCTTCCTGATTCGTGTTCGTGTGATTCAAGATTTTGCACAATTTGGACCATATCATCGTTAACAGTATCAGCATAAGAATGGTCAAAAGCTACTGTTGAAGGTGCTTTAGGCGTGATTGTTTGTATCTTTTCATAGTTAGGTTGTTCTACTTCGACGATAGAAGAGTCTTTGCCCTCGTTAGAAATCATCGGAGTTACGGGCATTGCAGATAACTGGCCTGTAATGTGTGCTAGTGACATCTCCAGGCCTGAGTCTTCAAAGTCAGTTACGGTTTTAGGAGTAGTTACCGGTATTACAGACATAGTAGGTTTTACTGCAATGACTGAGACTGGATCGAGTGAGTCCTCCTGAATGGTATTTACGATATCATGTACTTGTACTGTAGTTTGAACAGCAGGTGTTACTGAACTCGGTACGGGTTTAAGAGTAGTCGTTGTAAGAATCGAAGCTAATGTACTTTCTGTTGTAGGTCTTCGGGTAGGTTTCCTTGATGGTTTACGTGTTGGTCTTCTGGATGGTCGAGATTTATGTGTAGAAGTACGTACTGGTCGTGGTGTAGTAGACCTAGTGCTAGGTTTTCTAGATGGTCGCCGATGAGGCCTAGGTCGTTTTGTAGTAGTTGTGGTTGTTGTAGTAGGTGCTTGCTTTTTGATACTTTTCTTTGGTTTCTTGCTACCTGATCCTCCTGAACCAAACAGATCTCCTAAAATATCTTCTCCGAGAAGACTAAAACCTGTGTAATCACCGCCATCAACATCATTTACAGTGTCGATTGCACCTGGAATGAAAAAAAGAAATACATTTTTGTAAGTGTTTTATTCTAGTCTAGCTGTCTAGTAGTTTTGATCATTTTAATTTCTCACCATCATCATCATCGTCGTCATCATCATCATCCTCATCCCCACCAAGGCCGAAATCATCATCATCATCTTCATAGTCATCGTCATCATCATCATCTTCCTCAGTCTTCTCATCTTGTGGAACTAATGGTAATGGGTCAGCTGCCTCAGAAGTCACACCACGGGGGCCAAACTTGAAGCAAGATACTCTTACAGCAGCTTCCACAGATCTTTTAGACTGAAGCTCTAATCCAAGACAAGCTCTAAACTCTTCGCCGGCTCTTGCTATATTATATACTCTACCACAGAACTTTGATACTCCACCTGGCAACGGCATGCAGACTGGACTAGGTTTGCGGCCTGTCAAAGATATATATCGTTAAGTTAAAAATGTAAATGAAATAATAGGTATTTAAACAGAAAAGTACCGATTGGTTAAAAAAAGCTCGATTAAATTTAACAATAGTCGAATTCAAACCAAAAGTGAAAGATCACAAATAAAAGCAAAACTTACTAGAAAGAGTCCGGTTTGTGATGACCTTCTTTCCAAAACTCAACGATACGGACAGTTTATCGCCACTGAGATACATCAATGACGCACATCCTGGAAAACACACATAAGTCCAAGTTAAATTACGAAATTTTCAAAGTGAGAATGGTACGGCCGACATCCGTATTGGTAGAGGGTTATTCAAACTGTTAGTCACTCATGTTGCAATAGATTCCATCACGTTTCGCAAACAAAACTCACTTTATTTCTTTTATTTTCCACATTCTTTCAAAAAAAAATAAAGATACTGCCTAAAAATGCAATATTTGTAACACTTTTCACATTTGAATTTTGTCGTAGTAAGTACTAAAATGTTATCTATTTTTGCCTTTATGAGCATTGGGTGAAAGAAAGATTCGATACACTAACCTAGTATAGTGAATTCAAAAATATCTAAATGTTAATTAAACTTTAAAATATTCATGTTTAAGATAGTTTTGCATTGGTATTGGTGTTATCGTACTAATGTTCATAAGTTTAGAAATTTGACACAGTATAGCCGTATCCAGAGGACAGGAGGGCAGGGGGGATTGAAAAGGCTTAACGGCGGAGTTATAGTTTGGATGCAAGCACACCCCACCCATTAATATCTGGTCTGATCCTTCTCCTTCCCAAAAAATAATCCTGGGTACACCTACATGATAAAGTAATGTTCACATCACTTAATTTAAATCCTCATCTGTGAGAAGACATCTATACTGTAAATGTTTATATTGTACCAACAAGAATAAGTTAAGTGCAATTTCCTTTCCAAAAATGATTGTTATTATAATAACTGATGCAACGATTATGTTGCAAAGCTAAATTTAGTTTATAGAACCTACTAGACTGGTATAAAGAATACTAACTAGAAGTACCTATAAATTTTTAAATCTCCTTAACACAAAAACCCATCGACAAAACATCAGATTTCGATAATATCTATAACAAAGAATTAAACAGATTACGCATTCCATTGTGCATTATTTCTTGAGCTTTTACATTGTGAAAAGCTGAATCTAATTAGCTAATTATACCGTAGACCACACGTGTTAGACTCTTCCTCTTTGCCTAGCTTTGTCACATGTCATTTGGGGTCAGCTCTCCTTGTCAATCTTCGCCATACGTTGCGGTGTTGGGTCGTTGATTCACTTGGGATATTACGACTTAGTCTATGAATAATAAATTACCTGGTCCATTCAATTCGACAACAGGTAGTCGGAAGTCCCTGCAGCAGTTGCAATACGATTCAACACACTTGCAGTACTTGTTGATGTTGTTTTCTTCGACTTTATCGACATCGACAATGTTATCGTTCCTATTTTGGATTTCTTTCTTGATGTTGTTTCTACGATTTTCTAAAATTATAGAAGACAGTCATTAGACTACTGTATCATTCTTTATATTTAAGGTTAAATACTTTTTTCCCTTACTGTTTGACTGTATCTGTTGGCTTTGAACCTTCAAATATCGAAATAATCGAAGTCAAAGCTTTTTAGGCAATCTAATGAGTATAATGCTTAGACTACTATTACCAGCTGTTTATAAAGAGCGAAAGAATTTAATGTGTCAAATTTTATTAGCAACTAATCTTACAAAATGCCCTTTTGATTTATGTTTTTTGATTTTTCAAGTTTATAGTCAATATATATTTATTTTTTTAAATTCCTATTTAATACATCAACTTTTAAACAACAGTCTTAGCATAAAAACTCATGCTATTCACTGAATTATGTGTGAATGTAAATATATTTAAACAATGTTCTTCAATTATTGTTTTATGACATGTACATTTATTCATTGAAATGCGACATCGATACTTGATCAATACGTATTTGTAAGCAAAAAAACACAAATGCTTAACACGCCACTACTAATTTAATGAAAGCTATTCAACACAAAAAAACTGGATGACGCTGAATTGATTCGTTAACTTTCACAGTTTTTTTTGAAGGACTTCATAATTACGAAATTCAAACTGTTGTTAATTTATATTAGGTATGTATGCGCCTCGTACACAAAGCATAAAGTTACTACCGGCATATCTATTTTTAAACTGAATCAGATCACTTTTGAAGCTGTAGTAGCCCAATACTTAAGGCAATGGACGCAAAATCAAAAGGTCGCGGCTTCAAATTCCGCTACAGACGTAAACACATTTCTAACGCAAGTAATTTAGTTTAGCCGAAGGATTGTTAATCCCTTTAGCTAAGGTAAAATATAAACAAGCTTAGATTACTAATAATGTGCGAACCATCCCTAGTAGTGTTTTTTTTAAATAAGAAGTAATACTTACTGACACTCTTCGAAGCAGCAAACGCTAAGAGTATGAAAATTAGAAGCAACTCGAAAACCAGGGAGAGCTTCATCCTGAAGGCTGGCTCCCTGCCTGCAAACATTACATAATATATCTATGTGTGATGAGCATATTTGTTTATTCTGAGTCTAGGAGTAATTTATCTATAATTTGAATATATTTAGAATAATATTTATCAGTAGACTATATGTCATAGTACAGGCAGCCTATGACAAGTTTGTGATCATATGACCATGTGTGATTTGTCAGATAGACATAATCTCCAAAACTACAGAGCTGATAGTGATGAAATTTAGTATGAAATCAGCTTAAAGCTGGGAGTAGTAGTCCTCTTTATCACGATAACAGGCGAAGCCACAAATAAAGTTATGTTTAATAAAGAAGAATGGAAACTCTACGGCTTGTAGAGGTCGTAAACCGTCGTTGTTTTTAGTTGTTATAACTAAGTTAATCTGCATAAAATATAAAATAACCCGATGTTTATCTAGGTGTTTAGAAAGCATATTTCAAATGTCGGCGTGCAGCTTACACGCAGTGTCGAACCTGGCGGGTAGGCTCGGACAAAAAAAAACATTAATTAGCCACTGCTTACACGCTGCTCCATTCACGTTAGGTTTACGCAAAGTTTATTAAGTAATTCAAATTATTTTGATATTTAGAGATAGCTCATGTCCGCCCTGTATATATTAGTGTCATAGACGCCTTGTATATTATTATCAACTATTTTGTAAAGAAGTACAAGACGTGTGTCGCGGGGGACTTTGCAAACATACAAGTCACGGATACAAAGTACACCCAGACTCGGAACAACAATTTGTGGATCACACAAAGTGGTGTCCCGTGTGGGAATCGAACCCACGACTCCTTGTGTAGCAATCGGATATACTCCCACCGCGCCACCGAGCTAAAGGCTAAGCTTACGCTAGTAAATAGAACTCAACTATTTAGCGTAAAGCTATGTCACTCAAATAATTGAAACAAATTTGATGACACATCTCGTGATGTAATTCATCAAACCATTTAGGCTCGAGAGAGTGCCAAGACAATCTACATATGTAGGTACAAACTACTCTTTCTGCCGAAATCGGGTAAAAGTAGCACATTTTAACATAACAGACCATCAGAATTTTATAAAACCTCTTTGGCTCAAAATGAAAGCCCATCTCAATAAAGAAATTATGGGCATCAATTCCTTGTAACCCACTTATGGGCATAATCCATTATTAGGTACTAAAGAACTTTAATAACAAATAAAACATTTAGTATTCGTAAGTATACATTTATAATTAATTGCCAATTTGTAAGTGCGAGTAAATAATAGGCGCGAAAACATTGCATTATAGATTATGCGCGTTGAAGTCTTTTCTACTGCGCATTAATACCGCACGTTATGAGCTTGTGCACGCTTATTTGCATCCAATAATTACATGCCGGACGCCTCTATAACGAGTAATAAACATTCCTAACTTTTTATTTGATGTATTCATTAAGCATATTATAAAATATTTCAATAAAGATAAATATTTCAGTGAGTTTCATATTGAGTCAGTTTTGATATTCACAAAATAAGTAAATAAATATTAAATGCAATTGTTTAACAGTCTGTTTGTTTTTATGTTTTTATTGCTAAACGGCTGGAGTCATTTTGATGAAATTTAGTACGAACACAGCTGCAACGATTATCGATATTTAATTGATTGTTAATATACATATCTAAAATTGATTTAAAATTAAACTTACTTTCTTTGATACAACTTCAAGGCTCCAATCAATAAATAAACACTTCGATATTTCCAAAACAACACCTCGCCCGCGTTCTATATAATAAATATTATATCAGGTTCACACTGAACGGATCTAAATACGCAGACGACGCCGTAGTAACAGCAACACTGATTTGTTGTAAACTCGTAAGCGCCGAGTCGTGCTGGGAGAAATGTGCAGTGACGTATAACAGTGGGTGAGAAAGGAAAACTGCCTATCGGATCTCTCTATCACACGCTAACAAACAGTGAAGGATAGGTGAAAGCGATGAGACGCAGTTGGTCGGATATGTAGAATTTAGTGTCAAGTAGACTAAGTCGAGGTGGTATTGAGTGCTAGCTGCTAAGGAAATGATTCGCACTTAATGTAAGCTTTTTTGGAGGGTGAAAACGAATGTCTGAGTTAATCGTTAGCACGCCTAGTAGGTAAATCGTATCTATATATGTGGACAGTGCACGGCGTACCTTGCACCTCTCATTGTGCCACATACAATTACATTTGGTAGTGATGAAGTTAAGTGTTTTCGGCATCGGATAGAGTTCCCATATTCTACGATCCGACTGCACTGTTGTGACATAAATCAGTTTTATTTTTATGGTTAAATTAGTGACCCTGGCCACGCTTCGCTATGCCTTTTCTTTGCCAGAAACATTCGCGGACGTCCCCAGAACACCCTGCAAAGTTTCATCACAATCTGATCAATGGTTTCGAAACGCATAGAGGACATACAGACAGACAAACATTTGTTTTTATATATATAGATAAATGGGTGACTAAAATATCGCAAAAATAAGCGACACTTAAACTGATAGAAAAATATTTAATCACACACCTATAGGTACATAGCGATCTTTGAAATGGACACACTTCTCTGTCACACGTAGAAAATCCAAAACTGACCGACTGACTGACTAACTGAGTCTAAGCATTAAAGAATAAAGATTCCTCTAATGTCATAAATAAAGTAATAAGGTGAAGGTGTTTTTTGAAAACTTATGCCCTAAGAGGCTTGTTTGGTTTTTAGTTTGTAGGAAAGTGGAAACTTTGTGACATTTTTTAAAATTGCAGTTTTCCGCTTATACATAAACGAATATATACGCGGACGGAGCCGCAGGTAACAACTCGTTTATTATACTGTTATTTATAAACGGTTTATTTGCAACATTGTGTAAAAATAGAGTTATAATAAATACTTTTTCACACGACCAGGCATTTGTAATTATGTGCCATGTGAATTGATGAAAAAACTAAACATTATTTGAGTTCTAACGGATCTTAATGGAATGTTAATGGAAAACTAAGACATCGATCTGATTAATTAATTACAATTAAAAGTTATTAATATCAAGAAGTATTATGAGATATTAAAAAACTATTTAATTTAAACTTCAAGTAATATTTGCTCCAATTATAATAACTATTTTGAAATGTATTTTGTAATTTCCCTTTAAAAGTATTTTTGACGTATACTTTTGACAAATTAAACTTTTAGCAATAATTCCAACTTAATAATAACAGTATATTTTTAATTCTTATTGTTTTTGGTTTTTCGCTTACTTTATCAAGTATTTAAACAACTTCACAAACAGTGCAACAATAAAAATTCTTCAAAATTCAGACGTTACTCCATCGCACATCTGACATTGGCAGAATTGTCGACAACGGCACCGTAGCCATAAAAAAAAAGTATATAAACATACGATATCAAAATAATGCGTTTATAAGATAAATATTGTTCTTACATTAGCATCTAAACAATAGGTTTCATATCTATTGAATCAATTTTGTTACAACATTGTTGTTAAATAAGAATGACCTACAAAACATTACTTTACGTAATAAAACGTAAACAAAATTTCGAGATTTCCAGATAAACCAAGAAACTGTGTTTATTTCTCCGAAACACATTTCTTTTCTCCGTAAGTTCCAGAAAAAACCAACACAGTGCGTTGCTCTCAAGTACGTATACTCTGTTCGTTTGGTATTGGCATGAGGTCTAATGTCTGTCACAAAATACCCTCAAGTTTAAACAAAACGATTGGGTACTAAGGGTAAATAGGGACATAAAAAGCAACAAAATTTGTTTGTTACTAGCTACTCGTGTAATTTCGTCTGCGCCAATTGCCAACATTTTTCATTGATGCTTAGCTCCTATTGGTCGTAGCCTGATGTTATATAGCCTATAATCTTCCTCAATACATAGGCTATCCAGAACTAGAACTAGATTTATTCAATTCGAACCCATTAGTTTCATAGATTACTGCGTTCAACATAATAAAGAAATTATTCAGCTTTGTAACATTAGTATAGAATACCCATAAATTATTATATGCATGATTTTATACCCATAAATAAATAGGTACATATAGTCTGCGTACGACTCCTGTTGTGTCCTGTACGACTTTTATTACATTAAATTATTAGCAAATAAAGACTCAAGAAAAACTCTCAATTCACACAAATAATATTACTATTCCTCAGGGAAATTGTAACGTCAATACCTAATGTATTTTTTTCCTACAACCCCAAACTACACTTTTATGAATAACAGCAAAAATCTATTTGCGTGTTTATTTTTTATAATTGTATAAACGAACGTAATGAATGTAGAACGGCTTAGGGCCGGTACCTCTAAGGTCGCGGTTTCAAGTCCCGCCTGAGACGTCTTTTTCCTCCATACTTTTATAATTTGTATATATAAAATTACCATTAAAATGTTTAAAGCATTTTTATGCTAATTGATCTTAACGCCCAGCGTCATCAGAAATCTGTCTTTAAATGGTTTCTGTAATGAAACTCACAGAGCTATTAAAGTTCCTTAGGAATGCGGTGGATGACGTTACGATTGCCATAAAATCGTTTTCATATGGAGGCCAAATTCAACTTTGGCGGACATGCCTTGGTGCCGGAGTCGGTAACGGCTTAGGGCAGGTACCCCTAAGGTCGCGGGTTCGAGTCCTGCCTGGGACGAATTTTCCTCCATACATTTAAATTTATATAAAAAACTCTAGTCAAATTAAATAATTAATCAATATGTATAATTTATAATAATATACAGAACTGTAAGAGTAAAATTTTGTTAAATACATATCGACTGAATAAAACCTCTTAAAACATATCTAACGCGTCAATTCACATCGCTCCTTCTATAACCTTGTCGGGTCAGTCACCAACATCTCGTTCATAAATGGTCACTTTCTCGTGGTGAAAGTGGTCACCATCGAATTCTGACCACTCTTGTTGACTACATACGTACACATAGACACTTCAATTGGTGGTCGTTAGCAGCTCTTTACCGATGTGTTGTAACCTCTATGTTATAAATATTATGTATTGTCGTCTGTTATTATACGAGATTGGTTAAGTTTGTTTGCAATAGAGAAATGGGCTTTTATTGTATCGTTTTGTGTTGATTGTTTAATTTTTTTTGTGATTTTTAGACATTACCCAGTGAGGAAATCGGTATGTCCTATAATTAAAAAAATATAGAGACAATCACCAATCTGCACCAGGCTTAACAGATTGGTAGATTACGGCCGGTCGGCATATGAGGCCTAAGTGATGTACCTACCTATGCATATTATTCAGATTGACTGCCTCTGTGGCGCGTTGGGAGTGTGTCCGACTGCTACGCAAGAGGTCGTGGGTTCAATTCCCACACGGGATACCACTTTGTGTGATCCACAAATTGTTGTTCTGAGGCTGGGTGAACTTGGTGTACGTGACTCGTATGTTTGTAAAGTCCCCCGCGACACAGGGCTTGTACCCTAATGCGGTAGTCGTCTTAAAAAAAAAAAAAAATTACTGCAGACTATTTAAGAATAGATAATGTGAATAATTTATTTATTTAACACGTTAATGCTAATTAATATACAACACAAAAAAAAACAAATAATGAGTAGGTACAGTTGATAGACAATAGTTTACAAAAACTGCTACAATATTTTTGTGGAATTTATGTGCACGTACGGTGGTACCTTTTTATATGTGTGACAATTCAGAAAAACTGAGAAATCTATAAGTATTTGTTTACAACAAATCGTGTAGAATTATAATTTAACCACCGTCACTGAAATTGTAAAGGAATACTTTGACTACATCGTTGCATTTTCCCTATTTTTTTGTAAAGATAATATAATGCAAACATCGATGAGCATGTAACAAAAATGTTAAAAAACTGACTACAATGTTTATACCGGAATTGACGCTGCCGATAAATTCCTTACATAGGCGTGTTCCGAATGAGTTATGTTGAACATCGCATTAATCGTATTACTGATATAATTGGCTAATTTATGAATGTATAACTTTTATTTTCTTTGAAATACAAACAAAGAATCTTAGTTACTAATTGAATGCATAAATGAAACTGGTTATTAAAAATATTTATTTATTGCAATAGACGATTTATATTATTTTTATAACCGTTACTTTTTTTAGTTTCAATCACATAAATAATGACTTTGCAACTAGCATGTACACTACTGTTCTATTTTAATGAAATGCGTATCTTCGTCCATATGCAAAATGCCAAAATCAAAAGTAAATAAAGAGCTAGTTTACAACTAGTCAAAACAGCAATTCTTTATGAAATGACAAAACGCAGACTTAATATGGAGATCTCATACAAATACTGGCCTATGACGTCACTTGACTAGACTTAACTTGTTAATGACAATTATAAGTATATTTATGTTTAGTTTATTTTGAGTCCACAGAGAATTGCAGTGCAGCTCATGATGGACGTTCCT
Organism: Herminia tarsipennalis; assembly: GCA_945859575.2. Taxonomy (NCBI): domain Eukaryota; kingdom Metazoa; phylum Arthropoda; class Insecta; order Lepidoptera; family Erebidae; genus Herminia; species Herminia tarsipennalis. Next base: position 20,598,897 of record OX243836.2, read on the forward strand.
TCATTGAACGGTGGGCGGTATGTTAATTTAATAATGGTTCATGTTTTTGGCTAAAAGATGGCGTTGACCGATTTAAATTCAAGCTATCGTGAGCTTCTAAGTGTTTGTATATAAAGATAACGTAAATGTGTAATTTTGTTGGAAAATATTTTCACATAAAACAGACCTAATGGTTTCAATGTTGATAAACTTTCGCGATTTGTACACATTATGAAAATAAATATATTACGGGTCTTAATCGCGTGAATAATTTAAGGTAAAATACCTTGTTTATTGCCCGACGTTTCGACCGTATTGCAACGGCGGTGGTCACGGGTAGACTCATAAACGGCAATAAACAAGGTATTTTACGCAATTAAGACCCTTATTATATATATTTTCTAATGGTTTCATTTGATTTCCTAGCGTCAAGCACTCTTTAAGTGCCGTTTGGTGCTTAAACACTACTTTTTATGATATGATTAAAGATAAAAAATCCTGTTTAACACAACATTTAATAAGGAATTAATCGTTGATTGTTTAAATGATAGTTTTATTTACTAATTAGACTTTTCTTTTTTTTTCGTTTACAGAAACAAGCCTATTGTGTACAACTACAAGTATTATATTATCTGTGGTACAACATAAATATCAAGTCATCGATTGACATCAAGTCCTGACCTATCTCCTCTGAAGCCCGTCCATAATATAATAGAATTAATAACGAAACTAAATTTCTGTGCCTACGTTAACGTGGTTACCACATTAACAAAAGTGTACAAAAATGTACGTGGAAGTGCAGTTTTTTAGCTGAAAGTAGCGTGATACTAGGGATACATAGGTAATTGTTCGTTACATTCATGTTTTTTGGCAATTCAGTTAGTTTTTTAGGTAGAGGTTTTTAGTATTACTAAAAACTTTTTTTGTACGTATGTACCTACCTATGTACGTAATTAATTACTCACGCCCACATTAAACCGACCTCAAAAATAAATACAAGGTAACTAATAAGCATAATATAATGTAGGTAAAACAAAAAAATAATATTTTGAATTATTGTTTTTAAACTTTCGCGATTTTTATACATAAATAAATATATTTCGGGACGTAATCGCGTGAATTATTTAATGGTACGACACAGAGTCGACCTGTGACCACGATCGCTCGATCGGTGCAATTCGATCAAAACTTCTGAAAAATAAAAGGTTCACGGAGATTAAGTCCCGAAATATATATAATAAATATTTTGAAGTTGGTGCCTGGCAATGTCGTTATCATGTCATGTAGAATTGTGCTAATTAAGTGTGCGAAAATCAAATGAATGTGCCAATTAAGTCCTTTCATTTGATTTGATTTCATTTGGTACCTCTATAAAATCCAATGAAATAGCAGAGACGTCAAAATAATTTTACCGTTTTTGATTGACAATAAAATCTCTATGACAACAAGTTAACTGGTCTTTGATTCCTGGACTGCGATTGTTTGGGCTTTGAAACGAAAAGAATGTCGAAGTCGGGTATAAAGTGTTTGGTAAAACTACTGCTTATTACGTATAGTTCTCTACTTTCCTGTTTTCATTTAAATAATCACCCTATACATCCGTGGATTTTAAAACAGGTGAATGATTTGCTTATTTTAGGTTATGTACGATTTTCCTCATGATTTAACTGACGTATTTCCCAGTGTTCCCGTTAAACATAAGCCTTATATTACCACCGTAGTATACTTTGAGGTGGGCCAAATATTGTCTAAACAAAAGTATTATACTCCTATTTCAGTCTTTTTAAAATAAAAAAAAAACCCGCCTGCTTAAAAAGAGATGAAAACAAGATGACCTTAAATCAAGCAATCGAAGGCATTCATGAATCCCCGTGAACTTACCAAAATGACTCCGACTGGCTAATTTAGTTATCTTGTTTTCTTCTTTTTTAAGCAGGCGGGTTTTTGATTTTTTAAATTTCTATCCGTGACCACGGCCGTTGCAATACCGTCAAAACGTCGGGCCACAAAACAAAGGCCTTGTCTTAAAAAAAAAAAACTCAATTAAGACCAGTAGCTTAAAAAAATCTATAATGTGTACAAATCGAGAAAGTTTACGAACATATGTATATTATTGAAGGAATCCGTTAAGTACTCAGTGGTGACCGAACAGCTCATAAGATCAGTTCATAACAAATGCCTCTTTTTACTTTATTTTATTTATTTATTTTTATTTTACTCTCATCAGTTGTATCAGACTTCCATTTCCTCGACTTTTTCATTTCATTTTCAAAATGGAATAAGAGACAATATATTTGCTAGTTAAATCGCTGTTGAAACGTCTGCTAATTTATTTACACTAATATTATAAAGCTGAAGAGTTTGTTTGTTTGAACGCGGTAATCTCAGGAACTACTGGTCCGAATTGAAAAAATATTTTTCTGTTGGGTAACCCATTTATCGAGGAAGGCTATATAACAACACGCTACGACCAATAGGAGCGGAGCAGCAATGAAAAATGTTGCAAAATCGGGGTAAATTGATACATATGAAGTTGCGGGGGACAGCTAGTAAGAATAAAGAGTGCACTTGTGTCAAAAAAGTGTAAGGGTGCTTTAACATGATCGATACATGAAATGAAAAATTAAATGTATAATTTTTGAGTATTTAAATTTATTGGCATAACTCTCGTACCTAACACCCCTCCCCTTGAATTTGATCACACATTTATGAAAAAAGAGTGACACATTAGTTTAATGATAGCTTCTTCTCACTTGCTTTAAGTTTGGACCCGTGGCTTAAATTTATTTTTTCAATAAAAATGGTTTTAAACAATTTTAAACATTTTTTTTGAAGTTTATTATAAGCTGCTTACAGGACGTCGCATCTACTCCATATACTCGCCTTATATCCTTTACCAACGCTTTAGAATTTTCTTCCGTTTACCTAAATTGATCAAATAAACACTATTGTCAGTTCTATCACGTAACATGGTCTACAATGCCAGTACAATGACCGCTATGTGTGCCAGTGGCGCAACGTGCACTTGACTGAACACTGCACAGACAGACATGTAGACAAACGGGAATATACCAGCTTTCTATAAACCTATTTATGGTAATTAAGATACTATCATTGTGACGTCAAGTTTTTTTATATCCCGACGGTGGCAACAAGCATACGAGTTCGCGGGAGGAAATGCCTTTGAAACCGCTCGCATTTAGGCTCATGGGGCTTTAGTATAGTATGGCTATTCTTCCCCATCACTTCGTAAGTTTGGATGTTGTTTATCGCAATAAAAACTCTAACTCTAAAACAATGAGGTTAGGGTCTAGCCGACAGACAGACTCGATTTAATACACTTTCGAATTTAGTCGTATATATTTTGTACGAACTAGTACCTAACCCGCCTCGACTTCGTGTGGACATTTTCCACTTTCTTTTTTGTATTGATCATACCCAATTAATAAAATATAGGTACCCAATATTAGTCTGAAACCCTTATAAAAATACATTGTGTAATTTTTCTAAAATATATCCACAAGTAGGTATTATATGTAAAGAAATCTTGAAGGTAAAGAATCTTGCTTTGAAATGTGTATTTAAAGTGATGGTGACAATTTTCATGTTAAACTATTGCGCTTTTTTTTTTTCTTATTTATGCCAACAAAGTAAACCGGCAGTGTAACAACACCCCGATGTCAAGCTTCATAGGCTCGCCATCTTAGTTAACCCTATATTATTACTTCTTAGCATTGGACCGGTTTATATAAAAATGAATTATTCTAGTAAACGAGTTCCTTCGTGCCCTAAAACACCACGATATAAAATTGAGTGAAATGGCTTTAATTAAATTGCTTAACTTGTTTTTTGTTTATTGGGGTAAAAAAAATACCCTATTTCCGTTTCCGGGACTCAAACTATCTCTACATACCAAATTTCATCTAATAATAATAAAATCGAACTCACCTCCTCGATAAATGGGCTATCTAACAGTGAAATATTTTTTTTAATTCGGATCAGTAGTTCCTGAGATTGTTGCGTTCAAACAAACAAACTATTCAGCTTTTTAATAATAGTATAGATTGGCTGAATGTAACATGTCTAATCGATCTCCTCTATATGTAAACAAATCTTTGTCTTATTGATTTCTTACGGACATAACATTATGTCTTAACCTATAAGCTTACTGTCTTATGGTCTGGATTTGGCTACTAGAGGTATATTTTTGACATAAGCTCCAAACAAAATATTTCAAAATTCTATTTCTAATAGCCAAATCCATCGATAGATAGATTATTGAGACCGACCGTTAGCCATCTGCTCTTATTATTGGTTCTATTTTATTTAGTACTTGAATGCTATAATAATCACTCTACTGTGAGATCATTTATCTTTATTCCAGTAGATCTGCAAAATAGGCATCAAGAAATAACCCAGGGGTGGTAGTTCACTCTTATGGCGATAAGAAATTATTAGAAACCAAAGCAGACCCGTGCGGCCCTAATGACATTTTATAGCATAGCATAGAGGTTACTTGGTTTATTGGTATTGGGTTTACCTTATTAAGGATCTTTGATGCAGATGCAGACACCCTTCAAGTACCTAATGGTCAATTAAAAGATAAATTATAGCTACATTTGTGCTTTACAAATGTACGAGATTTAATCGGAATAGAATAATATAATCTCTACAGCCATTACATAAATTTCTCCAGACATGCCAACAGTATTATATTATAGAAAACAGATTAGTTACTACCATTATTATACGCTCGGTACATATATCTACAGCGTATAATGGCAGAGAAAGCGAAAACTCGTTTCGAGCTCCTCTAATGTCATATCCATCTATGAATTAACTATGCAAACACAGCGAAAAGAATATAAACAAAACGTGCTGCGAAGTATTCCTCTAAAATTAAAAACAAACATCGGTAAACCTCAATTAGGGGAGCGTTGGCGGACCGCTTTCTCGATGCATTGCGCTGATGCATGTCTTTATAATACTGCGTTATGCTTTATTTAAATTTCACCTTCTATTGTGAGCGAGGTGAAACGGCCGTAGCGAGATCTGAGGAAAGGAGCAGTGTACGGCCGGCGGTTGCGACGATCGCCTCCTCCAAGCTTTACCTCTTGCGAGCCAAACTCCTTAATAAAACGCGACATAAAAATAATTCGAATTTTCGCTCGTGTTGCCTACATCCGTGACAGTGACAGCTGATCGACATGTCGGTCAAACTTACTCTTTCTTTGTTCATCGCGGCGCTCGCTATAACCCACTGTGCAAACATTTTAGGTGAGTACTATAGCTAGTGTACTTAATTAGAAAGTACTCGCGTATTAGGATAACAATTGCTTTGAAGTGATTAATTTAAGCATGACTGACGGTCGTGTGTAAAGGCAGGAAACTATGTATTAAGGTAGCGTCTAATGAATAACAGATGCGAATCGAATTAACATTGCAAACATTTATTTGTTTTGATACAGTGAAGCATGAAAAGGAACTGGTGCTAATAGTATTAATTTATGCCTTTTCTATTTTTAAATTAATAAATCATTTTGAAGTGATTACCGTATGATTACGTATGGTAAGGTTAAAGAAGTATAACTATTTACTCTATTAGATAAAGAAAAAAATATGCTTAAGTTGTACAAAAGGTTGTTTGTTAACATCGTGCGTGAATGGCAGCTAGTTATTAAATCAAATAAAATGTTAAAATATGTAGTAAACCAAAGTAAAATAGTGCTAGAGAGGCATGATGTACCACTTTTCATATCCACAACAAAAAAAATAAAAATAAACAACAAAAAAGTATTACCTACGTCCGAAAAACTTTGGTAGGTTCTTATGTAGAGCTTGTTCTTTGTTTTATTTGAATCTATATATTTAAAAACAAAGGTCACGGTTGATGATTTTTCATCTCCGATAGACAGAGAGGTTCATCATTTCATCTCGGTTCTTTTTTTTTATGTGCTCAACGTTGGTTTATAATACCTAAGAATTGTAATGTCGTTGTGGGAATTCACGGTAAAGGAATGCCAAAATAAATTAATTAAAGGAAAAACATCACTTGAAAATCGACAGCAATTGACGTCCTAATCAAAAATTATAAGACAGGTAACATCTGCCAATCTGCACAAGGTTTGGTGAATTACGGTCCGTAAAGTACGTACGTCTTCTTTTCTCGAGGAGGAGATCTGGCTCCTAACAGTAGAAACGTCATAAAGACATAACAAACGTACTCCCCTGGATTCGCATATGATACGTTATTTAGACTAATATCATAAAGCTAAAGAGTTTGTTTGTTTGATTATTCCTGGTAATCTTAGAAAATATAATTGAAAAAATATTTTAGTGTTGGATCCCATTTATCTCATATAGCTCTAATAGCAGAGCATCAATGAAAAATCTTCCAAAAACAAGGAAAATTTACGCCGACGAAGTTGCATGGGTCAGCTAGTATCATAAAAAATATAAAAACAGCCAAGAGCTCGTGTACACTGTTTATCTATCAAGTATCCTATACATACGTCTAAGAAAATTATGAGTAAAGATCTTTCTTACATAAATAATGTAAAAAAGGTGTCACTATTGTGTATGCTGTAGTAATAATATAGCAACATATGAGTTACATACACAAAACATGAGTTATCTTCTTGTCAAATTCCATATTCAACCATCCGTGGGGCCGTGGATAACAAACAAACTCACTTTCATATTTACAATATTAGTTAGAATTCCGTCAGTCTTTGTCAATATTGTCATTGTAATTCCATTCATACAACTTGTAAATATGATGACAAAAGTCACCAACCGTGCAGAGAAAGTAAAAAGCAACATACTTCACCTAAAGAGTTCTCCCTTCAAAAGAACAATAGGTAAATACTGAAGCTACTATTAAAACAAATATCCATGCCTAATTACTGTATTTTAATACTAAGAGCCTTTGATCAAGCTGAACGAACAGACGAACGGACGGACGGACATGACGAAACTATAAGCCCGCTGCACACGTCTGTTATTTTCACCGGACAACGGACGGAGATCGTCCGGTACTCATTAATAGGCATAGGCAGCCGTACATCCTTACGCCGGCGCTGGATCGGCGTCCGTCGCACCGAGGGACGGTCCCTATACAAGCGTAAAACAACTGAGGTATACAAGTGGCTTAAGGGTTCCTTGTTACGGAACCCTAAAAAGAAAATACCTGATGTCAGTCGTGACAGAAGCTATTGCGTAACTTCTAAATACGCATTGTTTTGTTCACTCATACTTAATACGGTAGATCAAGAAAACAAAGCGCACGAATTAGTGAAAGTTATAACTGATGTGAAAGTGACTACAATGTTTGGACACGAATTATTTGACTTAATATCTGTATGACGTGACTTTATGGCATGAACACTTAGAGTTACTCAACGAAGTCCGTCTTTTCTTTTGGGCATTTAATCGTGCCAAAGCGGACTCATAAGCTTTTTTATTTGTTGTAACTACATAATATTATAATATTCCTCTTCCTATTCTTTTTAAAAATAATGAAAATTATTAAATATATCGAGGAAAAAATCGCAGACGGGCAGTCCCGCCTAAGACGCTTTTCTCCGTCATTCATTTAATATGTAGGTATGTATAAAAATTTGCATAAAAATGCTGCAAAAATTACAAAAAGTAATGAAACTTAAGCCAATTTATCAGCTAATTTCCGCCAGTGTTTATTACTGTTGCCACCATTTTCACAACTTATTTCGATGATCTGTGCTGTATTATATAAAAAGCTAATTGTCTTCAAAGAGACTACAAGGACTTTCATTAATCAAAGCTAACGACCATATGGATTAAATCAGTTTTTTAATAACAAAACACCATATAGAAATCCGCCTCTCTGTTTAGACATGCCACAAAGAGACACAGACTTCTAGATACAAAGCCAAATAGGTACAAACGTTAAAATAAAACATCCCTTTTTTGGTGTCGTAGGTTAATTCGAAGGAAATTATTATAATCTGGCAAGATGGACTAGCCAATTTTAAGTCATGTGAGAGGTGCAGGTAGGTGAATCGACGTTAATTTTTATATTGTTTGTCATTATTTATTAACTTTTTAGATTTTGATAATAACACTACGAACTGTAAACGTCTGAAAGTAATTTTATACTTTCATGACTTCAAAATTTGTCATGGTCCTAACTTAGTTTACGAATGAACTTGTCTTCTTTTCTTGCGAGCTGATTCACCTGCACTAAACCTTCTATTTTCGTATACATTCAAGAGTAATTAGTTGAATGACATCGCGGTAGATTTCATCGCAGATGTTGAGTCCTTTGAAAAGTGAGACTAAAAGAAAGAGAAAAATCAGAAAAGTTTACGGAAAGATTACGAAAAAAAATCCACTGCAATGAGTCAATATAAACTACTAATACGCGATGCCAACGTGATAATTGACCGTGCAAGATATAATTGCTTCCATTTCCATTTTTATTGTCATGCCAGTAGACACATGTTACAATAACTAATCTAGGTACTAGTCATTAATTATGGTCATGAAATAAAATAAATATGACGTATGTCTAGTAATTAACAAGTGTCGAGAATTTATAATAATTATCTATAGGTAATCAATTGTTTGTTTCCACAAAATACCAAAAGCACAGAAGGTAACCATATAAACATGGAATCTTTGGACGCCTTCTGAACAAAATGCAGGGGCGTAGCTATCGCCATAACAGCCGTATAAATTGTACGTGGCTCGAAAGTGCCTTAGCATTGTCCCCACGTGCCCCTACTCGTGCCTGCTTGATTTGTGCAAGGGACTCACAGCGGCCTCCCAACAAATGTTGATACAGGGCTCGTCTAAGGCAAGCTACGTTGCTGACAATGTAATATTTCCGTGAACGATGCGTCTATAAGGGGAGCCGATGATTTAGTCGGTCGAAACCATGCAGAGGGGTGATTAGACCATGATAAAGATTCGATTTTTTTGAAAAATCTCTAACTTTACTTTACCTACCTCAGAATAAAAAACTTTAAAAGATGCATTTAGGAGGACCGAAAAAAGACATACATAATAAGTATTTATCTCAAAAGCATATCAATACCAGTAAACTGTCGTGGAGCAAATAATCTGCTTCAGCAGCGCAGTGGGCGTGTGTACACACTCCCATTGCACTACCGAGGCAGTCAACATTTTTATATTAAAAAAATAAGGTACATTTTTTCAAAACTTTCGGTTCAGTGTCATGGTCTGATTACCCGCCTGCCAGATTTCGACAGACCAAATAGGCGCCATGTAGGTATGTGCGTTTCTCGAGCGCGATATGTATAAAGATTACCTTCTGTGCTCTGGGTATTTTATGGTCTTACGTACAATATTTATGTACATTGATTTATGTTAAAGAATTAGTTACCACAGCTTTTTAATTTTTATCCATCAGCACGTCAATTATTCATTAACACATTTGTTGCATGATCATAATAAACTTTGTAAATCTAGATTATTCTTATGCTGCCATTCTAGTAATGTTACACACTTTCAAAGGTAGAAAGCGTAAAACATAATAAAAATGAAATGACTGTGATCATATTAAATTATATTACAAAGATTTTGGGAGATAAGAGCAAGTTCTTTATGTGGTTTTCCACGATGCGCAACCGATTGACTGATAATAAAATAAAAGACACTACAAGTGGAGTTGCAAGTGGATTGAGAATGTTTTTTTAGAGTTCTGTAGCCAAAATGGCAAAAAATGAACCCTTAGAGTCTCATCCTGTCTGTCTGTCTATCTGTCTGTCCGTCCATATGTGTGTCACAGGCATTTTACTCAAAAACTATCTTGTATGAGCCGCTACTTAGTTCGATAGTTAAATAACAAAATAAATATTTTTATGACATGCACGGTAACAGAAGCTGAAATAAAATTTCAACATCTACGTGTGGCACATAATTCAACAGGTCTTTTAAAATCATTTTGAGGTTTTTAAGACCCTTTTTTATAAAGTGAATATTTTTTTTAATAATCACCCCAAAATTCCATACTACTTTAACACAACCTCAGAATATATAGGTTTTAATGTTCTGTGGCAAAAACGTCAATGTTATGTAACCTTAGGTTGAAAATAGTAGGAAATGAGCTCGCTCCAGGAGTAGATACAGTACCTTCGGAAACCTATAATTGCAATCGCCAATTCACAATCTTCTACTACTACTTATGTGCCATTGTCTTCAACGGTGGTAGCCTAAATATTTGTTTTGTTTTAGATATACTAAATTGGGAGGACAGCAAGAAGTTATTAGAAGAATTACCCTCGCAAACAATAACACCAGAAGTTCGAAGCGACATTAATTGCAAATGGAAGTGCAAAGGACCAGCGTGTGCTTGCTGTATCGACACTAATGTCACAAGTTATGATCCTCAAGGAGCAAGTATGTATAAATTATCGACAGATATGTTTTTTAGACACTTATGATTTGAGAAGTAAAAGCACCTGTTTTCCCAAAATTCTCAGGCGATACTCAAAAGTCTTCCTGTCGCTACTTTTTAGCTTAAAAAACGGTGACAATAAGAGACTTAACAAGAGCTGGGTTTGAGTATTCGGCAGTATCGCTATTAGAGACCGCTAAAGATAAAAATCATTTGACAGAAAGTTAGTATTTATACATATTAGACATTGACTTATTAGAGTAAAAGGTTCGTACCTTTAAATAATTCACGCGATTAAGTCCCAAAATATATCCAATATGTATAAAATCGCGAAAGTTTAAAAACAATTAGTATTTATTGTTGTCTTTAGTAAATGCCTGTTGGTAATCGTTGTTTCGTTTCAATTTCAGAGTGCATCCATATGAGATACATGTCAAAAGAAGAAGGATTTTTCGTACAAATCTCGCACGGGAAGAAAGTTGACTATGATAAAGTTCAAAGTAAGTATCTATAATTTTAATTAATACACCAAGTGACAACGCTATATAACATAATTTTGCGGGATCCTAGCAAATCCCTACAGTGGAATAGTGAAAACCATTTAAAAACCTTATTGCCGAAGCTTGAAAAATGTTTTAATTAAATATATTTATTACGTTCTGATGTTGATGCAGTCATTGAGGGATTGAGAATAGAGTAGGAGAGATGTACTTTAAAAAGCGACGGCCAAATGCGAGTCGAACTTGGCCACGAACGGTTCCGTACCAATAACTATACAACATTAGACTTTGACTGCCTCTGTGGCACGGTGGGAGTGTGTCCGACTGCTACGAAAGAGGTTGTGGATTCGATTCCCACACAGGACACCACTTTGTGTGATCCACAAATTGTTGTTCCGAGCCTGGGTGTACTTTGTGTCCGTGACTTGTATAATTGTAAAGTCCCTCGCAATACAGGGCTTGTACCATACTGCAGGAGTCGTCATGAAAATACAAAAAAAATAATTTGACACTATATTATAATATCTTTTTTTAATTAATTAAAAAACATTTATTTTGCTCTGTATTTGTAGTTATAGCGGCAACATACATCATTTGTGAAAATTTCAACTGTCTAGCTACCACGGTTCATGAGATACAGCCTGGTGACAGACAGACGGACAATGGCGTCTTAGTAACATACATATCAACCCATATGATGGCCCACTGCTGGGCACGGGTCTCCCCAGTAGAACCTACTAGTATGTAGATCCTGGGGGTAATTGCCATAATCACCACGCTTGGCGAGCGGGTTGGTGATCGCAGTAAGGCTTTAAGTACGCAGAGGACGCTGCTGCCCGTCCTCCGGCGTGAAATCCCTTAGTCGCCTTGACGACACCCACGGGAAGAGATGGGGTGGTACTATTCTTAAGCCGGCACCACACGGCAAGTAATAGGGTCCCGTTTTTTACCCTTTGGGTACTGAAACCTGAAAAGGAAATGTTTACGAACGCCGAAAAAATTTAAATCCTACTAGTAGGAATACTGAAAGTTTGAGAGGCTGGCTGTTTGCTGCCTTTCCCACAAAAACTACTAAACGGATTAAGATAAAACTTTAAAGTAATGTACCCAATTTGCACATTAGAATAGCACACAGCCTTTAAAAATCAAACTAAAGAGACTAGAAGTTATAAATGAGGAAAACCTAGTTCCTAAGTTATGAATGAGGGTTATAAATTGGCTACTTAAATTGGCTGTTTAACCGCGTGGTTGGTAAATAGAAATTTTAATAAGGGCACCTGCATTTCTATAGAAAGTTGTTCTACCAATGGCGGTGCAATCGCAATGTATTTGCATCTAGAAGTTTCTCGAACAACGTGAAAGTCAAGTAATCGTTATTACATTTCGAGCCTTTCAGTTCTTTAGGCTTTCAAACAATCTGAGATTATACCTTTCGCCGCATATTTATTGTGTGTTTCCTTTTATATCGATGTGTCATTCGTTATTATTTTTGAGCAGGCGTTTTATTTGCTTTTTGACTTTTATTTGAATTCGTTCGTGTAAACATTTTGTTTTGTACTGTGGACATAAGTATTATTGCTAATGCACAAGTAGTAATAATATTTTTAATTCAATTTAAAACATTATAATAGAGAATTATAATATTAAAATAACCGGCATCATTTACCGCGATCTATATGCTATTAAACTATTCTTACACCATTACTGTATACTGTAGCTGAAGAGTTTGTTTCATCTGAGGAACTAAAGGTTTTAATTGAAAAATTATTTTACTTTTGTATGGCCCATTTATCAAGGAAGATTATAGGTTATATAACATCTCGCTACGACTAATAGGAGCAGAGCAGCAATGAAAAATGTTGCAAGAACGGGGGAAAATATAATTAAAAGTTTAGAACTATTAACATGTCCACCACCATTAGCTACAATTTCCAATTTTCAGAGAAGTCTCTAAAATACAAATTTCCAAAAATAAACAAGGTGTTAATTAACTGTTCGTGATTTCTACTCCCAACTCAAAAATAATCCAAATGCTTGTATTTTTCAGTGACCAATCCAGGCCCTATATGCTTGGTGATGAGCATGTTGTTCCAAATGTGTGCGGTGTTCAGCCACATGGCACCGACTTCAGATGGTCTCCGAGGCTGCGTCCGTCTAGAACCTGGCACTATATTCTTATCGCAGAGCAAAATTCCACTTGGTTGCTTTAAAGCCAGTGAGGCTGGAATGGAAATGATGGAGGTTCCAAAAGAATTGTAAGTTCGTTTGAATTCTATGAACCAATTTATTTTTTTCAATGTAATATTGAAATTGATGTAGGCTAAGCTAGTTTCTTCTAAATTACCTGCCGCCTACCTATTACCTGTCAGGTAATAATTAGGTGGATGGGTACATGGAAGCATAATAAATACAATGTAATCCAAGGAAAGCAGTAATAATAAGATTGCTACTTCCTATGACCTATTTATTTCAGAATTTTATAGCGATTAGATACATAAATCCATACCTAGGTATTAATATGCGTTGAGATTATACAAAGAGAATGCGGTTTTATAAGTTTGTGTACATGTGGGAATATTTAACCACTTGAAAGGTAAATTATTAAATTATTATTATTTCTGAATAGAAACTGCCGACAAGTTGATAAATCTGTAGATTTTGAGAGCTTCCATAGCGTGTAGGTACAGCGTCAAAAATACTTAAATCATAATAATGTACGAATAAATTATATGTACACTTTAAAAAGTTAAAAAAATACGCAAGAGAGACTATTTTTATCTTCTAATATTAAACATTGTTACGTTTTATAAGATGTAGGTACCTACCTAGATTAAATTAATATGAGAAACTGTGCTATATACATAAATATTGAACACATGATTAACTCTTTAAAATCTATTAAAGCAAATATTTTATAAAAGCACTGAAAAAATTAAGTAAATTTGTCAAAGTAAGCAAAAAAAAATAATCAGTAACTGTGCGAAGCTAAGACGGGTCGCTAGTACGCTACCTACCCTACCTATATTTTTTTTTTAATAAAACGCATTGTTGAGTCAAATCAAAAATAACTGCAAATATACTTCCAGTAATCTAATCTGAAATCCAGGTATTGAGGTTATCATGTTATGTAAATCTTATAAGCATACCTACGTCGGGTCTTACATACCTATCCAATGCAGGTCATATCTTGGCATCGTAAACTATAATAATTATAACGATTTTGGTCGACTGTTGGTCTGATGGTCCTGGGACTCTACCCAGGAAGAGTATTCATTGATAAGCACGATTTTTTATTTTTTATCTGAGTGTAATACAGTTTATCAATTACTAGCTGACCCGCGCTCACTTCTTTGGGCAGTAAACATTTTTACTTGTAATGTTTTTTTTTTTATTACTAGATAGCCTACGATACTTACAAATAACGTGGCTTTCTATTAGTAAAACAATTTTCAAAATCGGTCTAGTACATCCAGAGATAACTCCCTTTAACCTCAAAAACTTTACTTCTTAATAATATTATATAATACATATATAATAAATATAGTAATACACTATAGAAGTATAGATTATTATTTCGTAGAAATGTAAATACCTATGTTTATCAGTCGTTCTGTTGTCATAGAAAGGCAGTAGTCCCAGGACGTACATATAGAAATTAAATAATGTAAAATGTAGTAATAATTATGACAAATTTATCATTGGATAATTATAATTTATACCCGGACCAGATAGCCATGGAATACATCTTTATCAATGGCTACTATATCTAGGCTTTAATCTTGGATTAAACATGCCGGATTATAATGCACGATTTTAATATGTGACTATTTTATAGAATTGAAACGGAAGAAGAAACTAACGATGACAACAGCAGTGATGATGAGGAGAGTGAAGCTGACATCAATTTTGATCCTAACAAGTTCTTTGCGGGAGTATACCAAACTGCACAACAGAGCATTGCTTTACTCAGCAGTCTTTTAGAAACACCGAATAATTCAACAAAACCAGTAACAGCTACAGAAGCAAACAGCTCACCTCAGCCTCAAGAGAACCCAGAAGAGTCAGCACAACGAAGGGGACCCAAGAATTTAAAACACCCCAACCAACTGTGATAGCACTTTTTATTCAGCATACAAAACATTGCATTTGCTAGGTGATAGTATAAACTTTTCTCATGTTTATCTGCGTCCTATTTATTGCTTTAACTTTATATTGCAAGTGATTAGTCGTAATAAATAATTTCGAAAATATCTTCGTTTTTAACTTCTTGAGAAGGGAGGCGCAGCGTTTGTCTCCAGTAAGTATACTCCTAGGCTCCTAAAACAACATTGAAATTGAATTAGATTATTTGATGACGAGTCATTAGTCAGCCATACATGACATATACCTTCTATCCCGTTTTGAATATTGGCTAAAGTGACTATATTAAAAACCGGGCAAAAGCATGCCGGACGGATTTCCATAGTCTTGAATAATTGCATCAGCAGAAGAGCGTATGTTCATGGCACTTATGTCCTTTTGTTGAGAAACGCAGTTTTTCGGCAATAACTCAATGACAGTATATCCAATCATGTCAAAAATAATTTTAGTCTAAAGTATTTATTAAGCGCTACCTTTATGATTTTCTATTTTTCATATTTTTTGGTCTCATGGTTCAAAGCTTAGGGGGGAGGGGGCACACAATATATGCAACTTACGAAGCGATTTTTTCCAAAAATATTGACTCAATCATAAAAGTTTATTAGAAACCTTAAAATGTTTTTGAAAGGCCTGTCGAATGATGTAAATTTCAGCTTCTATTACATGTATAAAAATATTTGTTTTTATTATTAAGTTATCAAACTAAGTAGCAGCTCCTACAAGACACCTTTCTACAAAATTTCATAAAAATGTATAAAGAAGTCTTTGAGTAAAATGCCTGTGACATACGGACGGGCAGACAGACATACAGACGGACATGACGAAACTATAATGGTTCTGTTTTTTTTCCATTTTGGCTACGGAACCCAAAAAACACAAGGTTACCTAGATATAGGGTTGCTATTTCGGTTACTTTAAACTACATGTTCTTGCCTGGTTTTTTGGAGCTCCCCTCTCGGACTAGAAGTATAGATTAAGTACGAAAACAAAACAGCTCCGGTATTTTGCAAAACTTAGAACTTACCCAGTTTTAGGTCTAAGTCCACCCATCTGTAGTGTTCCTGGAAGAAGATTACAAGTGCTGGTAATAGCAGCATAATAATTCACACATTGCCGTCCAGTGAATCCCCCTGTACTGAGAGACTCGGCAAAGTAAAAGAAACTCCTTGCATGGTCACAAGCATGAGAATCACAGCCAGGCATACTAATACCACCGTTAGGGTAAAAGTCAACGTGACCAAGATCAGCCAAGAATCCATTGAAACCATAGTTTGTATGAACCACTTCGGTATATTGACCGTCGTTAGGAGCGAAGCGATCAGGGTGAGCTGGCCATCCAACGAAAGCTGGATCTAGGGCTGAAATAATAACGAAAATTGCTTAATCTGAATAAGTATGACGTAATATTATATAGTAGGCCTTCTTTGTAACTACGGCTTGGTTCATATTTTGAGAATTATTTTAAGTTCTTAAAAAAATAATTTGAAAAGTTTTGACACCAGCTTTGTCAACAATTCAATTGGTTGTTTTCAGACATCATCTTTTAAGGGACTACGTATCTCTAGCAATTAAATATTCAGTTATAATGTACCAGTAATATAAGCAACGTCTCCAGCAACATTTCTTCCAACTATTCCGGCCTGATGTCCACCAAAGCCAAATCCAACAATATGGTACATTGCTGGGTCAGATCCTGTCTCCACGTTTACCCAATTGATAAATCCTGCCACAGTTTGGCCAGAAGCAATAGTGTTGGTGATTACAACCCTATAGTTTATAGAATCACCTCCAGCGCTCCAGTCGACGACGATTATGTTCACATCTTCAACAGCCAAAAATGCTGGGAAATAAATTTGTAAACATTTTAAACTTTTGGATAGTTTACTGAAGCAGAATCCTTTTCTTAACTTATTAATTGCTTTCCAGTTTTAAATCATTAAATTACTTGGTATGTATCGGAGAATATAATAATTGAATGATTAAAAGCGACGATTTCCTTTCACTTTATAAGGTCTACTAGGATACTACCTAGGTCTTCTTTTATTCATCTCACCAGGAATAAGAACGGTGTTAAAATCAGCAGTGGCTGATTCCATCCAGCTATGAATAAGAACAATAGTTCGTCTACTGTTCCTGTAGTTTGACTGATGAAGAAGTCCAGGAACGTTCAACAGCAACGGCTGGCTAACTGTCGGATTTTCCCTGAAAAGTGTTTTATTATATTATTAAACACAACTACATAAACACCATGCTTCATGCAGTATGAACATGTGAATCAAAATCAAATCAAACCATTACAACGCATTTGCACAATATAGTAGAAGCACTTACAAATTTCATTACCACATCGGTTAGGTACATACTGATTTAGCCAACAAATCCTCAAAAAACAGTCGGGTAGTGTGCAATATTTCTTCAAAATCTGACAAAATATCCAAGTAATATCAATAATTATATTTGGCGTAATACCTTGTGAATAGGTGATAGGAATTCATCTGAACGGGATCATATCGTGCGGCTTCCTGAGCGGATTCTACACTCAGCCATGAGTCAACCAGGAGAGGATTTCCAGATGGGTCCGTCACATACTGGTAACGTATATCCGAGTCTAATTTAGATAAAACTGGACTTGGAAGAGCTAGAGCGTAAACACAATTTTAGTTAATAATGCAAAAGAAGATAGAAACGAAACGAAAAAAAATATTTTGTTAATTCTAATATATAATGTTACACGTCCTGCCACAGAGAATAGCATAGGACTCTGTAATGATTAGGAGTTAGGAAATATGGTTTGTCGACATGACTGCCTCTGTGGCGCGGTGGAAGTGTGTCCGACTGCTACGCAAGAGGTCGTGGGTTCGATCCCCACCCAGGATAAAACTTTGTGTGATGAGCACGATGGTTTATTCTGTGTCTAGGTGTTATTTATCTATAATATGTATGTATTTAGAAATATATAAGTATGTTTATCAGTTGTCTGGTTTCCATAGTACAAGCTATGCTTATTTTGGGATCAGATAGCGTTGTGTGAGTTGTCCCAAGATATTATTATTATTATTAAACCACCTTTTAGCAAAAAATAACAATGTAAATAAAAACCCATTAATTTGCATTTAGCTTACGTGATGCATTTCAATTTCGCATAGTGACTAATTAAATCCTGGAGCTTAGTTCATCCTAAACGGAACTAGTTTTACCTTGAGAGATCTGTTTTAAACTAGGCGGAATTAATTTATACTGGTCAAGGTCAACAGTAATTTATTCTAGACAGAATTCTGTGTTAACGGAAGATACAGGGGATACACTTATCTGACCAGCTTTTAAAAATTATGCTGTTAAGCTCTAAGCTATGCAAAATCAACTTTAAAATATTTAAAAATAAAAAGATTTCAGATAAGTAAAAAAGATAGAAGCAGATAAAATTCATGACGAAATACTTAATTGTGTAGATCATCAATTTATTTTGTTGATATCAATAAAATACATTTAACACATCTAGGTATATAAAGCAACAGTAGCCGATGAGATAAAGACTATAACAGAAACTCATGGAATTATAATATAATAATAATAATATCTTGGGACAACTCACACAACGCTATCTGATCCCCAACTAAGCAGAGCTTGTACTATGGAAACCAGACAACTGATAAACATACTTATATATTTCTAAATACATACATATTATAGATAAATTACACCCCGACACAGAATAAACCACCGTGCTCATCACACAAAGTTTTATCCTGGGTGGGGATCGAACCCACGACCTCTTGCGTAGCAGTCGGATACACTCCCACCGCGCCACAGAGGCAGTCAAATTGAATGTAATAAGAAAATTCCTACTAGGTAATATTCATTGAAATGTTATGGGATCAATCATTTGAACGGAATCGCCTATGAGCAATGATTAAAGGACACTAAAGTGGTACTAGTACTGCCTACGGACACCTAGATAAACTAGTGGAATACTTTAAATAGGATTCTACCGTGGCCTATCAATGCTAGCATCACCGGAGTTACGATTTGCTTGCTGAAAAACTTTTTATATATATTTTAGTTTTAAATACTAAAGTGATCAAAAAAGCTTACCGTTAGCAACACTCACGATACACACACAAAAGATAGTTGTTAATTTGTACATTGTCACGTAATCAATGTGCAAGAATAATTATTAAGTAATTTTAAATGTTAATTAGGCACTGATTGATCTGTACTGATTGCGAGTGTTGATATAGTGCATTAATATGGATACGTACGGGCCCAGTTATCGGCAGATTTTTGCGATTATTTATTTATACTTAGGAATCATATGTATGCCAGTAATAAACAGTAGGTATTTAGTATTGTGGCCCAATCAGTAATAACGAGAGTAACCCAGGGACAAAAAAAAACTTTATTCACTTACAACGCAAAACAACGCTTGTGATAGGTCAGGCCAAACAATAAGTACAGGCGGAGAAAAGAACGAGACAATAAAAACTCGTGGCCTCTCTTTTCAAATCGTCAATTTTTACAATGTTTGAATGTTTGTTTTGACAACTCACACAACGTCATTTGATCAGAAACTAGACACGGCTTGTACTGCCAGGCAACTGATAAACATACTTCTAAATACTATTCGTACTATACTATCTAAAGTAATTCCAAAAAAAATCCTTAAACCAACAAAATTAATAACTTTATTATTTAAAACTAGACACGGGACAGCTAGTAGAACAATATAACGTAAGTTAGTTAACATAAGTTATACACCAAAAATAGAAATTGACCTAAAATTGATCCTTGTGGCACGACCCATACGAGTACTTACTGGTGATTCGGAAGACTTTATTCCAATAATATTAACATACTGTATTCGCTCACTCAGTTAAGAAGTATTAAGATTGAGCGCTGTACCTGTTTTGCCCAGGTACGGAGTCCTGCTGGAAAGTTCACAGTACACTTTTAAAAAGTGTACTGCTGAGAGGTTTCTCAACACGATCCCAGTCTGTCTCTTGATACATTTTGGCTGAAGTTTTTACTCCTTTTTCACAAAAATGTAGCTTTGTGACGCCTTGATAAGACACGTCCCACCAAACCATCACTGACGCAGGATGATGACCACGCTATATCTTTCCGACCACTTGAGCAGCTTCTTTAGAACTGTAAGCGTACACTTTATCATTTTGTTTAAACGCTGATACCAAGCTTTTGAAGTGAATCGACGGCTCCATACCCACTTTGTGCAAGGCAATTTCTTTAAGACCCCTATCCATATCGTAATTTGATGATGAACATAAAAAATATGTGAAATAAATCGAAAGAACTTTTAAAAATAATAAACGCGTTCCAAATTCAAAGTAATTAAAAAGTTGAAAAAAAGAACAGTTTTTATGTATATCAGTATTTATGGTCGGACTAGTTATAATATGTTTTAATAGTTTAGAGATTGCGTCCATTGTCGAGCGAACCTTTGTGAATTAAAATTATTTTTTTTGTAACTGCGTTAGTATGGCCTTTTCAAAGATTTTACTAATAGCTGATAAAATAGAAATAGGTTTAAAATTACTAGGGTCGCTATAAGTCGCGTTAAGTTACCACTATGAAATTGATGGATAGCCATTTTCTTAAAGAATATCTCTAGTGCACTTGTGATGCTCACACATTTGTGCACATTAGTGCACAAATGTGTGAGCATCGCAAGTGCCCTAATTCATAATAAACAAATAATTTAGCAAACGTTTTAATAGCATTAAAACTATCGATTCAATTTTGACAATGGAATTAAATAATATTCTTTTAAAACGTCTGTTAATTTATTTGTTCATTGTGATTAAGGAGGTTAGTTTCGTTAGTAAGTCTTCACTTATTATTATTGGCTAGGAAACTGGTTTGGGGAACTTTGTATGAACTTGACATACTCGAAAGATTCAGCATACCTTTGCCACATTTGGAGCTGTTAATTTGCCTGGATAAACTTTCTTTTTTCTTACCATTATATCTAAGTTCTTTACGAATGTAGTTCAAATAAAAATAGATTTAAGCCTAAATAATTTAGTCGGTCAAGATAAATAGAAGATAAACTTTTAAAGGAATACCGGATATTAAGACTTAGCTAAAATAACTACATTGGATTAATTACGTTTTAAATTCACTTGAAACCAATAGATAGGCAAAGCGTGGCATTTTTAAACAGAATTAATAAATTTATTAGTTTAGTTATCAAACCCTGGATTACCAAGTCTTAGTTATCTATGATAAATAGTGTTAATATAACATTGGATCTAAGTTCATTCGAATCAGTTGTTGCTGAAAAATGTTTGCTGTGAAGTGTGTTGTTATTTTGTGTGCGGCGCTTTCAGGTACCTATACCCTAAATGATTTGAACTGGAAGTATTTTCTTTACTCTGTGCTGAAATATCGGAGACTCAAACGGGTGTGCACTGTGCAGATGCACAATTATAATATTGCAGAGCACACTGTTTTAAAAAAAACATAGTATCTCGTAATGCCGTTCAGTTAGCACAAAATTAGTTAGACCATTAATCAATCAATCAATCGGCCTATAGATGGTGTGTTTGACATTGTCATAGACCATTAATCCTTGCCAAATCTAATATGGTCTAGTAAAGTGTGGTGAGCTTCAGCCAGTTGTCAAATAACTTGTCAATGAGGTTACCTGTTTACTCCCAAAAACTTGCCTATTCTTCGAAACTTTTATGGATTAATTCAAGTTATAAATAATTCACCCGATATTGAACCAAGTATTTATATGTAACTAGCTGACCCGCGCAACTTCGTCAGCGTAAATTTTCCCCGTTTTTGCAACATTTCTTATTGCTGCTTCGCTAGATATTTCTCCACTATTTAATGGATGTTATTATACATATAAACCTTCCTCTTCAATCACTCTATCTATTAAAAAAAACGGCATCAAAATCCGTTGCGTACTTTTAAAGATGTAAGCATACATAGGGATATATGTTTATCAAACAAAATATCCATTTATATCACAAAAATAGTGACGTTCACCCGATGAACACGAGAAATAAGCATAAATTAGTAGGTCAATATCATAGGCTACATAAAACTCATAATTCATTTATGGGTCTTTCTGTTAGAGTATTTAACAAGATACCAGCTAGTATTATGAGTCTATCAGTGATTAAGTTCAAAAATGTAGTCAAAAATCATCTTATACGTATATTTACTTTATATTTTACAGTGGATGAATATTTAAATGATAAAGAAAAATGGATCTAGTTGCTTGCTCCCTGTTACTTTAATATGCTTGGGTGAATTATGTTATCACTTTGTTTTAATTGTCACATTGATAAAGAGCATGATTTGACTGTTGTAAGTAAAGATTCTGCGTGACGAATAAACTTTTCCTCCTTTTGATATCAGAATTAATATTTTTATTTTATTTGCCAATATTCAAGCACATATAGTTTTTACCTTTGTTGAAAGTAGATGCTCCTACTGCAATGTACCCACTAAGGCTGATTTTGCTTTATCTCATGTTTCAACTTTTTGATAATACAATTTGCATCAGTCCTTTAACTTGGTGTATAGTATATTAGTCGCAGCACCTTACCCCCATTTCAAGTTTATAAACATTCAAACATTGTAAAATTGGCAATTTGAAAAGAGTGGCCGCGAGTTTTTATTGCCAGGTTCTTTTCTCCGGCTTTACCTATTGTTTGCGAATTTGGCATTACATGTACATGTAGAATCCCGACGTATCACAAGAGTTGTTTTGCATCCTAAGTGAATAAAGAATTTTGAATTTTGATATAGGGACAGAGAAAGCGACTTTGTTTTATACTATGTAGTGATGATGCATCTAAATTACAATGGAACATTTTTTTTTATTAATGCAACGAAATAGTAGAGGGGGAGGGCTCAATAAGAGCATTTGGGATTAACATAAGGGGTCAACCTTGTTACCTGTTCAGTCCAACAAATATTAGACATCTAGAGCAGATGATGAAAATAGTAGTATTAACAAAATATATAGATCAAACCTATAGAGGCTTCCTCACTATTGAATGGGACCTCCTGCATTTTAAAATCCATAATGTAGCATCATGGATGAGGTTTCATGATGCTACATTTGGATTTACTCGATCCTCGTGGATGCAGCAGAGGTGTCATAGGTGCAAATTATTTGCTACATAACTTATTTACATTTCTAATTAGTCACGGTGCTAAGTTTGAACGGTATAACGACCACTTTCCAAAAGATCCTCTATCTTGCGCTCATTTTTTAAAACGTAGAAATGTTTAAACATAATGGCCCCCAACCGAATTGGAATTAATTTTAAGAACCCAAATCCGAACCCCAAAGCGTATTAGACATTGATAAATTTACATGAAATATTATTTAAATAAAAACAAATTAAAATTGTTGGCCAGTGTGTTATCGAGTTAGTGTCACACTCGTGATATTATGAGTGTAGATAGATAATTCACAATTTATATTAGTTGTAATTGTAATCGTATAATCCAGATAGATTACGGTATCTTAAGCTTCTGTTCTTTGCGTTGCAAATGACCAAACATTTTGTTAATTTATGGCTCATAAACATGAGTCAACAGAACCAATAGTATTTGTATGTTTACAGTTTAAAAGATTTGGCCGACAAATAATGACAAACGATGTTTGAGTTTTAAAAAAAAGTATAAAATCTTAGATATATTTCGGGACTTAATCGGGTGAATTAATTAAAGGTACGAAACCTTTTATAGTAGACCCGTGACCACGATCGGTGCATTTCGATCGAAACGTCGGTTAAATAAAAGGTTTCGTACCTTTAAATAATTCACGCGATTAAGTCCCGAAATATATTTAATAAATATAAAAATCGCGAAAGTTTAAATACAATAATTCATAAAATCTTGTTGCTTTGCTTGAGCAACAGAAAGAATGAATAATCGGTGTCTGCTAGACACGTGCATATATTAGCAAAGAATGCTAACTATTTACACAAGGGTTGTTTTCATGTGTTCAACTTGGTGTAAGACCAACCGTGGGGTTCAGTTAACCATTAACATTCCAATATTTGATATTTATAATTGATTCGGTCATAGAAACTTAATTGTTTTTTTTTGCTTCCAGCGTCCGCGTTCGAGTTGGGAGACATGGATGTCGTATTCCACTATTTCAGTAGGTATGAAAAATGTCAAAAAAAATGTTGAGTCTCAACTGCCTTTTTTGTTGTGTTGCCTTTTTTTGAATGTTTAAAAACATCAAAAATGTATGATAATAACGTTTGGCGGTAATTCCTAGTGGCGTATATTGAAAATATACAAGGTCAGCAAGCATTCATAGTGTTCTGATACTGTATTTTCAGAATGTGTCAGCAAAATATTTTTTCAGAAAAATACGCGATTTCTGTGTAATTGTCGCGTATACTTTCTAACGCTGATTCTTATACAAGGCTAGAACTATCATGCTCTAACATTGTACAAATTTAGGATGTAAACGCTTATCGTAGGTTCAAAGCTCAGAGTGTTACAATGATAAAAAAAACATGCAGCAATTAGTAGTATCAATTAATCATGTATTGTAGTTATATTTTTGTCTCTCAGAAGGGAGTATATTAAGTTAATTGTTAAAAATAATAAACTCATATGTGAGAGACCAAAATATTCTCATTAAACCGGGCAAGAGCATTTCGGAACATGTTTAGGTGTTCCGCAGCCGTTATTACAAGTAAATGCACTACATATGAAATAAACTGATTTGAATAATTGCACCAGTACAAAAGGGTATGTTCATGGCACTTATGCTATAGCAACTTTCGGAGCTATTATTACCAAAAATATCCACTTAATCAAAAAAAAATATTAGAAAGTTTAAAAGGTTTTTAAAGACCTGTCGAATAATGTGCCACACGTTGAAGTTTGCTAAAAAATATATTTTTCAGCTAATGTTACATGCATGGAGTGCCCCCCTAAAAGTATTTATTATTATTATTTAACTATCAAACTAAGTAGCGGCTTCAACAAGACACAATTTACAAATTTCATCAATATTAATTGTGTAGTCTTTGAGTAAAATGCCTGTGACATATGGACGCACAGACAGACAGAGAGACGGACATGACGAAGCTATACGTTTCACTGTAAATACGAAAATTGTTAATAGATTAGTAGTTGAGCGCGCGCAACGACGTCATTCTATTCGATTAGAATAAACTTTAATCGAATAGAATACCATTTGTCTAGGAGTTCTTGTATACTTTCAATACACGGTTCCTAGTGCGGAGCTCGTATGAACTAACACTACCAAAAAAAAGTCAGAAACCACTTTTTACAGTCATCTTTCCAAAACTCTGAGAGAATGGATTATGAATATGTATACCTTTGATAAAATGATGATGAAAACACCTTGACTTAAAAGGGTGACATTTGGCATGGAGATGTAAATAAAATCAGACATAAGATGCCAGTTAAAATTTAGCTTTCCCCCAAATGGTTCAGAATTAGTCTGGTTATATAGCCAATATTTTTTCAATTCGGACCAGTAGTTCCTGAGATTACTGCGTTCAAACAAACAAACAAACTATTCAGCTTTATAATATTAGTATAGATTTACAAATTTTGCCAGGCATTCACAAGTGCTGCGTTTTTTATCCGAATATGTAAAGTAGGCAGTATCTTCTTTTAGTGTTATTTTTCACGATGATCGCTTCTTATGATGTTATTAAAAATATTTACAGGCAAAATTCGCAAACCAGTATACCCATATTGCCGTCATTCAACTCTATCTTGCAAGCACAATTCAATATCAACCGTCGCACCATCTTTACCGTCCACAATCATGGAGAGGGAGTCGGCGGAAACTTCAACGCTTTTGTTGTTCCCGGTAATTATTTACTTTTTTATACTCTTTTTAAAGGTAAATTATGTATTTTACCTCTCCGTGAGATATAAGAATTGATTCATAAGCATATGCTTCTAGCTGGCTTATTTAATGTTATTTATTTATTTATTTAAAATCTTTATGCACAGTTATTGTGCAAAGACGGACTTTATGCTAAAAGCATTCTATACCACTCAACCATGAGGTGATGTGGAGATAAAACTAGAAGTAGGTGCAGTAAACTTTTTGGCAGCTAAACTATTGATTATTAAACAATGCGTAAAACAGAAATAAAAATATACGCACCGTATATACCATACCACAGTATATAGTATGCAAATACATTACATTTTCTTACATAACAAAGTGTATCAGTTAATATTTTTATGAAATTGTTGTCTGTCTTATTCTTAAAATTATAGCACCATGTCGAATAAATCTGGCTACTGGTTCGCCAGTGGACTAGTATTTTTTAGGGTTTAGAGAGTTTACACCAAACAATGTAACCAAACAATTGGCTTTATTTTACATAAGTAGCTCGATTTATATTTCATCCGTTGGTTGTCTAGATGGTGAAGTCTCACCATACTAAATATGGTACACATATTCTTTTCAGCTGAATTGGCGGCTGCAGATGTGAACGTGCTTGCCGTTGATTGGAGCCGCGGTTCTGGACTTTACGTTCAGGGTCTTGGCAATGCCGAACAAGTTGGTCTAGTCATCGCCCAATTAATGAACATTCTCACCAGCCAACTTGGATACCAAGTCGGCAACATTCGCATCGTCGGCGTTGGTCTCGGTGGTCACATTGCTGGCATTGCCGCCAGGAACATAAACGGCAATGTACCACACATCATTGGTTGGTTTTTAATAAAACTATAAATCTTATACCTTTAAACGATCAATGCTTGTGTTATATATAATATTCATGCGTCAAATCTCTCTGTGGTAACGGAAACTTATTAAAATATTGCCTCTGTGGCGAGTGTATCCGACTGCTATGCAAAAGGTCGTGAGTTCGATCCTCACCTAGGATAAAACTTTGTGTGATGAGAACGATGGTTTATTCTGTGTCTGGGTGTAATTTATCTATGATTTGTATGTATTTAGAAATATTTATGCATGTTTATCAGTTGTCTAGTTGACATAATACAAGCTATGCTTAGTTTGGGATCAGATGACGTTGTGTGAGTTGTCCCAAGATATTATTATATTATATTTGAAATCAAATGTGCATAGCAGTGCACATTAGAACAAAACCAACATGGAACAGGATCTAGGATACCAACAAAGAACAAAGAAACCAGGATCATCTCGATTACGTAGGTCTTTCTTGAAGGAAAACGTATTTGTAATAAAACCAATGTTTTCATATTTTTTCTTTCTGCATATCTCTTCTTGTAACTGTTTCTAACCTATGATTTTCTTTTCTCTCAGCTTTGGATCCTTCCTTCCATGGCTGGACTCACAACCCTTTGATTCTGAGCCCAGACGCAGCTAATGTCGTTGAAGTTATCCATACAACTGCTGGCCTCGACGGTTACGACTATCCTTTAGGAGATATCGACTTCTATCCCAACGGTGGCTCTGCGCAAAATGGTTGTTTCAACATCGTCTCTTGTTCTCACGTCTACAGTTATGCCTTCTACGCTGAGTCTATAAATCAAGCAGTGGTTGGAGGCAACCGATTTGTTGGTACAAAATGCGAGAATTATGAAGAAGCTATTGCTATGAACTGTTCTGGTAGTAGAGATGCGATCTTCGGTGGCCCTGAAGTGAAGCAAAGGTATGATTCTTTAGGAAACTGGACAAATATTTGCGTCACTCACAAATTCTTATTCAAGACAAGAGTTCTGAGTACAGAACTCTGCGAATTAAATACTTATAGAGCCTAGCGTGGCGCCGATATTATACCTTATGACTGGTTGCTTTTAAATTATTCGTCTCTCCAAAATATTCACATAAATATATACATATTATTAAAATATATATATTACGGGTCTTAATCGCGTGAATAATTTAAGGTAAAATATCTTGTTTCTAGCCCGACGTTTCGACCGTATTGCAACGGCCGTGGTCACGGGAAGACTCTCAGTCTTCCCGTGACCACGGCCGTTGCAATACGGCCTATGTCAAATTTTACCTTAAATTATTCACGCGATTAAGACCCGTAATATATATATATATATTAATAATGTGTACAAATCGCGAAAGTTTATCAACATTTATATATACATATTATTTACGAGTGCAAAACACCCTTCTCCACATTATCGCCGACGTCAGTCATATTACGATAGATTACTAAAATATCTAAATCTTATCAAATTATTTGTATAAACTGCTTACAAATAAAGTATTTATTTAATGTAGGCATAATTATACATACGTGCCCTCGATGACGTGGAATCGAAATGAACTTTGATTAGGGACTCTACTAATTTTACTACTAACCAAAAGGGATGATGAGTCTTTCATATTTTTTATTTGGAAAATTTCCGCGAGACTCAAACTCTCCTTAACAACTTTTTTGAATTTTGTTTGAATTTTGTTGATTCTGCAGGCATTTATTACATTTTTTTTTTACAGTGCATCCGGTATCTACACCTTCGAAACAAACGCCGCACAGCCTTTCGCAAGGGACTGAAGAAGTACACTTTAATTATATAAACTTTTGTAATAAAATGTAGTAAATATTACGTTAATAGTTTTCTTTATGAATGCAACATTGTTTAACCGCCTTCAAAAATGGTGGTTCTCTGTTTGACCCGTATGCATGTATGTATGTATTTATGTATGTATGTAGATTTTTCTTCTGAGAGGTAGGACAATACATTTATGTATCTCAGGACTTACTCTTCTGCCTGGTACGTCGGGCTCGTTATAATAGTATATATAATACCGACTAAAAACCTCCTCCTCCTCCTCCGGTCTCTGTTTCCTCCACGGGCCCGCCGCTAGGTATTACTTCGTGAAAGGAGGGTCTAGGCTTTAAAACTCTTCCTTCAGGTAGTTGAAGTCACTTCTTCCCTTTCGATAGCTCGTCTCCTAGAAAGGAGACGAGCTATAGGAAGGGAAACAGAAATAAATGTGCGTCGGAGATTCGACGAATCTGCTAGTCGCCTCCCAACCTGGGAGGCCTTTTTCCTTGAAGGCGGCTCATTTTTCTTAAAAAAGTTGTTTTTCTTACTCACATTCTCCTTAAAGGTTGATTAGAGGTAGCTATTTACAGACAATCGTTTACAACCAAGCAGCTTTCGAACGCGCTTCTGCTTGCCTAGATGTCGGTTATCGTGATAAAACTAACATATGTCCTTCCCCGGGACTCAAACTATCTCCATTACAAATTTCATATAAATCGGTTCAGCTGTTTAATCGTCAAAAGGTAACAGACAGACAAACCAAAGTTACTTTCACATTTACAATACAAATCTACTAGCTTTCGGCGCGAACCAAAGAATCCAAAAGAATCCATACTAATATTATAAAATGTGAAAGTAATTCTTACTTTCAGATTTATTTTTTGTAAGTCTTCCTCATAGGAATTCGAATGGATTTAGGAGCCTTATTGATTCACCAGTTCGGCTAAGTTAGTGTAGTTCTAGGGTATGAAACTATATCACTGACGTCAGACACAAAATATACACCACCCGTATCATCTACAATACAATAGATAAGTACAAATTAGAAACAGTACGGAAGTATAACATCTACCTTGAATATTACTTATCCTTTGGACCTGACCTTTAGATAAAGAAGATTGGAATGTAGATCCAATCCAACTGAGTGAGACAATTTATAAGAACTAAGTGATGTTTGATGGTGCAATACCTGAAGGCCAAATCACCTCACAAATGTGTGTATGTGGAGGGTAAGATGTTAAGTCACAAAGGGAGGATCCTCCGACCAGGCGATGTGATCGTGCCTGGCAGGCCGCGGCCCAACGATTAACGTTGGGAACTTGTATATGTAGTTAGCAGCTGTGAAAACTTCTATATCGCGATTCAGGATTTTGACGCGAGCTGTCAAGTGACATACATATCAACCCATATGATGGCCCACTGCTGGGCACGGGTCTCCCCAGTAGAACCTACTAGTATGTAGATCCTGGGGGTAATTGCCATAATCGCCACGCTTGGCGAGCGGGTTGGCGATCGCAGTAAGGCTTTAAATACGCAGAGGACGCTGCTGCCCGTCCTCCGGGGTGAAATCCCTTAGTCGCCTTGACGACACCCACGGGTAGAGATGGGGTGGTACTATTCATAAGCCGGCACCACACAGCTAGCTTCTCACACAATGTGCAAAAATAAGATAGGTATATGAAATGTATGCCGACTTTATAACATCGTAATATTATGAGTAACGAAGCCTTATTAAAACAAAAAAGTACAATCAGGCAGAACCCTAATGAAAATAAAAAAAAATAATTTAAAATTCAAAAAACCTGCCAAAGATAAGCTTAAACTTGGAGGCATATACCTTTTTCAAAAATAATCGGATTCGGATTTTTGATATTTAAAATAAATTTTTTTGTTTAATACTTTTTAATGCTTTGTTGTAAGACGTTAAGACGTAAGCACAGAAAATTTAAGTGAAAATGGTTGGTAACAAACTTTAAATCGCTATATATACCTAAACGGTAATTATAAGTGAAAAATGATTCAAGAAACTTCATCATGATTTTGAAACTCCTACACAATGATATCCCACATGACATATTTTGTTGACTTTATTTTTTCACTAATTTACCAGTTTACTCATTATACAGTTTTTGAATTCGCTAATTTCCATATTTGCCAGTTTCACTTAGTTGTCATTTTTGTTAATTTAATAATAACATTAATAAAAAATAATAATATCTTAGGACAACTTACACAACGTCATCTGATACCAAACTAAGCTGAGCTTGTACTATAGCAACCAGAGAACTGATAAACATACTTATATATTTCTAAATACATACATATTTATAGATAAATAGCACTCAGACACAGAATAAACCATCGTGCTCATCACACAAAGATTCATCCTGGGTGGGGATCGAACCCACGACCTCCGGCTTAGCAGTCAGGCTAACTACTAACACTAGGCCAACAATATTCCTATAAAGTTGGTTCGCAAGTTTCGTTGCTCGTCAGTTAGTTTACATACATATACTGTTAAAAACATTAGCTCCTTTGCGTCACGCAGTCGGGTAAAAATAGACCCTGATAGACCATAGAAGTCACATAATGATAGCTCAGAAGCTGGTGACTATATCAATACAGATTTTCTAGTAGCATCGAATGACAACAGAACCCTAAAAAAGGGCAAGAGCATGTTGGACCATGCTTAGTGTAGGGTTCCACAGCCTTAAATAATTGCATGAAAAGCGTATGTTCATGGCACTAACGCCCTTTTGTTGAGAAACGCAGTTTTTCGACAATAGCTCAATTACGGTATATCCGATCTTATCCAAAATTATTTTAGTTTTAAGTATTTATTAAGCGCTATCTTTGTGATTTTTTTCAATATTTTTTATTCACACGGTTCAAAAGTTAAAGGGGGGACACAATTTATGAAACTTTCGGAGCGATTATTTCCAAAAATATAAACTCAATCAAAAAAGTTTATCAGAAACCTTAAAATGTTTTTAAAAGATCGGTCGAATGATGTGCCATACGTTGAAGATTGCTGAAAAAAAACAGCTTCTGTTACATGTATTCCCCCTAAAAATATTTATTATTATTATCAAACTAAGTAGCGGCTACTACAAGACACCTTTGCACCAAATTTCATCCAGATTCATTGAGTAGTCTTTGAGTAAAATGCCTGTGACATACGGACGGACAGACAGACAGACGGACATGACGAAACTATAAGGGTTCCGTTTTTGCCATTTTGGCTATACAGAAGCAAACTCGCCTGCGGCTATCTGCGCTAGGTAGGTACTGAGTATGCCTGCATCACGCCACATCCAGATATGGGCTGATTGATAGCTAAATTAGTAATTAATGTGTGTATAAGTACACAATCAATTTTGTTTTAGTATAAAGGATTAAATAGATAACAGTCCTGTCATGCGGCCAAGATAATAAATATCTTAAATACATAAACATTTTGTTTTGTTTTTCGTGGTTGTAGAAAAAAAAACAAAAACGGAAAAGCGAAAAAATATATATTCATGAATTCAAGTAGCACATGGTATAATACACAAGGAAAAATCATGCCCAAATCAAAAGACCGTAAAAAATAATCAGCAGCTGAATACCCACAACCATTGTGCTTCGAGCCACAAGCCACAAACGAAATAGTTTTGCTTTGTAGACCAAACAAAATTTCCATACTTCTACAGCAAGTTAGTAAAGTTGCTGTTTAAAGATAATATATGCGATAGAAGGGGGTTTTTCGACCTTAAAAAGGTTTTGAGTTCCGTATCTATATTTTCATATTGTTTGAATATGAAAATATACGGAACTCAATACCCTTAGATAAATAATGTGATTAATTATAGTTGTCTTGTCTTGTCAATTGCAATTGATTAAGATAAAGGATATTCATAAATACCGTTGTGCGGTGAACTAAAATGTTCTTCAAACTGAAAGCCATGAAGGTTCTAGTTGTGTTGGCTGCTGTGACTGCGTGTGAGTTTTTGTAACACTTGCATTTTCTAATTTTGTTTAAGCCGGAAACCACCGTGGGGACTCTTCCCCATTTTGTTTTGTCTTAATATTCACGGACCTTTCTCATATTTCACAGTGTGCGCTGGCGGCGCAATCCCTGTCATCCCTGGGGACAATAGCCACTATGTGGAGGGCGAGAGCCGCTACATCTGGATGCCTGATGGCGACGGTGTACCTCACTTGGTAGACTTGGAGGAGCCTGTCGACCACAGCGTGCTAGCGTCTAGGAATGGTGCCAACAATCAGTACTGGCTCTTCACCAGGTAACAACTCAACTTTCTGCAATTTAAAAGTTTTGAGTTTACCGGTATGAATCTTGTTTTGAATGATTTTATTTATTACTATTTTATTTGATTTATATGGTTATAACTGTGACAAAAACTCCCCTATATATATATATATATATATTTCTTCCGGGGACTTAAGCTAACTCCATACCAAATTTCATCTAAATCGGTGCAGCGGTTTAAGCGTTAAAACGTAACAGACAGAACTACTTTCAGATTTAAAATATTCGTAAAAGGATGTAAAATTCATGTAATCTTATCTCACAACGTGTTTGTTACAGACAAAACCAAAACAACGCTCAAATCATCACCAACGGCAACGCCAACTCTGTCTCGAACTCCAACTACAGCGGTAACCGTGGCCTGAAAGTTATTGTTCACGGATGGAACAGCAACGGAAACTCTGAGGTTAACCCTCTCGTCAGATCTGCTTTCCTCGCCGTTCAGGATGTTAACGTTATCGTTGTTGACTGGAGAGCTCTGGCTAACAGTGGTTACGCTACTGCCGTCAGCGGAGTACCTAGTGTAGGCCAGTTCCTTGGAAACTTCGTGGTGTGGCTCATAAATACCGGTGGTGGAAACTGGAACAACGTGCACTTTATTGGCTTCAGTTTGGGCGCTCACGTCGTTGGTGTTGCCGGTCGCCAAGCCGGTGGTCGTCCTGCCCGTGTCACAGGTACATACACATTTATCAGTATTTTTGGATACTTAATTTCTTATGAATATATTACATTCAATATAAATAACATTCGATTTATACGGAAAACTAATAAGCCTAACTACAATCCTCGGAGCTTTATAAGTTACAACCACGGGAAATGATGCAGTTGGCTAAAGCTATGTGGTCTTGCAAAGCTTGTTAAAAAATACTTTCTATTATTTCTACATTTTTAGGTCTGGACCCTGCTGGTCCCTTGTGGTCTGGAAACTCTAATGCTTTAAATGCCAACGCTGGACAATACGTCGAGGCCATTCATACCGATGGTGGATCTCTTGGTATCTTCAACCGTGTCGCCAACGGTGACTTCTACCCCAACGGTGGCAGAAACCCACAACCTGGATGCTCCAACAGCAACTGCTCTCATGGCCGCGCACCTAACTTCTTTGCATCCAGTGTTCGTACTGACCACTTCATCGGCAGGGGCTGCACCAACACTAACCAAGTCAGCAACCCTAACCAGTGCACTGGGGCTCAACTTAGGATGGGTAATGGCGTTGCTACAAAGAGAGGGTATGTATTATTCGCAAAATTCAAAACTCTTTATTCGCTTAGAATGCAAACTTGTGATAGGTCGGCATTCTACATGGAAAGTCAATAGGTAAAGCCGGAGGATGCAATAAAAACTCCCGAACACTCTTTTCAAATTGTCTATTTTACAATGTTTGAATGTTTATAAACTTGATAAGGGGTCAAGGTGCTGCCACTGTATACTATGTTAGAGGACTGATGCAAATTATAATAATAAAAATTTAAAAAAATAAAATCAGCTTCAGAGGGTACAATATAGTAGGAGCATCTACTTACAAAAAAAAATCTGCTTAAATTTTGACCAAAGTAGATACTGTTAACGAATGATTAAATATAAAATATGAATTCTGCTATCAAAAGAAAGAAAAGAACGGCCTTTATTCGTCAAAGCAGAATCTTTACTTACAAAAGTGAAATCATGCTCTTAATCAATGTGACAGTTAAAACAAAGTGATACAAAATTCACTCAAGTGTAATAAAGTAACAAGGAGCAAGAAGCTGGATCCATTTATCTTTATCATTTAGATATTCATCAACTCTATAATAACCTCTACGTATAAGATCATTTTTTAGTACATTTTTAAACTTATGTACTGATAAATTATAATAATAGCTGGTATCTTGTTGAAAACTCTCACAGAAAGACCCTTAAATAAATTGTGAATTTTATGTAGCCTATGATATTGACCTAATAATTTGTGCTTATTCCTCGTGTTCATTGACTGAACATCACTATTATTGTGATCTAAATGCATATTTTGTTTTACAAACATCGAGTATCTTACATTATCATAATAATTAACCTTTTGACTGAACCGATTTTACTATTTTTCGATTTCGTTCACAAAACCACTGAATCTTTTTAATCTTTATCAAAATATTTTTTTTTCAGATCTGGTATCTTCGCTCTCACCACCGGAGCTTCTTGGCCTTTCTAAATTACTGCTGGACGTGAAACTATAAATAAATTATAATTATTTATAAATCTGTTTTCATTTGACAATAAACCGATTTTTTTTTGTGTATTTGGTGGGTATGAGAATAGATAAGTATTTTTCACCCTCCTACCCCTAACTCCCATTTTTTTCTTTGATAATTTATATGGCAGAACAACATTTGTGGGGTTAGCTAGTATATTATATATATTTTTAATGCAGTCTGTGTAACAGTTCAGTACTGTGGATTTCGATTTAGTAAATTTTCATTTTTAAGAATTTGAGAATTAAACATATTCACAAAGTCTTGTATATATATACAGAAACGGTTCACCCGTTTCAGTATTTCTTGTCCGGTTTATGTACTTACTGATATGAATTACATTAAATACACATACATGCAGCATACAAGGGAGCAGAGGTATTCAGTCAGCTGAATACATTGGACCTCTGCTCCCAGTTCATCTAAACGTGTCACATCTGATAACAGAGCAAGTGCATCTTTATATCATTGCAGATAAACAAAAAATGAATATAATGAAAAATAGTAATTGGTCAACCAGGGACCATTGTGGTACACCACTATGTATTTTTTGATTGACAAGATAATTTTAATTATATACACGATATTTAAAAACTACTCTAAATTACATCTATAATAATACAATATATACCAGATATTTACAAAAAGAAAATAAAAAAGGGAGGATACAAAACCGTTTAGGCGTCAAAGAATTCCTCGTCATCGATGTCAACTGGTAACGTTCCCAGAAGGCTGGCAGCATTGCCACGTTGGGTGGCGTTTTTGATTTGGGTAATAATGTTGGAACATAACACAGAGTTAGGTCCTTTTCCTCGTTTTTACGAATATATGGCGACCGGACCGGATCCGGTACCCCGTTTCAATCCGGAACGTGTGAAAAGGACCTTAAGCAAAACACAGAATACAAAGTTGTGAGAGAACATACACAGAGTTGTAAATATTCTTAATAATAGCTTTGTGACTTGTGTTGTGTTTATTAAGATGATTTTCTCTTTATTTATTCATTTTAAATGCATCAATTCTATACTTAAACTGGTAATCAATGCGGTCAAAAGCTACAATATCAAAAAACTTTAAAGCTTTATTTCTTAATAAAAAAAAGCTTTTTAAATGAAGAACTCTTTATACTTTCGATGAATTTAATATGTGAGAATATTTTTTAAACATTGCTATTTTTTTACAAGAGGTTCCTTTGGCAATACCAAATCTTAACATTACAAAGAGCAAGACTCCTTATAACATTATTTGGCTTGCCAGAACGTCTAACATCGTAAATCGCAATGACTGTGTTACAAAGAACAAGATACCATAAAACATTATTTAGCTTACCAGAACGACTTCCCGTCCTTTCCTCATTGTAAATAGCAATGACTCTGGTTCTGAACTTCATTATCTTCGTACTCTTTATAGCCGTATATCGGGCCAAAATTACACTCAATCACGTACAACGAGAGTATAGGCTTCAAATGTAAAATGCTTTTATATCAGTTTAATTTAAAATTATAACCTGTCAATAGTCTACACGCAAACGCAAATAGCTCTGCGCTTAAAATCGATCACAGTGATCGGTTCTATAATTTAGTATTGAAGTCGTAGTAACTACAGCACACAAAAGGTGACCATGCCATTAGCTTAGTACGGTAGCCTGAGTTAATTTTATTTAACTTTTTTAATTTATTATTTTATTATAATAAAACTCCAGAAGTGCTTAAAATAAACACAGATACATTTTGTCGATTGAATTAGTTTTTTAAATCTATCAATTTTTGATCAAAGAAATAAAAATAAATTAGTCAGTGACGCACTATATCCCCAAAGTATAATGCTGTTACTATTGGGCGTAGAAATTTGATTTTAACTGATAGTAATAAAACTAAAACGAAACACTAAGATTTATATTTATTTATTAAAAAGATAAATAACAATATTGGATTGTAGGTTCCACATTACTATAAATTATGTTATCCCCTTCAGCGAAGCTAAATTTGCTTGTGTTAGGAGCGGGTTTCTCGTCGGTAGTATAATGGGTAGTACACGAACCAGCGACCTCACGATTTCGAGTCCGATGCCATTAGACTACCGCTGCTTACTTTTGGGAAATTTATTTCGCGAACAAAGTAGAAACCAAACCTTTGCAAGAAATTAGTTATAGTTAGACCCAAAAGATGGATCCAACGATAAATCTAGAAGAGACAAGTTCGAATTTTGCAGAAAATTAAAAGGTAATGATGATAATAGTAGAATAAAAGTAAGGTATGAAATAGTAGAATATTGAATATATCACAATCAGACAGTTATTTTTCTAAATACATAGCATGTGACGTTTTGTTGTGATAACGTTTACACGGAAATAGTCATAGTCAAGGCTTAGGTAAGTATATGTGTGTGTACCTGCATAAATAATTCATTGACAGATAACTAAATAAATAGATAATTGTTACAAAGCTGTCAAAGACAGTGATAGTCTATAATTGAATATCATACATTTTAGAGATGGCTTGAAAGCAGATCTTGATTTGATATTTTCCCTAACTCAGATAAAATCTGTACAACAGATGAGAAAAGGTCACAATCTACGAGCAGCACCTATAAATTCATGTAAATTAATCGACAGAAGAGAAAAGTCGTATATTTTAGGTATTTTGTCATTGTTCTTAGATAATTTTCGTCCGTTAATAAATAATACTATCTTCCAAAACTATTTTCTGCTACTAGTAACGATAAATGATGCCTATAAATACCCTAGTTCAGTGAATTAGTTTGCTCTTCAAACTGAAAGCCATGAAGTTTCCGGTAGTGCTAGCTGCTGTGACTGCGTGTTAGTATATTCAATCTACTTGCATTTTCAACCGACTTGAAAAAAGAGGAGGTTCTTAATTCGACTTTACAATTTTTTTTTTAATGTTTTTCCCTGATTACTTACAGTCGGCTGGACAGATTTGAAAAAATATTTTTGTGTTTGATGGGTATACTTCCAGATTGGTCATATTATCATCAAAGCTCGAATCTTATGATGAAATCTTGGAGAAATCGAGGAACTCTATAAATATTAAAGGCACACCTATAGTAATTTGGGTATATTTTGTTGGAATTCGTGCATTTACTCTTATAGAAGACCACAGATGACCAGCGGAACTACTCAATAATAAATATTGAGGGTTGCGATCCGAGTACCGTATTTGGTACCTGATACTTCACCGCCATCAAATTATGTAATGGAATCGATAGTCTAGTATCAGGTGAACTCCTCAAAAATCAACGCATTGTATCGCAAAATGCAACATTTTGTAAAAAGAAATGATCAGTTTGGATTATGCTGTTGTAACTTATATCAACTACAAACCAATACCTACACTAAAAAGTTAGAAATAAAAACTTTTTTACAAAAAAATAAAAACCGACTTCCAAAATAAATATAAGGTAACTAAAAAGCAAAAAATAATTAAACATTTTGGAGTTGGTACCTAAAACATAAAACTACATTTCCTGGCACCAACTTCAAAATGTTTAATTATTTTTTGTTGTACCTACATTATTTTTTGCTTTTAACCTTATGTTTATTTTGGAATTCGGTTTTTACTTTTTGTAAAAAAGTTTTATATTCAGCCAATCTTATCTTCTCTCTTGCAAAACTAACGGTAATTAAAGTCTGCAGGTAAAATTGACCAGTGAAATCAACTTAGGTGTTTCTTTATTTCACAGTATGCGTCTTTTTCGTTATTCTCTCTTGATACAGGGTACAGTTATTTAATAAATCAAATGATTATACATTTTTATATTTCTCAGTGAGCGCTGGTAGCGCAATCCCCACCATCCCTGGGGACAATAGCCACTATGTGGAGGGCGAAAGCCGTTATATCTGGATGCCTGATGGCGAGGGCGTACCTCATTTGGTAGACTTGGAGGAACCTGTCAATAACATCCTGCTGGCATCTAGGAATGGTGTCAACAATGAGTACTGGCTATTCACCAGGTAAATACTTTGATTTTTACAATAAAAAATCTTTATATTAATGATTTAACTTATCACGATTATAAAATCCTTCATCCGATAAAACATATTTTTTATAGACAAAATCCAAACAATGCTCAAATCATCATCAACGGCAACGCCAAATCTATCTGGAACTCCAACTACAGAAGTAACTGTCCCCTAAAAGTCCTTGTTCACGGATGGAACAGCAATGGAAATTCAGAGATGAACCCCCTCATCAGATCTGCTTTCTTCGCTGTTCAGGACGTTAATGTTATCGTTGTAGACTGGAGAGCTCTGTCTAACAGTGCTTACACAACTGCCGTCGATGGAGTTCCTAGTGTGGGCCAGTTCCTCGGAAACTTCCTTGTATGGCTCATCAATACCGGTGGTGGCAACTGGAACAACGTTCATTTAATTGGCTTCAGTTTGGGCGCTCACATTATTGGTAACGCTGGTCGTACCACCGGTAACCGCCCTGCCTGTATTACAGGTATACAAATATATCCATAATTATTTTAGGCACTCAAATAATGTAAACATAATATTCTTGAGACTACCGATTCTTGCGGTAACATTTAATGCATGATTGCTATATTGCCATTATCACAAAGCCTTAGCGGTGGATTGCCAATTGCACAAGCAGATCTCCTCAACAAATACGTTAGTCGCCTTTCACGGCAACTACGAGTATGTAGCCTTAATCGAATTGCGAATATATAAATCATTTCTGTTTTTCAGGATTGGACCCTGCCGGTCCATCTTGGGGAAACAACAGTAACGCTCTGCGTGCCAACGACGGTCAATACGTCGAGACCATCCACACCGATGGTGGACTTCTTGGCATCTACGACCGTATTGCTAACTCTGACTTTTACCCTAATGGTGGAAGGAACCCACAACCTGGTTGCTGGGTGAGCACCTGTTCTCACAGTCGTGCACCCGAACTGTTCGCCTCCAGTGTTCGTACCGACCATTTCAACGGCAGAGGATGCTCCAACATCAACCAGGTCTCCAACCCCAACCAGTGCACTGAGGGTACACTTAGAATGGGTAACGGCAATGTGAACAAGACAGCGTAAATATTATTCAAATACTTCATTACCATAATTTTCTTGATTTTATTATTTCCCAGGACTTCTTTTCCACTAGACACTTAAAAGATTTAGATTATCTTCTAAAATGATCTAATTCTTATGTCACTGCCAATGAAGCTCGACATAAAATATTTTTTATAATCGAGTAATTGCTGACAAAACATATTTAACAAAGTTTAAAATAAATTAACTTTTTTTTTCTTTTTGCAGATCTGGTATCTATGCACTTATTACCGGTTCATCTTGGCCCTTCTAATAATATCTTTTGAGTTATAAATTAAATAATTATTTTTATCCATGGCTTTTATTTCAGTACTAGCTGTCACCCTGAGAAAATAAAAGTTCACTGAATATACTATAATTAATGGTTATGTTCACTCTGATACAAAGGGCACTTAACACTGAGCACTTTACAACTATCGAAATCTCGAATAAGAACTCTTTTCTAAAAACACTGAGATACAGGTAAATTAGCTTGAAGAAATTTTTGCGTTTGTAGTAGTGTATGGTCAGCAAATAAAAAAAACAACATTTTATTTTTAGTTTTTATTGTTTTAAAGGTAATATACGTTTGTGGCTGGAGCACACCAAATGCGTGCACGTCTACGCATACGCACTACGTACTAATACGGTCGTGAAAATGTGTATCCACCGCATTGTAATCTATGGAACTGTATGAGGCAGACAAGCCAGTTCCAAACATTACAAGCATTGAATGCCGGTTTTCACTTCAGTGAAGACGTGTATGAATTAGGTGTTCTCCGGCCATAAATGTTTTATTCTAATAATTCATCAACCCCAGGCATATCACAATCATCCCCATCCTCGCTTTCATCAGATGAATTATTTATATTAATTATGATTCGTTCTGATATTGTGTCTAAAGCTGCGTCTCTACCCTGATATTTGCTTTCCTCCTCAATAGCATGCAAACAAACTTTTCTCCATTCCTCTACAGTTATGGCGTTCATTTTTTCTTCAGCTAATGACATTATAACCTTCATATTCATTGCGACATTCTTTTTTGCGACATATGTTTTCACTATCCCCCATATATTTTCTATAGGATTAAACTCCGGATGGTATGGTGGTAAACGCAGCACAGTATGACCGTGCTGTCGTAATATTTCGTCTATCTTGTACTCTATAAATCTCGCCTTGTTTTGCAGAATCAGTTCATATAATTGAGGCTTAAGCAACGTGGATGAATGCTCAATGTTTCGAAATGTCAGCCAGTCTATCATTTGCTGTTTTCTAGAATTACTATTCGGTGCAGGATTTTGTATTGAGTTATGATATGGTGCGTTGTCAACAACAACAACACTATTTGGTTGTAAGTTGGGTATTAATTGAGTTTGAATCCACCTTGAATAGTTGTCATAGTTCATATTGTTGTGGTAATCTCCACTTTTTTGGTCGGCTTTAAACATAAGCAATGCATTTGGTATAAAGCCATCGATACCACCGGCATGAACAATGATTAAGCGGTTGCCTTTCGATATATGTTGCTTCAAACCTGAAGTGCTTCCATCTGACCAAGATTTCGAGAGGGTATGTGATGTATGTATATATGTTTCGTCGGTGTAAACAATTGGTCGGCGTTGTTCACGATATTCAGCAATTTTCATCAAATAATTAATTCGCAAGTATCTAATTTCGTGTTTTTCCATAAGAAGTTTCCGGTTATCTTCTGTTTGCTTCCAATTAAAACCTAATGACATGACGTGTTTTCGTAACGTGCTGACACAACCTTTATAATCGATATCTTCTTTCAATTTTGAGTGCAAAGTTTTTAAAGTGGGAACTTCTTTATTTGTGATGTGGAAGTCATGAATTGTTCTTCTGATAACTTGCTGATCAAAGTTATCGATTACTATTGTAGGTTTACGATTCGGTTTCTTTTTAGGAGATTTAAATGTTACTTCCTGATCTGAAGGACGACATTTGCTTTCTGATACTACCTTTCTGACGGATGCTATTGAAATTCCTGTTGATTTAGCAACTAATTGAGTGGGGGTCATAATACTGCTCGGGTTGTTATTACACTCATTTTCGAAATATTTGTACAAACAGTACAAAACTTCCTTAGTTTGAGAAGTCAAAGGCTTGCCTCGACCATGTTTTAACACTGGAGCCATTTTGAATTATCAATATAAAGTTACAACACTTACACACTTGAAATTAAACACTTCAACAAATATTTTAACAATAATAACAAACAATAACAACAATCAACAAATACAAAATTTCACAATGAAACTACTACGTATCTAATAATTATAATTTTTTAATGAAATGCGTGCTTTATGTTCTAACGGTATCAAGCGACTAACGTCAGACTGCACGTGGCACCTGCGGACAGAGTAAACTGGTTTATTCTGGTTTTGTGCGTGTTTCCACTTTCCACTATCAAGTGACGATTTATTTATTTGTTTTGTTTCGTAATTATTATGGTCAAAACTTTTTACCTATAGCTAAACTACTATCATCTAAAGAACGACACGATATTTTATTGTTTCACGGTAGTCGCCTTGTCGTTTGCTCAAGGACGTGAAATTGAATGACATATTTTTTTTAATAAAGTCTAAACCTTTTTCTTTAAAATAAAAACTTGTTTTTATTGAAAACAAAAATCAGAGTGTTGCTAGGGATAAGTATTAAATTAAATAGTAATGTTAGGATATTGAAACATTTTTGTAAGGGCCAGAACGATATAGTGGAAACGCGCTCTAATATCTAAGTAACATACACACCACTACATATGCAAAAATTTCTCGAGACTAATTTCACTGTACGTGTTTCTTAGTTTTAAATTAAAGAGCTTAATACGAAATATCACACATCTAACTTCAAAACTGACGGAGTTTCATCCAAAGTTTATATTATTTTACCCCTAAAGGGACGAATTTCTCATTGTAAAGTTTCGCGCTGATAACATTTCCCAATTCTTTCTTTTAAAAGACGACTCCCGCAGTAGAGTACAAGCCCTGTGTCGCGGGGGACTTTAGAAACATACAAGTCACGGACACAAAGTACACCCAGACTCGGAACAACAATTTGTGGATCACACAAAGTGGTGTCCCGTGTGGGAATCGAACCCACGACCTATTGCGTAGCAGTCGGACACACTCCGAACCGCGCCACCGAGGCAGTCGAATTCAATGAAATGATGATTACCTACACGTTCATGTCGTCCCGTACTGTTAGCTGTTGGGCGAACGCTTAAACCTACGGTTTCTGAATAAAAGTATATAGATTACGTAAGAACATTAGACTAGTGACAAAATGGTAGATGGACTAAAGTTGTCGTAAACTGAACCCCACACGGGGGACTAAATCACCGATGCCCAAATGACATAGGCACGGGATGCTGAAAATATACGTATTCATTGGAGGTCTGTGCTCAGCAAGGGCAGATATGATATGTGCTGATAAAAATAAAATATCAGATAAAATTAAAACTTATACCTATATAATGAAATATAGGTAGAAAAACTTATTAATGTACACAGGATTAAAATGATTACTGTAGCAAAGCTGTTTTCGATCGGTACTTCAAAATGGAATAAACACACTTTTGTGTGTTTAAGTGTCACTTAAATATTTTTATACTTAAGTGTAGTACATGAAATTGAACCACTTGGGAATACGCTTAACTTAAATTTCACAATGTCACACGTGGTTACACTTGCTACTACCAAATTGGTAGTCTTAGTGATTAAACAACAGAAAGAGACGATGAAAAGGAAGGCGGTTTCCACGTGGGAGAAGACTTCTCTTCGATTTTGCTAAGCTTGAAAGATCAGTTTTAATAGTAGAAAGCCTAGGTAACGCAAATATTTAATTGAACATTTCAATTCTGTGAAAATATACGGAACTTACCTGCTTTGGATTGGCTATGATTATATGATTGATTTGATAAAGATAATGTATCGTGTAACGAGTGTAAGGTCATGATTAATTATAGGTAATATCTTTTAAAACTATTTTTCGCAATTAATTACGATAAACAATATTTATAAATACCGTAATTTACGTGATTAATTTGTTCTTCAAACTGAAAGCCATGAAGTTTCTGGTAGTGTTGGCGGCTGTGACTGCGTGTGAGTTTATTGTACAGAGTTGTATTTTATTTTATAATTTGCATTGACCAGTATTTCTTATTTTTTTCTTATTCTCTCTTGATACAGGGTACAGTTATTTACTAAAATCAATTGATTATATGTTTTTATATTTCTCAGTGTGCGCTGGTGGCGCAATCCCCACCATCCCTGGGGACAATAGCCACTATGTGGAGGGCGAGAGCCGTTATATCTGGATGCCTGATGGCGAGGGTGTACCTCACTTGGTAGA
Organism: Herminia tarsipennalis; assembly: GCA_945859575.2. Classification (NCBI taxonomy): domain Eukaryota; kingdom Metazoa; phylum Arthropoda; class Insecta; order Lepidoptera; family Erebidae; genus Herminia; species Herminia tarsipennalis. The sequence goes on from OX243836.2 coordinate 20,643,366, forward strand.
CTTGGAGGAGCCTGTCGACCACAGCCTGCTGCAGTCTAGAAATGGTGCTAACAATCAATACTGGCTCTTCACCAGGTATTTTTACAATCTAACAAGTTTTATGAGTAGTAATAAGAATCTTAATTACCAAAAAAATTTTATTTAGACTTTCGGAAAAGCTGCTTGTGCAAAGAACTTGCTTTTTGTTTTTTTTTTATTATTTTATTTTGAAAAATTTTATATTACTATAATTTAATATAACCGTGTCTCATGAAACATTTTACAGACAAAACCAAAACAACGCTCAAATCATCACCAACGGTAACGCCAACTCTGTCTCGAACTCCAACTACAGCGGTAACCGTGGCATCAAAGTCATTGTTCACGGATGGAACAGCAACGGAAACTCTGAGGTTAACCCTCTCATCAGATCCGCTTTCCTCGCCGTTCAGGACGTTAACGTTATCGTTGTGGACTGGAGAGCTCTGGCTAACAGTGCTTACACAACCGCCGCCAATGGAGTTCCCAGCGTAGGCCAGTTCCTCGGCAACTTCCTGGTTTGGCTCATCAATACAGGAGGTGGCAACTGGAACAACGTACACTTAATTGGCTTCAGTTTGGGCGCCCACGTTGTTGGTAATGCCGGCCGTACCGCCGGTAACCGCCCTGCCCGTATTACAGGTACATCTATATTATTCTTAACTATACTACCCTTGTGAATATATTTTCTTGTAAGAAATAGGTATTTCAATATCTTGGCTACGGGATATCATGAGGATGGATCAATAGATCTAGCTTATGGAATATCATATCATTGAATAATATGAGGATCGCAAATTTATGTCCAGAGTGGTTTACTGTGGTTTTAACTGTTATGTGAATAAAATAACATCATTTTTTTCCTTTTAGGATTGGACCCTGCTGGTCCCTCATGGGGTAATAACAATAACGCTCTGCGTGCCAGTGACGGTCAATACGTCGAAACCATCCACACCGACGGTGGACTTCTTGGTATCTTCGACCGTATTGCTAACTCTGACTTCTACCCTAATGGAGGAAGGAACCCTCAGCCTGGATGCTGGATTAGTACCTGCTCTCATAGCCGTGCATATGAATTTTATGCCTCCAGTGTTCGTACTGACCACTTCATTGGCAGAGGATGCGCCAACACTAATCAAGTCTCCAATCCCAACAATTGCAATTCGGGTACTCTTAGAATGGGCAATGGTGTTGTATCAAAGAGAGGGTAAGTATCGTCTATTTATTACCTTGATTTGATGATTCATAAGTTAACCTCTAGTCTTTGTTTTATCTGATATTTTTTTTTTTCTAACCTAAAATGTTGTATGCAATTTGAAACCTAAGAAAGTATCTAAACATATTTTTTTCTTTTTTGCAGGTCTGGTATCTACGCACTTACCACCGGTTCCAATTGGCCTTTCTAAAATAATACTGTATCTTGACCTCTCAATAAATTATTAAATTTATCAATTTGACTATTATTATTCCAGGGTCCTTATTCACAATTTTTTTTAAGGTTTTCGCGGCAAGCCCGCGCGTCTTGCTGTCAAAATCTTGTCATAATTGTAAATAGAAAGTTGGGCTTAGAAATGCATCGCGCATGCTCGCGGACATCTTTGAGCGCACAGGTACCGAGTGAAAAATAAATTGATTTTAGAGCTGGTCCCATATTGCGACTGGGCTTATAAAATGCCCTTAATTTAAAACGAAAAAGATGCTGTTAAAATATTAATTTAAAACAAAGTAAGAAATTATATTTGTTGGTGAAATATTCTAATTACCTGCATGCAAATATTAAATAATTCAGATGGATTTTTTGGAAATTTTAAAGCTCAGTAAATAATAGTATGAAGGGAAAATTCTCACGGATTCCCTATGATCGCGGGGGTTCGAGTCCTCACAGTTAATATGTCTGAATAATGTTTCTTTTTTTATCTTATTTTCTTAAGCCTTGTCTCAACATATTTGTCTTCGCCCACCACCTCCGACTCCGATTCCGACTTTAAACCAAACCAAATTTAAAAACTCCGAATCTGACTTCGGTTCCGCTAAAACCATCTGCCATCCCTTAGTTAAACACCAACATTACACACACTACACACAACTAGCAATCCTATTAACCCCTCCAGATAAACTCAATGACTCGTGTTAGGAGTGCGTTCACGTCGGTAGTATAATGGGTAGGATTTGAACCCGCGGCTTCACGATTACGAGTCTTAAGGCTACCGCTAATTAGGCTTGAGAACTAGAGAAAGGGGTTATGTGCCTAAAGGTCGTACAGCAAAAAAATCTTAGCCCGCGCATTAAGGTCGCTATCCCACTAGAGATTACGAGCATTGGCGTTACTCCCACGTCTTCAAAGCGACAACGCTGCGCAAACGCGACGTTAACGTTACGTGCCCAACGTTAAAGCAGCTACTGTGCTATAGGTCGCCGGTAGTAGCCCCCGCCCGTGCTCGGACAGAGCGAAGCGGCATGATTGTAAGGTCCTTTTTACACGTTCCGGTTTTAATCCGGCGCCGACTATATGGCACGAAGTGAATGGCGATGTAGTAGCTTTTACATGTTCGGCCCAGTTCCCACTACGCCAAGGGTTAGTGGCTGTACAATTTATATGAAGCTATTTACATTATGCCGAGCCCGGCATTTTTTCCGAGCGTTTTGTCACTACGAAGGGCCGGTAAAACCACCGGACCGGATTTGTGCCGGAATCTGTCCCCCGCTCGCCGCGCCCGGGTGTTCTGTGGGATAAGACAGAAGACGTCTTTAAAGACAAAAACTTGAAGTTGTGCATGGCGTGAAGTATCTTTAATACTGAAACCAAACTTCGATGAACTGGAAGAAAATGAAAGAAAACAGTACCTACGGTGAGTTTTTAAATATTTTATTGATAAAATGTAGATCATAGGCTTCTCCTAACTTAGGCCATCCATACGTACGGCCATTAAAACAAAAGAATAATATTCCTTGTAATTAACGAACATAGAACTACTCTTGGCTGGTTTCAAAATTCTAATATGTTTGCCTTCTACTGCTCCAACACAGTGAGGAAAGTTGGCTTTTCTTTTGAATCCTAAAGCGATGTTCTCCCATTCTTTTTCAGTATCAGGCAGCTTAAGGAAATCAAATCATTTCCTTTAATATTTTACTTATTGGGGAAACGTCTACTCTGTATGAGTAATGTATTACTTTGAATGAACATTCTTAATAAAGCTAAATATCTGAAAAAAAAAGTATCTTTTGTTACTACATTACTACTTTATACGTCACCAATAAACAAATTCTATTCTATTCTATTATGATATTCTATTATTTATTTCAGGAAATTGGTTTCAACTAAATGGACGATACGGTACGAGATTCGTCGCTAAAGACAGTAAAGAAACAAAAAGATGAGTCTAAATCTGATATATAATCTTATATCCCGAGTAATTAATGGTTTTGAAAAAAGTCTTAGAACCCCGACCACCCCATGGGGCAGTTTCAAAAAAGCAAGAACCGAGACTGAAGAAGGCATGGAATCAGATAATATCATCGATAGATACATATATTTTATCTTTAGATAGATATATCTTAATTTTTATCTTAATGAATATTATTTTTAAGATTATACTTATCTAATACTTACCTATATTTTAATTTCGATTTTGAAATATACATATGTTATAATAGGGTTTTATATATCGAATTCTGTTGAATATAAATGACGTAAAATTCACTGATAGACGTGGCATTTGAACTTTACTTTCAATCAGTATATAATCTTAGAAATGTTGTGAGGGATCAATTTCCAAATATATCTCCCCACGTACACAAATAGTGGATCCAAGTGTACAGAAGGATGATTTTAAATCCACTAGGGGTTCAAGCTTAATAAAGGGATCGGTGTGGAGAAAAAATCCAATTAAATCCCGCAGGGGATTTAAGCAGGAGATCCTAATGGACAGTGGTTCCCGATTTTGCAATCGTAAATGAAATAGAAACAAGAAGATAAAACAGGTGTGATTCAGGGGAGGGGAAATCAATGATATCACAAGTGTTAAGCGGCGTATCAGCGTGTTAGATTAATATAATTAAGACTTATCTAAGTATGTAATTAAGGTATATTCGGTGCACGTTTTAATGCATACAGGATTAAAAATGCTAATGTATCAAAATGTTAATCTATTATTAACTTTTTGCTACGTGTTTGACATTGAATATCAAATACACTGCGGAATGTTTTAAACAAGTACTAATATAGCGGGTATTTGTATAGCTGGCTAACGATGTGATACCCCTTGGCTAGCTAAGTACCAACGGCACCAGACGATAAGAAGAGCACTTTACACCTATATATAATTCCTATATATAAAAATGTACTCTGAGAGGTGAGAGAAGTAATGCAGAAAAGAATTTACCTCGACTGAATTTACCAGTAGTATCTCAATAACAACAGATCCTTTATCAACCGACTTCAAAAAGGAGGAGGTTCTCAATTCGTCTGTACGTTTTTTTTTTTGTATGTTTTTTTACAAACTACGCAAAGACGGCTGGACCGATTTGAAAAATTGTTTTTGAGTTTGAAAGGGTATACTTCCAAGTTGGTCCCATTGTCATCAGATCACGATCTGATGATGGGATCCTGGAGAAATCGAGGGAATTCTTAAAATATTAAAGGCACACCTACAGTGATTTAGGTATATTTCATAGTAATTCGTGCATTTACTCTTAAAAAACACCAATTGGTGAAGTGAAACTGATGATGAAGACCACAAATGACGAGCAGACCTATTCAATATTTCACAGTTTGCGATTCAGTTACCTTAATATGGTATTGAGTAGCACTTTATTCTCGACTAGCTGTGCCCGCGACTTCGTTCGCGTGAAAGTCCGGTTAAAATTATGGAAGTTTATGTTTCAAAGTAATATGCTGTTTCAACACCCTAAAGCTTTGTGAAAATAAATAAATACCAAATACAGACTCTTTAGGTATTTGTTTACTGTGTTTTTCTGTTAATAATTTGTGTCTGTTTTCTTTTTGTCTATTGTTATTTTTATTATTTTATTGTTTTTTTTTATCTTCTTCATGACTTTTCCTGTTAAATTATAATAATGTCTATGTGTCTTTTGTGTACTAAATAAAAATCTTTCTATTCTCTTCTTTTAGATAGTTAGTTTGGTGTGCGGCTTGAAGTGGTTTTTCTGTTATTTTTGTTTCATTCTTTCAACGTCATACCTACATAATACCTAATAATTTTCAATAGAATACGTACACGTATGGTATGTGTTTTTAAAAGACCTATCTAATGATGCCCCACACGATGGGGTAGGTGAGAAAAAAAATCACATCCCCACTTTACATATTCTACGTACCCATAAAAAAATAAGATTTTATTCCTTCACTTTATCGGCGTAAGTACAAAAAACTAATACCTATGTGTATTCATGCAAAGCCTTCTAGCGCTAATAGTCTCTGAGCTAAGCTGCGGACGGACGGACATACGGGTTCCGTTTTGCCATTTTGGCCAAAAATAGAGTGTACAACGCAATACTTAATGTTTTTTTCAAGTTTTTCCTTTGTCTGCAAAGATATACAACTGAAATGCTTATAAAACTGCTGTAACACTTTAGTAAACGCGAATATTACAGCGTCAGATATCTAAGATATATAGGTACATACTAATCTATGGGTAGCGTTGAAATAAGTCAAACATTAACGATGTTTTTTTTTATTTTTTTTTAAATTTATTTGTTCTCTGCGGAGTGTTTTCTTACGTTACAATGATGTAAGTAATAAAAAAAGACATGCACCCCAGGCTTATTCGCCATACATTTGGTCCGCGTTGACAGACAATGACCCTCCACCCCCCTGCTCCCGTCGCCCGAACTACGCACACCTAGCCCATGTTGAATCATTCATTATCGTTGAATTGATTAACACTTCATCTCCAACCATTACCCCAGAACATGATCCTCGATGCACCTGTGTGCGTGGTCTAACAAACGGACAGACAGACAAACATTTCTAAAAATTATGTGTTTCTTTTAAATACTATTTTAAAACTTCTTTTACTAAGTAAACAACATTATTGAATACAACGCCATCTACTTTCAAAACCAGTGAAGTTTCTTCTAATACTTAATGTTTTTTATTAATATACGCAAGATGGTTTTAGTACAATAAAACCATAATTGAATAAATAGGACAATGTTGCCACTCAGCAAGAAACGAATACGTGATCGCAAGCAGCCCTAATAAATGTTTACACAAATAAGTAATTATATCACGGTTAACAATTTGATTACATAGATGGCGCTACATGTTTTTTTTTTAAGTATGTAATGTCTTTTTTTTAGCAACGAACACATCAATTCTGGAAAATGTCGAATACTTTTTAATTGCAATGTAATATTGTTTTTAATTTATACTACGATTAATGAATTACTCAGCAGTGCTTGCAATACCTACAAATATCTTGCCTAGGTGCATTTTTCACTTGATTTTTAATATAAAAAAAATAATAACCACAGTGAATAACTTAACTACGGTCGAAAAAATAACTATAACATTTAGAAAAATATTAAAAAAGGAAAAAGATAATTTAAAAAACTACAAAAAGAACATAATCACATTAGATTCGAGCCTGGGACTTCGTCGTTACAGACCGCTAGCATAGCTTCAAGGCTACACTGTTCGCTGCTCCGCACGTTAAAATAACTGTTCGTATGAAACTCAAAAATGTTATGTTTAGCTCCTTATAGCTTTAGCGTGAAGTTATGTATTCCATGGGTTACAATTATAGATAATTACTAATTGTGGAAAATTTTGGGATAATCCATTATGGTGCGACAAAAAATACGTTGCTACTCGTTCCCCATAGATGTTAGCGTAATGATTCATAATGTAAACAATGTCCTATAGTATTTACTATAAAACTGCAAATGTTCATAAAGATCCGTCAAATAGTTACTGTTTTATAACGAAAAATAGCTACAGACATTATCCCTTACTGCTTAGCTCCTATGGGAAAAAGCGTGATAATTTATAGCCTAAATGTTAATCTGCATCTATTAGATTGCACGTGCAAAATTTCAACCGAATCTGTACGGTAGTTTTTGCGTGATGCGTGTTCAAACAAACAGACAGACAGACAGACAGACAGACAGACAGACAGACAGACAGACATTTCTAAAAATGCAGCAAAGTGTTTAAATACTCTTTTCGAACATTTCCTAATATTTTTTTTCACTAAGTTCGGCCATGTACAGACACGTAAAATTTACAGTTTTATTATATGTATAGATATACTACTATTATACAATGTAATAGAGCTGATAGTGAACTCCTCATCAATTAACAGCCCTGCAATATTTTGTAAAAAGATATGAACAGATATGGCTATTGTAACTTAAGTGAATTACTAAAAAGTGAGAAATAAAAAACTTTTTTTTGATATAGTAGTCTTTATATTTTATTCGGCACCAACTTCAAAATGTTTAATTTGTTTTTGTTATTCTAGGTATATAATTTTTTGCTTTTTAGTTGCCTTTTTTGAAGTCGGTAATATTTTTTGTAAAAAAGTTTTCTGAAACTAATGTACCTTGGTTATAAAACAAAAAATACTTGAATGTATTTTTAATGTATGATTAATCGACCGCCGGCAGTGATTTCGTTTTGTGAAACAGGTAGCTTTCATCATGCCATTATCTCTATACTACTCCAACGGTCACTTAAACGAAACATATTTCACTTTTAAAAAAACTGGGTGTATTGATGCAAAGTTTGGATAATATAAAAGAAGTAATTGCATTATATTTAATACAGGTAATTTAAAAAGGCCACGCATTGCCAGTCGTTAGGCAGTATATACCACATCTGAAAAAAGATAAAATATATTATTATCTCATTACGTTACAAGCAGAAGATATTATTATTTTTTCGATGTAATGTATCTTTGTCGGTAACAGCTTACTATCGATCGTGTCATACTATCCATTTCACCATCAAAGCGTTAGTTACAGTTTCAAATAAAATATAAACTAAGTTGAAAATTCTTACCCTCTTTTTGTAACATCGCCATTTCCCATATTCAGAGTAAGACTGCACTGATCCGAGTTGGAAACCTGTTTGAGGTTACACAATCTGCCGATGAAATGGTCGGTACGAACACTGGATGCAAAAAAGCTAGGTGCGCGGCCATGAGAGCAGTTGCTATTAGTGCATCCGGGCTGTGGGTTTCTGCCTCCATTGGGGTAGAAGTCAGCGTCGGAGATTGGGTTGTAGATACCAAGAAGTCCACCATCGGTATGGATAGATTCGACGTACTGACCGTCGTTAGCGTTCAAAGCGTTCGAGTTTGAAGTCCACAGGGGACCAGCAGGATCCAGGCCTAAAAACAAAATGTATTTAATTTACTTTTTTACATTTTGGCGGATTTTACTATCATCAAAACTAAGTATACTACCTGTGACACGGGCAGGGCGACTACCTGTAGCTCGTCCCATGTTACCAACCACGTGAGCGCCCAAGCTGAAGCCAATCAAGTGAACTTTGTTCCAGTCACCACCAGCTGTGTTGATGAGCCACACGAGAAACTCTCCAGCAAACTGACCCACGCCTGGAACTCCTGACACAGCGGATACATACAATCCATTGGCCACAGTTCTCCAATCCAAAACGATAACATTACAATCCTGAACGTCTAGGAAAGCCGAGGTGATAATAGTGTTCGAACCCGCGTTGCCATTACCATTCCATCCGTGTACTACAACTTTGAGGGGGAGATCGTCGCGATAGTTGGAATTCCAAATAGTATTGGCGTCACCATGCACAATCACTTGTGCGTTCGTAGGATTACGTCTGAAAAAAAGTGGCATCGTCAAATGAAACAAACACACAGTATGGACAATAATCGACTTAACAAAAGTGTAAAGATTTTACTGCAAGATCTATTTGATACCGACCAACAACACAAAACCCATACGATACACAAACAAACTAATAATCCTAATTATATCTAGAAATTGTAAAAACGGTTCGTTTCGTTCGTGGAAAGCGGAGAACCGGCTGTTGTAGCTATGTCTAGAAGTGGACTGATACAAGCTGATGAAGATGAAAATTATGCTAGCAAAAACAAATTAGAGCGCAAGAAACACAATTTATGTAAATTTAACGTCTGCTGCATCAAGTTATTGCTGAGCCTCTAAATAATCCTAGATCCAGCACTGATCCTAGCCAGTTCTCATAATTAAAGTTCTTTTTACATTTTCTTTTAGCGGAAAGTATTAAGATTTCTATCGCTGTCCAAAAAACTTGTTAGTGTTTGGATAGTAAAAGACAAAGTTACCTGGTGAAGAGCCAGTATTGATTGTTGGCACCATTTCTAGACTGTAATAGGCTGTGGTCGACAGCCTCCTCCAAGTCTACCAAATGAGGAACACCCTCGCCATCAGGCATCCAGATATAACGGCTCTCGCCTTCCACATAGTGGCTATTATCCCCAGGGATGACAGGTATTGCGCCACCAGCGCATACTGCAAAATATAAAAACATTTTATAATCTTAGTCAGACCGCTGAATATATAAGGATTAAGATAAAAAGCGAAACCCCAATGACTGCGTCAAATCAGGAAGTTTAACGTTATCTAAGACAATCCAAACGGTAATTATTAAAACTCTATTTAACTCACAAGCAATCACCGCAGCCAATACAACAAGAAGCTTCATAACTTTCAATACTTATCAAAAATACTAAAATAAATCACACACATTACGCTATTTATGAACGTTTGGTTATCTGAACTTCCGCAGATAATATCTAAATCGACGTATTTTTTTAGTATCAAGCTAAAATAGTTTTGTATTTTTGACTCGACTGCTCGGCAACAACAACATTGTCGGAACATACGGATATAGTTACAGAAAAGTAAAAATTATTACAAAACAAAAAACCCGACTGGTTAAAATTACTAACAGAAATATGTTGGCCCCTAAAATCGCCAATTTTATTTTCTTATAATGTCTTTGCTAAAATCTATCAAGCCATTTAGGCTTACTATACACTCGGAAAAAAATAACCCCTCCTTCTTGCGCAGTCGGATAATAAAGTGTGATTCAGTCAATTAAGTGACAGGTGCTGATAGATAATCAGATTACTATGTAAATATAAGTACGTTTATAATCAAGGTATTTTATATCTTCTAAACATTTATCTTCTAATCATACGGGATTAAAATAATTGTGTAGCAATTTTTTTGTAAATAGTATGCCATTGAACACCAAAATCACTTAAGAAATGTTTTCAAAATTTTCAATGACACGGGTATACGGATTATACTTATGGATATGGATAATACCCACCAAAGAAGTTAAAGAAAAGCGTCTTCCAGAGACGATTGGAAACAAACTTACAATCCAAGGTGACCTTGCTTATTTTCAACAGTGCAAACCAAGTAGGTACCAAGTAATTTGGTTTACAACAGCCGCCTACACTGTTGGAAGACGCTTTAATAGAGAGGCAATGCAATGTTTTTATTTTAATTGCAATGTAGGCGTGGTAAGCATGCCGACCGAATGGGTCTAGGCGGTTGGCACACAGCGTGTGGCGTCGGAAACTCGTCCCACACCCGCTGGTTGCGTGCGTTAGTGCTTTAACTCTCAGATCTCTATCACTCCCTCCCCCTCTCTATCAAAATAACAATAAAACGTGCGACGGCACGTGTTTCTCTGCACGTGCAATTCAACACCGTGCGTGGATGCATTTTCTGTATGTTGCATTATGGTTTTTTCTAAACAAAACGAGGTACTTTCAAGCAGCGTAAAAACACCCACCCCGTACAACGATCATCCGTGATGTGGGACAGTATGCCAAGCAACTAACTGTCTCTTGTTTCATATAATTCTAACATTTCACAAGTATCCAGACGGTTAGAAACAAGCCTTGTGGGTCATCGGTATATTTGGTACCCGAACTGGTAAACTCACGAGTCTGATGCCTGTATACAACGGATTCACAATCGTGAGGATCGATTGCGATGCATCGATTACTCATGACAAGTACTCCTATATGATTTTCAAGGTCTTATGATGGCACCGGAATGTGGAAGGATGGTAGCAGTCATGCTGCCTCCTGCTACCCCCTCCCCCGTGTATGGGCTCATCAGATTCGTCTTGATAAGTCCTTTTACACTTGTACATTCTATAGGATCAGAAAGTAGTAATTGGCTCTCAGCAGTCAGTCTGACTCAATATGGTAAAAAACAGACTCAAATACATGTCCAGTAAAAAACAACCTTTTATTGATATGCTCTAAAAGGCAGAATTCATAATAGTAGCCTAATATCAACTGCTCATCTCCTTTTATAAATTTTTTCTCGATGCAGGGCGCTCATTGTTGAGGAGTTCACTGTCGGCTACTTTTTCTTTACTAACATAAATTAGGTACTTAAAAAAACCTTATTAAAGTAATGGAATCGCAACCATTAAAACATTTATTGTTGAATAATTCCGCTGGTCAACAGTGATCTTCATGGTCAGGTTCCACTTCACAAAATAATGCTTCCCGAGAGTAAATGCACAGATTTTCTACTTACATCATACAGAGGAGTACGTACCTTAAACAGATGAGTAATCACTTATGCGCGTCTGTATGGTAGAACCATCGACTAGGGCAGCTATAGTCAAAAATTTATCAGTAGTATTTGTATAGATAGTTTAGTAGTTCAGATAATATCTCAAAAACAACAGATCTTTTATCGAAATACCATAAGTATATCGTTTTGGTCGGGGAGGTAGGTAAGCTTCTATTAATTGGCCCGTAGTAAGGGTGTCTTGCGTGACACTTAAGGCATACTAAATGCGTTTAAAACGGTTAAACACGATTAGTGTCCTACACTAATCGTGTTTTCCTACACAGGGCCGTGTGGTGCCGGCTTAAGAATAGTACCACCCCATCTCTACCCGTGGGTGTCGTCAAGGCGACTAAGGGATTTTACCCCGGAGGACGGGCAGCAGCGTCCTCTGCGTACTTAAATCCTTACTGCGATCGCCAACCCGCTCGCCAAGCGTGGCGATTATGGCAATTACCCCCAGGATCTACATACTAGTAGGTTCTACTGGGGAGACCCGTGCCCAGCAGTGGGCCATCTTATGGGTTGATATGAGCGTCCTACACAACGATAAATTTGTCGCAAGACATATATATACCGTAAATCTGCTGTTTAATAAAGCTAAACGGCCTTAGATCTATCAGTTTTGAATTTGTCAGCAGCTAATTAGGTTTTCAGTCGTTCGTTTTAAACACCTGTTTATTGATATTATATATAACTGTAAACTTTCGATCAAGGTCTTTGTTCATCAATTTGCTTGACGGAGTCGGTCTTTTTACACTTGATAATATCTTGTATTGCTTTATCTTATCACTCATCTTCTAATATATAAAAATGTCGTATCACGATGTTAGTGGTCGAACTCCTCGGTCGAGACGGCCTGTAAACGCACCGGTCAATGTGTGCGTAACAATATGGCGCTTAGTGCCGAGTGGATTATCTGTCCTAACTGGCCTTCTATAACGGCAACATGGTGGCCAAATCAAATTTAGTTTTATTAGTATTAAGGATATGTAAGCACTTAGAATGAACTTGATGATAATAGAAAAAAAAAACAAAAAAAATACTTGAGTATACATATTTTTAATGTTATATAATCAATCGACCGCCAGCTGTGATTTCGTTTTGTCAAACGGGTAGCTTTCTTCATCTCATTACCTCTACACTACTCCAACGTTACATAATCGAAACATATTCCACTTTTAAAACACTGGCTTCATTGTTACATAGTTTGAAATAATATGAAAGAAGTTACGAATAATATCACTAATTTTTGGTTTTTACATTACAGTATACTCTATTTAAAACAATATAAATAAGTAATTTTGTTTTGAATACGTCTTATAGTCTCCGAAATATTCAGTTGTTAAGGTAAGTACATGCGGAGCGGGATCGTTAACCGTTGTGAAGTCACTGCGCTATACTCACTCAAGGCGCGCTCGAATCCTGAACGGAGTGTATGAGTTTGATTTCGAAATTTGTTTGAAACATCGATAAAAAATTTATAAAATCGTGTGTTGTAATGTGCTCAAATACAACTACCAATGCACCCAAGAGAACCTAAAACCCGCAAAAAATGGAGGCAAATCATGAAACGGTCCGATCCACTAAAAGATGCTAAACACTTCTGCTGAAATATAGGCATAACAGGTACAGCGCTTATTCTTGTTGTTCTTATTTTAGTGAGTATCTGTTGTTGCGAAGATTCTTACCTTGAACAAATATTTACACTTACACCTACTCCTCGGATGTTGGCGGCCATAAAATCGGGCAACGATTAATCCATGTATTTGATGCCAGTTATAAGATTGTCATATCTAATACTAGCATTAGACCGCGGCTTCACCGCAAAGATATTACCCCTTTGGGCGTTGATTTTACAAAAGACTTAAATACAAGTTTCTTTATTTACAACCAAAAAGCTAAAAACTAAATTTTACAGATCTAACTTTAAAACTGACGAAGTTTCTGTTATTTTACCCCCTTAGTGGCTAATTTTCCTAAAACGCTGAAACATGTGTTTCTTTATTTTAAACCAATAAATCAAATACAGACAAACATGCAACCCATATTTTAACTCCTTACGGGAATTTTCTAAAATCATTTCTTAATGGATGTTTACAACATACAAAACAACGATTGACATAAAACTTCAATAAATGGTAGAAGTTGTGGAACATCCAGTAGTGACACGGTTTGGTGAGAGGGGGCCGCTGAGCGGTGATCAACGCTATGACTTCACCCGGGCTGGACGTGCCCGTACGAAATATTGAATAATGTGGAAACGAAAATTATCTTAACTTCAAAACTACTTGCTTGATTTCGTTAAAACAAAAAAATAATGTGTTTGTAGACATAAAAGCTATACGCTTAAAAAATTAACGTGATTCGACGGACCCACCGATATTCTTCAATGCATTATATGCAAGTAGTTTAAAAAGGCCACCCACTGTCGGTCGTTAGGCAGTATATACCACATCTGAAAAACAAAAATCTTATTTATCTCATTACATTACAAGCAGAAGACATTTTTTTTTTTCGATATAATGTATCTTTGTCGGCAACAGCTTACTATCCATTATTAAAATATATATATTACGGGTCTTAATCGCGTGAATAATTTAAGGTAAAATACCTTTTTTAGTCTACCCGTGACCACGGCCGTTGCAATACGGTCGAAACGTCGGGCAATAAACAAGGTATTTTACCTTAAATTATTCACGCGATTAAGACCCGTAATATATATATTTTAATAATGTGTACAAATCGCGAAAGCTTATCAACATTTATAGCTTACTATCCATTTTATTTCACTATCAATCATGCCGTACTATCCATTTCACCAACAAAACGTTACTTAAAGTTTGAAATATAAACTAAGTTGAAAATTCTTACCCTCTTTTTGTAACATCGCCATTTCCCATCCTAAGAGTAAGACTGCACTGATCCGAGTTGGAAACCTGTTTGAGATTACACAATCTGCCGATGAAGTGGTCAGTAAGAACACTAGATGCAAAGAAGATAGGTGCACGAACATGAGAACAGTTGCTATTAGTGCATCCGGGCTGTGGGCTTCTGCCTCCGTTGGGGTAGAAGTCAGCGTCGGAGATTGGGTTGTAGATACCAAAAATCCCACCATCGGTATGGATAGATTCGACGTACTGACCGTCGTTAGAGTTCAAAGCGTTCGAGTTTAAAGTCCACAGGGGACCAGCAGGATCCAAGCCTAAAAACCAAATGTATTTAATTTCCTTTTTAATATTTTGGCGGACTTTAATATCATTTAAACTAACATACATACCTGTAATACGTGCAGGGCGACTGCCGACAGCTCGACCCATGTTACCAACAACGTGAGCGCCCAAGCTGAAGCCAATCAAGTGAACTTTGTTCCAGTCACCACCAGCTGTGTTGATGAGCCACATGATAAACTCTCCAGCAGACTGACCTACGCCTGGAACTCCTGACACAGCGGATACATACAATCCATTGGCCACAGTTCCCCAATCCAGAACTATAACATTACAATCCTGAACGTCTAAGAAAGCTGAGGTGATAATAATGTTCGAACCCGCGTTGCCATTATCGTTCCATCCGTGTACTACCACTTTAAGGGGGCGGTCGGCCCGGTAGTTGGAATTCCAAATAGTATTGGCGTCACCGTGCACAATCACTTGTGCGTTCGTAGGATTATTTCTGAAAAAAATGCCCACGTTAAATGAAACAACAAACATGTATGGACAATAATCGCTATAACAAAAGTGTAAAGGTTTAACTGCAAGATCTATTTGGTCGGTACAAGACTCATACAATTCACAAACATACTAAAAATCCTAATTATATCCAGAAATTGTAAAAAAGGGTCTAAAAACTAGTATTTTGTGGGTGTCGTAGCTATATTCAAAAGGGGACTAAAATAGGCTGATGAAGATGAAGATTATGCAAGTAAAAAAATAGAGCACAAGAAACACAATTTCCGTGAATTTCACCTCTGCTGCTCGTGTACCTAATATACTCGTATATTAAGCATTTATATGATGTTGCCTTGTTGGGTGAAATTATTTGAATTGGCGCCCTCATTAAGTTATTGCCCTGCCTCGAACTATCCTAGATCCAGCAGCTTTTTAGCGGAAAGTCTGAACAGGTTAATATTTTTGGGAATTAAGATTTCAATCGCTGTCCATAAAACTTTGTTTGTTGTTAGATAGTAAAAGGCAAAATAACCTGGTAAAGAGCCAGTATTGATTGTTGGCACCATTTCTAGACTGCAGGAAGTTGTGGTCGATAGGCTCCTCCAAGTCTACCAGGTGAGGTACACCCTCGCCATCAGGCATCCAAATATAACGGCTCTCGCCCTCCACATAGTGGCTATTGTCCCCAGGGATGACGGGAATTGCGCTACCAGCGCACACTGTTAATTAAAATATATATTTTAATCTTAACAAATTTAAGATACCTATCTTAAAGATGATGTAATGTTCATTGTGCTTGAGTGCAAGTCAGGTTTATTCCCAGTAGTTCCGTTGAAGAAGTTCCGCGGCGAAACTAGTGGGATTTTTTTCCCAATAGTTCCGTCAACGGAACTTATGGGAAACCTGATTCCCATTAGTTCCGTTTATAAAATATTGATGTGTGTACTCCTTAAAAAGCATTCACTCCTCAAAAAATAAGACCAGTTTAGAAAGTGGGAACTTCATAGAAACTATACAAATGCAAATCATTTCAGACGAAATTAGTATGCCTTTATTCTGGAAAAATTAAGAAAAGTTTAAAATTTCAAGTAAGATTATCGGTATGTATCTCTCATGCTTCGGATAAATATATTTAACTAGATCCACCGAAACATCAAATTCACATTGAAATTAGACACACAGTATACCAAAAACCTACACATACGGAGAGGAATTTACATCTTTATGTTCGAAGTGCATGAGTTAATAGATTGATAAATAAGGAAAAAAAGAAGAGGAGATAGAAAACCGCCTTAAGGAACGCCCGCAACGAGATCACGCCAACTAAGAGAATGTTTCATCGATGCGGACCGACTGCTGACGCCCCTAAAGATACGAAGAAAACTATTCCAATGCACCCGATGATATATTATTTTATAATAGGAGACGATTGATAAGAGTATATCGTGACTAACTGGCGTTTGGTAAGTCCACCAACACTATGACAGATACTTTTCCAACCTCCACATTGGCTCTGATATCGCTAATTACATTTAGTAGAGCGTTTAGTAGTCCGTACTATGACCAGGCCTAACGACATAACAACATAAGATGATAATACGAAAGGAGAAAAAAGGTACAGTGGAACTACTGGGAATAAAAAATATTAATATTTAATAAATTATTGTTCTGCAGAACTATTGGGAACAATCCGTAAGTCAGACCTCTGAACTTATAAGGACTAGAATAAAAAGCACCTAAATGACTTCGTCAAATCAGGAAGTTTAACGTTGTCCAGGACGCTCTCAAGCCAGGTGGAGTGATGATCTACGCAAAACAGCTGGCAGGAGCTGGATGCGAGAAGCCGAAGATAGAACAAAGTGGCGTGCAATTGCAGAGGCTTATGTCCAGCAGTGAACTGCGATAGGCTGATGATCATGATGATATGACACTCCAAACGGTAATCATTAAAAGTCTATTTAACTCACAAGCAGTGACCGCAGCCAATACTACAAGAAGCTCCATGACTTTCAATACTTATCAAAAATACTAAAACTAATCACTGTATATATATGAACGTTTGTAATCAAAATTTCAGCAGATAGGTAATATCTAAATCGACGTATATTTTTAGCATCAAGCTAAAATAGTTTGGTATTTTTGAATCGACTGTTCGGCAACAACAATATTATTGATATTAACTTAACCCGAAACCTAAATATAATATTTTAATAGCGATATCATCAGAATATTAGAATTTCTTATCTATACTAATACTAGCTTTGCCCGCGGCTCCGCCCGCGTGGATGTCGGTTACTGCGATAAAAACTATGTCCCTATGTCCTTTCCGGGGACTCAAACTATATCCATACCAAATTTCATCTAAATCGGTTTAACTGTTTGAGCGTGAAAGCGTACAGACAGACAACAAGACAGACAGACAGACAGAGTTACTTTCACATTTATAATATTAGTATGGAGTATGGATTATAAAACTGAAAAAAAAATGTTTATTTGTTGGTTTGTTTGTTTCTTTTTACGCGGTAATTTCAGGAACTACTGATCCGAATTAAAGAAATCTTTCACTGTTGGATAGCCCATTTATCGAGGAAGGCTATATAAAGCTATATAACATCACGCTACGACCAAAAAGAGTGGAGTAGCAATGAGAAATGTTGCAAAAACGGGGAAAATTTACGCAGACGACGTTGCGCGGGTCAGCTTATTATATTTCATGGCAGACTTGCACAGGCTGCCAACTATCACTATCATAACAATTGTCGACCAAATTTTATAAAATTTTATTAAATTGTTTTCAAGTGGTTCGTTGATAAAACAAAGAAGTTCAGCTCCTTTAAAGATCATATATTATATTGTAATAGCTGACCCACGCAACTTCGTAAGTATGCGTCAATCTCCCCGTTTTTGCAACATATTTCATTGCTGCTCCGCTCCTATTGATCGTAGCTTGATTTTATATAGCCTATAGCCTTCCTCGATAAACAAACAAACTCTTCAGCTCTTTATTCTATACTAATATTATAAAGCTGAAGAGTTTGTTTGTTTTTTTAAACGCGATAATCTCAGGAACTACTGATCCTAATTGGAAAATTCCTTCACTTTAAAAATTATATTTTACTCGAAATCATTTTTTATCCTGGGTGGGGATCGAACCCACGACCTTTGGCTTAGCACTAGACCAATAGGCAAACATTTAGCCGGTGTTTACTCAATTTTACCACCTAAGAATAATGTACGAATTTTACAAACAGCTGTTATAAATACTAATGGGAATAAAACAACAAATAAAATAGGGTACATTTTTAATTTTTAATGCATGAATAATCGACCGCCGGTGATTTAATTGTTCATTCAGTCGAAGAGTCCTTTCGCCATCCCATTACCTCTTCACTACTCCAACGGCCACTTAATCAATTCGTTTTTTACTAATTTTTGGCCAATTTCTTATTTAATGATTGAAATGTTTCATTGATTCGTTTAAATATTTGTTTTAAAATGTAGAAAAAAATAGTTTGATGATTAGTACAAAAGTTAAAAAGGCCATGTACTACCGGTTCTTAGTGCGTATATTCCAGACCTGGAAAAAAAAACATTATATTATCTTAAAATATAGGTACAGTAGATAATAAACAGTTCTAATATACTTAAATAACATTTACATTTGTAAAATATCTCTGTCTGCCCTGTAAACTCGTAATCAATTTAGATGTATTTTAGAATGAAGAATATCCTAGACTGTGAGGACGGACCTAAAGTAAAAAAATATTAATAAACAGTAAAAGACAAAGATGTACGTAACGTTAGAGATAACGATTACCAGGAAAACCTTCTTTGGGGAGTAAAAGCTTTGGATTCTTACAGGTTCTGCTAGTGACCAAACTGTGACTTATAAAGAGGAAAGATTTGTATTTTTGTATGTAAGGAATAAACCTAAAAAACTACTGGATCGATTTCAAAAGTTCTTTCACCGTTGGGAAGCTACACTATCATGTAATGATAGGGTTCTTTTTATCCCTGTATTCCCTCAGGAACGGAAACTACGCGGGTAAACACCGAGGCGTCCGCTATT
Source organism: Herminia tarsipennalis (assembly GCA_945859575.2). NCBI lineage: Eukaryota > Metazoa > Arthropoda > Insecta > Lepidoptera > Erebidae > Herminia > Herminia tarsipennalis. Next base: position 20,662,716 of record OX243836.2, read on the forward strand.
ATAAAATAAACTGGCAATTCTTACCCTCTCTTTGTAACATCGCCATTTCCCATTCTAAGAGTGCCACGAGTGCACTGGTCCGGGTTAGAAATTTGATTGAGGTTATCACATAATCTGCCGGTGAAATGGTCGGTACGAACACTGGATGCAAAATACCAAGTTGCTCGGCCATGAGAACAGTTGCTGTCGGAACATCCGGGCTGTGGGTGTCTGCCTCCGTTGGGGTAGAAATCACCGTCTGAGATCCGGTTGAAGATACCAAGAAGTCCACCATCGCTATGAATAGACTCGACGTACTGACCGTCGTTAGCGTTCAAAGCGTTCGAATTTGAAGTCCACAGGGGACCAGCAGGGTCCAATCCTAAAAACAAAATGTATTTAATTTTTTTTATATCTTTTGGGAAATTTTAATACTTTTAAAACTAATTGTACCTATACATACCTGTAATACGGGCAGGGCGTCTGCCGGTAGTTCTACCAATGTTACCAATAACGTGAGCGCCCAAGCTAGTGCCAATTAAATGAACATTGTTCCAGTCACCACCAGCTGTGTTGATGAGCCACATGAGGAACTCTCCACCAAACTGACCTACGCTTGGCACTCCTAACACAGCGGATACATACAATAAACCGGCTACAGTTCTATAATCCAAAACGATAACATTGCAGTCCTGAGTGGCTAGGTAAGCTGAGGTGATAAGAGTGTTCGAAAGCGCGTTGCCATCACCGGTCCATCCGTGTACTACGACTTTAAGGGGGCGGTCGGCCCGGTAGTTGGAATTCCAAATAGTATTGGCGTTACCGTGCACAATCACTTGTGCGGTTGTAGGATTAGATCTGAAAAAAAAATCCTTCGTCAATTGCCTTCCTCATAAGTCATAACAAACAAAAAACATGTAGGTACATACATTATAATGATTGATTTAACAACAATAGTTGTAAAATGTCATTGACAACAGTGTCGTTATCGTGTAAGTTGAACTCATAGCCAGTTTATTAGCTCCTATAACACACACACACACACACACAAACACACTAATAATATCTCCAGAAACTGTAAACACGCGTCTAAAAACCGATCATTCGCGAAAGGCGAAGTACAGGGTGTCATGGTAAGCTATACATCCAGCAGCAGACTAATGTAGACTGATGAAGATGATGATTAGGCACAAAGCAGGCAAGTAAATAAAGCTTAGAGCACAGAAAACCCACAATTTCCGTAAATTTCCCCTCTGCTACTCGTGTACCTAATAAAGTAAAGCTATAAAGCCCTTTAAATAAAGAATAAATATATTATATTTTCCTTTAATTAAAGGGCTTTATCACTTTATTGCCTCGAAATAATTCTAAATCCGGCACTGATCTTAGCCTATTCTTACAATTAAAATTCTTTTTCCAAGCAGCATTTCGGCAAGTCTAAAGTAATTGTTTTGAGAATTAATATCCTATCCCTAGATCTAAATAAATATTTATGGCAATTAAGATCCTATTCTATCACTGACTAAAAAACTTGTTAGATAGTAAAACAGAATATAAATACCTGGTGTATAGCCAGTATTCATTGTTGGCCCCATTTCTAGACAGCAGCTGACTGTGGTCAACTGGCTCTTGCAAGTCTACCAAGTGAGGTACACCGTCGCCATCAGGCATCCAGATATAACGGCTCTCGCCCTCCACATAGTGGCTATTGTCCCCAGGGATGACGGGGATTGCGCCACCAGTGCATACTGTTAATTAAAATAAATATTTTAATCTTAACAAATTTAAGATACCTTTATTAAAAATGATATAATTTTCATTATGCTCGTGCGTAAGTCTGACCGCTGAACATATAAGGATGAAGATAAAAAGCGCCCAAATGACTGCGTCAAATCAAGAAGTTTAAAGTTATCTAGGACAATCCAAACGGTGTCGTTAAAGGTCTATTTAACTCACAAGCAATCACCGCAGCCAATACAACAAGAAGCTTCATGACTTTCAATACTTATCAAAAATACTAAATTAAATCACTGTACTTATGCTATTTATGAACGTTGGTTATCTAAATTTCGGCAGATAATATCTAAATCGGTATACTAATGTGTTCTTGTATCAAGCTTAAATATGTACTGAATGTATTTTTTACTCGACAAGCCGGCAACAACAATATTTGCTATAAATGTAGATAAACTTTCGCGATTTGTACACATTATGAAAATATATATTATATTACGGGTCTTAATCGCATGAATAATATAAGGTTAAATAAGTTGTTTATTACCCGACGTTTCGACCGTATTGTTGAATTTGAAACAAACAAACTCTTCAGCGTTATAATCTATACTAATATTATAAAGCTGAAGAGTTTGTTTGTTTACACGTGATAATCTCAGGAGCTACTGGTTTAACTGGAAGAAATCTTTTAGTGTTGGGTAGCTCATTTATCGAGGAAGGCTATAGGCTTTACTTATAACGACACGCTATGACCAATAGGAGCGGAGCATCAAAAAAAATTGTTGTAAAAACGGGGAAAATTGACGCAGATGAAGATGCGCGGGTCAGCTAGTATTAGTATAAATTTCGTGGCAAACTTACTACAAAAGGCATACAGGCGACCGAGGTAACACTTCACACAATCACGCTCGATCATGGGGGTAAGGTGCTGCGACTAATATACTATACACCATGTTAAAGGACTGATGCAAATTGTATTATTGTATTAATATTGATATTGAGTACAATGTATACATTTTACATTAACCTGTTATTTATGATATAATAATAATAATAAAACAATAAAAAAATATATATATTTTAATGCATGATTAATCGACAGCCAGTGATTTTGTTCAGTTAAAGCGTCCTTTTGACATCCTATTACCTCTTCACTACTCCAACTGCCACTTAACCAGATATTTGGTAAAAATATAATCTATTTCTTTGGACATTTAGAATTGTTTAAAAAGGCCATTCATTGCCGGTTGTTAATGCGTATATACCAGATCTGAAAAAGATAAAATAATATGTTAGTGTAGCCTTGAGCTTTAGATAACACCTTTTTGTTTTCCTTAAATAAAGGAGACGATAAAATAATCTTGATATATCTACTTTTTTTACTAAAATGTTCTGTGCCTAGACTGCGAGTTGTTTTTACGTTAACACAATCGAAACGTTTACAGCGTTTGGCTCTCTGGTTGGTTAAGAACTTGGACCGGGCCAATCGGAGCTCGAAACGTCTTAAACTTGTCGATCGCGTTAACGTAAAACAAACTCGCACTAGGCACACTGTTAAGAAAGTAGCTCATATGTGCTTACTAGGAAACCCTTTTCTGGAGATTGAAAGATTACATCACAGTCTCGGCTAGTATAATCCCTGGTTAAAAATCCTTAAGCAAATACCTACTATCAATCGTATAGTATGCTTGTTTACCATTAAAGTGTTAAGAATAAGATCATTTAAAATAAACTGTCAATAATTACCCTCTCTTTGTAATATCACCATTTCCCATCCTAAAGGAACTAGGAGCACACTGGTCCGGGTTGGAAACCTGATTAAGGTTATCACATAATCTGCTGATGAAATGGTTGGTACGAATGCTGGATGCAAAAAAGCTATGAGCAAGTTGATGAGAACAGTTGCTGTTAGAACATCCGAGCTGCGGGTGTCTGCCTCCGTTGGGATAGAAGTCAGCATCACAGATGTGGATGAAGATACCAAGAAGTCCACCATCAGTATGGATGGACTCAACGTACTGGCCGTCGTTGGCGTTTAAAGCGTTCGGGTTTGTGGTCCACAGGGGACCAGCAGGATCCAGACCTAAAATCAAATAACATAATTGACATAGGTAATTGAATATATGCACAGAGCTCAAAATATTCAAAAATAACTTCAAATGTATGCATACCTGTGATACGGGCAGGGCGACTGCCGGTAGTACGCCCCATGAAACCAACAACCTGAGCCCCCAAGCTGAAGCCAATCAAGTGAACTTGGTTCCAGTCACCACCAGCTGTGTTAATGAGCCAAATGAGAAACTCGCCAGCAAACTGGCCTACGCTTGGAACTCTGGAGACAGCTGGGCTATACAATCCAGTGGACGCATCTCTCCAATCCACACTGATAACATTACAGTCCTGAACGTCTAAGAAAGCCGAAAGGACGACAGTGCTCGAAGTTGAGTAGCCATTACCGTTCCATCCGTGAACTACAACTTTGAGGGGACGGTCGCTGCGATAGTTGGAGTTCAAGATAGTATTTGCATCACCATGTACAATCACTTGGGGGTTCGTGGGGTTCTCTCTGAAGAAAAAAAAACACCTTCGTCAAAGGAAACAAATAACATTTGGAGATACAGATAGAACTCGTAGACTATTTGCTCTAAAAGCTTTATAAAATTTATTCTATATTTTTGCTTGGTACAAGATCTAAACAATATATATATTTATGTAAAAGTAAATATATGTAGGTATTGCAGATTTACCTACAGAAAAACATTATCAACTAGTAAAGTAAATAAAAATTAAGAAAACAAGAAATCACAATTTTCGACTATTTTACCTCTGATCGACTATCGTAACTAGTAACGAAAAAAATGGTGAAGTAAATACCTCGTGAAAAGCCAGTATTCGTTATCTGCTCCACTTCTAGCCTGTGGTTGATCCACGGGCTCCTCCAAGTCTACCAAATGAGGTACACCGTCGCCATCAGGCATCCAGATGTAACGGCTCTCACCCTCCACGTAGTGGCTATTGTCCCCAGGGATGACAGGGATTGCGCCACCAGCGCACACTGTGAAATAAAAGAATGGAATATATGACTCTTAACAAAAGCAGTGTGTGGTAGAAGTAGTGGTAAGGTAATATAATCAAATTTCAACTATGAAGTTTAAAGTCAGTTAAAGCGCGAAACCAAAATTCTTGCGTTTGTATTAGACAATTTAAGATATATTGGTCAAACAAAACTTAAACTCACAAGCTGTCACCGCAGCCAACACAACGAGAAGCTTCATGACTATTAATACTTATCAAAAATACTAAATTAAATCACTGTCCTTACGCTATTTATGAATATTGGTTATCTAAATTTGGGCAGATAATATTCATAAATTACATATTTTGTTGTAGCATCAAGCTACAATACTGTCCTACGTATTTTTACACAATGCCCTAGCAACAGTAATATTGTCTTGACACAGAGAACAGATACACGAAAGAAACCGATTTGATTGTTTTAACAGCAATATTAACCTACCCATAGATTAATTAATCAAACTCATGAAAATATACCGATAATTATAACAATAACTAAGTATCAGAATATTAGCATACGAAGACGGACGTATGTACGAGCTGCCAAGTATTATATATTATCATAACAATTATCGAAGATTATTTTCTAGAATTTAAATCGCACTATATTTATTACATAAATATAAATATCTCTTTAATTTAAAAGTATATCCATAAAATGAAGACGTGTTTAATCTTTGCTTTAAAAATTTTAAATGATAATTATTATTATAATGACAATGCAGTGAGTCCACTGATATACACAATGTTACACTTCACAAGTTTAGCAAATCTATCAAACAGAGTGTCATCAATAAAAACATATAAATAAAAACTATAATTACCTGTTACAAATAGCTATTGTATTAGTGCCCATAGTATAGGATTTCTCTTTAATTATTAAATTTACTTTCTTATCGTTAACTTTGTCTATTTTGCATGCGGTGTTTGCCTGTAATAGGTTATGTATTTAGCTTGTAAGTCTTGACTTGTATTATAATTCTATATAAAATGTAAGTGATTAAATTTTATAAAGAATTATTATACAAGTCAAGACTATTGCCAGTTATGGCAATCCTTAAATAAATAAATAAATTCTCTTTTCCAAGTAGCGTAGGTACTATTTCTAAACCACAATATTTTAAAGGCCGTTGATTGCAAAACATCACGATTTAATAAATGACGAGTAAATAGATATGATTTGATGTCTAAACACCCCATTGTGAAATGTAGATTATCGAATGCCAAACATGAATCAAACACGAACACGATTTTATTTACGGAAAAACCCAATCGTATTTGTTTCATTACAGTAGCTGATTAAGTATATTTTTATCGCATCAAGTATTAAACAAAAATCAAAAAGATTAAGTATTTAATCTTTCGATTTAATCATGTACCACATGTAGGTAAATTGGGTTCGACAATCTTGAAATCTAAAATATTAAACCACACCCCAGCTGTTTTTTTAATCGTATGATTTTTATTGGTATTTCTAAGCCTGGTAGTTATTAGATTAAATCTACTTCATATTCATCACAGGTAGAAATTAGCCGATAAGTCGGCTAGATTGTCATAAATTCAAAAAAAAAGAAGAATAGTGTTTGAATAGAATAGAATAGAATAGAATTTTTTTTATTACCATCCAACACGAATTTACAAATGTTTTCTTAATTTAAACTAATAATTACATAACATCGTGTTGTGGCAAAAGGAACAAGCTCAGCAAATGCTGTTATATGCGAGATTGCATACAACAACGCTGATTTTCAGCCTGTCCCTTTGACACATCAACGTGCAAGAAAAATAATAATAATAAAAAAAAAAATAATAAAAAAAAAAAACAAAAACAAAATAAACAGAATACAAAAAACCACAGAGAGAATAACATAAAAAACATCACAGGTACAAGTACAAAGGCCAATCATAAAATAAAATGAATTAGATAAAAATAATTAATAATCTTTCATAAATAAAAAATTAAAATAATTAAAAAAAAAAAAACAATTTCATATTATTTATAAATTAATTAATCATTACAATTTTTATAATTTAATTAATTTAGGTAAGTAATTAAATTAGTTATGAAAAACACAGAATTAATAACAGAATTAATAATAGAATTAATAATAGAATTAATAATAGAATTAATAATAGAATTAATAATGAACTAATAATGAACAAATTTGGTTAAGACCGCAATATTATATTTGCGGTCCCAACCAAAACTGTTCATTATCTAACATCTAACACAGTTTATAGACACATGACAAATACATAACAAATAAACAAACACGGGATCGCAAACGAATCAAACATTAACTATTATAATATATTTTTAAATTAAAAGTAGAGGAATATACCTAATTGAATATAATTAAATATAATTAAAATTGCATACATAATTGTATATTTATTAATAATTATTTTTTTGATTATTAAAAAGCATTGTTTTCAGATACAATTTGAAGTTATTGAAAGATCTGTTTTTTTTAATTAATGGTGGAGGTAGGTCATTCCAGATTTTAGCAGCCGCGAACTTGAAACTGCCCCTGTATGATGAAGTTTTGTGTCTCGGTAAAGCGATCTTATTTTGACATTTGCTCCGTGTATTTAAAATGTGAACATTTTTTTCCCAGTCTATCTTGTGAAAGAGGTAAGCCGGCTTCTCTTTGCGTACGACTCTGTGAATGAGACACGCTAGGTGTAAGTCTCTGCGTCCGCACATCTTGAGAATACGATTATTGTTGAGAAAAGGAGTGACGTGTGTACGTTTAGGTATAGCGAAGCAGTATCGTGCACAAGCATTTTGCACGCGTTGAATGGCATTTGCTGTTTTAGCGTACAGCCTCGGGCCATACACGGAATCGCAGTAATTAAACTGTGACAGTACTAAAGACTCTGTAAGTGTAACCCTTGTTCCTTCAGACAGACAGTCCCTCAATCCGTAGAGTACTTTGAGTCGGTAAAAAGCATTTCTAATTTTTAGGTTAATATGCTCCACGTATCGCAACTCATTGTCCATCAAAAGACCGAGGTTTTTTGCAGTAGCTACTCTCTCTACTCGCAACCCGTCTATATTTATATTTGGATCGTAACATATGACAGTCTCACATTGTTTCTTTGTGCCTAAAACTATATATTTTGATTTATTAGGATTTAAAACTAAGTTGTTTCTTAGAGCCCAATTGTGAATTATATTCAAATCTTCATTAATTAATTTTATTGCGTTTTTGGTTTCCTTTAGAGGGAAAGAATAGTATACTTGTGTGTCATCAGCGTACAAATGCAATTTACAATATTTTAATTGTTTACATAGGTCTGATGTATATAAAATAAATAAAAGCGGTGAGATTATCGATCCCTGTGGTGTACCTCGGTTAACAGATTTAATCGCGGAAATAGGTTCACTTCCTTGTTCGTCCTCTGTAACTACAAATTGCTGCCTGTTAGTTAAAAATGAAGCAAACCACTTACACGCTGATTGCGAAAAACCATAGTATGACATTTTAGCTAAAAGGAGATCAACATTTATACAGTCGAACGCTCGTGAAAAATCGAGCAGCACCAGAATAGAGCCCATACCCGAATCCGAGGCGCAAATAATGTCATCGGTAACATGCGCTAGCGCGGTTTCTGTACTATGACCGCTACGAAATCCAGACTGTATATTCGGCAATATGTTGCCTTCCTCTAAGTAGCGTGTAAGTTGAGTGCAAACTATTCTCTCGGCCAATTTTGATACAACCGGTAAAATACTAATCGGTCGGAGGTCTTTGTATGTTTCGACATTACTTATCTTGGGTAATGGTTTTACTCGCGCCAACTTCCAAAGGTCCGGAAAAATACCAGATGTTATTGTTTTATTGACCATTGCGGTAAGTATTGGTAATGTGTGAGGCAGTGTCATGCCTAACATATCGATTGTTATTGTATCGTGACCAGACGCGTTCGTGTTGATTCTGCGCATAGCTTGGATTATCTCCGTTTCTGTACATTCTTTTAGTTCAAATGTAGCTTCGCTGTACCTATTGGTAGAGTAGAAAATATATGTGCTTGAGTCTGTAAGTGAATTACCCGGTATGTCAAGAAAATGATCATTGATTGCGTCTGGATCATTCAGGTGCTGTGGTATTTGCGGTAAAGGTGTTTTGCCTAAGGTGGAAACCTCTTTAAAGTATTTCCACATTTTGCGAGGCATATTAATATTATTATTTACGTATTGTGTGAAATATGCCTTCTTTTCGTGTTTGAGAGTTGTATTAACCTGGTTTCGCAATTGTTTATAATATAAAAAGTGACTTGCTTGTTTAGTACTATGCGCTGCCTTTAATGCAGTGTCGCGTATTTGCATCATTAGTTGCATGTTGCCCGTGATCCACGGGGGAAATTTACCTTTAGATTTTACACAGAATCGACGTAAAGGGGCGTGTCTATCAAAAAGACTGATTAAAATGCTGTTGAATGCACTAACCATGTCATTGACATTAGCGGCTTCCAGTACCCTATTCCAAGACATCTGTGCCATGTCAGAAGTAAAATTCACCGTGTTTATACTCCGTAGAGACCGTGTTGAAATATATTTTACTGAGTCTTTAGGTCTTTTAATATTTAAATCTACAATTATTAGCGCATGGTCACTCATATCCGGATTATGAATTACCCTAACCCCTTTAACTAATTGTGGGGAATCTGTTAGGATCACATCGATTAACGTTGCAGTGTGATCGGTTACTCGTGTCGGCTCTTGAACTATTTGCTCAAGGTTTTGTTGGTTTATAAAAGTGATGAGTTCCATGGTGCCGGACTTATCCGTACGCAACATATCTACATTAAGGTCACCTAACAGATAAACGTGATTACAATATCCAAAATTACTTATCGATTGGCTTAAAGCATCGATAGCAGCCACAACCGAAACCGCTTCCGTCCTGTATGCCGTGCCTACCGCAATCCGCACTCCCCCATGTATTGACAGTTCCAGCCACATCTGCTCCAGTAAGGAATCGGGATGCGGGCGCACCCGCGCTCGTAGTTCGCGCCTAACATAAAACCCGACCCCTCCACCCCTTCTGTTTCCAGCTCGATGTTTATGTTTGAGCACATAACCAGGCAAGGTCGGTGCATGCTTTTCTTGACCATCTTTAAGCCACGTTTCATTTAATGCTAGAACATCTGGTTTATAGTGATTTACAGAGTATAGCAGTTCATCTATACCAGTGTTTATGGATCGCAAATTTACTAAACCCAGGTTCAAATGTTTATTCTTGTGTCTAATCATTTGCGATGCCGTATGGTGTTATATATAGGTGAAAGTATTTAAATATAGAATTATAATTAATAATGAAAGTTGTGCGATAATAATAAGAGCAACTTTCCATAAAAATATAAGATTTTTTAAAGTCATTGTAACAACATTTTATACTGTACATTATATATAATTTAGGAATAAATTGATCAAATAAATTTATGTTTATAAAATGTAATTTAAAATAATAATACCAATTAAATAATATACTAAAAGAGCTCAGCTGAGTATAGTTAACAAAGATAGGATTAAAAAGATGTGGCTTCTTTAAATTATAAACTTTTACAATGCATGAATTCTGTAATGTACATACCCACATAATAATTATAAAAGAAAGTTGTAAAGATTGAAAAAAAGTCAAGCTAAAATATATTAAACTAAATCGTCCCAAATATTCGCTGTATGTCTGCCTCGGAACGTATGATGTGGGATGAATCGCGTTTGTTTGAGCTGCTTTTTTTCCCCTGAGAAACTGAAAATAAAGAAATGAAAAGGTGATGAAAAAAGAAAGCGAAAACAATCGCTTGCGAACAGGTGTCTACCTAGGTATATCCTCCCTGATTGATCACTTATGAGTCGTGTGAGGACTATCTGAGGGTAGTCCTATAGCTCACATACTGATTGACCATTGTCTGCTAAATTATCGGTAAAGTCCGCCATCCTTATGGCATGAGCGATTCAATAAAGATATTTTATATTCATCATCAGCCTATCGCAGTCCACTGCTGGACATAGGCCTCTCCAATTGCACGCCACTTTGTTCTATCCTCGGCTTCTCGCATCCAGTTCCTGCCAACCGTTTTGCGTAGATCATCACTCCTCCACATCATTTTATATTACTTTCCTTAATTTGGATCGAATCAAAGACGAAAATAAGTATAATTAACATGCATAAATAATGCATGTGTACGGTGCATTATTACCATCGAGAATTTCGTTCAGAGATATAAGTCATTAAGAAATATTTGCTATATTTTGCCATGAATATAGCGTGGATGTTACTCCAATCAAGAACTATCCTTTCTTGATTGGAGTAACATCCACGCTTCCGTTGTTTACTCGGGTGATAATCATACACATCATAGACTTACTACTTTACACTCCTTATTTTGTACATACTCTCAATGATTACAATAAATGTAAAATCATTAATGAATGTAATAACTAATTTACATTAAGCTAGCCGGCTTTCATGGCCTTTCTGCACTTCTCTAAAAATTTATGTAGGTTACACCCGCGGCATTGCTCTAGTAAATTATGTCGGTTATGGTGACATTTTATTTATTTATTATAATTTTATGCACATAATTGTAGTAGGTCTATATCTATTAATTTAAAATAGTAGAAATGAGAAGAGATAAGGTACTGACGCACTTATATTAGTGACCGACCAAAGGTTCGGTTACAGCCTCGATTCGGCCAAAAAAAACAGTTTAGGTTTCGTCTGTAATTTAGCCGAAACTACCTCTAAAACCGAAACTATGCTCGGGATGTTGTGCCCTGCAAGTGAACATGTTCGGTGCATTGTTTGCAAGTTTGCCACTTAGCGGTTACAGTCATGTCATTACTTGCTTAACAGACGAGACGACAGCAGTTATAAGGAATTGGTAAGAAATTCTTTCTTAAATTGTATTAATATTTTCGTACATGACGTATTAACAATAATGGTTAGGTATTTATTTCAAAATTTTCGTCTATTTAAATATGCTATAATTATACACATTAGGTACATTACAAAATGTTAGCTGTCATGGCTTGTCACGGAAAATATTTTTTCTCGTATTATTTAGTCAGCTGAAAAATGAGTTGCACTATGTTAAAATATAATGAAGTTATTAATGAAGTGTTATGCTTTATCCAAAATAAAGCTGATGTGATGGATGAAGAAGGAATAGTTCGACTATGTGCTACGAAATTCTCGCCAGTGGAAGTGGAAACGGCTAAAAGTTTACTACTTGAGTCTGTGCCCACGAAAACACGTAAAATTACTAGAAAAAAGTTGGTAAATCAGAGAGAGACTTATTTGATACTCTAACACTTTTTAAAGTAACGCATCCGGAGGTAACTCCTACTTTAGTGGATCGCGAATTGGAACTTCAATTCAGTTAGGACACATCGTTACTGAGGATCTATCTGACGATGCAGACATAGACAGAGAGCGCAAGACGCTGGCGGTAAGATGCTGGCCCGTAGGTTTGTGCGCTGCAGTACTGGGGCAAGATGTTATTTATTTAGAGCATATTGTCAGTCCTTGTATACATGCAGCCTGTGGATTAAGTATACGCAGAGTAAACGCAACGCTCTGCGCGTCCAATATAACAATGGGTTCAGGACGCTGATGGGACTGCCACGGTTCTGTAGCGCATCTCATATGTTTGCTGATGCACACATCGACGATTTCTATGCGGTAATCCGTAAAAGAACAGCTTCGATGCTAAACAGAACCTGTGGCAGTAACAACAGTATTCTCAAAACCATCAATGCTAAGCCCGATAGTCCCTTTTTGGCCCACAGTGTATACATAGGTATGTACATAGGGTAACTAGATGCCATAAGGCCATTTTTATATGCTAAATAGCTTTAATTATTAAAATACATTGTTTTAAGAATTTATTGCACTATGGATTGTGTCTATCCGAAATAAAAATGTATTATTATATTTTATTTTTTATCTCCCTTTTGGGGGTAAATTACGTGGCCTGCGGGCTTAAGCCAAGCATGACGCGTTAAATGGAATATGTTGATGATAAAGATGATGATGTGAGGAACTTTCGAGTGATGCGGCAAGTATTAAGAATAATAGCTTTTTGTAATAGATGTTTTGTATGAGTGGGCATGTGTATTATGTCAAGCGTTTTCGGTACTACACCAGTTGACGACAAAACAATTGGGACTATGTGTACTGTGTGCGCTTTCCATTGGGTTTTGAGTTCTATTGCAAGGGCTTCATATTATGATAGCTTTTCTGATATTGTCGATGGAATGTTATGAGTGTTAGGGATAGCTTTGTCAATAATATAAACGGTATTAGTAGTTTTATCATGTAGGGTTATGTCAGGTCGGTCCCAATAAATTTGCACGTTCTGTTGCACGGCGGTGTTTCGGTCGAGTTTGTAATCGGACTGTACGAGTGTATGCAGGCGCCGGTTGTATGTTGTATGGTTTCAGAAGCGGAGTTACAGTGTCTACATAAGTCAGAAGTTTGAGTAGGATCTTTTATTATACATTTCTTATAGTTTCTAGTGGTAATGACCTAGTCTTGAATTGCTAGCATAAACCCTCTGGAGCGGACTGAGTGAATCTTCTTGGTAAATACTCGTACCTCGTTTAATGCGGATCGGCTCAGTAGATAAGGTCGTGGTATTTTGTTTTAGTTTTAATACTGTTTCCCAATTTTTCATCGATATTTCTAAAAATACTATGATAGTATTATTATATTATTATAGTAGTTATTATTAAAATTTTGGTATATTTTGTTTTTTTTTTCTTTCAGTGTAATCTATACATATTACAATCACTTGTCCTGACGACTTTACGAATCACTGGATTCCACGTCACAGATAGTTTGAAGCCCTCTTCCCGATTGAAAGTTTTATGTTTTTTTTTTATTTTAAGGTAATCAATGCGTGTTAATTCCCGTATAATAAATAGTTAGGTATGATAAATAAGGAATAAACATCAGTTTAAAACTGTACCTAAAACATTCACATTCATACAATAACAATCTTTATCGCAGGCATTTTTTTTATTTCTGTTTTATTGTTTGATAACATTCATAACGTTTTCTTGGTGTACTTATAAATGTGTATAATTATTACAATGATTGTATTCCAAAACAATTTAGTTTAACCTCGCCGTATTCTGATTAGACAATAATCGTAGCAGTTGCGGCCTGCACCGCTGCATCCGACGCTGCACAATTTTTTTGTAATATTATAAATAACGTGATTAAAATGGAACTAATCAAGATATAAAATGCTTCCAACACCCCATTGTATCTGCTATAAATACAATTAGTTTAGCTGTTGTGGCGTATAGCATAGCTGAAGTTCGTTATGAAGGGTTTGTTGATTTTGTACGTTGCTATAGCAGGTAAGAAGATATACCAACTATTGATTTTCTTCTCAGTATCTTTTCGCGCCTCACCAGATTGCACTGGGCCTTAAATAGGCTGATCTTAAGGTGGTTTAAGGCCAAAAATTGAATGGCAAAATTTCAAATCTTATTCTACCGACCTTTGGCATGAAAGGTTTGGCTGTATAGGCGAGCGAGAATGCGCGCAGAAAGAATCAAAACATTTCTTGGTACATCATCGAACTATTGTATTAAATACAGTCTCCCGTCTGGCGAGGGCGTGCCTGATTTTTTTCTGTTTTGGCAAATAACACAAACTCTAATCATGCATCAATACAGTTAAATATTGTAGGAACCTACTAAAAAAAGTTGTGAAAGATTCAGCCCGATTTCAATTTACGGTCATATTCATAGTAAAAAATCACTATTACGTAGTGCATGTGTCACCATTAACTACCTAACACTAAAACCTTTAGTGTGACATTCGTAGTACACTTTAATACGTTTCATCTGTACAAAACGAATCTAGGTTATGTTATGTTTATTCCAGGGTCCGCTGCAAACTTATACACAGACCCTGAGAAGTATGACGAGAAAGCATATCAGGGAAAAAAGGATTTATATTATTCAGATGATGATGGATCCATGTTCTTAATGAACACTGATGAGCCAGTCGATAGACGTTACATTGAGAACTACCTGCATGATCCTAAAAGTAATGAGTACTGGCTTTATACTAGGTAAGTATCCTCCTTCACGTTCCTTTTGCGAGTAGGTACTTCCTACCATCAAAACTCTTTTTTACTACGCCAATGCAAAGCCTTCAATACTCTCACACGTCAAAGCGGTTTGGATTTAGACATATTTAGTATCAGCAGCAGCGTTCCTCAACTCAGGCGTACTCAAACCGAGCGGTTTTTCAACTTAGATTAAGTGAATTTTCCCTGATTTCTTGCATTTATTCACATTATTGTTTTATATGATTATCTACTATGAATTATTTATTTTATTATTTTACTACTAATAAATATTGTTATGCTTATAGTTATTATTATTATTTTTGTATTTCATTGTATAACCGTATTGTTCACTTAGCGGTTTATACCGATTTAAGTTTGTATTCCATAGTGTTCTAACAGCGAAAACTTTTAAATGGCCCTCAATTTATTTTCCACGGTGTCATAATCTGTAAGTGCTAGCTGTAAGAGGTGGTCAATGTGAAAATATTTTTAATGGAAACTAACTTCAATTCATTCGTAGATTCATGTCTATCATAGTGTAACAAAACCATGGGCGTAGATAGCATAGTTTTCACATTGAGAAGAGGAGGAGATTCACATTTTAAATTATATGAGGAGATCCGACTTTGCATAGAAGTAGAGTAGTTTGAAATAAATCTAAAAAATGATATTCACAACTCCTCAATATTTTCGAAAATCCTATCTTATGATATCCCACACGACAGGGTAGGTGAGAAAAAAAAACACATCCCCTTTTTACATGTAAGGGTAAAAATATTGTTTTCAAGGTTTTATTTTACCACCTTGTCGGCGTAAGTAATATCTTTCTGACTTTCTGAGCTAAGTTACAGACGGACGGACGGACGTTCATGGCCAAACTATAAGGGGTCCCGTTTTGCCATTTTGGCTACGGAACCAACCAGGGGTGGACAGATATGGTAAAAGAGGTCTGCGGCAGGAACCTCCTATCGTCTATCCGGATGGCCAAAAACCGTTCCGTATGGAGAACTCTGACGGACAGAGCGATGATTTCTGGTGGTCACGACCCTCAGTGATGGGAATGCAAGAAAGTAGAAGAGAAGTTTTTGGTCCGGCACTGTTGGGGGAAGGGGGGAGTAATCCGGTGCCTACCACGTTCACCCAGGATAAAACTATGTCATGAGCACTATGGTTAATTCTGTTTCTGGGTGTTATTTATCTATAATATATATGTAAATATATATTTATGTTTATCAATTGTCTGGTTTGCATAGTACAAGCTCCGCTTAGTTTGGGATCAGATAGCTTTGGGTGAGTTGTCCCAAGATATTACATAATATTATTATACTATACGGGCTACTCACTCATGCTACTCACACAAGCTTAGTCCGGATGAGCTGCTGCAAGTACGAGTTACTTCGTTATAGATTTTATTTGTGTGTAGTTGTGTTTGTAAGTAGGCACCTCCTTCTCTTGCCAGTGCTACGCTATCTACGCACGGGTATGTCTCACATCCAACACTTCATACCAAACTTCTAAAATGTTTCCGTACAAAATATCCCAAACATCATTTATTTTCAGGGATAACAAAGCAAATCAACAAAACTTATTTCTCCATAACACAAGCTCTATCATAAGTTCAAACTATGACCCTAAAAAAGTCACTGTATTCCTTGTTCATGGATGGAAAGGTGACGGCAAAACCAGAATGAATTTAATATTGACTGAGGGTAAGCAAACTACGTTAAAGTTATCGCTATTACATTGTGAGGATCATAAAATAATAGGAGGAGTTTTGGGATTGTCCACTGTTGTCCACTTATTCCTGTTTTGAGATAGAATAGAGGTCTAGGTACAGAGATATATTATAGGAAACATTAACTGCCATGAATACATTTTAAAGATTTGAATAATTTACAGTGGCGAATTTATCAATTTATTTTCCTAAGATATACAAACAGTAACAATAACAGGTAAACAATTTTTAGATTGTCACAATAACAACCTAAAAATCGTCACTGCAATTAGAAAAGAATAAAGGACTTTTTTCCAATATTCTGTATTTTAAATTACATGCTTTTAAGTACTTTTATTTTTACGTTTATTTGTTGAGAGAGAAAGTCTGTGTTCTTAAGGCGGAACGTTATACGATTTTAGGACACATTGTATTATTCTGGAAAACATATTTCTTTATTTCTCTGTTACAGATTTTCTGGAGAATGGTGATGTGAACGTCATCGTTTTTGACTGGAGCCATCTAGCCAGTAAAAGTTATACTACGGCAAAGAATGGCACTGCTGCAGTAGGCAGAATGCTGGGACAATTCATTAAATGGTTGGTCGAAAATGACTTTGCGTCGTACAATAAGATCCACGTTGTTGGCTTCAGTCTTGGTGGTCATTTGGTTGGAAATGCGGGCAAAGAAAATGAGGGCGCAATTGCTAGAATTACAGGTATTGTCTTTTAGCCAGAAAAGAAAAATGTATCATATAACTCCAAGGAATTAACTGACGTTATGGTTCTTAACCAGTGTCAAAAGTACAAGTACTTTGTTACAAGTACTTTGTTATAAGTACGTTGTTACAAGTACATAAGGCCAATATTTAAGCACATGCAGTTTTTACTTTTGTTTTAAGTAGATGCTCCTACGATATTGTACCCACTAAGGCTGGTTTCGTTTATCTTATGTTTCAACTTTTTGATAATACAAATTTGCATCAGTCCTTTAACATGGTGTATAGTATATTAGTCGCAGCATTTTAATCCCATATCAAGTTTATAAACATTCAAACATTGTAAAATTGGCAATTTGAAAGCAGTGGCCGTAAGTTTCTATTGCCAGGTTCTTTTCTCCGGCTTTACCTATTGTTTGCGAACTTGGCATTACATGTACATGTAGAATCCCGACGTATCACAAGAGTTATTTTGCATCCTAACTGAATTTTGTTTTTTTTTTT
This sequence comes from Herminia tarsipennalis, assembly GCA_945859575.2. Taxonomy (NCBI): domain Eukaryota; kingdom Metazoa; phylum Arthropoda; class Insecta; order Lepidoptera; family Erebidae; genus Herminia; species Herminia tarsipennalis. The sequence continues at coordinate 20,680,541 of OX243836.2, forward strand.
TTATTTTTGAGTGTCGATAAAAAACCTGTTTCGATGGTAACTGCATGCATGGCGCGATGGTCAAACTAACCACAAATTGGTTTTCCAAATCTACTGAAATTTGGTAAAATAATTTGTGGTACCTTTTAAAAACTATCTTTACATACACATATACCGATTAGCATTGTGGTTTTTTTAAATATAAATGAACTTATTTATAATCCCCGACACAAAAGAAGGAATGTTACAAGTTTTAGGCTTCTATTTTTGGCATCGCATCACCCAAATAGATGGATTGGATTGTTAAAGATTAAATGTTGATAAACTTTCGCGATTTGTACACATTATTAAAATATATATATTACGGGTCTTAATCTTCCCGTGACCACGGCCGTTGCAATACGGTCGAAACATCGGGCAATAAACAAGGTATTTTGTTAAAGATTGTTTCATGAAAAGCCCTCTAGTCTATTAAAAGGTAATAGCTGTTTGTCTCATGTACTAAAGAACCTATTTTCATTTTTAGCTTTGGATCCTGCGGGTCCTCTATGGAGCGTTGACCCAAACCGCCTCGCGTACACTGACGCTCAATATGTAGAAGTCATCCACACAAACATTTATTTCCTTGGCTTTTCTGATCCCTGCGGTGACGCTGATTTCTATCCAAATGGAGGTTCTAGTATGCCTGGTTGCTTTTCAAGCTCTTGTTCGCATAGGCGTTCTTATGAGTTAATGGCTAGTAGCATAATACACAACCAATTTATAGCGCACAAGTGTGGATCTTTTATGGATGCCACTTACGATAAATGTACAGGCTATTTATATCCTATGGGAAACAGTGAACTCAATAAAACAGGGTAAGAAAACTCATATCAATTAAGAAATAATTCTATAATATAATAGAAGAATAATGATTTTTACATATCATCACTAACTTGATGGGTACAGCAAAACTGCATACATTCCCTGTGCAAATTATTGTAAGTTTGATTCCCAAAAATATTTACTCAATCAAGAAAGTTTATTAGAACCCTCAAAATGATGTGCCACACGTTGATACTTTTCTGAAAAAAAATCAGCTTCCGTTACATGTATGGAGTGCCCCCACAAAAATATTTATTATTATTATTTAGCTATCAAACTAAGTAGCGGCTACTACAAGACACGTTTTCACCTTTTCACCCAGAGTAAAATGCCTGTGACATACGGACGGACAGGCAGACAGACAGACGGACATGATGAAACTCTAAGGGTTCCGTTTTTGCCATTTTGGCTACGGACCCTAAAAACACAAAAAACTCACTTCCTAGTCCGCATTTATTGTGATGGGCAACTACGGAGCCTTACATTATGCGTGGCCAAAAGAACAACGATATTTAAAATCTATACCTGCTAATAATATTATAAATGCAAAAGTTTGAATATATGGATTGATGTTTGATAATCAACCACGCTTCGACGAGTAATCAGATCTGGATGATATTTGGCACAAGGGTAGATTATGGTCTGGAATAGCACATATACCTACATTTATAAAAATCACGCTTACTGTACGTTTTTTTACAAGCTTTTATTTAACTTGCCCTGTGTTCTAAATTACGAGTACGTTGAATCAATCAATCAGCCTTTTATCCTGGACGTTTTTTTTTCTCTTATAGAAAGTCTCTTAGTTCAGTGTGACTCTTGGCATAGGCCTCCTCTAACATTTTCCATTGCTTTCTGTCCTTTGCAACTCTCCTCCAGTTGGGCCCCGCTGTTAGCTTTATTTCGTCTTCCCATCTTTTTCCTTGTCTTCCTCTATTTCTTTTTCCATCTCTAGGGTGCCATTCAGTAGCTATCTTGCTCCATTTTTCCTAAGTGCATCGTAGTAAATGGCCTGTCCACCTCCACTTTAGTTGGTCTATCTTAACTAGCACATCTGTTACTCTGGTTTTTAATCTTATGAAGGTGTTTATTTTTCTTGTTTTTTGACGCCGATCATGCTCCTCTCCATGGCTCTTTGGCAATTTACTAGACTGTCCCTTACTGAAAAGCAAATGACGCCCTTCGAATTCAATACAACAATTTGTTCATAGTGCTGATGGGGCTGACTTGTTTCTGAAGCGCATCAGGGGGTCAATTCCGGTAAGCAATGCAGTTGCAGTTCAGTTGCAGTTAAGTTTCAATTAAAACGGTCATGTTTGTATTCTTTTAACTTTGGGAACGATCTCAAATACGCGAAACTTAACTGCAACTGTACTGCTTTAAATACGTGAATTGGCCTTCAGGGATGTTCGCTGACGCTAAAGTCGATTGCTTTCATACCATAATGCGAAAGAGATGTGCATCTCTGGTGAGGAGGGTGCGTGGCAGTGCTAACAGCATTCTGAACACTGCAGTACTATCTCATAAGCGGTGATTTCATTTGATAATTTACTAACATAGCTCTTGAGTACCTATTACTAACCTTATGAATCTTGGTCACTTCAATAAATAACTTCTTGTTATTATTATTAGTATAGGCAACTTTTTTTCCAGAAAAAATATCCCGTGGTATAAATTTGGTTTTTGAAATTTCCACGCGAGCGGTCTACGGCTAGTCTATAATATATAATAGCTGATCTATAATATTATATAGCTGAAGAGTTTGTTTGTTTGTTTGGTTCTCTAACTACTGGTTCGTATTAAAGTGTTGGATAGCCCATTTATCGAGGAAGGCTATAGGCTATATATCATCACGCTACGACCAATAGGAGCCGAGCATCAAAGAAAATATGACAAAAATGAGGAAAATTGACGCAGCTAGTAAATATAATCAATGATCAAATAATTTCGCTTATATTTGCTTATACATACTAATATAATGATTGCTTTATGTTACAGGCGAGGTATATTCAGAGTAAACACAAAGAGTGAATACCCCTACTATTAGAACGAAATAGTCAAGCTACTACAGTAATATATTATATTTATTGTCAATTTAATGCACTTGGCATTGCACTAATGTATATCTATAAAATTGTTTATCACCAACATGTGTTTTATTTAGCTTTCTCGGCGAACTTAGTACCGCCCAGTAATTTATTTTCATGAAATTCTCTAATCTATACTAATATTATAAAGCTGAAAAGTTGTTTGTTTGTTTGAAAGTGAGATATATGGCTACATAATTAGACATATATATAGAACAATGTTTGTAACACAGAATGGTTTAAGACAGAATAAATTGATATTATAGAAGTAGGTACTTGGGTATAGTTTGTTTATATATTATTATAATAACGGACATGGCTATGCAAGTAGCCATGTCCTTAGGTCAATTGTGTTCTAAATAATGTGAACAATAATTGTAACACGAAATAGGTTATGAGAAGGTATAAACACTTACAGGTTACAAATACAATAATTGCATTTTTGAAAGATAGAAAAATTTTAAGTCCAGACCCAGGAATCGAACCCGAGACTTCCGTAGCCAAACCGTGGCCAGAAGCGAACCACCTATCTGGGCTATGTTACTATATAGATCTCAAATTTTTCTATCTCTTGATGCTCGCGAGTTTGGGCCCTCGCATTATTATATTTGTAAAGTAATTGGCAAGAAATGCCTATAAAAAATACTTACAGGTTGTATTGTAATTCACATGTAAATGACTTGAGATGATTATAACACATTATAGAAGCACCATATAGTTTGTTAATGAATTAAAACAATAATCACATCACAGTTTAAATTATACTGATTATGAGATATATACTTTATACTGATAATGTTGTTGAGGTAGGGTACTTCTTAGATCGAAACTAATTACAGCGGTGGTGTGTATTGTTGGTAGAACCATTCCAATAATAAATGTTTTAATGAACACAGTTCTATGTGTTGAATTATTTTATGGGTTAAAATATTGGAAGTAAAATAATTTCATAATACCCACCTATTTATAATATTTGCGAAATTTGTCTTATAAAGGGACCGTTAGACTTTGATCGACAGATATTCTGACACCATCTTCTAACGGGACAGGTACGATCTAATAAAGTTGCTTATTTGTGAAACTGTTGTAATATTAATGTGTTTGTGTATGGTGTATATTGACTGATGGCAAGATATTGCAATGGTTCAATGAATATAATAACACTGTTTTACAATGATATGGTTAACATTGCAATTATGTTGTCATAAGGATATACTTATTGAAAAGATTCATAAGTACACTATAGTACACTATAGAAGCGGCGGTAGCCTAATGGCTAAGGCATCGGTCTCGCAATCGTAAGGTCGCGGGTTCGAATCCTACCCATTATACTACCGTCGTGAAACCACTCCTAACATTAGCCTTTGAGCTTAGCTGGAGGGGTTAACAAGATTGCTTGTAATGTGGGACTCAATCCCACATTGCTAGTTATCTTATATAAAAAAAATAAAAAAAGTACTTTGTAATATTGTGGTACTGTTGTAATATTGTTTATAATATTATAGTATTACTGTTTGTGTGTATTGACAGATAACAGGGCATTGCAATTTGATTTGATGAATATTGTATTGTGTGATTCTTATCAAATGATGATGAATTCTATAAAATGGTTGAACGTTGTAATAATAGTTCAGAGTATATTACTGAGTTTCTTATAGTACCTTGTGGTACTATTGAAGTGTTGTGTATAACATTATAGTAGTTGCTGTTTATGTGTATTGCATTTACAAAGTATCCTAATGGTATATATTAGTTATACCTAACGTAGTTATAACATATGAAATGTTGAATATTCCTGAATATATTACCGAGTTTCTTAAAGTACCTCGTGGTACTATTGTATTGTTGTGTATAGCATTATAGTATTAGTGTTTTTGTGCATTGAAATATGTTACAAGGTATCTTTATGGTATATGGTTGAGAAGTTGCCTTTATGAGAAGTTGCCATTCTGAGAAGTTGCCCTTATGCGAACAAAGCGTAATCATACCTAATTGTAATGTAGTTGTAACATATGTAATGTTGTATGGCAAATATTACTTAGAAGACAGGCTAGTTTCTTCTTGCCTTCTTTTCCTAGCCAATAGGTCCTCTTGGAACCAACATTAGTATATCTACTTCTTCCTAAATCCTTGATAAGTACAACCAGACCGAACAAGTTTGAGAATAATAAAGAGAGAACTAATATTATAAAGGCGAAAGTTTGTGAGTATGTGAGTGTGTATGTTTATTACTTCTTCACGTCTAAACGGCTGAAGCGATTTTAATAAAATTTGGTATGGAGTCAGCTGACACCCTGGATTAAACACAACACATAGGCTAATAAAACGCGGATAACACCGCGGGGAACAGCTAGTATATGATAATTGCCATTTATTTCTTGGTATTATTTACCACCCTGGTTGTGTTAGACTACCTTTCAATACCAAGCATATTGGTAAGAAGTTTAAAATTACATTTAGTTAGCATTCTGAGTTAAGAGATTATCAAGTCACTGACTTATATACATCCTGATGAAGTGGTTGTATATCCAGATATTAAAGTAGTTTTATATCCGACCTAAGTTTTTTAAAATAATAGTCGTAGCAGTTCTACAGTATTCTACATTGAAAGTTTAATATCATATTATGTTAGAAAATCGTAGAACTTTCTCTACAATATCTACAGATTCTACGTCTCTTTCTAACAAACGCGATAATATCAGGATATACTGGTCCGAAATGAAAAATTGTTTTACTGTTGGATAGTCCATTTATCGAGGAAGGCTGTGGGCTATATAACATCACGCTACGACCAATAGGAGCTGAGCAGCAATGAAATGAATTAAAATGAATGTTGCAAAAACGGGGTAAATTTATGCAGTCAAAGTTGCGCGGGTCAGCTAGTATTTTAATATAATGGTGTACCTAGCTTATTCAATTTTGTTTTATATACAGCTAGCTATCGCTAGCGGTTTCGCCCGCGTAGTTGATTTTACCTCCTGCAGGGTTGATATATCACTTTCGATCAAAACGCTGAAACACGTGTTTCCTTCTTTATAGCCACAAAGCTAAATATAAAATTCCACAAATCTAACCTCAAAACTGGCGGAATTCTATACAAATTTGCAACCCCTATTACAGCCTCTTATGAGTTGATTTTCCAAAAATGCTAATACGTGTTTCTGTCTTTCAATACTGACTGAGTTTCTTACTAACTTGCCACACCAAAGCAGGGTGCGTTGATGAATCAGTCAGTCAGTGTGACAAGTGATTATATATCTATACTAATATTATAAAGAGGAAATATTTGATTATTTGTTTGTATTGAATAGGCAACGAAACTACTGGACGGAATTGAAAAATTCTTTCATCGTACACTAACTCCTGGTGACATAGGCTATATTTTATCCCTGTATTCCCACGGGAACGGGAACTACGCGGGTGAAACCGCGAGGCGTCTGCTAGTGTAAATATAAATAGGTAGGTACTGCAAATAATGGTCTCTTATCTGATGTTTTTTTTGGCGGCCAATCTCACCAAAGACAAGCAAACTACTCAAGAGATATTATCTATTTCTCACTCTCAAACATGAGAGAGATATTTTGCATGGCCGACGGCTTAACAGCACGGAGAAGTCTGACATTTTTCGAAAACGGTCACCCATCTGTGGACCGACAGTGCTAACGTTGAACCTCGCAGATATCTATATCTGTTCGGCTGCCACTGAATTAAGGACGCCTCTAATTCAAATAGAAACATAAGGTAGGGCGCCCTCTAGTCAGATGGACTGACGACCTGAAGATGATAAGATCACTGGGATAGACTAGATGCGAAAGGCAGAGGATCGAATGGCATGATGTAAATTGAACCGTTAATGAAATAACGGATAGAAACATGTATTTCAATTAAGGTCATACGATGCCCCAAGAACGGACGTCACGCCATAAATTTCTGTATCCATTTATCTAATTATGAGAAGCGCAACCTCGTTAAGGTTAAGAAATTCATATCAAGAGATCTTTTAGATAGGTAGGTTTGTAATCTTTCTAATGTTCTTTCAATGATAAAATAATAACAATAACATAATGTGACAAATAAGTTATTTGTAAAATATTAATATACCTACTTTTTTATTACTGGGGTATCTAATGGTACTATAGCCCCCTTATTCGTATAACTGACTTTTTACGATAGCATATCTAATATATAAAATTCTCGTGTCACAGTTTTCGTTGCCATACTCCTCCGAAACGGCTTGACCGATTTTGATGCATTTTTTTGTGCTTATCCGGTATCTATGAGAATCGGCCAACATCTATTTTTCATACCCCTAAGAGTTTGTTTGTTTGTTTGAATGCGATAATCTCAGGAACTACTGGGCTGCACTGAAAAAAATATTTTATTGTTGGATAGCCCATTTATCGAGGAAGGCTATAGGTTATAACATCACGCTACGACCAATAGGAGCGGAGCAGCAATGAAAAATGTTATAAAAAAAAGGAAGAAAAAAGGGAAAATTACAATCTATTATTCATGTCCCTAAGTGATAAGGGTTATCCACCCCTAACATTTATAACTATACTATAATATTAGAAGAGAGAGAAGAGTTTGTTTGTTTGTTTGAACGCGATAATCTCAGAAACTACGGGTCCAAATTGAAAAAAATATTTTACTTTTAGATAGCCCATTTATCGAGGAATGCTATAGGCTATAAAACATCGCGCTACAACTAATGGGAGCGGAGCAGCAAGTAAAAATCTTTGCAAAAATGGGGAAAATTTACGCAGACGAAGTTGCGCTGGTCAGCTAGTAATATATATTATTTCCCGAGATATTTATTACACCCCGCAATTGGTGTGCACACTGTGTAACATAACTTTTTTAGAACGAGAGCCCACGACCAAATTTGTTGTCTCATAGGAATACGGCAAAAACCGCATTAATTTGATATATTCCATTATTCGATAATACCACTATCAGAATTTTTACCTTTTTATAAGTTTGACCTAGGCTGGAATTTTTAAAACTGTCAACATTTTTACCGTACTATAACTCTATACTGATTTTCGACTGTAGTTGAATGATAGCTGTAAGATACCGAAAACATGTTATTGGAAGTCTGTAGTGAGAGAAAAAAAGAGTTTACCTAAAACAATAAAACTGAAGTTAAAGGACTAAAATAACTAGCACAAAAGGAAACCGGGGTAAAGTTGATTAAAAATGCCTACCCCTCTCTTTCCTGTTTTTCGAAACTGACTATGTATGTGTTTGTTCTATGTTGATTATTGTGTTTCGCATTGTAACTTTTCGTTTGCAAAAGATTGGTGACCACTGATTTTGGCCCTATTTTGTTTTTCTGGTGTACGAGTATCTTCCATAAACGCTGAATTTTTTTTATACAGACTGTTTTTTTTTGACACAGCAGAAATTACCCTTCCACGCAGTTTCTACACTTTTGCCCGTTATTACCCATCTATGATTAGATGGGTTGGTTCAGAATCATATAAAATGGAAAAATTTATACAGTTTTGACTGTATTGCTGTGATACACTGGTTTGGTCGTGGGCTCTGGTACAATTTATCCAGTTCAGTGGCGGTCGCCATAGTAACGAGAGGTAAAATATATTTTTTGTAGCGATATGTCAATATCGCTGACATCGGTTTTAAAAATATTTATAGCTTGAGATGTAATTAAATTATATCTCATTGTAAACGGTTCCATTTAAAAGTATGATGAGCGTGATGAATGTATATACCGAGATATAATATATATTATATTATATCCCACAGTAAAAAGTCACCTTAACCGACATTTTATGAGCATTTTAAACGATCGAAGTTCTATACAAATATTGGAAAATGGAATTAAATAAAATACTCTTAAAACGTCGGCATTTTTTTTTGTTTATCTATTCTAATAAAATCTGAGTTTGTTTGTTTATTTGTTTGTTTGTTCAACGCGATAATCTCAGGAGCTAACAGTTCCAATTGAAAAATTATTTTAGTGTTGGATAGAACATTTATCGAAGAAGGCTAAAAGATATATAATGTCGACATTAATCCATTAAAATGTTGCAAAAACAGGGAAAATTGATGCAGATGAACCCCCTTATTCATAACTAGCTGACCCGCGTGTCAGCTAATTATGAATAAGGGGGTTAGTCTGGCCATAAATACTGTTAACAATCACACTTCACACTATATAATATTATAAAAGCAAAAGTTTGTGAGTATGTGAGTGTGTATGTTTGTTACTTCTTCACATCTAAACGGCTAGAGCGATTTAATAAAAAAAATGGTATGGAGTTAGCTGACACCCTGGATTAACACATAGGCTAATTAGCTAATAAAACGCAGGTAACACGGCGGGGCGTAGCTAGTTAAAAATATAAATACATGTATTATTACATTTGAATTTAGAATATCATCCTTATTCTTTCATTGTCTTTTCTCTATTTCGCTCAAATCGGTGTTAAAAAATATATATAAAAACTTTTTTACAAAAAATTGGTGAGGTTAAAAGAAGTTAGTGCCAGGAAATGTAGTTTTTACGTTTTAGGCACCAACTAACAACTTTATGTAGAACGAATGTACTCCATAGAAGAATTGAATCTCGATGAATTAAATAAAGTGCCCCCTGCATGAAAGGAATTAGGTATGTTTCCATCATTTTTGTGCAGGCGGGTATTTTTATTTTTTTTATTAATACATGTCATACTTTTTAGTGGTTGTAGGATTAACAACTACCTTTTATCACAGCGATTGCAAAGTATTGAACACTGGAAAACGAATGCGTGCTAACTAATTGAGTATTAAAATGTGGGTCATAATCGTGTTATACATTTTTGAAATGCCTATGATGAGCCCTTTAATGTCCATATTGTAGTATTTAAATAAATTTTTCAACGTTTTTATGTGTTATCAATCGATGACGGGGTGCACGCATGAAAAAGTGTCACGTAGCAACGGTCACGTTATTACTTGGTTGCTGAGTGGTCACGGAAGCGAGCGCATGTACCCGGATCCACTAACGCCGTCACAGGCATGGTTGTTTATTACAATGTCATCAATGTTTTGGCGATTGCAGCGACATTCGATACAATTAAGAAGTAAAAATAATAATTAAAAAACTGTCACAGGCATGGTTGTTTATTACAATATTTTGTCATAACAAAACATTTAGACTTTATCAAGTAAAAATCCTTCCTTGGAGTCGGGTACAAAGGTGTCAAAACATCGGCACTAGTGTATAAAGATACGATTCGTGAGAAAGTGGTCTCTGAAACACTATTTACTTTAACCTAAAAAATCTTTTTCACTACAGCTACAGGGACACCAATGACAGCAATTCTAAGGCGGCGTTTCGCTGGTTCTTCTAAAGTAAGACCAGAAGAGGTTATTTTCTCAGAATTCTTCAATTTCAATATATTTTTTGAACTCGGTACTGATTAGGTCGCCTCAATTTCTTACTTTTCAGTTTTTCAGGTGAAATTATTTCTTGCACTAGAGATTTCGTGTCATCATTTGTAATGTTCTAATCGCTGAAATAGATAGCCACAGAACTCAAATCAACTGGACGAATAAAGTTCTACACCTAGCTGTCCCTGAAAATGTTGAATGGTCGTTTTTATTCGTGCTTGATACAAAACAGCCATCTGAGATGTCCCACTGACATTACAAAAAACTTGTTTACACTCAGTTTTTGGTATCCGTTCATTTTTCCTCCTGAGACTATTGAACACACGTCATTCAAAAGGATGTCAATAGACCCCATCAATTTCTGATTCTACGGAGTAGATACGACTTTAGTGGGCATTTTATATTCCGTGGGCAAAGATTGATTTTCAACTTTTGAGTAACCTTGGTGAGTTGGCGTCAGTGAAGGATTTCCATGTACTGTCTGCTTACGGACGAGCTCTAGGTTAGACATCACTAACACAAAAACATTGATAGTTCAACAGTGATAATAGTTCATGCGTGCAGTCTATGTAAATAGTAGGTCACCCGCTTCATTTTATTGACACCGCGGCAGTTTCAATAATATTGATACTATTAATATAATATTAAGATATAATATTGATACCGGCTTAAGGGGGTATTACACTGAGAGAATTATTTATTTAGCGCTACGTACACAACGACACGATCGTCGGCCTCGCTCTTCCGCACATAACCATTACTTCACAGTGCGCAGGAGCACAGGTTAAAATAAAGTAGAGTATTTGTTCGTACATATGTTAGATTACGAACGCCATGACTATGACAATACGAAAATGCTCGTTTTTGCATTTTTCCACAACTTCAAGATTTATTTGCGGGATCATATTAAGACATATCCTTAAATTTCTATCCTTAATCTACTATAAAAACTCTTTGACTAGTAATACAATTTTTTTCGTGTCCTAATATTTAGGTTTTCTGTTTACATTTTTGAGAGAACCGAACCCTGTTTTGCGTAATCTTCCCTTAAGAATAGTACCATCCCATCTCTGCCAGTGGGTGTCATCAAGGTGAATAAGAGATTTTCACAGCGGCAGGATGAGCAGCAGCGTCCTAAGCGTGGCGATTATGACAATTACCCCCAGGACCTAATAAGTAGGTTCTACTGTGGAGACCCATGCCCTGCAGTGAGACCTCGTATGGGTTGATATGTAACTATTTAATCCAGTCCTAGAGTTCTTTCGTCATCCCATTACCTGTTCACTACTCCAATGGCTACGTAATCTGGGTCCTTATTCACGAAGCTTATGTCGTGATAAACCCGTGTCTAAACCGTGCCAAATATAGACCAAATAACGACATGAAATTCTTGATTGCCGCCAAGGCACCAATATGCATGTGCGGCGCGCTTGATGAGTATATTTTCAGTTTCAAATTTTCAATGTAATAGGTCACTAGGTAATTTAAACAGTAAAGAGATAAACCTTCCTAGAACAGCGTTAGTTTGCTAAATAAAAGATGATCAATTTCAAAGTGTTTATATTTCATAAAACCAGGCAGGTGCATGTCGGGCCACGCACATTGTAGGTTTCCGAAGCCCCCCCCTAAAATAGGGGGGGGGCTATTCGAATAATATGGCTTTTTTTAATTGAATTTGTACGAAAATTTTGTTATTTCTCATTTCATCAGCTGTTACTCGTAAACTTTAAAGTCCAACATAAACCATTTAGGCGGCAAAGGGGGGGGGGAGGAACTTGACTTTAACACTTGAAAATTACACCCCCACTATACACATAGGGCAGGTACCCTAAAAATTTTTTTTTTATATTATTATTATAGATTATTTTTCAATGTTTTATTTTTTACTTTGTCGGCAAAATTACAGTCTCTGAGCAAAGCTGCGGACGGACGGACGGCCATGGCGATACTATAAGAGTTCCGTTTTGCCATTTTGGCTACGGAACCCTAACAATGGGTAAGTTACAGTCATCTACAGTAACAAGGTCTATCGCCATAATTCAGGTTACAGCATGCAAAATTTTACTTTCATTTTAAAATAAAATAGTAACTTAGCTTTTAGCGTTAAATTAGGTAAGTACGATTAGCAAAAGAGGTACGGCTTAACAAAATCAGTACAAAATATCAGTCACTACACCACAAACATACCTACTTAGTATTTATAATGTGTTGCTAAAAAAGTAAGTAGTAAAGCAAAGAATAAATCAATGTACACAGTGATTTATCATTTGAAATATTATCTAATTACCTTCCCTAGAACTAGGACAAAATGTCGAAAATGTACCGTCTCGTCGTAAGTAGGAATCTGCGAAAAAAAACCGGCCAAGTGCGAGTGGGACTCGCACGCTGAGGGTTCCGTACTAACTTTTTGGTATATAAATAGTTCGATCAACATGGGAATATATCTAGACACACGGCACTATATCAAGCAAGTTGCAAAAGGACGAATCACCGACTGCGGTTACACGAAGAATTTGGGGCCACGGTAACGTGCGACCCACATTCCTAGTAATTAAAAAAAACTTAGTTGCCAAATTGCTCTATTGAGTCGCAAATAACAAATAATTAAAAAAAAAATTATATATGTCATGTATGATAGGCACCTATGTATGATTTTTAGAATTTCGAATTAATTTGATTTCAAGTTAAATTTCTTCAATAACTCAAAAAAACACATATTTGACTCTTACACCGTGCCTTTCATTTGTTTTCATATTACACTATACCGTTTTAATAACGGTTTTTGAATTTATTGTTTTGGCCATAAAATGGCCCTCATGTTCAAAACACTCAGACTTCTATTAAGTTTTTCTGTAATCTATAGATTAAGCCACACACAGACACAGATAAATATTGTATTTTTTCCAAAATATAAGGCTCAGTAGCTTCGGAGATAAGGGTGGGGAATGGTCTATTTTCATGGTATTTCCTAAAAAAAATTAAAAATAACGATATTAAAAATATAAATATTAGAACGAGCCCTTTCATTTGATATGTTACACGATATATTTTTCGAAACTTTATTTTAAACTAGCTGTCCCGCGCAACTTCGTATGCGTAAATTTTCCCCGTTTTTGCAACATTTCTCATTGCTGCTCCGCTCCTATTGGTCGTAGCGTGATGTTATATAGTCTATAGCCTTCCTCGATAAATGGGCTATCTAATAGTGAAAGAATTTTTCAATTCGGATCAGTAGTTCCTGAGATTACCGCGTTTAAACAAACAAGCAAACTCTTCAGCTTTATAATATTAGTGTAGATTTCTTAGTTTTTTCCCCCGAGAATGGCTCTCAAATTCTAAATTCTTCTATTTACGTTATGCGTTATGTTTGGGCCACAGAAACACATATATGCACCAAATTTTAATGTAATCGGTCCAGTAGGCTCGGTGCAAATTGGCTGTAACAGACGGACAGACAGAGTTTTTTACCTTTTGAGGTAGGTACGGAACCGAACAACAAAAATGAACTTAACACCTTTATGTTCTAATAATAAATTATGCAATGGGAAATGAATAATTTAAGCTTTATTCATTTAATAACTTGATTTCAGTATGTCCATTTATAAATCATGTAACTTAAAGCTAAATAGATGATTCCTTTTTTTGTCGTATTATGTATGTTGTTTAAATAATGTAAATCTGTAAATCATATTTAAAAAATTATATATGATGATAACTTTCGATGTAATTACGATAATTCTAGAAACGTCACTACACCTGCTGCTTGAGTAGTGTAAATTGTCAAATACTTTAGTTGTTCCTTTCAGAATTTCCTATGCACCTTTAAATAATTATTGTATTGTAAAATAATACAGTATTATTTTCCAACACAATAGTATTATTTAACAATACACTACGTAGACATGTGTTAAGTAACTTCCTTGAAAGAAGCAGTAGAGTACGACAGAATATACCTACCTATTTCCCATAACTCTGAACTCACCATTATAATGAGATTTGACAGACGAGGGTATGGAATGAACATGGAATCTGGATCTTACAGAATAGGAATTATGAAGTTACCGTTAGCCGTGGAATACTGACGACGTGTTCATGGCGTGGAATGTATAAAAAGACCCTGATATTTTACAATGCCATCAAAAATTATATCCTCCTAAATTTCTGATTGAATGATTAAAATGTTTCATTGATCAATTTAAATATTTGTCTTAAAATGTAGATAAAGTAGTTGCTTAATTATTCCAGCAGTTAAAAAGGCCATGCACCACCGGTCCTTAGTGCGTATATACCAAGATCTGGAAAAGAAAAAAAAACTTTTAGCAGAAGATAATAGGTAAATAATGCAAAACATACTTATATAACATTTACAATTACATGAATTTTATTAATCATGTCAATAATAAATACATTTTTTAACTGTGAGCCTGAGTTGGTTTGTATAATGCCCCCACAGGGCCAACGGTGCGGAGTGCATATGCGCAGCTGTAAGCGCAGACTGAAGGCAACCAGGAGGGTATCAATTACATTACATTTACAATCTGTCTGCCAATTTAGATTTATTTTTATTGACACTCATCACTTATCAGACTTCTTTGCTTACTTGGAAAACGTGCCTTAGTGAGAGGTTCTGCTAGTGACCAAATCTATATTATTATTATAAAGCTGAAGAGTTTGTTTGTTTGAACGCGATAATCTCAGGAACTACTGGTCCGAATTGAAAAAATATTTCACTGTTGGATAGCTCATTTATCGAGGAAGGCTATATAGGCTATAAACATCACGCTACGACCAATAGGAGCGGAGCAGCAATGAAAAAATTTACAAAAACGGGTAAACGAAGTTGCGCGGCACAGCTAGTTGTAATATAAAATAAACTGTCAATTCGTACCCTCTCTTTGTAACGTCACCATTTCCCATCCTAAAGGTACTAGAAGCACACTGATCCGGGTTAGAAACTTGATTGAGGTTATCACATAATCTGCTAATGAACTGGTTGGTACGGACACTGGATGCAAATAACCAAGGTGCTCGGCCATGAGAACAGTTGCTGTCGGAACATCCCGGCTGTGGGTTTCTGCCTCCGTTGGGGTAGAAATCAGCGTCAGAGATTGGGTTGAAGATACCAAGACGTCGACCATCAGTATGAATGGACTCGACGTACTGGCCATCGTTAGCGTTCAAAGCTTTCGAATTTGAAGTCCACAGGGGACCAGAAGGATCCAGGCCTAAAAGCAAAATGTATTTATTTTTTTATTTTGAGGGAATTTTATACTTTTAAAAAGAATTGTACCTATACATACCTGTAATACGGGCAGGGCGACTGCCGGCAGTTCGACCCATGTTACCAACAACGTGAGCGCCCAAGCTGGTGCCAATTAAATGAACGTTGTTCCAGTCACCACCGGCTGTGTTGATGAGCCACACGAGGAACTCTCCAGCAAACTGACCTACCCCTGGAACTCCTAACACAGCGGATACATAAGATTGACTGGCCACAGTTCTATAATCCAAAACGATAACATTGCAGTCCTGAACGTCTAGGAAAGCCGAGGTGATAATAGGGTTCGAACCCGTGTTGCCATTTACGTTCCATCCGTGTGCTATGACTTTGAGGGGGCGGTCGCCCCGGTAGTTGGAATTCCAGATAGTATTGGCGTCACCGTGCACAATTACTTGTGCGTTTGAAGGATTATCTCTAAACAAAAGTTCTTCATCATCAATTGCATTTCTCAAGTGAAACAATAAATATGTAGGTACATTTACAATAATAGATTTAATAACTGCAGAGGCATTTTCATCGTAATATAATTGCACTCCGTGCCAGTTAATCGCCGCAATCTATCTTATATATAAAATTCATGTGTTTTATCATTTTTGGAAAATCAACCCTTAATGGGGGTAAAAGGGTTGCAAATTTGTTTAAAACATAGTCAGTATTAAAGTTAGATTTATGGAATTTGGTGTTTGGCTTTCTGGTTTAAATTGAGAAACACGTGTTTTAGCGTTTTTGGAAAATCAACCACTAAGACGGTAAAACAGGGGTTGTAAGTTGGTATGAAACTCCGTCAGTTTTGAAGTTAGATCTGTAAAAAAATATTTGGCTTTGTGGTTGTAAATAAAGATCCATGTGCTACGACTTTAAAAAAATAGCAGATACTCGTATTTCAGCATTTTCATTGAAAGAGAAGGGTGTAAAGTCATGCACGCAGACTACGCCGCGGGCGACAATATTACATTTTGTATCCCGGATCTACAGGGGCGGGCGAGGCAATCCAGTATTCAACACTGACTGTCTTGGTTGAAAAGGCTGAAACACACTTTCGAAGAACACTCTCACGACGTAGGGGCGTCGCATCGTAAGTAGGTACGTTCTTCGAAGGTGAAGGGGCACCATCATCAAGTTTTTGCCCCAGTCTCTAAATAATCCTCAATTTGGCATTGCTCTTAGCCTGACCATAAGATTCTTATTACTGACCATAACACTTATTAGATAGTAAAAGATAAAGTAAAATACCTGGTGAATAGCCAGTATTGGTTGTTGGCACCATTTCTAGACTGCAGCAGGCTGTGGTCAACAAGCTCTTTCAAGTCTACCAAATGAGGTACACCCTCGCCATCAGGCATCCAGATAAAACTCTCGCCCTCCACATAGTGGCTGTTGTCCCCAGGGATGGCAGGGATTGCGCTACCAGCGCACACTGTTAAATAAAATAAATATTATAATCATATCAAATCTACTTTAAAATCTATTTTTACATCCTATCAATAACCCAGTCTATAAAAAATATCAATTTAATAAAATATTTAATTAAGTTTAATTATGAAAAACCGGACAAATGCATGTTGAGCCAGACACAATGTAGGGTTCCGTAGTTAGTCATTTATTTTCCGCAAACGACATTAAATTTTTCCTAAACTGATTTTTTTATAGCCTAGGTCATTGACACGGATTTAAAATTTTTGGCTCCAAAACAACTACAAATTCACAGTGTATATTAAAGAGGATGTAATTTTCATTACGCCCGAGCTTCAATTAAAAATCAGACCGTTGAAAATTTATGAAAAAAAAGCCCCCAAATGACTGCGTCAAATCAGGAAGTTTAGTAATCATAAAAAGTCTGTTTAACTCACAAGCAATCACCGCAGCCAATACAACAAGAAGCTCCATGACTTCCAATACTTATCAAAAATAATAAATTAATTCACTCTACTTACGCTATTTATGAACGTTGGCTATCTAAATTTTGGCAGATAATATCTAAATCGGCATACTTCTTTGTTTTAGTACATTGCACCCCCGCCTCCCCCAGTCCAAGTTAGGTATGACAGTGTCATTTGCCTCTCGTGCCCGTCCAGAAAGAAATCTTGGATCTGCCCATGCAGACCTCCATAGTACGCTGTATAGGCTACCGCCGACAACAAAAGACATCCATTTGATTTCGCCATTTGGACGATAATCGAATGCTATTCTACGCTTGTGTAACAAAGATAACTACAACGGCATTTGTCTTAAGTTTCAAAAATGTCAAATGCCTGTTGGTCTAATGGTTAGTGACCCTGACTGCTAAGCCGAAGGTCGTGGGTTCGATCCCCACCCAGGATAAAACTTTGTGTGATGAGCATGATGGTTTATTATGTGTCTGTGTGTAATTTATCTATAAGCATGTATTTAGAAATATATAAGTACTAGCTGTGCCCGCGACTTCGTTCGCGTGGAAGTTGCGTTTATCTTAAGGTAGTTTATATTACAATTTAACTTCTGTGTAAAACATATTGGAAACATGCTCCACAATGCTCTGTGGCATCTATGGATATTAGGGCCTAGCTTTAATCAGAGCCCGACCTACGGCAGGGCAAGCCAAGCAAATGCCCAGTGCCGCAAAATAAAGGGCGACAAAGTTTATGGCGCCAGACGGTTAGAAGACAAATTATAAAAATTCCTATGCTTTCAGCACCTCGACAAAAAAGTATTTCACCAAAATGATTTTCATCACATCAAATATTATTAATATTGAAAAATTCTTTCCCCCTCCCCCGTCACGCGAGAACTTGGGCGGTTTCGGGTTAAATGAAGCCCGAAACCGCCCAAGTACTCGCGCGAAATTTTGTGTTAAGGAGCTTCGATTCTGACTCCGAAAGATCGAAAATTCCGATTGATTTTAAACCTCCGACTCCAACTTCGGCTCCGACACTTTTCTCCGACGCTCCTTCAAGATAATTTAAACATAGGTAATAAAGGTATGATGGAAAAAACTCTCACAGATTCCCTATGATCGCGGGTTATGTCCTGCCCGAGCGATCTTTTCCGAGTCTAAAGTACACCCACTTTGTGTCCGTGTTGTAAAGTCCCCCGCGAAATAGGGCTAGTTATGTTATTAAAAAGTATCCTGTTTTTAAAACATTGCATTCCCGCGGTACTGTGATGCGTGTTCAAACAAACAGACAACATTCAAACGTTTTTAAAAGATATACTCAGATATATTTTTTTGTGTTTAAATACTATTTTTTAACCTATTTCAAAATTTGTTTCACTCACTTTAGAAGATTTAAATATTATTTTATAATGTCTACATTGGTGAATTAAAAAATAAGTGTAACAACCTGTCGCAAATTAAGATCATCATATATTCATATCCCTTTACGTAAGAATTTCAATTTTTAATTTGTATTTAAACGCCATCTATTTTCAAAACTGGATAAATTTCTTTTAATACTTGATGATTTTATATTATATTAAACTAAAATTTTCATGCATGTTAAACGAAGGTAAGCAAGGTATTTAACCTTAAATTATTCACGCGATTAAGACCCGTAATATATATATTTTCATCATGTGTACAAATCGCGAAAGCCTAACAACATTTGTAGGTAAGCAATTTTGGCACTCAGAAGAAATCGAATCACAGATGGCGCCACGTGTTTTATTTTGATATAACACTAACATCTATAAATTCTAGAAAATATCAAGTAGTTATTGTTTATTTGTAATGTAATATTGTTTTTCATTTCTACATTCATAACATAATTACGATTCATGCAAAACAATGATATAGGTGCCTATTGAAAGTGATTGATTAATATGAAAATTCGTTAAAACAAAGTAAACATGTTAAAGTCGAAAATAAAAGCTTGTATAATAAGTATACATTTGGAAAAATACTTAAAAAAGAATAAAAAGAATTTTAAAACAACACAAAAAGAGACTCTCGCACAAATGAGACTCGATCCTGCGACCTCGCTCGTCCAATACCGCCACTTGTGCCATTAGACCACCTCAACCGATACAAAAGCGTTGAAAATAGCTGATCTTAAGAGAATTTAAAATGTTGTGTTTAGCTCCTTATAGTTTTAGCGTGAAGTTATGTATTCCATAGGTTACAAAATTTTGGGATAATCTATTATGGTGCGACAAAAAATACGTTGCTGCTCGTTTCCCATAGACGTTAGCGTAATGATTCATAGTGTAAATAATGTCCTATAGTATTTACTATAAAACTGCAAATTTTCATAAAGATCCGTCAAGTAGTTACTGTTTTATAACGAAAAATAGCTACAGACATTATCCCTTACTGCTTAGCTCCTATGGGCAAAAGCGTGATAATTTATAGCCTAAATGTTAATTCGCGTCTATTAGATAGCACATGCAAAATTTCAACCGAATCTGTCCGGTAGTTTTTGCGTGATGCGTGTTCAAACAAACAGACAGACAGACAGACAGACAGACAGACAGACAGACAGACATTTCTAAAAATGCAGCAAAATGTTTAAATACTCTTTTCGAACATTTCCTAATATTTTTTTTCACTAAGTTCGGCCATGTACAGACACGTGAAATTTACAGTTTTATTATATGTATAGATGTTTATCAGTTGTCTGGTTGGCATAGTACAAGCTCTGCTTAGTTTGGAATCAGATGACGTTGTGTGAGTTGTCCCAAGATTTTACTATTATTATTATTAAATAATACTTGTTTACTACAAGTATCATTAGTTTCGACATTTGAAATTTCTGTCACTTTGTACGGGGTAGTCAATCCAGTGTAATAGTACTATAGAAGTCAATGTTTTAGTATTAAGCTAAAATACTATTTTTTTACTTGAGAACCCGGCAACAACAATATTGTTATGATCTTGGCACAGATAAGACAGCGTTTAAACAGCGAAAGTATACAAGGTGCCCCAAATGTATATATTTACTTACTCACACACTAGGTGGCTGACAATACAGAAGACCGTACACAACGAAAGCTTTATACAAAATGCCCTTGACATACATCGTCCCGATGTCTTGTACAGCTTACCTCTTCCAGCTGTTTCCATTCTTCTCTGTTGATTGCTATTCTAGACCTGGTTGCTTCCCAATTGCTACGACCGCTCGATTAAGACTGTCGAATGAGGCCAACTGCCCCACTACAAATGTAAACGTCAAACTAAAGTCATGCCATCTTGCAGCAGGCATGTTTAAATGAGTCAATAGATTTGCTATTTAATCAAAACAGATGTTAAACCAACGGAAATTAATTAGCCATTTAATAATTCTCCGACATACAGACATGGATATGCAGATAAAATATTTTTGTACCGTCAGTTTTGTGCGTGTCAGTAGGTATAATGAAGATGTACATAGGCAGATAGGTGAGGAATGGGGAAAATTTATATGTGTGCGGCTAAAATACTCATATAAATTTCTTTATAATCGTTACGTATACTTGTACTGAGATAGATAATGGGGAGAAGGGGGGGGGTGCGGAATCTGGCCTAGAACTAGATAGTCCTATCGGCCTTACCTAAAGGATCTCGGCGACTTGCGCCACTCCCTAGGTCTCTTGCCATCTCCGTTGCACAGATGCTAGGAGATAGGGTATCATCGTGAAGCTCACAGTTAGTTGCAATATACGCCTCAGGGTCCCAGTAAAACTGCACTTTTTAAATTTTGATTTTTTTCTGTTGTTTTTGTTTCATACTTACAACGTTATATCTACTTAATAATATTTTTCAATGGAATTTCTACGTAAATTTTGTTACTTCCCATTTGATCAACTGTTACTCGTAAACTTGTAAAGCCTACTTAGCTCCTTTTCTCTTTTCCATTTAATTTCACTATGACTACTACCGTGATTTTTTTCACATACCCAACTTGACTCTAACAAAAATAGATTACGCGAAACAGGGTTCGGCTCTCTCAAAAATTTATACAGAAAACCTAAATATTAGGACACGAAAAAAAGAGTTTTTCTAGTAGATGAAATAAAGAAATTTAAGAATATGTCTTATTATGATCCCGCAAATAAATCTTGAAGTTGCGGATAAATGCAAAAACGAGCATTTTCGTATTGTCATAGTCATGGCGTTCGTAATCTAACATATGTACGAACGAATATTCTACTTTATTTTGACCTGCGCTCCTGCGCACTGCGAAGTAATGCTTGTGTGCGGAAGAGCGAGGCCGGCGATCGTGTCGTTGTGTACGTAGCGCTAAATAAATAATTCTCTCAGTGTAATGCCCTCTTAAAGTTAAATATTTTAAAAATTTCCTTAATCTAAATATCGTCTTCCCAAACCCTAAACAGTTTTAAAATACCTATCTACAGTCTCTGAGCAAAGCTACGGACAGACGAGCGGATGGACATGGCGAAACTATAAAGGTTCTGTTTTGCCATTTTGGCTACGGAACCCTAAAATGGGAGAGCCATACAAAATAAAAACGTGTTATCATTGTGAAAACTCATTACAAAAATGGAAAAAGTCACACCGGCCATAAAACTATTCAATTATTGCAGTAACTATTTCCTGACCAACTTACGACTAATTAAAAAAAAAGCCTCCGACTTTTCGACCGAGATCTGGGTGTATTTTACTGAATCTCGGCACTGATCTTAGTAATTGTTTCTAGTCTATTCTTATAAACCCGAGATTTAATAAAAACCTTAAAGAAATAAGTTAATTGTATTTTTTATTTTCAAAACAAGCTGTGTAGATTTGATGTTAAAATAATACTCCTCGAGACGAACCAATCGAGCCCAAAATCAAATGGGTTTATCTTGATTAATTCAGAAGTTCTTATGGCCACCTTCCGACTCCATCATCAGAACAGCACCATAGTACCATATTATTGTATGTTATAAGCCCAATCGGACATCAGGTAGGTAGTGGTTCTAATTTAGCTTCCAAGATTCGTGCCCAACTTACATACAAACATCGCAACTTAAATAAAAGCCAGATCGCACGGCGCGGTGTTAATTATCACATTCACATGATCATGTTGGACAGTTGACACCAGAACTTTGTGAGATGATTTGGTCTGGAAATTGTTGCTACAATGTTTCTGGCGATGTGAAACAGTTCCCAGACCTTCAAAAATAAATACTAAAAAGCAAAAAATAAGAAGTCGAAGTTGGTGCCATGAAATAGTTGTTTTTGGTTAATTCGGCACCAACTTCAAAATGATAATTTGTTTTTATTATTCTGATGAATTGTCACAATGATAACACGTTTTTCTTTTGTATTTCAGAGCTGCCACATGGAGGAAAAAAAATTACACCAAAATTTAAAAATGCATTCTTACTGGGATACCCTATTTGGGGACCATTAAACATCGCTTGCGTATTCAGAGGAAAAAAGAATAGAATTGTTTTTTTTTAAACTTCTTTATTTACTTTGTGAGATCCATAAATTTTGGTTACGGCTCTAAATATTGGGACTATAAGTATGTTGGTAAATTTCCCTGCGATATTGGGCTTGTACCCTAGAGCGGGAGCTGCAATTTTTATGTGTTTTTAATTTAATAAAATAATGCAAATAGTAACTTAAGGTAGGGCCATGAAGATAGAGTAGGTCAACCCCAAACCATATGGACTGAGACCTCAAGAATCGCTGTTGTAGACTGGATATGGAAGCAGAGGATCAAGTGTCGTGGCGTAAATTTGTTTATTTGTCTCAAAACAGTTACATAAATTCTGATATAACTGAGACATCCCCAGTAAGTAATTATAAATACTTGTGTTGGGGCAAATTGAACCGATAGATATATTTCGGATAGTAAAAATTGCATCCGAATATGTATAACCAGCTGTCTGCCCCGCCTTCGCAGTATTAGTTTTTATACCTTTAGTTACAATATCGTAATTTTCGTATAGATCTCTAATTTTTTTGACAATAAAGCATAGCTTATTATTACTCCTCATTGTTGTAAAATATTTTTTCAATTAGCACCCGTGGTTCCTGAGAACATCGCGTTCAAACAAACAAACTCTTCAGCTTTATACTATTAGTGATATAGTAATATCGTATAGATTTAGGTCATTAACTCATTACGATGCCGCGTCTTACGTCACGGCATAAATATCTGTGCCTGTCTGATTATGATAAGCGCAACCTCGTTAAGGTTAAGAAATTCATATCAAGATATCTTTTAGATAGGTAGGTTTGTAATCTTTCTAATGTTCTTTCAATGATAATATAATAACAATAACGTATGACAATTATGTTATTGGTAAAGTAATAAAATAAAATAATAACAATAACATATGACAAATAAGTTGTTGGTAAAGTAATAAAATAATAACATATGACAAATAAGTTGTTGGTAAAGTAATAAATTACTCGTATTAACAATAACATAATTAGGATGAATAAGTGGTTGGAAGTAAGTAAACTACCTTTCACCCTTTTTAGGCGGGCTTCAATTTTCCTATAAGTATAATCTATGAAATTAAACTAATGAAAGATCTATAAAGCTAGCTGTTGTTCGTTCCTCTTCTTCTTTATCTTCTTAGCAATTCTAAACCAGTTTGGTGTAGGTCTCCTTCAGATTGCACCCTCTAACACGGTCTTGAGTTTCTACAGCTTTCTTTACGTGATTCTTCCATAGCATTTGTGGTCTACCTCTATCTATTTTTGTCTCCGTTGTAATACCGCTTTAGCCCAGGAGCCATGTTCCCGGCTGTCCTGCCCATTGTCATTTCAGACTTTGTACTTGTTTGACGATATTGGTGACCTTACTATTCTCTCTCAACCAGGTGTTCGTCTTACGGACCTTCTGCGTAGCCTCTACGAGTTTCCTGCTGTTCGTTGGTCTCGCTTAAACTTAAAAACGGCTTAATCGATTTCGATTAGCTGTTATAGAATTAAAAAATAGGAAACCCCAAAAGGATAGCCATAAAAGAATACATAAACAGGGGACAGGGTGGTAATTTACTTAAATGTTTGTGATTGTTTTAAATACTTATATTTTTAACCTGTGGGTCTTCTATCTAATAATAAAAAGATTTACTTAGAGAGAACCTAGATAGACATGATTTACATATTTGATAATGACATACTTACTTTAAGTACCTATTAGATATCTACAGGAAAAAATACTTTCATGCAAACTTGGCAACAGGAAATTGTGAAATGTAAGTTTGAATGACGTAGATGTTCTAGCTGTCATTACCGATGACTGATGAAAACAAAATTTATGTGGTAAGCAGATACGATCAACAATTTATTAAAAAAATATTTTTGTATTGATAATTATTAACTTAATCACCGATAAATCTACTTGGTAGCCCCTACTACAAAGAAACTCTTTAAGAAAATCATTCGTTCGGTCTTTAATTAAATCTCTTTGTCTGTACGTTTGTATTAAGAAATTAAAATAAAATTTGAAATGTTAATTTTTTTTAAAAGAAATCAGTTAACTATAAAAGGTTAGCTATTTTTGTGTATGTTTGATTTTATAGGCTACTAGCAGACGCATCGCGGTTTCAGCCGCGTAGTTCCCGTTCCTGTGAGAATACAGGGATAAAAAGTACCCGGGGATAGTGTAGCTTCCCAACGGTAAAAAAAACTTTGGAATTAGTCCAGTAGTTTTTAAAAAAATACAAAGCTTTCCTTTTTATAATTTTAGTATAGATATAATATAGATGTGTACAAAGTGTACCATCTCATCATGTTTACAGTGTTTTTGTAAAGTTTCAGCAAAATCCATTCAGTAGCTTTTTAAGGTTCATTTCCGTGCATCGCGGCCGATCGCGAGCCGCGCGCGGCTTACGACAAGCGTCTGACGCGCGCGGCCGATGCAACAATACTAAGAGTATGAGAATGTATGGCGCCGTTTCCGAGGTCTGCGACAGACGCACGCGGCCGACGACTGACGTAGGCTCCGCGCGCACTATGATTGTTGTCGTATCGGTAGCGCGCGTCAGCCGCTTGTCGTAAGCCGCGCGCGGCTCGCGATCGGCCGCGATGCACGGAAATTAACCTTTAGTTAAAGAGCGACACACATCCATTCATCCATCCATGCTCACTTTTAGCGGATTTACCTATAATATTCGGAGAAATATTATGTTAGGTACATATACCTTATTAGGTAGGTACATAATATCTGTCTATATTTCCCTTTGCAATCAAATATGATTGCATTCATTGATCAAATGATTGCATTGAAATATAGACATACCAGGACTACATAACATTCTAGGACATTGACTCTACGCAGGTGAAACTACAAAGCAGAGTTAGTTACACAAACATTTGATATAATTATTATCGTAGCAATAGAGATCAGATATGGATTACAACAAATATAAATACGTTCATTAACAATTAACACTATAGTCCCAGTTTTATAAGCCATGAAGTGCCTGTTGCTTTTATCCGTCGCTATAGCAGGTAAATAAATAACGATTTATTACTTAACACGTTCTGTTAGATTTTCATAGCCTATAATGATTGACTGCCTCTGTGGCGCGGTGGGAGTGTATCCGACTGCTACGCAAGGGGTCGTGGGTTCGATCCCCACCCAGGATAAAACTTTGTGTGATGAGGACGATGGTTTATTCTGTGTCTGGGTGTTATTTATCTATAATATGTATGTATTTAGAAATATATAAGTATGTTTATCAGTTGTCTGGTTTCCATAGTACAAGCTCTGCTTAGTTTGGGATCAGATAGCGTTGTGTGAGTTGTCCCAAGATATTATTATATTATATTATTATTATGTGTTTTTCTGACATATAATCCAACTAGGAGGCGGCGGTAGCCTAATGGTTAAGACATCGGTCTCGCGATCGTGAGGTCGCGGGTTCGAATCCTACCCATTACACTACCGACGTGAACCCACTCCTAACACAAGCCTTTGAGTTTAGCTGGAGGGGTTAACAAGATTGCTAGTATAGTGGGGGTCAATCCTACATTGCTAGTTATCATTAAAAAAAAAAAGTACTAGCTTTCGTCCGCAGCTCCGCCCGCGTGCACTATCCTATGTCCTCCCTCGGGACTCAAACTATCTCCATACCAAATTTCATCTAAATCGGGTTAGCTGTTTGAGCGTGAAAGCGTCACAGACAGACAGACAATTACTTTCACATTTATAATATTAGTACGGTATCAAATTTCAAAATCAAAATTCTTTATTCACTTAGGATGCAAAACAACACTTGTCTGAAAATAAAAACTCGCGGCCACTCTTTTCAAATTCCCCGTTTTACAATGTTTGAATGTTTCTAAACTTGATCCCATATCAAGTTTAGGTAAGGTTCTGCCACTAGTATACTTCAATAAGGTTTCATCAAAATCCGTTCAGTAGTTTTTTCAGTGAAGAGCTACAAATGTTTATCCAACCATCTTCACAAATTGTCGAATGTAAAGTATTAGTGGGTAGGGTAAAATAAAGTGGTTTATTACAACTTCATTTAATACTAGCTGTCCCGCGCAACTTCGCCTGCGTAAATTTTCCTCGTATTTGCCACATTTCTCATTGCTGCTCTGCTCCTATTCGTCGTAGCGTAGGTCGTAGATGTTATATAGCCTATAGCCTTCCTCGATAAATGGGCTATCCAGCAGTGAAAGAATTTTTCAATTCGGATCAGTAGTTCCTGAGATTATCGCGTTCAAACAAACAAACGAACAAACAAACAAACTCTTCAGCTTTATAATATTAATGTTGATAAACTTTCGCGATTTGTACACATTATTAAAATATATATATTACGGGTCTTAATCGCGTGATGTAAACAAGGTATTTTACCTTAAATTATTCACGCGATTAAGACCCGTAATATATATATTTTCATAATTTATAATATTAGTATAGACTAGCGTCTAATAGGGGCCGGTACCTAAAAGTGTGTACGTCTAATTGTACCTGGACTAAGTTGCTTCTACGTCAAAATGTACCTACAACATGCTTTGGTCAAAATGGGCTCTCGGTTTTAATGACTCTTGGACATAATTTTTGGCCAAAGCGTCATTATGATATGGTTTGGTTGCACCTTTTTAATTAAATTACATGTTTTCCAGCGTGTGCTGCAAGCGTATTGAAAGACCCTTTACAGGGTTACAAGGAAGGTGACAGATTCTTCTACTTTGCTGGAGATGATGGAGTTATGCATTTAGTGGACGCTGAAGAGCCTGTCGATACCGCCTTCATTGATGCCTACACGAGAAACCCAGACAACAATGGCTATTGGCTGTTTACTAGGTGAGTATCTTTTACTGGTGTACGTCATAGAAAAATGAGCACTGTAGCAAACAGGAAAGAAACTTTTCTATAGTCCACAACAGGTCAACGAGGCAACTAAATGCACGAAAAGCATTAATAGGAAAAAAAAAATTGCAACGGAAACTGGTGCAGACTCAGGCACTGCGCGGCTGAAATTGTTACGAAGCGCGCGCGGCACACGAGCCGCGCATTCGCCACATCTGTACGCACCATAAGGCCTCATTTACGGAAACGCGGGGCGTCGCGCGTGGAGTTGAGCAACGCGGCTCGCACTGTATTGAAACATATGGCATTGTATGAGTCCGTTCAGGGAAACGCTATTGTACACGCGTTTGTTTAAAATGGAACGTTTTTTGCGCGCGGCGGCACACGCAGCGGCAATTCTGTCAGTCTTATTTGGAAATCGCATAACCCAGACTCGACTTTTTTTAAAG
Organism: Herminia tarsipennalis; assembly: GCA_945859575.2. Lineage (NCBI taxonomy): Eukaryota > Metazoa > Arthropoda > Insecta > Lepidoptera > Erebidae > Herminia > Herminia tarsipennalis. The sequence continues at coordinate 20,708,787 of OX243836.2, forward strand.
AAAATTCTGTGTTTAAAAGTGAATAATTTAATACCACTCCATACCATAATATCCGACGCGTGCTTTGCTACACGCTTGAGGATTCGCCGTGGTCGCCACGGTGGGCACCGCCACACTATCCGCCACGGATCTCTATAAACAACAATCATATCTAATATATAAAATTCTCGTGTCACAGTTTTCGTTGCCATACTCCTCCGAAACGCCTTAACCGATTTTGATGAAATTTTGTGTGCATATTGGGTAGGTCTGAGAATCGGACAACATCTATTTTTCATCCCCCTAAGAGTTTGTTTGTTTGTTTGAACGCGATAATCTCAGGAACTACTGGGCCGCATTAAAAAAATATTTTATTGTTGGATAGCCCATTTATCGAGGAAGGCTATAGGTTATAACATCACGCTACTACCAATAGGAGCGGAGCAGCAATGAAAAATGTTGTAAAAAAAAAAGGAAGAAAATGGGAAAATTTACGCAGACGAAGTTGCGCGGGTCAGCTAGTATTATCATATGTTTGTGTTTACGCGTGCGATGACAAGTGCCATATCACGCGCCGCCTCTCCGTGAACAGAAAAAAACATCCAACGCGACGCGAGACGCCTCGCCAAACGCGACACACAACGCCCCGCGTCTCCGTAAACAAAGCTTAAGACGCCTACCGATTTGGTGTGCCCCTTCAAACTATGTCGTGCCGTATAATTGCTTGTGATACACGCCACAGTTAATTTACACAAACACGTCCTCGTAACACAATTTCACTCGTACATTTTTTTCATTTTCAGGGCTAACCCAACAACAGCTCAAATCTTATACCTCGACAACACACAATCTGTCGCTAACTCCAACTTCGATCCTTCCAAAATCACTGTCTTCCTAGCTCACGGATGGAATGGACATGGTGGAAACACAATGAACAGAATGTTAACTGAAGGTAAGCACGAACATGACAACCTCTCTTAAACTTGTATCAAATTACTAGATAAAAGCCTGCTATAAGGTCAAAGGCATTTAGAACTCTAAGCTCATCCCAAACAGCCTTACCGAAGCATAGTTTTATTCCTGGGCTCTGACATAAATATAGAGGTATAGCGGTCAAAACGCTTTGCAATGCTTTTATATCAAGTTATAGAATCTATTACTTAAATAGTGTGGACTGACAGCTTAACATACTCAGTTATGAATCTACATTATGGCCTTTCTTTATTCGTGACTTATAAATATTGAAGACTAGCTGACCAGCGCAACTTCGTCTGCGTAAATTTTCCCCGTTTTTGCAACATTTCTCATTGCTGCTCCGCTCCTATTGGTCGCACCGAGATGTTATATAGCCCATAGCCTTCCCCGATAAATGGGCTACCCAATAGAATTTTTCAATTCGGACCAGTAGTTCCTGAGATTACCGCTTACAAACAAACAAACAAACGAACTAAGCTTTATAATATTAGTGAAGTTTTTTTTTAATAAAAATTTTAAAACTTTTACAGCGTTCCTGTTAAACGGTGACGTGAACGTTATTGTTCTGGATTGGAATCAACTTGCCAATAGGAGCTATACCACAGCTAAGGGAGGCACTGGTGCAGTCGGCAGGGGGCTCGGTCAATTCCTTAACTGGCTGGTTGCCAATGGATTTGCGACCTTCAATAGAATACATTTGGTTGGATTCAGTCTTGGAGGTCATCTCGTTGGAAGCGCTAGCAGGGCTACTGGAGCAGCGGTTATAAGAGTTACAGGTAATATAATAATTATTTGTTAATCCTAGAAATAACTATTGCACATATAACTCAAAAGGGCATATTGAAAGTTTATAGATCTGGCCACTTCACACAAACTTCTAAAAACAAATATGATATTCAAAAAAAGAACTCTTTGGGATCATGTTACTTTTTAATTTGCGAGACTGTCATTTGTTTCTTTCATTGTGGCGTCCTCTCGAAAATTGTGTGTCGTTATTAAAATGAATTTAACTTTGTGAACCTTTTTGTCCAATGTTCTTTTTATGGTTTTCGTTGTGGCTTAAGTCAACAAGATAATTGCAAGGAAGTTCGTGCTTTGTATTTTTTGTCAGTTTCAATAAGTTGTCGTACGGGGTCAATATTAGAGCCTGTAACCGTAGTTGCGGGCCGACCTCTACGTGCTACTACTATGCTTCTAAAAACAATAAATGTATCGTAAGTCTTATAACTAGTCTTATATATCAGAATCCAGAAAGTTTCAGTATGCCCTAAGTACCCTTTAATAGATCAAGAAAAGTCACAATTTAGTAAGTAGTAGTTAGTAGTTTAGTTTAGTAGTTCTGACTTTTTTGGTATCCTTAAACCAACTTTTATATAAAAGCAGGATTAAATATGCATTAGCGATAATACCTATGTCACCAGGTACTAGTATAGTATTATATTATTATCTGTGCTCCAGGTATTATTATAGTTAAAATAGCAATCTATGTAGGCTATGGTAATTTCTTTAGCGTAGGCGCGTTTACTAAATTGATTGTAAGACAAACCATTATAATATTATAATAATAAAAAAATGAACTTTTCAGCTTTGGATCCCGCTGGTCCTCTATGGGGCAGGGACTCAGACCGCGTGGTGCCCTCTGACGGCCAATACGTAGAAGTTATGCACACAGACACTGGTCTCCTTGGATTTACTGATCCTTGCGGTGACGCCGATTTCTACCCTAACGGAGGTTCCAGTATGCCTGGCTGCTGGGTCAACACTTGTTCCCACAGCCGTGCTTATGAATACATGGCTAGTACTGTGAAACATGACCATCTTCTTGCAAATGAATGCGCAACTTTGCGCGATGCTACTCGCAACAGATGCACTGGCACTCTTTATCCTATGGGCAACAGTGACATTACTAAATCAAGGTAAGAAAATAAAACATATAAATATATACAAATAAATAGGTGCTGAAAAGTATCCAGCGCAGCGCTTATAGCAATTATAAATCTGGCTATGTTAATCCGTGGTTCTTAACGCGTGTGTAACATTATCTGTTTATGTTATCATTTCTTTCCTTGCCTTTTTACCCTATTTTGTAATGTTTGTAGTAATACTTTCTCATTGCGGATGTAATATTTTATTTATTATTATTTTACAGATCTGGAATATTCAGAGTAAACACCGGCAGGAACTACCCATACTAATTAGATAAAGCAACAGCTTCAATGAGCAAACCTATATTGACTAAGATTCTATGCTTTAAAAAATAAAACTATCAGTTAAATTAAAAAACGCAGTCATCTTTTATTTTCTATTTTCTTATTATTGTGCAATAGCAGCCTAGCCGAGTCTTAATTGATTTCTGCTGTCATGCTTTTGTTACACAACTACACAAAGATGTCTTTTCTTAATTTTACACATTGTACAAGTAGGTACTGGGCATCATCTACCATAAGCAACCAAATGCAAAGAAACTTATAAATCTCTGGTTTTCTATTTTTTTAAGTTCTGGATGCAAAATAAAGTCTTCACTTATTTTCGAAGTCAGATGTGTATCCACTCTAAATACACCAGACCTGGAAAAAATATTATTATGTAGCAGTCAGTCCTCAGTCTCTTTTTCTTTATAAATGAAAGGAATAGATTTGTATGTATTACATTAAATATCCATGCTAAATTACGGATTTTTAGTTGGTACTATAGCTTGGCAAATTCGTACGTGAGGTCATGGTCCGCAGAGGACAGGGAACGTGAGGCAGCGGGGGTGGTATAATACGCGTGCAGGACGGGGGTCACCTGACGGGAGCGTCAGGGCGTGTATGTATGTGTGATCGTGTGTAGCGGTGTATGTACAACACGTCTTCGGGTAGAAACGTACCCCGCCCCACGCGCCATGGGAGTGTCACGAACGTATTTGCCAAGCCATATGAGCCTCTAATCCAGGCTGCAGATGACGGACAGACGAACGAATAGATATCGGGAAACTATAAGGGTTCCTTTCGATTATGAAACCCTAAAAACCAACCAACTCAAAATCTAACTTAGTTATCAAGAAATTATATTGTGAATGAATGTGACAATGATGACAGCCATTGCTTTGCTGCCATCTACACAGCCTTCATTAAATATCCTACGCCGTAAACTTACAAAGCTAAATACCTGTCTACAAATCCTTTAATTTAGTCCACTACATCTTACCTATTTTTAGTCAAATCACTATTCCCCATTAAGTACGGATCACCATCACAGACATTTGAGAAAACATCATCTATACTTGAACACGGTAGTCCATACAAATCATTATATTTTATTGTCTCCGCCATATAATAGTATGATAGACTATGTGAACAGACATTTGTGAAACAATGTGGCATAAAATGTCCTCCATTTGGAAAGAAGTCAGCATCTCCAGTAATATCTTTATATCCGAGGCATTTAGTATTAGTATGTATCACTTCTACATATTGACCATCAGTCTTTACCAGACGATCTGGAGATTTGTCCCAAAATGGTCCAGCTGGATCTAGCCCTAAAAACGATATAATGATACTATTGTGTAGATTTAATACGTATTAACGAATTAAGTCTAAAAGTAGTGTAGTCAAGTGTTGGCTATGTACCAGTTATTCTTCGAACTTTAGATTCAGTTTCCCTCCCAGCATTACCAGCAACATGAGCTCCAAGACTGTGACCAACCAAGTGTACTTTGTCAAAAATAAGTCCATAAGATGTCAGCCACTTAATGAATCTACCAATATGGCGTCCTACAGATGGAACTGCGGCTTTTGCTGTCCAATAATTGAATTCAGCTGCTTCGCGCCAATCAATAACGATTACATTGACATCTCCATCTTGTAAGAATGCTTTAACAAAAAATGTACTAGAGTATAAATAAATGTGGAACTTCTGTTTCTTTGATACAATATTATTTTACACCCATACCTTCAGTTAATAAAGTATTAACGGTACTATGTAGATTGCCAAACCATCCGTGAATGATAAATACCGTAATTTTGGTGGCATCAAAATAAGATTCATTTAAACTTTTTTCATTCTCGTAAAGTAATATTTCAGGAACATAAGGATTGTTTCTAAAATCATATTAAGTATTAGTTTAATACTAATTGGGTGCTATCTACAGACTAGAATATTATAGCCCGGCGTGTTTTATAGAAAACTAATCCTACTATGTTGTACCCATCGAGGCTGATATATCCAATCTCGTGTACTCTTCTAATATTATTGACCTCTTTTATTGTATCAGTCCTCTAATATGGTGTATAATATAATGGTGGCAGCACCTTACTTGCATATACAGTTTATAAACAGAGAAACATTGTAAACATTGGCAATTTGAAAGAGTGGCCACGAGTTTTTATTGCCTGTTCTTTTCTCGGGCTTTAAATATTGTTTACGAACAGGCATTACAAGTAAATGTAGAATCGACTTTTCACAAGTGTAGTATTTTGCTTCCTAAGTGAATAAATCATTTTTATTATTTTATTGTAATTACTAATATTTATGTAGACTAAGAGTAACACAGACATGTAATTCAATTTAAAAATTATTATCGATAATTTGGTACATCGTTTTAATATTTGCCAAAAGCAAAAATATACGTCTCTCCTCAACTGTCATTCAATTCAACAGCTGTGTCAACAATATAAATTATGAGTGGTAAACTGCAGAACCAGTACTTACCTGGTATACAAGTAATACATATTTGTATTTTCTACATGTACTTTTTGGATAAATGCTTCATCAATTGATTCAAAACTATAAACTCTTCGCATTATATTGTTGTCATCTGATATATATAGGAATTCTTCATTTTTGTAAAATTCATCAAATGTGGCGATAACTATTAAGAGGAATCCTAAAATTTTAACTAATTTTATGAAGAACCTACTTTAAATAGGTATTTGTATCATACAAATATATAACAGCACTGGAGGAATAAAATTAAAAAAAAAAACATGAAGAATATTGATTATCTATTACTTTGCACCTAGTGAATAGGTAGACACCTCTCAACCAAGAGCAAGATCTACAACATTTTCTAATTTATTCCAAAATAATCTTAATAATATATACCTGCTGCAAACAAATAGCCAGGAATTAATGGCACCATTATTTTTTTTATAATATTAAAAAAACTTTTATAAGTTCACACACTGCTTAAACTATTTCAGCCTACACACCACAGATTTGGAGAACATACTGCTACACTTTAAATAGGTATTACTTCGTCATATTAGCAAAAAAAAAGAATTTCCTGCAATATCTAATTATAGCACTTCACACTGGAACTGATTTGCATTTACCGTAAATAATATGATAAAAGATAGAAATAGGTATTTTCGTATTATGGGGGCAGTACACGGTCACGGTCAACAGTTATCACCTTGAGCTATCACATAACGTTGATACTACTACGTTGTGAAAAACAATAACAAAGACCAACTAAGAAAATTTGAGGCATTTTATCTAAATGGTCATGTATCACAAAACATGTACAAATATTGTATGATAAACACGGAGGCAGAGCCGCGGAAAGCGACTTGTGCCTAATAAACTACAGGCCAAACTGAGTAAATTCTGAGGATTTAGCACGCAATATACAAAATACCAACTGAGTAAATTCGCTAATCACAGTCAACCATGTCGCTTACAATTAGCAAAGAAAATTAAATTGAAGCAGGTAGCAGGAAGATTATGCAGATAGTGCCAAGTCCGTAGTAATAAAATCTTTAAAGATTTTAAAAATGCTAAAATTTTTAGGGTTTTTTTTAATTCGTATATTTTAAATAGGTAGGATAGGATTTTTTCAGTCGTATGTCGTGTATTAAATCCATCCTGGGAATACCAAATATTATTGTCTGGACCAATATTAGGAAATGAAACGTAGATTATGTAAAAATCATTTATTAATATTCCCAGCTAAATATTTTAAAAATAATATTTAAACCATTTCGGATACGTCTCTCTTCAATTCTTTGAAAAAAACAATGTTTTTCTTTTTCTCCAATGTCTAATTAGTTGTCCAAAGTGTACAAGTTTACGTATTAATATTTTCCAAGCCTATCTGATTGTTTATCTGTAACAGAGATATTGGCAGGAGGTAAAATATCATTTACAAGTTTTACTTGAACCTGATTGAAATGAAGCCTTACCCTTTTTTTCTGCAAATGTTTCCTAAGAAATGGTGCAAACAGTCGGTGATTAGGATGTATTTTTCTTGTTCCCTTCAAACTAACAAGACAGCCCACTACAACACTTATGATACAACCGAATGCTGACACCCATAAATATGAAATGCGATATAAATATGGGACGTCGCTGAAACAAATTTGTAGGAAAATTTTAGAAATTAAGGATCTGGCGGAAACTTACCTTCTAAAGCCTTCAAATGATGGACACAGATTTCACATAGGCTCCATACATTGACTTATGCTAACGCGGTCTCAAGTTCTCATCTCATCAGAATATGACTCCTTAAAATATTATTTTCCTTACCATAACGCCTGCCTTTCATCAATCTTACAATTATTCTGAACGGATTCCATTTACCAAACATTCAGTTAGCTAAGGTGGACACTATGTGAATAATATTTTAAGACATGATACAGTCTTTGAGATTTTTCACCAAAAAGGCAGCTTGGTGTAAACAGGAGTTCCAAACGAAATAAATAAATTTTATTCCTTTAGACGATGATGAGACGTATTGCCTAACAATTGCCATTCTAAATTATAGCTATTTATCTATTCAAGCAAGACGATTTTTTTTAATAATAAAGATGTTCTTACCTATTAGTATTATTATCATTATGCACAACTTCATTAAATATATAGGTGCAATTAAGTGTATATCTCTCCTTTTGATCAAACTTTAAAAGTCCCTTTGCTTGCGCTAGTTGTGATTGCGAAGCTATCCACCACGCTGATACCAAACCCATAATACCACCACTTAACGCACTCTGAAAAACATAAATTTAATATGAAGAAATCCAAATTCTAAAAAAAAGCTAAAGACCAAAAACAATCGAACATAATGATTAAACCAACCGTAGAATCAATAAATGGCAAAAATATTCCCATTAAAAATACGCCAGCCAATGGTCCCATTGAAGCTGAGGATAAACTCATTGTAAGTTGTAGAACTGATCCCAACATTTCCACTACGTACACTAAGGCTAGAAGCAAAAATATATAATACCATAAACATACATGACACATGAACATAATATATATGACTGGTAAAATTGCACACTTTGTAATCGAGTAGAAGAACATCGTACATACCAACACATATTACACCAAGTATCACCACTACGGCTCGAATCATGATCTGAGTATACCTGGGAGATAACTTCTTGAAAAATGGTTTCCAAAAATCTTCCAATACAACAGCAGCCATAGAGTTAAGACCAGTTGACAAAGAACTAAAAACAATGTCAAAATTAAAGAAAATGCTAATACTGAAATTAAACTTATTCGAAGTCTTATTTCAAGCACTTACCTAAGAGCAGCGCTAAATACTCCAGCTACAAATATTCCTGGCATTCCATTCCAGTCCCCTAAAACATCCATCACTAAGAGAGGTAATAGCTGATCTTTTGCTAAAGCCAGTTTAGAGTCTAATGGATCACAATCGTAGTATCTAGCAAAAGCTACCAACCCACTATATCCGCAAATACAGACTATTAATATTACTCCTAATGATAAACCCCAAACGGCCCTATAAACAAAAAATATCATCATAATAAAACAAAAAATATAACAACACAACAGCCATGTATCTTATTCTTCCGTTCTACCTTCCGTACCTTTTCGAGGATTTCAATTCTGCAAGTGACAAAAATCTTTGCATCATGGATTGGTTAACTGCAATGTTTCCAATCCAATAAAATGTAGATCCAATTATCACTGAGCCAATAGAATGTCTTTCTGTTAGATCTATGGTTAAACTGAAAATAATTTTATGTATAGTTTATAAGTCATTACAAGCTTTTATTTAACTTGTCTTGATAAGCTCTTATGTCATTTAAATAGTGTAATATATTGATGGGTTTGTTTAATTTAAAAATTATTCTTCTTTTTAAAACATTTAAATAAAAAAATGTTTTTAAAAAGTTTATTTTATTCTAACTTCTAATGACAGTAGAATAAGATTCCATCATACAGTCACACGAATGTTTACCGTGGAATCTCCAGACGTCCAGTATTCCAGTTTCTCTCTATTACTTTATCGAAACCACCAACCATGTACGTCCCTTTCACTATTACAATTATCATAGCGCCTATCATGACTATAGTTTGTATAACGTCTGTCCACACGACTGCTTTTAAGCCACCCTGAAATAAGGAATTATTTTAAAACCTTTCTACACTAACAGAAACAATAACAAAAACAAACAGTTTTGAGTGAATAATACTATAGAAATTCTTACCAGAGAAGTGTAAAAAATACAAACAAGACAGACAATGGGAGTTGTAATATGAACATTGACACCAGTAACTGTAACAATATTCTACATAATTAATAAACCAAGCTATGACAAAAATAAATTCACATAAATCTTACTAACCTTGGTTGAAAGCTAAGGCTGGAACATAAATAACTATAGGTAGCCACGCCATCTAAAAAGTGTGTCACACTTCATCAATAGTATGTCATGGAACATACAGATACATACGATATTAAAATTGCAGATAACTTACCAAGTACACACTAAAAAGGGCAGATCCAAAGACTCTAAGCCGCTTGTCAAAACGAAGTTCCAAGTACTGAAAGAAAAATAAACAGCCGGTAATCTTAGTAATACATAAATACTACATGAATAAGAGTGTTGAGAAGTAAGAGGAATTTGCCAAAAAATAACGGGATAATGTTATAATTACCTCATATGCAGAAATTAATTTCAATTCATGTAGTATCGGTAGAAAAGTATATGAAATTATAATTGACATGATCAAGGAACCGATCACCATAAATACATATGATGTTCCGTAAATGTACAGTTCTGCTGGAATACCAAGCAACGAAATACCTGAAATGAAACTGTAAAATGTTCTTAAAATTGATAGCTCTCATAAAACTACCAAGTAACATAAAACAAACTAATATTATTCAATTGCTAGTCCTTGAAAAACTTTGTTTCGAAAAACGAAATAATATTTTAACCTAAGAAATAATATTTTAAATAAGCTTAGTACCTTGCAACCAACGAGAAAATAACAGGTAACAACTTCATATCTCTTCCGCCCATTAAATAATCCTGAGTTGAATTTTGTTTCTTCACAAAGCCAAAATATACACCAATTCCACAACACGCAGTCAACATAAATAAAAACATTAGATAATCTAACCAGGAGAAATGTTGAAATGAAAGTCTGACAGCTGACACATGTAATTTTTCTTCGGACATTGTGTTAAGACTATAATAAACGTTGCCTAAACGTTGCTAGTGGCTGATAATATTTTGTATTATAATTTATTTTTTGTGAAGTATTGTCTTATTTGATGTTTTTTTTCGATCCTTATTTGACACTCTCGCAGTCCTAGTCTAGTCTAATAAGTGTCAGTGTAGACCTCTGAATGAATTTACAAGTAGTTTTACAATTGACATCCACGATTTCCCTAAATTGGTTTGAAGCTATTTTTGTCACAATTGATAATATCCTGTTGGTTTCAAAATAGAACTTCTAGCCGTACCGTCTTGCCCTTGTTGCTTACTACGATTTAACGTCTTGCCTGCCAACGCTTTATCTATCTGCAGAAGGTTTCCACTCAAATTTATATCATCGTCTTTTAAACTAATGTTGAAACTTGTTGGGTTGAAACTAATTTTTGGTCAATTTACATTATTATGCACGCTACTTATATAAATGTAATAACAATAATTCATTTTTAAATAAATATAATTTATTCAATATCTATCCTAAATAACAAAACTTAACTAATTTCTTCACATTCGTTGATTGGCTTCATGCTTATTGAGGTAGAATTCACGTGGCAGGCTTCCTGTAACAACGAAAATTCCCAATCACTGGCTTGAACTTCCTTATTAGGAGTCTAATATGGGTTTTGAATAGTACAAACGTCTTTCCACACGGGAGACCTTCCACATGCTTATAATATCTTATTATTTATTTTTGTTTCATTCGATTCATTTTATGTGCCTAACATTATCTTTACTTTTATCTCAATCGCAATATTTTCAAAACATTACAATATTTTCCTAAGAGTCTAAAACATTAAACTACAAAAGTATTGAAGGACAAAATAAGTTCATTGAAAAACTGACCTTATTTTGTCCATAAGCTCTAATATACAACTCATCGCTTGGATGTGGAGGCTCCTTATATAGCCCTCTCAGCTGTGGAGCTAACAACATCGGTGCTGGCGGCACGTAGGGAACTCCTCGCGCTCGGTTGAGCCTCGATACTATTGCGCCAATACAAATGGTCACTAGCATTCCAGATAGCGTATACCACATGTAGGATACTCGGAGGACGGGATTTACTTCTTCACTGTAAGAAATAGAAGCAGTGTTATTGTCAATGTGTTCACATTAAATGACCACGTTAGACAGGTAATACAAAATAGATTTTAAGCAAACGAAGTTTAAAAAAGGTTACGAATGCGGCCACCTAAAAAATACATACACGTTAAAACCGGGCAAGCGCACGTCGGGCCACGCACAATGTAGGGTTCCGTAGTCCCCAATCCGAATAATGGCTTAAGAAGTGGGTTTTCTGTTTTGTTTCATACTACTTACAACGTTATGTAAGTATTTTTCAATGGAATCTGAACGAAAATTTTATTACTACTCACTTGGTCTGCTGTACTTAGCTCTGATAGTTTCCATAAATTTCATTACATACACTACTACCGTGATTTTTTTCATATACCCAACATCAACCATTAGCTGGCAAGGGAGGGGACACTTGACTCTAACAAAAATTTGCGCTTTAAAGCTTAATGTTTCACAAACGGATTCCTAAATCGAAAAAATGGTCTTTACAACCTCTAAGTGTTTTTAAAAGATCTACAGTCTCTGAGCTAAGCTGCGGACGGACGGACGGACGGACGGACATGGCGAAACTATAAGGGTTCCGTTTTGCCATTTTGGCTATGGAACCTTAATTAGCTACCATAAAATTCTTACCTAAATACTAAATTATCGTTATCGACTACAGTAAAATTGTACTGACAACCAACAGTAGTAAGAGACTTGTGTTCATGAACTATTTGCCCACGGGCTATAGCCAGTTGTGATGCCAAACACCACCAGGACATAACGGCTACTCCGCTTATACCTCCTACTAGTGCTCCCTAAAACAAAAAAATGGCCAACATTTTTAAATTTGGCGACATGCCATTAGTAACAGACAAACCACTAACGTTATTTGGTCTGTTACTAACGACAGGTCGACTTTCTTTTTTTTTCTTAACTGTGTCTGTGTCTTAATCTGAAAAAGTAATAACATTTGAATGATGAATGATTTTTCAGTATGATTTTAATTTAATAAAAAAATTAAATCATTGCACTGTGACTTCTATATTTGTTATTACCGTGCCATCAACCCAAGGCATTAGAATGCCCATTGTGAACACTCCCAGCTGCGGACCCATTGTCATTGATTCCAGTGTCATTGTCAATTGTAAGATCGTTCCCAACTTCTCCACGACAAATACTAGCCCTGAAATTCAATACAATTCATACTTTATCCATGTCTACTTGTCCAAAAAAACATTCATACAAATCCATTATATCTAAAATCAAATCTTAATAAATTTGAGAGACTTCCTAAATAATTTTAGGAGATAGATTATAACAAAATAGCTTTTGTCCATGACTTTGCCCACATGGATCGTCTTGAATCACGAGCTTTTATTGCTGCCTTCCTCAAGCATCAAGCTAACTCCACATCAAATTCCATTCAAATTGGTACAGTATCCTCAAAGATTAGTTCGTTCAAACATACAAACTATTCAGCCTTAAATAAAACTTTTTTTACAAAAAAAAAACATCTAACCGACTTCAATCAGGGCTGATTTGCTGGCATTTATTGAAAAGTAGATCTTTATGAGATTTATATGGGACCATTTCGGAATAAACCTCTTTAGAAGAAAAAATCATTTTGAAAATCCTCCTTTTTGAAGTCGGTTAAAAAAAGCAAGTAACCTTATGAATAACTTAATAAAAATTAAAAATACAATTAAGTATTTACCTACACAAAGAGTGCCGAGGATTATGACGACACCTCTCATCAGCCAAGTGATCTGTCTGTCCGAAAGCTGTTTAGTATTAAATGGCTTGTAAAAGTCCTCTAGTACCACAGCCGACAATGAGTTTAGACTTGTTGATAGGGAACTGCAAAATGATGAACTTGCTCATTTCTGTACGGAGCGTTCTGAAGAGAAAATGTTTAGCCTTGGCGCGAATACCATTAGGTTTGCAAAATATACATTGATGAGCTGTAGTGTCGTCAATTTCACCAAACGATTCAACAATATAACGACAACGATTAAGAAAAATTCATAACGTTCATACGAACTAAGTGTAAGTGTACCTATGTTTGTATCATGCTAAAGAATATGAAATTTTACCTCAATGCTGCACTAAAGATCCCAGCTATGAAGACTCCTGGCAGACCAGGGATATCACCAAGTACATCCATGACCAAAAGAGGCAGTAGTTGATCCTTCGCTTTAGCAAGCTGAAAACGTATCCCGAAATCAATATATTTTATTGACTAAGTACACTTTTATTACAAAGAGGCAATACAATTTTCGTACGTTTAATAAAAACAGTCAATTGTATCAACAAATGCAAATCATTTCAGTAGAAGTTCAATTACCTTAGTCTGTAGAGGGTCGCAATCGTGAAATCTGGCGTAAATTAATAAACCACAATACAAGCAGAAGGCATAGAGAAAAGATATACCAATGCAGAATAAGAAGACTGCCCTGTAAAAAGTAAATACACAGTTTACCTACGTTTCAAAAATACAAATCAAATTAATATTAGCAGTCTAATAATCGTTTAAATTGAATTACATAGATCCACAGAAATAAATTTGACCGCTGTGACCGTCAAGTAAAACATATATTCCAAAGTGTGGTACCGATTGAAAGAGTAAACATAACATAAACACATTTACTTTAACAAAATTCCTCAATATGTATTAATTTTCAGATGTGACTAAGATCTAAGTTCCTAACATATTGACTAACCATTTTGCTCCTCGTAGAGTCGGTAATGAAAGATACCTCTGCACCATTGTCTGATTGACTGCGTTGGACTGGAGCCAGTAGATTGTCCCACCAATTACCAAGCTCCATATGGTGTGGCGTGTCAGAGGATTTGGATCCCAACTAAAACCGAAGTGAAAACTAAATAAGTGAAAGTTGCTAGCGGTATTTCGAATTTCACTTAAATCTGTTGTATTGATATTCTATTGATCACATTACAACTTGACCATAAAGGGTGGATGTAGTCCTTGTCTTAGAACCTTTCCAATTAAAAATAGGGTGCTCTAGTGACAGAACATTTACTAGAGCACCCGATTTTAAATGGATATGAAGTTTAACTGATGTTGTGTTGTTGAAAGATGTTTAAATTGTCGCGTGTCGGATCCGACACACCATAAGTGGGAACGGACATAATACCAGGCTTTTGGTATATAGACAGGTCCAGCCCAGCCCAAAATGTATTATTATTTATCAATGGATCCGCCCCTACTTGATGAAATAATACCTGCTACTCGTAATCATATAACCTTCCAGAAGTTAGGCCAATAACTATTACGAGCATGTTCCGACTCTGGATGTAGGTGCTCATAATTTGTAAAAGGACACAGTAATATCCCACATAAGGTGTATGTTTATAAATAATCGAACGACACTTCTTAAAAAACTGGTCTAGTGCATGTCGGGCCACGCACAATGTAGGGTTCCATAGTCTCCCATCCGAATAATAAAGCTTAAGTAATTGGCAAGAAATGCCTATAAAAAATACTATAATATTCAGCCTTGACATCATAATTTGTTAAAATGCTCTCTGTAACGAAGCAATAACAAAAGCCGAGATAGTTCTTTAACTACCTGCTAGATGGCGCATGCGAGGGCCCAACTAGCGAGCATGATGGGCTGGAAAAATTTGAGGTCTAGTAACATAGTCTAGATAGGTGGTTCGATTCCGGCCCCGGATTGGCATACGGAAGTCTCGGGTTCGATTCCTGGGTCTGGACTTCAAATTTTTCTATCTTTTAAAAAGCAATTATTGTATTTAAGAAGTGGGTTTTCTGTTGTTTTTGTTTCCTACTACTAACAACGTTATAGTATACAACCATATCATGTAGGTAGACAGAACGAGTGATAGGTATCCTATTGTGTAATAATGACATACGTCCGTTATCCTAGCTAGTCGTTAAACCTGATTGCTTTATGTAATCGACACCCACTCAAAAATTGTCTTGATTAATTGAAAAAGATTAGTGTATATACCTATCTGAGGCAATCATATCTCGTTAATACATTTCTAAGAATAAAAACTCACCTACATCTTTCAATTTTCGTGTTCTATTTTTACTCGACTGCTCAAAAAGAAGGGTTATGTTTTTAGGGTTCCGTAGTCAAAATGGACAACCGGAACCCTAACAGTTTCGCCATGTCCGTTCGTCCGTAGCTTTGCTCAGATACTGTTAGTGATAGAAGGCTGTAATTTTGCATGGATATACATATTACTTACGCCGACAAAGTGAAAGAATAAAATCTTGAAAAACATTTTGTTTTAGGGTACCTCCCCTATATGTAAAGTGGGAATGTGATTTTTTTTCTCACCTACTCCATGGCGTGGGGTATCATCAGATAGTTCTTTAAAAAACGTTTAGGGGTTGGGAATACCATTTTTAGATTTAGGGATCCGTTTCTGAAATAGGTATTAAGCTTCAAAGTGCAATTTTTTGTTAGAGTCAAGTGTGCTGACCGGGTGATACCCATCAACCATTCAAATAATAACTACTAAATGGTTGATGGGTATGTGAAAAAAAAATTACGGTAGTAGTATATATAGTGACATTGAAAGGAAAACTATCACAGCTAGATATTAGTTATATTTCGGGACTTAATCGCGTAAATTATTTAAAGGTACGAACCTTTTATTTACCCGACGTTTCGATCGAATTGCACCGATCGTGGTCACGGGTCGACTCAACACATCACAATCACAGCTAGGTTGGCTTTACAAGTTTACAAGTAACTGCTGATCAAATGAGAAGTAACAATATTTTCGTACAAATTCCATTGAAAATTATTATTAAGAAGGTATAACGTTGTAAGTATAAAACAAAAACAACAGAAAACACACTTCTTAAGCCGCACTATTCGCCTGGGGGGGGGGGGGGACTACGGAACCCTACATTGTGCGTGGCCCGAAATGCACTTGCCCGGTTTTTATATAACAACCACAGTTGATTTAGGTACCTACTCTTTATTTCTTCCTTAGAAATTGAGTAACTATGGTTACTTAGACTGTTTTTTAGTTATTTTCTATTGCTTTTTATACTATACTAGCTACCGCCCGCGGCTTCGCGGCCGCGTTAAGTTAGACTGCCATTTCACCCCTTTAAAGATTTGGTTTAGGGTTTGTAGTGGATGCCTACATCATAA
Organism: Herminia tarsipennalis; assembly: GCA_945859575.2. Taxonomy (NCBI): domain Eukaryota; kingdom Metazoa; phylum Arthropoda; class Insecta; order Lepidoptera; family Erebidae; genus Herminia; species Herminia tarsipennalis. The sequence continues at coordinate 20,725,411 of OX243836.2, forward strand.
CAACTATCTGTGTACTAAATCAACTCAATCCATTCAGAAGTGTGAACTATGTGTTGATATATCAATCAATCACAATTTCCTCTTATGTCTCTTAAATACACATAGCTGATCGCTACTTCGTCCACGTCACATAAGAGGGCTAGAGAGAGTGGGCAGTTTGGTACCTACAATACAATGCTAAAGAAGCTGAAACTTTCTTTCTTTTATCCACGAACCACTTGAACACTCACACTTAGCGAGTTGAGCCAATAGTTATTCCCCCTGAACAAAGTTCTGGATCCGCGTCTGATTTTGCAGCGTAGCATTTTAAAACTATGATATCTTCTAAGATATTCATTGAAATCAAATGAAATAATAGCAGTTCTGTTCAAAATTAAATATTTGGGAAAAATAATGTATTTAATTCAATAAAGATTAGTACCATGTTTATTAGAATACTTTCGCAAATGAATGCATTATTTTAGAATAAATTTGATTACCATAAAAAACGGTAATAGTGGGTCAACCTTAAAAGATAGGCAATTGCTGTCGTGGCCTTTTTTAAAAACTTATTAAGAGGAACAAATCTGTCATACATTATTGTTGTGTAACTTTAACCGTTTACACAGCGCACGCAACGGAAGCTCTCTAAAGGAATATTTTTTCTCCGTTTATGCAACATTATTCATTGCTGCTCTGCTCCTATTAATCATAGCGTGATGTTATATAGCCTATAGCCTTCCTTGAAAAATGAGCTATCCAACACAAAAATCATTTTTCAATTCGATCCAGTAGTTCCTGAGATCATCGCGTTCAAACAAACAAACTCTTCAGCTTTATAATATAAATATAGTTAGATAAAAGTAGGTATACCTGCTAGGTAGGTACATACTTTGGCATTTCAATCCTTTCACTCTCCATGTTCCTCTGCCAAACAACACCGAAGCCACCAACGTCTATGGTCCCTTTAATTGCAACCAAAGCCATTGCGCCAAACATCGCCGTAATTTGAATCACATCCGTCCACACCACCGCTTGTAATCCACCCTGAAAACGTTCATAATTAAATCCATTGATAGAATAAAGTAGAACATTTATATTTAAAAGTTAACTAGGTTGTAATTCATACCCAAATGCCAATAAAAAGATTGGCATAGTTCTTACTCAAATACATTATGTACATTTGGCCGGTGATTAGTAAAAAAAAACCGGGCAAGAGCATATCGGGCCACGTACAATGTAGTTCATATTTACAACGTTTTACCTTCATAATAATATTTTTAAATGGAATTTGTACAAAAATTTTGTTACTTTTCATTTGATCAGTTGTTACTCGTAAACTTGTAAAGCCTGCTTAGCTGTGATAGTTTTCCTTTTATTTTCACTATATATACTACTACCGTGATTTTTTTCAAATACCCAACATCAACCATCTAGCTGGCAGGGGAGGGGACACTTGACTCTAACAAAAAATTGCACTTCGGGATCCGTTTGTAAAATATTAAGCTTTACAAACGGATCCCTAAATCTAAAAATCGTCTTCACAACCCCCAAACGTTTTTAAAAGACCTATCTAATGATATCCCACACGATGGGGTAGGTAAGAAAAAAATTCACACCCAACTTTACATATAGGGGAGGTAAGCTAAAAAAAAATATTTTTTAAGATTTTATTTTTTCACTTTGTCGACGTAAATAATATGTGTATCCATGCAAAATTACAGCCTCCTAGAACTAACAGTCTCTGAGCAAAGCTGAGAGGACATGGCGAAACTATAAGGGCTCCGTTTTGCCATTTTTCCTACGAAACCCTAAAAAATTGTACTATCTAAACCCTCTCGAAATTACGATCGCGTGTGAAATGATTTGACCTCCCTACCACCCCTTCGTGCGAGGTACCTACTTAGTGGGCAATGGTTACAATTTGGCCTGCGGCCGGCACTGCGGGTACGCCTATGTAACAAAGGCAAAATAAATAGGTCGGTAAATACTTACTGCGCTTGTGTAAAATATGCAGACCAAACATACAATTGGCGTAATTACGTGAATGTCAACACCAGTAACTGAAAGTAAAAAAACATCTAACTGTCAACAGGAGCAGGAAGGAATTTATAAAGTTGCATTTGGAACTAGACCTCATTCAACAACCGATTTGCCTCAAAAACAAGCTTGGGGGGGACCAAATTGGTTTAGCGAGTTAATAGGGGCAACAAGGTCACATAAAGGCGTCATGGAAAAATATTTGTGTTATTCTTTGGTGTCTAAAATTTACCAAGCCCGCACCTATATATAACTCTGTCTGTCTGTCTCTTTTCACGCTTAAACCACTGAACCGATTTAGATGAAATTTGGTTTAGAGTTTGAGACCCGAGGAAGGACATAGGATAGTTTTTATTGCGTTAACCGACATCCACGCGGGCGGAGCCGAGGGTGACAGCTAGTCTACTTATAAATGAAGTATGTTTTTCTTTATATGTTGGGCAGGTAGGTGCTAAGAAAGTGAAAACATTGAAACACGAAATGAAGTTGCCCAAAAACATTTGCAATTTATTGACACTTTATATATCTTGAGTACTTATAGTAGTAAATTACCTTGATTAAACGCCAATGCCGGCACGTATATAACGATCGGTAGCCAACCTATCTGGAAACCATAATCTTGTTTAATTTAACACAAAATGAGTTCAGTAGGTATTACGTGATGAAAAGTCAATTAGACCTACTTACCAAGGTGAACGTAAATAAAATTGATCCGAATAATCTCACTCTGTTGTCGAATCTTATAGATAAGTACTGAAATCGAAAAAAATATATTATTCGTAGACATTTTTATTTTTGAACATTATGATATTGATGATAAGAATAGTCCCCAAAACATCCAGAAGCAATTTTCTATCTAATTAATAGCCCGTTTGAAGCCCGTATCTTCCTCGTTTTATCCTTGCAGTAGTACCTTCAATTAACAGTAGTATAGATGAATTAAGGCAATGAACTTTACCCAGTCCAAGCTATGTACCTAATAATATTAATAATATAGTAAATCATGGGCGTACCCAGCTTTTGACGTAGGGGGGGGGGGGGGGGCAAACCAGATTTTTTTGCCCTGGGTCCCTATTTTCAGTTTGCACGCCAAGATATTTAGAATTGTTTTTTTTTCATTAATTACACCAGTCACAGCTTGACAAGGGAATTGCGGGAGGAAGGGGAGAGGAGACCTCTTCCGGATGGGCTGAGTCCGGTCCGGAAGAAAAAAGTGACATTTACGCTCGCCAGCTCACAGCATATCAAGTCATTGCGCGAATCTAGGTGTCGAGCGGAGCGCGATTTAGAAGCCATTGAACTATTGACCGCAGGGCAACATTAAAAGTTCTGCGATGGCTGAGTCAGCGTGGTCTTACAAATCACTACGCAAACAAAAGTTTGAAAAAAATTGTAAGTCTAAATGTGAATTTAGAAGTCAGTGAGCGTAACCTTATGTATCAGTGCACGAATAAGGTTACTGCGCAAGCAGAGGATTACTTCTTGAACTTAGAAGTAACTGCGCAAGCAGCGCGTAGGGAAAAGCTATTGCATGAGCTGACATGCCATCCCAGCGCCAGAATCGAACCATCTATCGGGACTATGTCTCTAACCCTCAAATTCTTCTATCCTTCCTGCACGCGAGTTGGGCTCTCGCTTGCACCATCTAGCCGCAACAACAAAAGCCGTGATAGGTCTAGTAACAATGGCTAGATGACGCAAGCAAGAGCCAAACTCGCGTGCAGAAAGGATAGAAGAATTTAGTTCATGAGTCTGGACACTGGACTTCAAATTTTTTTATCATTTAAAAATGCAATTATTGTATAAACTTAAAAAATCACTGTGAGCAGAGATTCGCTTATCGTGAATTTAAAAGTAACTGCACAAGTTAGTGGTCCAGGTCAATCTTAAAAGCAAATGCGAATGTAGAAGCACTGCTCTGCGCTAGCTAGCTCGCGCAGCGTGAACTTAAACAACATCGAACAAGCAATGGATCACAGCGTGAGTTCACTCAATGTGTTTCGTATACTTATAAGCAACCAAACGAGCTGGCGTCGCAGCGAGATCTTAAGTTACTGCGAGCGGAGAGAAGCGCAGCTAGTATTTAGAATAGACCAGGTAAGTTATTGGCCGAAGCAATGTTTTAAAAGTCACTGCGAACTTTTGAACTATTGAGCAACTTGGAGCCGCAGAGCGGCGTCAAGAGTCACTGCAAAAAGAGAGTGATCTCAAGTCACTGCGAGCGGATAGAAGCGCAGCGTGTATTTAGAATCAACTTCGCTGGTTGGTGGCCGAAGCAACGTTTTAAAAGTCACTGCGCAAACAGAGAGATGCTGCAAGAACTTAAAATCTTGCGAACCATTCAGCAAGCTGGGGCCACAGACTGGCTTTGAGTGTCACCGCATGAGGAGAGGGGCACAGTGTAATCACTGTGTCTACAAAAACGAAGAAAGAAGTCATTGAGCGAGCTGGAACCATAGCACTGTCTTAAAAGTCAGTGCGCGACGAAAAGGACACAGTGTGAGCTTAGAAGCCACTCCACCCCTCCCTTAAAAGTGACTGCTCAGACAGAAAGACACGGCGCAAAAGTAAAAGCCCCTGAGCGACCAGGATATGCTGTACATATGCTTTGTTGATTTCTACGTTCGACTAGGTGAAATGGCCAACGTTGTGAATAACATTACTGGACATGGGCACACCACAACACCTCGTGCACCTTCTCAGGACTCTATGAAGGGGGAACCGGCTTCAGTACAGATAGATGACCTCCTCACAAACAGGAAGATAGACGCTCCAGAGATGTGGTGTTCTCGAACTAATTTCCGTATCAACGTGTCCATACTTTAGGAGCTCAGAATCATGCGGCGTTTATCGGCCGTGGTACAATCGCTTATATTAAAATTCTTTGGACATATCTCTAGGCGGGATAACGACTCCATAGAGCGGCTAGTCATACAGGGAAAAGTGGAGGCAACCAGATCACTTGGCAGGGCACCTAGAGGCTGGACTGACCAAGTCAATTTTGCAATAGGAAACCACGTATCTGACAGCGCCAGACAGTCAGAGAGAGATGGTGAGAGACCGTGCGGAAAGCTGTGTCCGCTTCTACCATCATTGCGGACGTCTCGACGTAACCACGACCGCTCTGCCAAGAGCGAAACGACGGCAAAAAAGAAGATCAGGAGCAAGGGCCTAGAGCTAGTAAGCACAGTGTGAACTTAGAGGCACATGAGCGAGCAGGGGCCGCGCGGTGTGAGGAGACAACTCTGAAAAAGAAATTAAGACACTACGTGGACAACGAGTTTCTGCCTAAACATAGAAGCCACTGCGCGAACAGATGGCAGCACCGCGGTCTTGAAATTCACTACTGCGACAGAGTTACCTATGCGAGGACATTACCTGCTTAGCAATCGCGCAATATCGTCAAAGTTTGCATCCTACACTAAGGCAGATACCTTATACCGGCAAATTTTTGGGCCACCTATAAAAAAAAATAACCGGGGCCACGACGCTCTTCCTTTTTTATATTTTATTCTTTTATACCCCAATTATTATTATGTTAATTACAATATTGTACTAATTTGTAGCGTGACTGGCGTACGAGTAGTATAAATTTTATCGTCAATATTTGGTATATACTTAGGCATTCTGGTTCCAGGGGGAGCGCCCCTCCCCCCCCCCCCCCTCTGCCGCCCCTGGGTACGCCCATGTAGTAGATGGTCAGAGACTTATCGAGAACAAAAGTACGAATACCTATAGGTTGGTTCCTTACCTCATAATTAGACGTAATCTTGAGTTGATGAAAGACAGGAAGATATACTTGCGTCATGATGATTGACATCAGAAATATCGCTCCTATAATGTATGCATACTGGGTGCCGTGCATGTAGACCTCGGTCGGTGACCCCAGCAGGGTTATACCTGATATGAAACTTAAAAGAACAACATTTAGCAGAATTTATATTAACTGAACTGTAACTACCGAAGACAGGCTCAAAAACGCAATGAAATTTGCAAAACTCATTTCCGTCGCCTTCTAAAAAGAACGCCATGACCTTAATAGCATATCGAAAGCCAATATGACAAGTAGATAGGTAGATAAGTACCAATATTTCGATAATTTAGGTACAAGTTGACTAAAGAGACTTCTTTAACAACTTTTACATACTATGTTTAATAATTGGCCTTCAGATAAAAGTAGAAACGTCCCATCCAAAAATCAACTCACCTGGCTACCAAGGACATAGAAACTGGAACCACTTTCATATTTCGTCCACCAAGGAGATAGTCAGCTTGCGTGGTCTGCTTCTTCATGAAGCCCCAGTAGACACCTACAACAGCACTGATGGCCAACATAAACACAAACACTACATAGTCCACCCATGAGAACTTTTGCATCAAATACGTAAGCTCAGTCACTTCTCCACGCATTTCTCCCATTATTGCAGAAGTAATAAATAAATACTAAAGCATAACAACTTTTTACAAAAGCACTTAGAAGTCAACTATTTTTTTCTTTCTATTAACGGTTTCCAATGGTTAGTGATTGTTATCGATAACCAGTATCATAACAATATGCGTAGCTAAAGGCACCCAACATTCAAATGCTTGGATCCACCGAGATGCAAGCTCAATCTGTTGTACAATGAAACAATTACGATAACTCGCAATTTAAAAGAGGATGTTGCGAGATCGCCCCCCAACGGTAGGTCGGTGGACCAGGAATGAATCGGGAACTAACTACTTGTACTTATAACGCGTAGGTTGTCCAACGTGAATGCTTCCTCGTACGACGATGTAAATTAATATCGTCCTTCAAAAAGTTCTAACAGCTACCGTTTATTATATAATTTGAGAAAGTTGCTAATTTATTAAGCTATTGCATAGCTTTCATCGCAGGCTTTGAGCGCGGCGACCGAATCAAGAAATTCCGTAACGAAAATAAAATTTAACACCCCCCACTCCGCCTCAGCCGAGCGTTCGCTTAGCGTATATGTATAGAATACGACTATACGAAGCTCGCACGGATCGAGACGAGCTGCATTTCGGAGCAGCTAGCTTCTTTTCTTTACGAAAAGAAAAAAAGAAATAAACATAATTGCTTAAGTTGATAAAAAATGCTATACACATTTTTTATTTATATTTTAATTTGTAGGCACCTAAGGTTCAATAAGTATCGATCGATCGATTGGCTGTCGAACGTACGAAAGTATCAGTAGGCTTACTCTCTTTCTTCAAAAGGAAATACTGAATTTTTTTTAAAGTAATTTTTTTAAGTTTACGGGAACTATTTTAGATAGTTTCTGGATAAGCACAAGAAGTTCAAGACCATACACAATTTTCTGGAACGAGTGGATTAAATTGATGTTTCTGGATTTTTATATTACCACCTCATTTTTGATAGAAACTTCGTTTTCATTGAATTAGAGTACCTAGGCCTCCAGGTACCTTCAGTCAACAATAGGCATCTACTTATCTACTCATACTTATTAGAGTGTCCGTTACTAGTTTGTCTAATCTAGTAGGTTGGTATGAGTATATGTGCCAGAAAATATGTAGTAAGTACCTAAATTTGAAGTTGTTTAGTAGGAGGTGTATAGGTTTGCTGTGTTGTGTGGGTCAAATACTTATACTTCAGTATTTAGCTAGGAGACCTTTTTGCTTATTTTTTATTTGTAACCAGAATTCAAGAAAAACAATGATTATTAAGATGGTTTTCAACGTCGTTCACATTCCTACGTTACAAAAGAACGGGCAAAGCAAACATCCCTGTGGAACCTCCTTATAAATATCACATTATGCAATGAGAGCAAAATGTTAGCATACTTTTGTTTTATTCAATACTAATGACTCAGGCCACGCTTCACTGTTCCTTTTTTTGGCCAGATCATTCGCGGACGTCTCCAGAACACCCTTCCAAAGTTTCATCACAATCTGATCAATGATTTCGAAACGCATAGGACATACAGACAGACAGACAAACATTCATTTTTATATAACTGGTCCGGCCATAAATACTGTTACATAAAAACTTATCTTTTATTTATCTTTTTAATTACTTTGAATTTGGAACGCGTTTATAATTTTTAAAAGTTTTTTCGATTTCGCGCCATTTCACAATTTTTTGTGTTTATTATCAAATTACAATATGGATTGGGTGTTAAAGAAAATAGGATTGCGATGATCGCCTTGCACAAAGTGGGTATGGAACCGTCGGTCATACTCCAGACACTTCAAAAGCTTGGTATCAGCCGTATGTTCGTATATCGTACTATCAACAGATACAACAACACTGTTAGAACTACAAAGGCTATTAATGCTGTTAATGTCAGAATTCGTCGAAATCTGATTAGGAAGCAAAAAAATCTTATCGCGATAAATGAAGGTTCCCGCTAGGACTATGTCGCGTATTATAAAACAAGACCTGAAGCTTGATGCTTATCGTCGATATACAGGACATTCCATATATCAATCTTTACAATTAAAGAGAGTGAATCGATCAAAACGCCTTCTGTCGCGATACGCAGGTGAAGGGCACAGAAATATTCTCTTTACCGATGAAAAAAAATTCACGATTGAAGAGCACTACAATAAGCAAAATGATAAAGTGTACGCTCACAGTTCTAAAGAAGCTGCTCAAGTGTTCGGAAAGGTACAGCGTGGACATCCTGCGTCAGTGATGGTTTGGTGAGGCGTGTCTTATCAAGGCGTCACAAAGCTACATTTTTGTGAAAAAGGAGTGAAAACTTCAGTTAAAGTGTATCAAGAGACTGTCTCTTGATACACTTTGGCTTGAAGTTTTGATCGTGTGAAGCTTGGATCGTGTTGTGAAACCTCTCAGCAATACACTTTTTAAAAATGTACCGTGGACTTTCCACCAGAACTCTCTCCACCTGGTCACGAGGCACGAACTACCCAAGCCTAGCTGGAAACCAAAGTTCCGGACTTTATAAGAGCTGAAGAGTGGCCCTCATCTTGCCCAGACCTCAACCCTTTAGACTACAAATAATGGTCAGTTTTAGAGGACATGACTTGCTCTAAACGACACGGCGACACTGAATCTCTTAAAAATGTCTGGAGCTAGCAGTGGCGAAATTTCCATGGAAACAGTGCGTAAATCCATAGATTCGTGGCCTGACAGATTAAAGGCCTGTATAAAAGCCAAAGGTGGCCATTTCGAATAAGTAGAATATTGTTTTTATTTTTTAAATATATTTGTATAAGTTTTAGTAATATTACATTACTTTATTAAAGAAAATGCATTATCATTTGTAACAGAACCTATGGCCGGACTAGGTATATAGTAGTACTCTATTAAAAAAAAAACAAATTAGCCTGAATGGAAATCTGCTTCTGATTTCAAGACCAAATGTTTGCTATCAGTCAGTCACTGTCATGTTCATGCAATGAGATAACATTAACAACGAGGTGGTATTTGATCTGAGAACGAGATGTTTTATATAAATACGAGTACAACTAGCTGTCCCGCGCAACTTCGTATGCGGAAATTTTTCCCATTTTTGCTACATTTCTCGTTGCTGCTCCGCTCCTATTGGTTGTAGCATGATGTTATATAGCCTATAGCCTTCCTCGATGAATGGGCTATCCAACAGTGAAATAATTTTTCAATTCGGACCTGTAGTTCCTGAGATTACCGCGTTCAAACAAACAAACAAACTCTTCAGCTTTATAATATTAGTATGTATAATTGCATTTTCGAAACAGAAAAATTTGAAGTCCAGACCCAGGAATCGAACCCGAGACTTCCGTATGCCAAACCGGGGCCGGAATCGAACCACCTATCTGGACTATGTTACTAGACCTCAAATTTATATTGTATTTATAAAGTAATATTCGGCCTGATTCGGAGATCTTTGTGATCACGGGTTCAAAACGGGATCTCAAAGGGGGTTCCCTTTTGAACCCGTTTTGCATAATTTTTGTTATCTTAAAATACTTTCGCATAGCGATTTTGGCATAACTGTTAAAGGCATTACAATATTTTGGCATATTGATACTTTGGCATCATGTGGTAGTAGGTATAAATATCGTTTAGACTATATTCATTTGGTCTAACTTTGAATCGCATAAAGTTATAACGCATATTTTTTATCCGTATAACAGCTATTAGGTATAACAGTAAAAAAAACTGTTAAGAGCATGTCGGACCATGCTCAGTGTAGGGTTCCATGGGTCGACCCGTGACCATGATCGGTGCAATTCGATCGAAACTTCGGGTAAATAAAAGGTTCATACCTTTAAATATTTCACGAGATTCAAGTCCCGATAATATTCTAATAGGTATGTGTAAAAATCGCGAAAGATTAAAAACAAATACTACACACCACATCAAAGAGTGCACCTGCAGAAGAGTGTATCCCCATGGGACTTACGTCCTTTTGTTGAGAAGTGTAGTTTTTCGGCAATAACTCAAACGGTAAGTATATCCAATCATGTTTTTATTAAGCGTTACTTTTGTAATTCTGTTCATATTCTTTGGCCCTGTGGTTTAAAAGATAAAGAGATAAACTTTTTTAATAAAAATATATCTATATTTTTATTTTGGAGCAATTATTTACAACAATATTTTTAATCAATAAAGTTTCTTACATATCAACCCATAAGATGGCCCACTGCTGGGCACGGGTCTCCCCAGTAGAACCTACTAGTATGTAGATCCTGGGGGTAATTGCCATAATCGCCACGCTTGGCGAGCGGGTTGGCGATCGCAGTAGGGCTTTAAGTACGCAGAGGACGCTGCTGCCCGTCCTCCGGGGTGAAATCCCTTAGTCGCCTTGACGACACCCACGGGTAGAAATGGGGTGGTACTATTCTTAAGCCGGCACCACACGGCTAGTAAATACTTAACCTGACCTGTCACATGCACAAAAATATAACTATTTACTGCCCCGAATTTGAGTTCAATTCGGGGCAGTAAATAGTAGACCCTGACGGATTTAATTAGATTACTTACCTGCCTCCTGTTAGTCGGGGGGTTTTAAAATTTTGTTTTTGTAGGTAAATCTCATATAAATTATTATTTTATTATATATCTATCTCATTATATCTCTACTAATGCCACTGATTGAAATACGTGAAACTAATGTGTTAAAAAGACAGCAATGTTGTTTCCGTCAGAAAAATGTTCTTCCCAACTTGGTTCACTTTGGTTCTCGTTACGCGACTAGAGAGAAATAGTCGCACAATGTTAGCAAATTGTCATATATTAGGTATGTAATGTGATATATCAATAAATAAATAATTTAAAGAAATAAAAATCCCGCCTGCACAAAAAGTACACAAACAAGATCCCCTACATAATGTCGGAGGCATTCATGAATCTCAATGAACTTAGTATTGTGCTTCCGACAGCTGCATGATATTACATATGTAGGGGATCTTGTTTGGGAACCAAACAATGTCATCCAATCATCCATCCAAAAAATATCGGGGTATGCCCATGATAATATGTGACAATAAAGGCAAGTATAGTTCGTTAGAATCTTTATAATCGTTCTGAACGCTGCGCGAGTCGCGTCGCAGTAACGTATTTTAACATGATCGCTGGCATTCGAATCGACTTTACTGTACCTGCGCAACTTCTCCCGCGCGCCTATGTTCAAAACGACCTTAAAGATTGTAACGAACTTTAACCTACCTTTTTAAATTATGTTTTTTTTTAAATTGTAGACATATTAAGTACCTATTTACTTAATATGTATCAGCAGGCGGAACGGACGTGACCGGAACGTCGCTGGAATATGAGCGGTGACATCATTCGTTTTCGTGAGTGCAGCCGGTCATCGATTTTTAAGACGTCATCAGGTCAAAAAACTACTATTATAGGTACTAGTTTGAATTAGTAGATTACATTTAGAGTAGATTTAGACCCTTACTCAGTATGAATTACATAACCTTTAAGTATACCTATATTTTATCTATGACTCTTGGCTCTATGGCCAAAGAGCTCCGGAAACTGCCCCCTCCCCGTCAGTTTTGACCACGTCGACGTCACCCGGCTGTTGAAGGACATCATGTTCCTGAAAACAAGCCTGGCCGAGGTACAGACCAAGCTGGAGGAGTCAGAAAACACCATGGATGAACTACGCGCCGAAGTAGTGTTATTACGCAACGCTGTTTCTGCAAGTAGGTCACCTGACGCCTCTAAAGTGAACAGTTGTCGCGAGGCGCTAAATACATCGGTCAGCAATTTTCAGTCGCCGCGTCAAATTGCGTCACCGACTGTACAAGTTGACAACAACGCATCACGTGCCGTCGCCGTACGCCTCTCGACTCCGAAAGAGGTCAAGACAAGCGTAAGTACATCTACTCATAGTCGTGCGTATGCCGATATTGCCGCGAAGAAGAAACTAACAGCGGTTCAAACAGGGGAGAAGAAGAAGAGCGTGCCCCCAGTCCCTACAAAAGGGCAAATAGACGCTGAGGGCTTCATAAAAGTCGAAAAGAAGCAGAGCAAGGCCCTCCAGCCGCAACCAGTGTGGTACCGGCGTGACGGGACCCAATATGCAGGCAACACCTACGACGCAGCTATATGTATCTCGTCTGCATCACACTACAAAGACTGAGGAACTTGTGGAGTACCTCAGAATAAAGACCAAGTTGACCTTGAGGGTGGAGAAATTGGAGTCGCACCATAACGTTAATTTTAAGTCGTTTATGGTGCGAGTGCCCGCGGAACATCTGTCCACCTTCATGAAGGAAGCCCTATGGCCGAAGGGTGTCGCATACCGACGATTTCGTGGCAGGTTACACGACGCCGCGCCGTCGCCGCGTCGCGTGTTCAAGTTTGTGTTTAGTTTTTTTATTAAATATGTATTAGTATAATAAGTTTTCTATTTATGTATTTGTATAATATGGGCCTTAGTAGCCTGAAATAAATGGTTATTATTATTATTATTATTTATAGGTAATGTTAAGATCCATAGCGAAACTTTTGAACACTGGAATTTGTTACTCTACTATAGTCTACCCATTGACGTATAGACCAGGACTGCGCCATTCTTTTCAATTAAAAAGTAAAAATAATTGCTAAGCGTGAAAGAGAGAAAAATCTCGTGCGGCCTTTGACAGGTATTGTCCACAAAGTAGCGTTGTCGCTTTCTAGAGGTGGTCAATTTTGTGAGGTTGTGGCGCGTCAAATAATCTACCAAATAAAATAATACATGACTTATAAGTCCAAGCGACCCGGTCATTAAAATCCAAAAAAAAAAAAATTACACGAGTATCGGAGGGTTTACGTTGGGTTCACGCTTCGCTTTGATTGTTTGTAAATGTCAACTGTCAAATTCTGACAGGAGACTGATTGTGGTGATGTGCCGAGTCGCGGTTTTGGTCGATCGAGTCGACTCGAGTCGGTTTATACGATATTCAAATCATGACTCAATTCTGCGATTCGAGCCTAGTACTCGAGTTCTATATTTGGTATTTGAATGTTGACTCGAGCCCAAAAAATCGAGTCCATAACTCTAGTCTGGAAGTTCGAGTCTAGAACTGGAGTCTAGAAATTCGAGCCGCTTACCGATATTAAAACAAAAAGGCAAAAACAGCATGTACTATAGGTTTAGAATAATGACACAACGATATTAATGAATGTAAATGTAATGTTTAAAATATTTTTAAACATTACAAAAACAGAGAACATTTAACAATAAATTGAAATCACTTTAAGTAGGGGTAGGTAAAGAATTGTCAACGTGAGTCGAGTAAATGATAGGATGAGCTTTTTTAATACAGAATCACAGTTTTTGCATTTTATTAAATCGCCGTCCACTTTCTCAAGACACTACCGTAGACCTGAGGCTTTTTTCAGCGCCATGTTTTACTAAAGTTACTCACCTACAGTAAAACCACTTCACTACTAATAGTAACGAACAATTAAACTTACGCACAGCACAGTAACGGCTTACGGCTAGTAGCCAAATCCATCTATAGATAAATTATTGAGACCGGCCGTTATTGACACAAAACATAAAGTTGCAGATTCAAACTTATAATAATAGGCTACACTGAGATCGAGTACGAGTGAGACAACCTAACTTGAATACTAGACTCGATTCAGTTGGGCTCGCATAATAGAATCGAGTCAGCGAGTACAAAATCGCTTATTTTGACTTAAGTACCAGTACAGGATTCGAGTCTGACTCGAGTCAAGCCGTACTCGGCACATCACTAAGTGAACGGGTTGTTTTGTGTTTAGTTAGATGTCAGTACCTACCTAATGAGGTTATAGTGTTTTTTACATTCCCTACAAGTTATATCTTCCTATAGTAAGAAATTAGACACACTTTCAAATGGCTGGACTTTTACTCAGTCCCACAGAAAAAGTATTTATTGTTCACGGCGTCCAAGTAAGTAACAAAAACATAACCTAAAAGTATATCAACAACTAAACTTTAAATTGTTAATATTCTTATATAATAAAATCCTGAGAACACCTACGAAAGATAGATTGTGAAATCAAAGTGTTTACGCTCACAGGATGATTACCGTTCGGACGGCAGATCCAACATCGACTATCGTCTAATGGAGTTGGAGACCGATGTCGTTAGCCATGCCAGTGGATCAGCACGCCTCCGTCTTGCAAATACAGATATACTTGTTGGAGTTAAAACAGAGATTGATGTACCAAACCCCGAAAAACAAAATGAAGGGAAAATAGAGTTCTTTGTTGATTGGTAAGTAAAACAACAGTCTAGCATAAGTCTAACTACTACCATAGTGGGTGATCTAAACAGAGATCAACCTTTGCAAGAGCTATTGTCAAGCATAAGTGTCCAATAAAAAAAAGAAATGCTCAATACTATGCGTTTCAAAGTGAGTTGATAACTGTCATGATGATATTTTGTTTCGCAATACAACTGCAACTTCATTGTGTAACATATGGTCAGCAATAAAATTATTCGTAAAAAGGTGTTGTTAGTATTACACAGAAGTACCTACCAACTCTAATGAACTATTTATAAGCACTGTATTTTATTTACTATTTATTATGTTTTAGGTAAAAAAATTATTATGTCTGACTGAAAGGCCACTAAAGTGTAGAATATTCTTATATTTTGCCTATTTATTTATTTCTGTTTCGTGTTTATTGAATAATAAAGAAAAATGTTAAGTAGGTACCTACATACACTTGGGAGCAAATAAATCGAGCCACTTCCTTTTTCACGCATTATGGTAATTATTTTTGGTATTAAGGAACGCATCGATTCGAAACATATATCGCCTAAAAGGGTATTTAATAACCTTTACAATGAGGGTAGTTAGTTGTCAAAATTTCATTTTTATTAAAGTTTAAAGGGTAGAATAAAATTATCGCATTTAATTTGCTTATGACATTTTTATTGTACTCTGTTAAGAAAAGATTAAATTTGAGGTTTTTGTTAATCATACCCATATTACTTGTTATTGTTGTCTTTATCTGTGTCTGTGTAATCAAAATAACCTGATAAAATGGATACTACACCGACGGAAGCTGCCCAAGTTGTAGCTTTACTTGAGGTTGGACACGGACAACGTGAAGTGGCACGCAGACTTCATTTGAGTCGTTCAAAGGTACAGCGGGTATACCGCAGGTATCTGGAGACTGGTGCTTTTGTTCGGCGACCTGGAACTGGCCGACCACGGGCAACAACAGAACGTGACGACCGCTTTATTGCAACCAATTCGTTGCGCGACCGTGGACTTAATGCTGTTCAGCTACAGCAAGCGTTACGTGACGTTCGAGGAGTCGCAATCAGTAGGTGGACAGTGAGACGAAGACTAAAAGAACGAAATTTAACATCACACAAACCAGCAACTGGCCCAAAATTGACTGTAGCTCATCGCCGATCTCGCTTGGAGTTTGCTCGAGAACACATTAATTGGACGTTAGAAGACTGGAGGTCAGTTTTGTTTTCTGACGAGTCAAGAATCTGTCTTTTTAGCAATGACGGGAGAAACCGAGAGTATAGACGTCCTGGTGAAAGATTTGCCCAATGTTGCATTCGAGAAACGGTGAGTTTTGGTGGTGGTTCTTGTATGGTGTGGGGAGGAATTTCTCTAGACGGAAAATCGGAACTTGTCTTCGTCGACCCCGCCAACGATGGCAGTGGTAGACGTGGATTAACAGCTGACCGATACATAACTGACATTCTTGAAAACCACGTAATGCCGTATGCTGGTTTTGTCGGAGAAAATTTCTTGTTTATGCATGACAATGCGAGACCTCATACCGCGCAGATCGTTACGGAATACTTGTCTGCGATCGGGATTCAACAAATGGTATGGCCAGCACGAAGTCCCGATTTGAACCCGATCGAACACCTATGGGACGAGCTAAAACGGAGAGTCCGAGCCAGGGTTCCCGCTGTTTCATCCATTCCCGAGCTTAAAGTCGCTGTGCTTGAAGAGTGGGAGAACATACCACAATATGTCATCGTAACGCTGATCAGATCGATGACTAATAGGCTACAAGAATGTATCAGGGCCCGGGGGGGTAATACCAGTTATTAAGAATATTTTTTTTGCAATAATTTTGTTTTTTATTGTTTTTATGGACTGTTTCAGCCCTACTAAATTTTCTATCAAAATTACCATTTTTCTTGCAGAGCCAATAATTTATCATTCAATAAGGTTATTATTCAATAATTTACCCTCATTGTAAAGGTTATTAACTAAACTTTTAGGCGATATATAGTTCGAATTGATACGTTCCATATTACCAAAAATATTTACCATTTTACGTGAAAAAAGGTAGTGGCTCGATTTATTTGCTCCCAAGTGTAGTTCAAAGAAAATAAATATTACATACATTTCATTACCATAATACACATACATACTTTACCCGATTTGGGAGTTTTTGTTGCTAGTGGTACAATTTTGACAAGTACAGAGTGAAGTTGACGCGATCGCGATTATCTTCTCATTTAAACGCATAGTATACTCCGATAAGGGAATAGTGTGCCCTCATGTTGAAGAGACAGAAACAGCACAACCAGAGAGATAAAAGCCATTTACCATTGCTTACATGCAGATGGCTCAAGATTATACACTGAATTATTAGATATATTTCGGGACTTAATTGCGTGAATTATTTAAAGGTACAATCCATTTATTTACCCAACGTTTTGATTCAATTGCACTGATCTTTAAATAATTCACGCAAATTAAGTCCCAAAATATATCTACACTAATATTATAAAGAGGAAAGATTTGATTGTTTGTTTGTATTGAATAGGCTCCGAAACTACTGAATGGAATTGAAAAATTATTTCACCGTTGTGAAGCTACGGGTGACATAGGCTATTTTTTATCCTTGTATTCCCACAGGAATGGAAACTACGCGGAAACTGCAAGTCGTCCTCTAGTCTAATATATGTAAATCGCAAAAGTTTAAAAACACATAAAATGTTTAAAATGGAGGATCTCTTTATGTTCACATTTTTAACCTACATCCTTATGTCTATAGTGCCTTTCCAATTCTTAGAAAGTATATTTTCTATCAATAGCCTCAATCTTTATATTTTTCCAGCTCAGCAAATGCTACTCCAGAGTTTGAAGGCAGGGGTGGTGAACAATTAGCTATAGGAATATCAAACCTGATGCAAAGAGCATACCACTCCTCACAAGCTTTTGATTTGAAACAGTTATGTATATTTGAAGGTAAACAGTGTTGGAAGCTGTATGTTGATATATTGGTAAGAATCAATTAGTCTGCAGATTGAAATTATAGCAAATTTAATTTCAAATTCTTTATTCACTTAATATTCTACATGAGAACACTTGTCATGATTCTAGTCCAGCAAGACTGCCTCTGTGGCACGGTGGTAATGTCCGACTGCTACACAAGAGGTTGTGGGTTCGATTCCCACATGGGACACCACTTTGTGTGATCCATAAATTGTTGTTCCAAGTCTGGGTGTGCTTTGTGTCCGTGACTTGTATGTTTGTAAAGTCCCCCGCAACACAGGGCTTGTACCCTACTGTGGAAGTCGTCTTTTTAAATAAACAAGTTCAGAAACAGTATGTAAAGCCGGAGAAAATATTGTGGAAATAAAAATTGACAGCCACTTATTTCAATTATCTTTATATGTGGATAAGGCCAGCAATTTTCAAATTCATTTTTAATACCCAAACAAGAAAAATATAAAATTAGACAAGCCTACCTGAGTCTGCAACAGTTCCTGTCGTAAGAAGTTGATGATTTTAACTTCTTACGACAGGAACTGCTGCAGACTCAGGTAGCACAGTCTAGGTCTTCCATATCTTATCTCATATATATCCCATGTTAACCTGTTGCAGACGACAATGTATATAAATGGGTGCTTAGTGCCCTACTAAGCGCATATTAATTATACATTGTAGTCTGCAACAGGTATTTATACCAACTTGCCAGGTAAAATAAACTGGAAAATGGCTCTGTAATATGTATATTATAATTATTTCAGATATTAGAATGTGGAGGTAACCTATGTGATGCAGTATCCCTGGCAGTCAAAGCTGCACTCTTTAACACAAGGATTCCATTTGTGAAAGCTGCCCTCATGGATGGAGGCAATGTGGACTTACAACTATCAGATGACCCTTATGACAGTAAACTTCTGAATGTTGGCTCAGCTCCTTTATTGGTAAGACTGGGAAAGAATTTTTTGTGTCTAGTTTAACTTCTATAGGCACCTGTCCCACCTACAGCAAGAAAGCGAGTAGCGAGTGGCGATTTATCATTTAAAAAACGTACATGCTTATGTAGATCCCATGTAAACAAAAGAGATAAAGATATAAATCGTTGATTGCTGACCATTTCCACTGACGGCGAGTACTCGCTCTATACTGCATCTGTTTTGTTTACAAGGACAAAATCCACAATATACATCTATTGTGCGTTTCTTGAGTGATAAAATCGCTACTCGCTTCTCGCTCATCTTCGTCGGGGGGACAGGTGGCTTAAAGTGGTCTGGCCACAAACTTGACTATATTAAAGCCAAAATGGATGCAACCATTGACAAAAAGTGTTAGATTGAATGGTAGCTAAGCAACTTTGTTGATAAACATTTCACATTCATCTCATGTTTGGGAATGGTAACGTCTCGCGGGTGCATGAAGCAACATAGTGACAAGAACGAATGTAGAAACATTATAATATTTTTGCCCTTGTCCATTACCACTCTACCCATTGGCTGCAACTCACCGCTTCAGTGTCTATCGGCTAAGATTAGGATTCAATATTTTTTTAATAGCACGACTATACTGGAATGTCTACAATTTCTCAATGTGTATATATCTTCAGGCGATGTCCAAGTAGAGAGTTTTGGGCCTGATTCAACCAATAGACACAAATAGAAATTTTTTACCCAAGTCACTCTATGGTTGCTTAATGTTTTGTTTCTTAACTTTACATAGTATAAAATAATGTCGCTCTTTTAAATTACGCAACGGATTTTAATGCAGTTTTCAGCAATAGATAGTGATTTAAGAGGAAGGTTTATATGTATAATACATCATCCCGCAGGGACTGGATCCACGCGTACAAAGTCTCGGGTGTCCGCTAGTTAAATATATTATCATGTCATATATTTCATTTCTTTTAGGTTACACTATGTAAAATAGGTGAAAAATGTGTAGTGGACCCATCAGCTGAAGAAGAAAGCTGTAGTGTAATATCAGTTGTTGTAGGAATCACAGGTATTCCCAATTGCTATCTAGAAGGAGGGGATACAGAAGCTGAAAAGGAAGGAAAGTTCACAACTATAGACATGAGTGGTCCAGGCAGTTTAGCACCTAAGACATTAAAAAATGCTATCAACCAGGGAATGTGAGTATTACACTGTAATAATAATCATATAGACAGTTTAAATAAAGTCCACACAAGTCACAAAGTCAAAATTTATTTTACTTAGGAAGTAAAGGCGACGTTTGTGATGTATAAGTCATTACTATACATGTAATGCCAAGTTCGCAAAGCAAGCAGCTAGGTTAAGCCGGAGAAAAAAAACCAGGCAATAAAAACTCGAGGCCACGCCATTTAAACTGACAATGTTTTTTGATGGAAATTATACTACAATAAACGTAAATATTTGATATCTCTCTTGTCTGGACAGATGTCCAGTTGTCGTAGAAAGAGATAAATTAAGATAATTAATTAATTATTACTTTTCATAATGCTATTTAACTGGTGTTAATAGTTAGCTATTGTCATAAAATACTGACCTCTTGTGAGGAGTTTCATAGAAATGTTTTTTTTTTTTTCATTCATATCTGCCAGTCGTCTTCATACTCACTCCTATGTTATTCAATTTGTGAAATGTCAAAACTATACACGAAAATGACTATAGAAAAATTGTATTTAATGATTCCAGAGTTGCAGCCAAGTTACTTGACAAAGCACTAGGAATGGCCCTACTACGAGAGAGACAAGAAAACGTTACACTAAAAAAACATTCGTACGGATTTTTAAAATAAAGGTATTTTTTTATAAATTGTTTGAAATTAAATTCCACACTACTTTTTATCCTTTATTGTTATAATCATTACAATATAAGCTAAGAATAATTATCATATCATATCATATAAGCATATTATTATCAATAATCACTAAATTACTGAATATTATTAGACACTGCTATATCATTCAGTCATAACCAAATATCACATATTTATACCCTTTTGAATTTTAAGGACAATAAACTACTCTATAAATATTAATAATAAAGTAATAAAATCTATGCAATTATTTGTAGGAATGTAGGACAGTTATTTTTTAAATGTAATGAAATATAAATATTATCGATTTGGGCTATTGAGTACCAATATTACAGGTATATATAGACAAATTACACAAACTTGCCGCTACAGAATATTTCAATAAATCTATAGCTAAATTACGTAACTGATACATTATAATTAGACCATGTCCCTACACCCATATTATAAGATGGGTTATCAAAATCAAATATAACTACAGTGACTTGTAATTTTCGTACCTTCACAATAAAAGATTTAAATATATTCTGATGTCATAGTTCAATAATGAAAATTAACTTAAATCGTTTTACTTCAAAAACGTCTATATACTTAGTGGAAAATATTTGTGGACTTTGCAACCTCTTTATCTCATACCTATTTGCAGGGTAGTTAACAAGCTTGTAATTCCCTTGATAGTAAGAAGTTACAAGACTATAGAAGTAGTGTTCCGCTAGTTAAAATAAGATTTTTGAAAATAGAACCAGAACCAAAGAGAAGACATTATCTAGATTATTTAACATGAACAAGAGGGTTAATTTCCACTGCCAACATTTTAAAACCAAGTCTGTTATACGCGAAATATGCATATAGGTTTATTATGGTTGTACTTCCACAAATATTAACCACCTACTCTAACACAATTCTAATAATAATATAGGCCTTATGGCAAGAATACGTAGTTAAATCATCTTATCCTTTACATCTTAGGGTTAACTGGAGTAAGCAGATCCAATACAGCGGCGATGTTTCCATCCTTGCTTTCAAGTAGTTGAGTCAACCATTCACCATCGTTTGTGAATCCCATAGCCAACATTTGTCCAATCGCCGCCTCAATATGGGGCTCTGTAATACAAGAAAATACAATCATAAATAACGTTAAAAAGCCACAAACACGAGACATTTTCATCAAACGAATCCTAACTAGCTTCGTTTGGGCGCTACGATGGGCACAGACAGACACACATCATACAGAGATAGAGATCCACACAAACGAATGATTCAACATGCCTTTTGGATCAGGAGTTACAAACATTAAAATACCTAACCACAATTTTATTGTAAGAGAGGTATTTATTAAATACATAGGTGCCATAACCAACTGAATTTTCCTTTATATTTCCCATGTAAAACATACTGTATGTGCAAAACAAGAAATATAAAATGCTCTAATATTCCTATTTGTATACAAATTAGAAATCGTTATTTGCCAGAATGCCTAATGGCTAAGGCATCGGTCTCGCAATCGTGAGGTCGCGGGTTCGAATCCTACCCATTATACTACTGACGTGAACCCACTCCAAACAAAAAGCCTTAGAGCTTAGCTAGAGGGGTTAACAAGATTGCTAGTATTTGGGACTCAATCCCACATTGCTAGTTATCTTTAAAAAAAAAACAAGGATTATTTATTAACACCTTCACTAATATAATATTATCAAGAGGCTAATAAACATTGGCTGTTGTAATTTTTTTTAATGCGACAGCGAAGGCCATAACTAGCCGCCATTTCGTACAGTATTTTGCCGTGACGTGTACAAGGTCAGACATTTATTTCTATGTGGTTAACTGTTCGACGAATAAACCGTACTATGGCATGGCCTATTATAATCTACTAAGTTCATACAGGTCAATGCACTGTAATAAACTCAGTCCGCCCATTTATAGCATAATTCTACTAAGCAGCGTAGCACTCATGAAAAATATTGCACAATATTATAAAGTGAACAAAGAAAATTATTTACCTGACAGACCTCACGTTATGAATATACATTTAGGTAAATACAACTCATTTGTTTATTTAGTGAATCATTGTTGAACAAGTAGGTATAGGTAACACAAATATAGGTTTGAGTAAAGTTTACGGGGGTATAATTTCATGTATAAACAGTTTATTCAATGGTGATGGAATAATTGGGTATTTGACTACAATAAAAAAAAAATATTTTGCACTATTCAGTTTTCGTCGATTTAATACTTTTCGTTCGCATGTTTTGTAGAAGTAAATTATTCGAGTCTAATCATTTGACGATAGCAATGTATGACGTCTTAGTGTTATTGTTTGATATGTAATGAACGGAGACCGATTTGACTCGTGTTTCTTTTATAATATATATACATATACAATTCTAAATACAATAGGGTATTGTATTTAGAATTGTATATGTATATATATTATAAAAGAAACGATTAATTGACGTAAATAACCCAAAGATCTGACGTTCTGGGGCCTAAATTGATTTTCAAATCGTCGTGAATGCACCAAAACAATTTGTATAAACCAAACTAGAACAACGGAAAGTTTATGTTATATGACAAGCTACATTATCAAAATATTGATAATAGTTATTTATATATGCCTATCACTGATATACCTGTATTTTATCGGCAAAAACATTGACTCATAGTCATAAGCTTCGGGTTATCATTAGAGTAATTTTTAAAAAGAAATTTAAAAACATTACGGCTAGTATTATTTTTTTACATGCTAAACAATACATTCGTACATTAGCAGATTCAGGTGCTAAGGGGCACCGTCTTAAAACTATATCAACTCTTCTTTGTATGCGTGTCCTTGATAAAACTCTCAGCGGACCAAAGTCTACACTCAATGGGGTCATGCGGCCACCCTCCTTGGTTTGAGGAGTTCTTTAGCGAGTCAAGGTCCTCCGAAATCAAACCTTGTATCTGTCACTATATTCCTACCACCAGATTGAATGGTTCTATAGGTCTAAATCGTGAGTTACCAAATCCCCCCATCCTTCACGTAGTCGCGGTATAATTGGTTTTAACCCCTCAAGCTAAGCCCAATGGCTTGTGTTATGAGTTGAATTCATCGACCGATGCCTTATCCGCTACCGCCGCTTTAATTTTAAGAATATGTCTTAATATTAACCCGTAAAAAAATCTAAGTTCGGAAAAATACATAAAACGAGGATTGTCGTATTGTTAAAGCATAACTATAATCTAACATGTAGGAACAAATATCCAACTTTATTTTATCCTGCGCTCTTGCGCACTGTGAAGTAATGGTTGTGTGCGGGAGAGCGAGGCGGTCAGCCGTCCTGCTGTGGGTAGCGGTAAATGAATAATTCGCTCGACGTAATGTTAATGTTCAGGTAGTCAAAAAGGGTAATGAGATTATAAAAATTAGGAACCAGTAGTCGAAATTAAAGAATAACTTGCTGTCCCAACGAACTTCGTACCGCCCCTTTATTTAAGAACCTTCTACGTATTACAAAAAAAAAATGAATGAAATCGGTAAAGTCGTCCTCTAGTTAAATCGTGACCAAGGGAAATAGGGATTCATTTATATATATAGATACTCACTTGGGTGACGACGCCTGGGTTGAGGTTGCGGTTGTGGCTGAGGTTTAGGAGCCGGCGGTGCTGCGGGCTGGGCATAAGGGGCAGGTTGCACCGGCGTGGGCCTGGCTGCAGCACCCTCGGGCTCGGGAGCGGTCGGCGTTGACTTCACCATCTCCGGCTCTTTAGGATTCATCACTAAATGTTTAGCTTTAGTCAATATTGATGGAACATGAAAATGATTGGGAGAATGTTATGAATGAGGTAAGTAGTTGAGATTTCATAATGAGGTGTGCCGTAAATATGCATGCAAACAAAGACGATATAAGACCACTATTGTGTTTGGCCTCTAGAATTTCCCGTTGAACTGTATAAGGTTTTAAATGTCATAGTCGACCTGTCACCCACCCCCCACCCTTCGAAACGGCTTAACTTCAGGTATATTGTTATAGTAAAGCTCCCCTCCGCTACTTTTAGACCACAAGTGATTGCTGATGCTATGAACCTAATTCTAAATGCCTATTCACTATTAATAGTAGACATAATTACCAGCAGTAGCAGTATTGAGAGGAGGGTAAAGGCTTCCTCCGTCATGGATCTTCACTCTTTCCTGGAACTCTTGAGGCAAGTTGAAACCAATAGGAGGGCCTACTTCAGCTGGGCCAGTTGCACCCAAGTCCATTAAATCTAGAAAATATTTAAATTGATGTAAATTTTTAAAGTACTAGGGCGACTATTTATTAGTAACGTGTTCTTAGATGTGTGTAATATTTGTAAAATAGATTCAAATTTCTATCCTTGCTAAAAAAAAAACAAGTGTGTACAAGACTATGCTACAATCATTACTCTGCCTCCGCATCAAATATCCCCGTGTTAAAAAAATACTAAAATCGCGATTAAAATAATCATAATATTACGCGATTAAATTAAAAAAATCGGTCGAGCTGTTTCAGAGGAGATCGAAAACAAACACCGTGACACAAGATTTTTATATATTAAAATTTATCTTAATTTAGTGGTACTCATTTAAAATAAATATAAGACACACAATCATTAGTGGTGACTCATATCGCATTATAATTATATGAGAAAGAAAATACGTGACTCAAATTCCGATAAGACAAATCGATTGGTGACGCAGATAACTATTGATATAAACGAATTTAATTTGTGTAAATAAAAAACTAACACAATGGGACCTATGGGCACCACCGGCAGTATAAAAGGTAAGTACATAATTATCTCACGAAATTTTGGGCCAATTTCGGAGATTCCGAGTTCCTAATAATGTTGGATAGCTATATATCCATCGAGGAATCTATATAACATACGCTACGACCAAAAGAAGCGTTCCCGTTTTTGCAAGATTTTTGATTGCTGCTCCAGCAATGAAAAACGGGAAAATATTACGCAGACGAAGTTGCGCGGGTCAGCTATGTTATGCAATGGATGATATAGGAGTAAAAAAATTACAAGTACCTTTATCTTTATTAATCATGGTCCAATCATCAGCTTTGTCAGGGGAGGCATCCTTGTAGAAATCGGTATTAACACTTGAGGTTCCAGAAGTCTCCGATTTGACAGAAGCCCCTGACTTTACGGAAGTGTCACACTTCACAGATGCGTCAGACTTTGCAGTCGCGTCCGACTTCACAGATGCGTCCGACTTTGTGGAAGTCTCAGAATTGACGGAAAGATTTTCAGGCTGTGAATTCTTCCTGTCTCCTTGTCCCATCTCCACATCATTGCCCTCTCGAGTGGTGGTAGACGCACCATGCATGTCTTGCAAGAACATCTGAAGCAAACCTTTGATGTTATCAACGTTAATGACTGGTGGGATGAACTCAGTATCGAATGGACACTGAGTCTGGGCATTGGTAGATGTGGATGGGTCTGATTGTTTTGGAGCTTCAGCTGACTCGCTAGCTGTCTTCGCCTTTTCCTGAGTTTCTTGAGGCTTCTGTGCTTGTGGTGTGGTCTCAGGAGCCTTGGTCTTGTCATCACTGGGATCAATGTCGCCAGCTAGGTTTGCGAACTCGTTCATGTATGTAGTGAAGGTTTCTAGCCAGCTGGAGCGAGGACGGCGGTGATGGTCTCCTCCATGGGGACCGTGCGGGCCATGAGGGCCATGCGGCCCGTGGTGCCCGCCATGATGCCCGCGATGCTTCCTCTCACCACTCCTATCGCGACGGCGCTTATTGTAGGGGCACTCACCCTCGCCGATATTGGTAGCTACTGTCTTTAAGAATTGACGGGATCTCTTAATAGCAGCCTTGATCAAAGTTCGCTACAAAAAATAAATAGTTGCCTACAATACTTGACAAATATAATTTTCATAATTTAATATTTGTTAGACACATTTTCCCGTGCGAGAATTGAACCCATATTTTGACCACTGCGTACATTTACATAGAGTGTATTATACTTAACATTAAATAAATATGCAAAATCTAAAAAACAAATTATTATAAAAAATAATAAAACTAACAATACATTGAATTTGTCCTTCGTAGTGGTTAATTACGGATGTTACACATCCTCCCGTAATAGTAGGTACTTACCGGCATAGTTGGAGTAGGCACTCGCACCATACAATGTTCCGGATGACAGCCCGCCGCTTCGCATTGCGCGCACAGGTCGAAATCATCGCAAATGGTGCACTTGTAGCGGAAACCAATGACTGGATTGTCACAGGAATCGCATTGAACGCCGAAGTGCAAACCTAAAGTTAAAGACGTAAATAAGTACTGGAAAATCATTCTCAAAGGTAGTAAAATTCAGATATCTATATTATACACCATATTAGAGGACTGATACAAAAACAAGAGGTCGAAATTATTAAAAGAAGAGTACACAAGATTGGATATATCACATCACAACATAGTAGGAGCATCTACTTATCTACATTCTATAAGTTATGTTTTTTTTATTCCTTGTGGAGCATATTGTGACAGCTTAGTCTAAAGCTGTGACAGGAAAAGAGCAAGTATATCATAATTGAAATAGTGTAAAAGACATTAGTCAGTCAGTTCCCGAGATGGGAACTATACTTTTTTTAAATTTATGAGAGACTACTATATTTTACAATAAACTTGTAGTCCACTTTTTGGTTCCAGATTAAAAAATTCATTTCCTGATTGACAACCTACTTTTTAACTTAACATAAAAAAATTACCTGTAGGCATTCCAGCAGAAAAACCAGGTACAGCCGATGCGGTAAAGAAGATATTACAATCATCCTTCTTAGATGCTCCCTTGCAGTACACATAGACTTTCAGAGATTGGTAGTTGGTGAAATGCAATGCAGTTGACAACTCCACATCCGAAGAGATGACCACATCATCACCATCCTCATCTAAAGTGATAAAAATAAATATGTTAATAACTTAAACACTTGGTTTTCTTGGACTGGTAGAATAAATAATTATGTGTATACATTTATTTTAGTCAAGGACAATAAACCAGTTTATTTGAATGATGTTTTTGCTTCTTTTTTTAAGAGTTTCGTAGCCAAAATAGCCTTATAGTTTTGTCAAGTCCATCTGACTGTCTGTCTGTCTGTCTGTCCGTATGTCACAGGCATTTTACTCAAAGACTCGCAACAAAAGGACGTAAGTGCCATGAACATACGCTATTCTAATCGGATTTTTTCAGATGAAGTGCATTTATTTGTGACTGAGCATGATCCAACATGCTCTTGCTTGAGCTTGCTTTCATTTTTGTATATTTATTTCACATTTACAATTTAGCAAGCTTTATAAATTGTCAAAATGCTCTTAATTACTTAAATGAATAGAATATTTTTTTCCATGTTAAAAATTCATAATATTTTTAGAACATTTTATACACTAGAGTCTAAGGCTGAGACCTAAAAGGCATCTTTAGGCCTAGCTCAAGTTTACCTTAGGCAAAACTTTGCAAAAACCTTAAGTTGACTGTCAACACTATATAATCATATACATCATTAAACTGATACTAAAATCAATAACTTCAACAGTCACAGTATGCTTTGTAAAGTTCCACTAAGTTAAATGCCTGATGTAAGCTCTATAGAACTTAGCTAAAGGACACCATCACCAGGACATGATTTCAAACGGCCTTCTTCTTTAAATGATTTGTTTTAAAGGTTACCTTACAATTTATTTAAAAACTGTTAAAAGTCATAATTACCTTTCCAGGCCACATTGTAGTCCTTATCCTTGAGCCCAGGGTATACTTCCAACAATTTGTGGCTTAGGTAGAAAAAGCTCTCAGCGCTACTCTTAGCAACATTAAATCTTCTAACTTCAGGTTTGTCACCTTCTTTCCAAAAGGTGTACACTTTGAATGGTACTTCATTTGAATTCGCCATGATTGAAGTTTTTAATTGCAGTGATGTTTGATTTAGAGGTTTTAATTGCAGTGATGTGTAAGCTGTAAAGAAGATTTTAACACTATAATGATGCAATAACAGACACTATATTTCAGCTGAATGAATCTGCAAATATTAACTATGACAAGCCAAAACTAGTATCATATTTTTTGTTATTGCATTGATAATAGGATCTCATTAGTTTAGCACTTTTTATTAACTAATCTACACAAAATTATAAAGTAACTCTTCATTGTTTTGTGAGTTTGGGAATACAAGGTAATCTCAGAGATTGTCCTTTATAGAAATGACTATGCCAGTTTCAATTAAACTTGTTAAATAGGTAATTAGGAGTGTGAAAAAGAGCATTCATATCTTATTATCATGGTTGCCAATTTCTCACTAATCAGTCACCTTCTTGACATAAAACTAGTGTATTGAATGGTTATTTTTCTATTTTATTTTAATAATACATTAAAATGAAAATTAAAGACAAAACATTTGTTAATAAAATTTTGTTTTAAACATTTTATGAATATGGGAATCCCCACACACAATCTATATCATTTTTTTTAATGGCTAATCAGCCATTAAAAAAAATGATGTAAATTGTTTCTACAAAATGCTTGTAGACAGATTTTATGCTCCACAAGCAAAATCAAATCAAATTTGGAAACCCAAAAAGAGAAGGAAATATTTTGAACTTTCTCAGGGTCACTTCTTACTCCATTCCATTACACTATATGCATGCTTTTTACTAAAAGCTTGAGCACAGCATAAAGAATAATATTTATAGGCTTAGCAAACTAGACCAGGTCATGATGCAATAGTCTCTAGATAAACTTAAAAAACACATAACATAGTAAAATGACCAGCAATTAGTAATCTAAACCTTTACACAGCTAAATAACTAATATATAAATATTAAAAAAAAACAGTTGAATCTGTAAAGATAAATTATAACTATAATAAATCCCCGTCTTTTTTTCACAAAACATGACTTCTAATAACATCCATAACTATTTTACTTAATATTCAAAATCAAAACTACAAATGTATTTACGTAGTTACACAAAGAAAAATTGAAAACCCTTTCACATTAGAATAGTGGCCATTTTGATTCACAATCTGCCATCGAATAAAAACATGTAAGTAAGTATGTAAAAGTAAGCTAAGCGGCACCATCTATTTAGAGAAAACCAAAGCTCAGATCCAAATCTCTTGTAACTGAACCAATAAATAAAATTACTTACCGGCAACAACGTTCTTCAATAATATTTTAACAAATTAACACAAAAATGCGTCGCACTTTGAACAGATTTTGTTACTGAATGTGTGTTGTCGACAAATGCGTCTGATATAAATAAGGCTTCAAAATATTATGATTCATCGATTAGAACATTGGAGAAAAACACAACAATCTGACTGAATTGTTGTGCAATAAGCTGTCAAAACAGAAAGTCATGGAAGCGGTTCCAGAATGATTCGGTACAACTCTGTGCATTATATATTTTTTGTTTTACTCTAACATTAACTTAATAGAGTAATCTTCAGTCTTTGCATAAAATATTAATGCTGAAAATATATTCTTCCCTAGAATGCAATCATTATACGTTTCGTTACACGTTGACGCAGAACACTACAAAATGCCTATTCATACACGATTTCGATAGAAATATTCAAAAATTGTAGTATCATGATTTCTTCACATCATAATTATTTTTCATTTTCTTATTAGTGGTACAAAAATATTTGAATATTATTCTGATAGTATTATTCCTTTCATGATGTTGTTTCAAACATTACTAAAGATACTTGCAGAAACCAGGCAGGCTCACCAGGTAGTGAACTAGCATAGGCGTAGGAGGAAAGACAGGTCCACCCAAATGGAGTCTGTTGTTGCTCTAGGAATCATTATAGTTGACCGATTTGAAATTATTGGTTGGTCTTAAACGATTTCATTTACAGGGAGCGTCCCCCTCCCCGAACAGAGTTTCTCAGGTCGCAGTCTCAGGTCCCACCTCCCACCCATAGTAGTGTAAAAACTGACCTCTACAGGGTGTAACAGAAAGGTGTGGTCAAATTTCAGCAGCGCATAGTTT
The DNA here is from genome assembly GCA_945859575.2 of Herminia tarsipennalis. Taxonomy (NCBI): domain Eukaryota; kingdom Metazoa; phylum Arthropoda; class Insecta; order Lepidoptera; family Erebidae; genus Herminia; species Herminia tarsipennalis. The sequence goes on from OX243836.2 coordinate 20,755,900, forward strand.
ATGTTGTCAGTATTGCACCTACAATGGTGCCATAGCTGGTTGCATTATTATTACATAGTTAAAATTCAATAGTGAAAGGCGTATGGCATAAGAATTATACCATACGCCTTTCACTATTGAAATTATCCTTTCAATATAGTACAAAATTATCTTAGATTTATTAGGGCATAAAACTTTTTAAGTCATACATATTTTAATTAATAACTTTTTCACTTATAAATTAAAATAATAAATATTTGTTTCGAGTACTCGGATTTTGATAAAATTCGGTATGCGCACTCAGTATCATGGGCACATACGAACCCTTGAATATGATCACACCTTTCTGTTACACCCTGTATAGTACTAGTAAGTAACTATAGAGATCAGTGGTCCCACCTCCCACCCCATTAATAAGTACTCTGTGTCCCAGGTCACTGCTCCTACCAGATCATTCAGAGGTTCTAAGGGGGCGCGCTGCTTCCACTCTATTAGAAGGAGAGTACTTAGTTGTTTTGGTCCCCTGTTCGCTGTGAGAGCTTCTGAGGGTGCACTCAGTGTTTGATGGCTCCAATGTCACAGGAGTAGATTATGGACATTTTTTTATGCCGTACTTACAAGGTGGTAAACTTGGTTGGTAAAAAATTGTGCATATTGGATCTATATCATTCGTGTAAAATAATTACGAAAATAATATTTGCTGGCGTAAGGTACTATGCGTTTGAAATGAGTTGATAACTGTCATGATGATATTTTGTTTCGCAATACGACTGCAACTTCATTGTGTAACGTAAGGTCAGCAATAAAATGATTCGTAAAAAGGTGTCATTCGTATTACACAGAAGTACCTACCTACTCTAATGAACTACATATTTATAACCACTGTATTTTACTATTTATTATGATAAGTAAAAAAATATTACGTCTGACTGAAAGGCCACTAAAGTGTAGAATATTCTTATATTTTACCTATTTACTTATTTCTGTTTCGTGTTTATTGAATAATAAAGAATACTAAAAATGTTATAATAAAGAAAAATGTTAGGTACCTACATAGTTCAAAAAATATATATTTTGTCCGTTCCATTACATTCGTACTTTACCCGACTTGCGAGTTTTTGTTGCTAGCGGTACAATTTTGATAAGTACAGAGTGAAGTTGACGCGATCGCGATTATCTTCTCATTTGAAACGCTTATTAGACATCGGGATGGGCAAATCAACTAGCTATTTTGATGTATATACCCTGCTCCTTTTTTACATGAATCGCCACAGACGATATAATACTACACTAGAAGCATCGCATATTTTTAGCCGACTGCGGCAGAAGGAGGGTAATTTGAACGGCATGCTCTATAATCCCATTCTTACAGCGTTATTTTAAAAAATCCCTTACCTCATTTATTATGAGGAATTAGAAGAATGGGTGAAGATACCCTTTCTAGATCAGTTGAGTCCAGTACGGAAGAGGAAAGTGACATTTACGCTCGCCTTGCGCGAGTTTAACTGGCGAGCGGAGCGCGACATAGAAGCAATTGAACAGGCTGGAATTCTGCGATGGATGATTCAGCGTGGTCTCACCAAATCACGGCGCAAACAGGATGACCTATAGCAAATTTGGAAGTCTTGTGCGAGCTGACGAGCGCCACGGGAATTTAAAAGCCAGTTGAGCGAGCTGGGTCCCAGCGTAACCTTATTGTGTCACTGCAGAATAGGGGTGCCCAGCACAAACTTCAAAGTTACTGCGCAAGCAGAGGAGTTCTACTTAAACTGAGAAGTCACTGTGCAAGCAGCGCGCAGGGAAAAGTCACAGAAACTTTAAATTAAATATACCTAGTAATTTTTATACGCGTTTCTTGACAATTATGTTAATATTAAAATAATTGCATTTTTCAAAGAAGATAAATTGCAGACCCAGGAATCGAACCCGACACTTCCGTATGCCATCCCAGCCCTGGAATCGGACCATGTATCGGGAATCGGTAGTATGTCTCTAACCCTTAGATTCTTCTATTTCGATTTCCTGCACGCGAGTTAGGCCCTCGCTTATAGCCGCTAAATGACGCAAGCAAGAGCCCAACTCGCGTGCAAGAAGGATATAATTTGGTTCGTGGCTCTGCCCTCTGGACTTCATATTATTCTATCTTTCAAAAATGCTATTAATATTTATTATTTATTAAAATTCACTATGAGCAGAAGAGTTATCGCGAATTTAAAAGTAACTGCAGAAGTTTGTGGCCCATGTCAATCTTAGAAGCCTTTCCACAAGCAAAGAGATGAAATGCGAATTGAAAAGCACCGCGCTGCGCTAGCTAGTTAGTGAACTTAAACAATTTCGAATGAGCTGTGGAAGGCAGCGCGATCTTAATAGTCACTTTGCAAGCCGTTTGGCGTAGCATGAAGGTGGAATTCACTGAATGGGTTGACGAGTGCATCGTGAACTTTTATGCAACCGAACGAGTTGTATGCCACAGCGCGATCTTAAGTCACTCAGAGCGGAGAGAAGCGCAGCGTGTATTTAGAATCGTCAACGTAAGTTGGTGGTGACAACGTTTTAGAATGCACTGCGCGCGCTGGCGAGAGCAGCGCAAACTTTCGATCCATTGAACAAGCTGGGTCCGAAGATCAGCTTTAAATGTCGCTGCATGAGCAGAGCTAAAAACGAACAAAGAAGCTATTGAGCGAGCTGTAACCACAGCGCTGTTAAAAAAGTCGCGACGAAAAGGACACAGTGTTGACCGGCACGGTGTAAGCTTAAAAGCTACTGCGCCCCTCCCTTAAAAGTCACAGCTCAGACAGAAAGACGCGGCGTAAAAGTAAAAGCTTCTGAGCGATCAGGATAAGCTGACATAGATTTGCTTTGTTGATTTCTCTAAAGCGTAAAAACGACAAGCGGGCGTACAACAGGGATGCATAATATCACCTCTTCTGTTTAACGTCTACATCGAGCTTGTGATGCGAAGACTGTCACTCTCGAAGACTGGACAGATGATATTGCGGTTGGTGGATATAAAATTGCGAACTTGTGATACGCGGATGAACACTGGCATTCCCCATATAACGTTACGTGGCAGAGACGTGAACAGTGCGCGAATAAGAAAGAGGGAAGGTAGACGCTCTAGAGATGTGGTACTGAAGGAAGATGCTCGGGATATAGTGAACAGATCAGGGATTACATACAGGGAAAACCGTCGACCAAGTCAAATTCGCAATAGGAAGCCACGTATCAGAGTCTACCAACAGGGAGAGATGACGAGAGACCGTGCCGAGAGCTGTGTCCGCTTCCACCATCGTTGCGGACGTCTTTACGTGACCACGACCGCTTTGCTAAGAGTGAAACGACAGAGAAGAAGAAGAAGATCAGGAGCAGAGAGCGAGCCCTAAAGATAGTGAACACAGCGTGAACTTATATGCAGACTGAGAAATTAAGCCACTGCATGGACGAGTTCCTGCCCAAATAGAAGTCGCTGCGCAAGTAGGGGGCAGCAGCGCGATCTTGAAATTCCCCGCACGAAAAGAGGACCGTAACGTAAGCTTAGTAAGACAAAGGGCGAGCTAAGAGATACATCGTGAACTAAGGGAGTCATTGAGAAAACATAAACGGAAGTACACAAACGGGCGACACAGAGGAAATTGCGCGAGTAGAGGTCGTCAAGTCACAAGACAGGGACGGGTGGCGCGCAACTAATCAGTGCCTGAATGGACAGTAAAAAGGTTTAAAAAACCGGGCAAGAGCATTTCAGGTCTCAGTGTAGGGTTCCGCAGCCTTGAACAATTGCATCAGCAGAAGAGCGTATGTTCATGGCACTTATGCTCTTTTGTTGAGGAACAAATCAGCTTCTGTTACATGTATGGAGTGCCCCCCCCCTAAAATATATAGCTATATTATTCTTATTTAGCTATTAAACTTCATTGAGTAGTCTTTGAGTAAAATGCCTGTGACATACGGACGGGCAGACATGACGAAACTATAAGGGTTCCGTTTTTGCCATTTGGCTACGGAACCCTAAAAAGGCAATACTTTACACAATGTATGCAACTTTCAGAGCGATTATTTCCAAAAATATTCAATCAAAAAAGTTTATTAGAAACCTTGAAATGGTTTTAAAAGACCTGTCGAATGATATGCCACAAGTTGAAGGTTGCTGGAAAAAAAAATCAGCTTCCCCCCTAAAAATATTTATTAATAAATGAGCTATTAAACTAAGTAGCGGCTACTACAAGACACCTTTTCACACCTTTCAAGTCTGGCGACCCGGATCCGTGACGGCAGGTTTTACGAATATGGGGTAGGTACCGGCTTTTAAGAAGTTTCATTAATATTCATTGAGTAATCTTTGAGTAAAATGTCTGACATACGGCATAGATATTTTATCAAAAATTGCCGGTAGAGTTATGACGATATCATCAACTTTGTAAAGATAAGGAAATTTGATTAAGGAAGCCATTTTACAACCCCTTGCACAGCATATTAAAAAAAAATTACACATTTTTCAGTACCTACCTATCTTCTGATATTCTAAATTAAAAAAAAAACAGTATTAAATCGATACATAGAACGCCGTCTGATGACATTTATTTGACCTACCTACATTTCTGTTTCTTCGTGATGAGACCCCATGCATACAGACATGATGAAACTATAAGGGTTCCGTTTTTGCCATATAGCTACGGAACCCTAAAAAGGCAATGCTTCAAAGATTTAGGAAACTTCCCCTTCCTTCTTAATATACCCTCATTCTTAAAATAAACTTTCCTCATAAGTACATCCTCATCAACCCTACCTTAACGGTTATTTTTGGGCAATAACAAGAAAAAAATATAACAGCAATCAATGTCTACGTTTATTCAAAATTTAATACACTTATTACGAATATTAATATTGTACTTAAATGAAACCTAGTCTTGGTGTTCTTTATCAATTGCCCGGGTTTTGACAGGTTGTTCATATTTTTGAGTATCTGCAAACTTTGGCGGCCCACCTAGTTGTATAGTTTCCGGAACATTCAATTCTTCATTGAGCTTTTTGGCAAGGAAATATATTTCGGCTAGAGCAATAATCAGGGCACACATTACGCCCATAAGTAGTCTAAATCCGAAATCTAGGTTTCCAATCATCCATTCCAATCCTTTGAACCCAAAGAGGAATCCAGCAAATATGGAAATGATAAATTGACCAATGGCTATCAATTGACGGTTTACTTGTTTCACTGAAATAAAAAAAAATATTAGAATAAAATCATTTTGATTGAAATTGTGAAAGTTTACAACAGATGCACACTAGATTAGAGCCTCTTTTCCTTGACCCTATCAAAATTATTTATGCAGCCATCTGGCCCAGTCACAATTGTTTGATTACAAATAGAAGACAGGTTATTTGTGTGGTGTAGGCATTAAGCTCCTGTACATATTTCTACTGCATGACCAAGGGCATATTTGTCAAATAAAACTTTAGCAGTCAATGAGTATAATATACTTACGCTGATAGGATATACTGTCTTCTGGAAATCTCATCCTAACATTATCCACAGATTTTGTCATTTTCCTGTATTCTCTTGCTTCCTGTTGAGCTCTCAGTTTAACACATCTTGCTTCAAGAATAGGATTTCTTTTAATAACTTTATTTTCTGGAATGCCAATGTCTGTTCCTTCTAACAGTGTATGTAAGTATGGGACATCCTTTTCACCTTTTTTTCTTAGCTTTTGAAGATGGGTGTACAACCAGTCTATATCAGAAGTAGTTAAATGCAATTTATCTTCCTTTTTAGAGTGCTCAGTATTTGTTTTCTCATTGCAAACTTCTTTTGACTTCTTTATCTTTTTAGAATCATCCTGTGCTTTAGATGTTGCATTATCATCATCATCCTGTGCTTTGCAAACTTCTTTTGACTTCTTTATCTTTTTAGAATCATCCTGTGCTTTAGATGTTGCATTATCATCATCATCCTGTGCTTTGCAAACTTCTTTTGACTTCTTTATCTTTTTAGAATCATCCTGTGCTTTAGATGTTGCATTATCATCATCATCCTGTGCTTTGCAAACTTCTTTTGACTTCTTTATCTTTTTAGAATCATCCTGTGCTTTAGATGTTGCATTATCATCATCATCCTGTGCTTTGCAAACTTCTTTTGACTTCTTTATCTTTTTAGAATCATCCTGTGCTTTAGATGTTGGATTATCATCATCATCCTGTGCTTTGCAAACTTCTTTTGACTTCTTTATCGTTTTAGAATCATCTTGTGCTTTAGATGTTGCATTATCAGAGTCTTTCTTTGATTCACCAGAGTCTTTCTTTGATTCACCAGAGTCTTTCTTTGAGTCATCAGAGTTTGTCTTAGAATTGTTACATGTTGCATCATCCTCTACAGTCTCTTCCTTAGAAATGGTATCAATATCTTCTATTTCAAGTTCTTCCACTTTAACTGTTAATTTTATTTTATTTAGATTCTCAATATCTCTGCTATCAAGATAAACTTGAATTGTTTCGGTGTCATCTTGGCCTTCTTTTTTTTCAAATTCATAGTCTTTTCCTCTCACCAGTTTTACAATATTTTCAGGTACATTTCCATTAATTGGTAGTGATTTGAGGTAATTTATTAAGTTGTTATTTGGATATATTCTAAGGTTAGTGTCCACCAGTGATCCTTGTAAGTCCATGTTTTATTTGTTGGCAATATTCAGTTTGTGGTTCAAATCAGTGTATAAGTCTCTGAGCTCTTCTTCTTTCTCTTCAAATGTGTTGTCAATTCTTTGACATTTGAAGTTCATATCATCAATAAATTGGTCCCATTCCTTCTGTCTTTTCTCGTGATTATCTTGACGCCTCTTTTCATTCACCTGAAATATATGAAAAAATGTTTATACAGTAACTCCACATTATCTTGTGTAGATTGCTTTTTTTATCTGTGAATGAACTTATCATCTTTAAAAGATGGACTGACCCCTCCTTATTATTTTTTTTAAAAGAAGAGTACTTTCTTGTTAAGTCCACAAAGTTCAAAACCATATTAGAAGAGAGCAGGTAGATACACATATAACATTTTTACCCTAACCTACCCTACTAATAAAAAATTATAAATTATCCTTTTGGAAAATTGACAGGGTCAAAAGCTTGTTGCGTAATTGATGGGTATTCTTACCTTGTGATTTTCCTGATATCCCAGCTCAATCGCTTCACAAAGTTTCAAAGCTTGGTCCAATTTCTCTGTTAGGACTGGTAGACCGGTTTCCCCACTTTTTTTAATTTTATCCACTTGACTGTCTTTTATGTCTGTTAATTTCTCAAGAATTGAAAATAAATTTTCCACTTCTCTGTCACCTCGCTTTTCCTAAAAAAATTACAAAAATGTAATAACTATGATGCAAGTCACAAAGAATTTAGTCTGTTCCTAAATAATTACCTACCTCAAACTCTTTCAGCATGAATTTTATTTCTCCATTTAGGAATGGTCGGTGGTCGAAAAGACGTGACCAAATTTCTCCAATCTCTGAAATAAATAATTATATTAGAGGTAGGTACATACAGCTAGACACAAAAATAAATAAGTTAATGGCAAAGGTAAGGTGAAATCTTTTGATTTAGCCCTTTGCACTTTGACCTAACACGAAATTTCTAATGGTTCCTTAATATAACAAGTGTTTCAGTAGTACAGAACAAATATACGAGTGAGTAACAAATATACAAGTGGGTAACAAAATATACATTTGCAATGGGAAGTATCCTAAGAAAAATATAAATTAAATCGAAACTGGTTGAAATTATCCTGTATTAGCTTGTTTTTATGTATTTGATGTCTCTTGTAACTAATAAAAACTTACATTTTGAACAAGGTAAACATAAATTGTAAAAAAAAATAGATTTCACAAATAAGGCAGACATACCTCGTGACAGCTCCGTCATGATAGTTTTGGTAGTTCAATTTGTTCATTCATCGTTCAATTTTTGACAGTACAATAAACACAACACGTATGACTTCCGTTCTATGTTTGGATAAGTTGTTTAAGATAATTCTCCTTTTTTTTGCCACGGGTCGATAACGTCGTGAAAATGCAAAATATCAACAAATCTCTTTTTAATTTATGTGCTATCATCATCATATATCAGTAACATGTTTATGAAAATTATGATTCTGCTAACGGACTTTTATTTTATTTGTTCCAAAAAAATACGAAACAAGAATGTTTCGTATCGATTTTTTTTAGTGGAACGGAATAAAAGTTAACAATGATTATCTTTATGAAAAACAAGCCACAAACTGTAGTATATTTATAATTTTAGGTACAATAAAGGTAAGGCAATAGAATTTGCCCGTACTGTTTCTAATTCCACCTGTTGATTTCATTTTCTTTGCAAGCATTAGTGGGTTTTCGCCCACTGTTGAATGAAAACACGGCTTTATAATTTTATATTTTATTGCCCAAATTTTTGGGCATAGGTTATCAAGTCAAAGTAACATAATGGAAGTAACAAAATATTCTATATTTTTTACCCGTCTGCGCAAGGAGGGTTATGTTTGTTGAATGTTATGTATATATGTATGTTTGTATATTTCTTAGTATAAAATTAATATGCTCTTCAAAAAGCTTATTCAATGTACAGAAGTTATATAAGTTTCAACTTGCGGAAAACAGTCAAAAATGGTTGTCTATAATTTCGGTTTACGAGCGATAATTTTAAGTGATAAATAACGTCATAAAAAAAAAATGATGACTTTATATTAAACAACCATGCCTGTGACAGCTTTTTTATTTTATTATTTCCTATTGTATCGCACGTCACTGCATTTGCCAAAACATTGATGACATTGTAATAAACAACAATATTCAAAAAGATTAAATATAAAAAAAAACCCGCCTGCACAAAAAAGATGGAAACAAGATCCCCTACATAATTATATAGTTTCATGCAGTCGGAGGTTTTATTTTTATAATTTATTTTTTATTTCTATTTTTGGTTGTCTAATTAAGTAGGTAAATATCCGAACGTATATCGTATCACCCAACCGGAAACAGTAATGAGCTGACAAACCAACTAGTTCATTCATTCACATGTTAAATTTCGTTCATCAGTCCTCAATCAATTTAGTAACTTCATTCATCGTTGTTGAGAATGGGTGGCTCATAAGTTGACGTGTTTTAGATGCGACATTGTTTTTATTTGCGCAGAAGTGTTTTGCTAGTGACAATGTGTACGATTTGCAATTCGATATTTGTTATTTTTGTGTGATTTGTTAACTGTAAACGAATGTGAAGTTCGGGACTTGAACCATTGGAGCTACGTGTTTTGGCCACCATGCCGGGTCTTATTGGTATTGGTGAATTCATTGAGGAAACTCGAGAGGATTACAGTTCACCTACTACTTCTACTTTCGTTTCCCGTATGCCACAATGTCGTCAAACTATCAGTGCATTGGAAGAGGTAATTAACAGGAGTGTATTATTTGGATTATTTGTTTATTGCAAATTGTATCGCAAGATAAGAAAACAATGACTTCACAATAATTAGGAAAACATCAACCTCAAACCTTCCTCAAACGTTAAGAGTCATACGAAATAATTAAAAAAAAATTGTAAGTTAATTCAACAATAATCGTATTCAAAAAAGGTTTACGCCAATAAAGATTTTTGTTGATACAAGATCAAATTTAAACGGCAAAAACGAAGGCATAGAAGGCGAGAATAAACCGATTTCTTGCGTACAGTCTATAAAAAATCTGCATTGGGTATGCAAATTTTTGAGCTTACGAATAGTCATATTATCTTACCATAGATAATTACAGGTCATATGTACTATTTCCGCTATGTTTATTTTATGAGTGTAAATCTGTAAATATTTGTTTTGTGTAATGTTTACTTGTTTATTTAGGACGATATGATTGTACCGGGAGTGTAGGCGCGCCACGACCTTGGAAACGCCCCCTCATTGAACGAAAAATAATAACAACCCTGATAACACATATAACTTCTACCCACGCAATAAATGAGTATATTATGTATCTACAACAAATCTATCGTTCCTTAATGGCAAAGATTGCCGTATTACTTACAAAGGAACCTATCTTTTTTTTCATTCGCGTTCTTTTTTTTTTGTTCTTTCATCAGATTTAAAAAAAATAAAAACCTCCGTTATTTACATATCATGGCAGCCTCTTTGTTACAAAATACATTCTCATGTCTTTATTTATTACATACTAGCGGACGTCTCGCGGTTTCACCCGCGTAGTTCCCGTGCCCGTGGGAATACAGAGATAAAAAATATAAGCCTATGTCACCCGGGGTTAGTGTAGCTTCGCAACGATGAAATAATTTTTCAAATCCGTCCAGTAGCTTCGGAGCCTATTCAATACAAACAAACAATCAAATCTTTCCTCTTTAGAATATTAGTATAGATTAGTATAGACCAGCAACGCGCGTGTAATTCTTCCGTATTATTAAAAAAATATCATGAACACACCTTGTCTAATAACATAACAAACAAAAATAAGAATAATAATAACAAACACAACAAAAAAGTTTTTCCAATTTGGTGCAGTGATTTTTTGCGTTCATTTTTTACATACATATAAATAGATACATAGATTAATCTACAAAATCAAAGTAACGGCGTTTTAATAATTTAATGCAAAAAGCACAGACGAAGTATCTAAATATAAAAAGAAGGACTTTTTCGAGTAGATTTTTACTTGTAGAGAGGTCGACTCTCGTTCCCCAAAACGAAACTTCGCAACCTTTCGTCTTATTCAATTTCCTTACTTTATGGAGATTATTATCTTCCTAGAAGCACAAATAGTTCGTATCCATTCAATTGACAATATCATGAACGAATAGATTGAATTTATGTTGTGTTCTGTAGTTCTTGATTTCATTATCTAATTTATTCCGCTTTCTTTCGTATTTTCTTTAAGTTGTTTGATTCGATCTCCGATCTATTAGATTATTTGCGAAAGAAAAACATATCTAGGTATGTCATACTCATCACAAAATACCGGGCATAATGCAAATATGCTTGTACATAGAAGTATCTCCAGACAACTAATCCAATACTTAAATAACAGTCTTCTATAATACATAGAAGACTGTTATTTAAGTAATTACGGAAACCTATCGTATTATTTTACACTTCTAAATCTTTTGAATGATGAATTGATGACCTACATACAGTACGATCAACGTATCTTGACCGGATTGAAGTTAGGTTTTTATCACTTTCGCGCATGTCATAGAGGTGCGACCCTTAAATTACTTACGAAAACGACTAAATATGTTTAATCGATTAAAACTACTAACAACATTTTAATTCAACAATATAAAAACACTATATAAATGAGGTCATAAAAGTTTAAATTTAGAACAGATACAGTAAATACTAAAGAAACTTTGAAAAACAATTTCTTTACGAAAATAATCACAAAAAAACATGAGTTAGTAATACTAATTATGACAATGTAATGCGTAATCGCATCTCTAATTCTCTCGGTTTAGTTACCGCCCCCGCCCCCCGCTTCCTGTCACCATTTACTTCCAAAAAATGTATCTGCGCAACCACTTGTCGCCTACTTCAGTCCGGCCTAGTTACGTTGATCCAACTGTACAATATGTTATTTTTTGTCAAAAGTTCAACATCGCAGTACCTACCTAAAGTTATAGCACTTGGTCAACTCTCTTTTCAACCGACTTCAAAAAGGAGGAGGTTCTCAATTCGACTGTATTTTTTTTTGTATGTTTGTTCACTGATTACGCAATGACGGCTGGACCGATTTGAAAAAATCTTTTTGTGTTTGAAAGGGTATACTTCCAAGTTGGTCTCATTGTCATCAGATCACGATCTGATGATGGAATCCTGGAGAAATCGAGGATACTCTTCAAATATTAAAGGCACACAGTGATTTAGTTACATTTCATAGTGATTCGTGCATTTACTCTCAAAAAGCACCTATTGGTGAAGTAGAACTGATCATGAAGACCACAAATGACGAACGAACCTATTTAATATTTCACAGTTTGCGATTCAATTACTTTAATATGATATTGAGTAGCATTTTATTCTCGTCATATTACTATTACACAATGTAATAGAGCTGATAGTGAACTATCAGGTGAACTCCTTAACAATTAACGGGATAAAGAGATTTGAGCAGTTGACAAAAGTCGATTGTAACTTAGGTGAATTACAAACCAACCCACTAAAAATTGAGAAATATAAGTAAAACTTTTTTACAAAAAAATATTACCGACTTCAAAAATAAATACAAGGCAACTAAAAAGCAAAAAATAATATCTACCTAGAATAACAAAAACATTAACATTTTGAAGTTGGTGCCGAATTAAACAAAAACAACTATTTCATGGCACCAACTTCAAAATGTTAATTTGTTTGTCTGGAAACGTAAGAATAACAAATATGTATTTATGATATAATAAACGAAAACAATATTACAAAACAAGTAAATTAAAGACAAATGCGTTAGCTACAACTTGTAATGCTTCGTTTTCACTTAATTCTTGACTTCTACTAGGTCAATACTATTAAAGCAAAGTTAGGATAATATCATTAGTGCATTAGGCCATTTTGAATACCTATTCATGAGATTTAACACAAGATTTTGAATTCACAAGAGAATATTTTTCAAACTAAGGATGGATAACATTAAATCGCTTGATATGCAGCAAATATCACGACTATACGATCAGTTGAACGACCTTGTATTGTACGTAACTTAGCGTTTCATAGAAATGTCGAGTCAGTGTTGAGGAATTCGACTTGATCTTTGTGAGACATGGAGACGTTATCGATTTTGGACGACTATACGAGATGCATCCACATTCGGGACGATTTTTGTAGTACCATTACGCGATAGCAAATATACGTATCGAGTACTCTAATAGATTAATTCGTATCCGTAACGTTTGCCTATTGGGAAATTATTTCGTCGAAGAACTTATTTTTTATTAAAGTTGTTATTTATAGAGCACGATGTTCAAGCGATACCTGTGTAAGAATACTCTCTATTCCCCTGTCGAAACTTCGTTAACTTTCGAAGTTTTGTTTATATAATTTTTCGAAAAGCACAAAGTTCGAATTTAGTCACCAATACTTTTTTTTTTTTCAAAAGTTTAAGGGACTTAAAGTCATAAGTTGACTATGCCAGCCCCGTGGTACCATAAGTCACCAATACTGTGTACCAAATCAGAGTAGTAATAGACCAAATCGACAGGCGACTTCTTCGTCAAATTAGATGTTTATATCTTACGCGCACGCCGCACGGCTTGTGTGTGTCAAAAAGTGTCAACTTTTGGTCTTAATTTTTTTCGTCTAGGCCCCTTTCGCAACGCGCGATAAGGAACTTCGTTCAAAAAAGTGGCTGTATAGATGACTATAGCTCCTCTAGATTTTAACATCAAAATTGTTTTTGATCGTTGAATTAGAGTATCCCTACAAGTATAATAGTAATCCTCCATTAGCTTTTGGTAACTATTTACCATCGGACGGCCTAGTATCGGCCCTTACCTTATATCGGCCGTTTTTCTCAGTAATTATGAACACCTGATTAACAGTCTAATTTTTATGCAAAATGAATCTTATTTAATTGAGCAAGGTATATATAAAAATTGCCGCTACCAAATGTCTTTCGGATGGTCAGATTGATCGAAGTCCTGTGCGAACGTGTTGAATTCGCTGATATTTTGTGGTCAGCTTTAGGCAGAGGTAAGTTTTATACTTAAAATTTGGTGATTTGTTTTGTTAATTTATAAGATTAATTAATATGTCAAGTAAAAATATTTTTGTTTTTTAAATATTTAGTAAAATATTAGCCTGGTCGGGGTTAGGGGTTAAATTTCGTAAAAGAAACTTAATATCGACCTAGTGGCCGGTATAAGTTAACAAAATCAAATCACTCCATGTCTAACTTCGGTCTTGAGTCATGACATTTCAACTTCATCCAGCTATGGCCGATAAAAAGAGCTACATTCCTTAGCGTTTAGCAGTATTTATAATTTAACAAAACTTCCCGAATGTTTTTTTGACAAATTTAAGTAGTCAATATTGTATATTTTACTAATTATTATTACTCAGAACATTACTTACTATATTTACATAACTGTGGTGAAACGGAAGGTGCACCCCAGAAGAAAAATATGAATAAAAATACGGGCATTAGAGGGTAAGTCTAGGCACAAAGCACTAAGGACTACCCTTGAAGATATATTATAAATGGAAAGATTGACGAAAAGAGTCTTGAAATAAATGGAAAATAACTGTTCTCAATGAAGGAGGAGAAGTCAATAAGTCGCAAGATTCAATCCTCAGTGGAAGAACTCATAAAGTCATAAAAATATCAACTCTAGAAATATTAACAAAATTGTAAAAGTTTTTTTTCCGTTTCTCGTCTTCTCAATAAATTTTTCCATGTTTCATCCTATCTTTTGGTCTTATGACTTTTATTGATTTAGGGAATAGAAACCTGAAAAGAATTTAAACCTGGTCTCATCATCACTCAGAATTCTTCCTGGGTTGTATGCAATAACTTCGTTTCTTTTCTCTCTTAATTTTCTAATTCGAAATATATGCTTCAAACCAGCTTGTATGGTATCTACTCTCCAGTAGCCATTGCTCTGCTTGATTTATTAAACATTTAGTACGAATGTTAATCCATGCATGCCAAAAATTGTTGACATGGCCGATATTTGACGCTATTACCCTACTATTAATTGTAAATCTCAGTACAAAGAACGTTAATAAATATAAATGATCTTGTTTTGTCCGTACTTGGTACATATTAAAGTAAAAACAAGCTATGCTAGAGGTTTTACGACCGTAAATATTGTGTTGCTCACCTTGTCTTTAGCTCATGTATAAGTACATACAAATATTGTTTGTTAAGTACATATTGTAGGTACCTACATAAAGCCAGTGATTTCGCCATTCATTTATTGTGTAGGTACTAGCTTTTCATCCGCGTTATGCGCTTATTACACTACACTGAATTAAAACTGTCTTAAAGTCTAAATACAGTTGGTTCAACGTAACTAGGCCGGACTGAAGCAGGTGACAAGTGGTTGCGCAGATACGTTTTTTGGAAGTAAATGGTGACAGGAAGCGGGGGTCGGGGGGCGGTAACTAAACCAAGAGGATTAGAGATGCGATTACGCAATATATTGTCATAATTAGTATTACTAATTCATGTTTTTTTGTGATTATTTTGGTAAAGAAATTGTTTGTCAAAGTTTCTTTAATATTTACTGTAACTGTTCTAAATTTAAATTTTTATGAACTCATTTAAATAGTGTTTTTATATTGTTGAATTAAAATGTTGTAAGTATTTTTAATTGATTAATCGTTTTCGTAAGCAATTTTAGGGTCGCATATCTATGACATGCACGAAAGTGATAAAAACCTAACTTCAATCCGGTCAAGTTACGTTGATCGTACTGTAGACAAGCTCGCTATTACACTGCGCTTCATATCGCATACTAAACACCCTTACTCACTGTAGAGTTAAGGCGTACTTACTAAAACACGTACTAAGTCTTACTAGTACGAGTACTTATAAAAAACCTATTACAATAACTAGATCCACGGAATTTTGAAGCATTCGTTTGTCAAGTCAATTATTTGCGTGCTTGAACATAGTAGTTTAACGGTATATGAGTTTTATTAACATGAGTTCGTGAAAACAAGAAGTTTGAGTAGGTACAAACGAAGTGGTTCTGCGCCCCATACTTAGTATAGGAAGATATTTATATTATTTCGTCTTTGTTATTGTTTTTATTATTGTTATTATTTTTATGTGATCACGTGATCGTTTAAGGGGGCATTACACTGAGAGAATTATTCATTTAGCGCTACGTACACAGCGACACGATTACCGGCCTCGCTCATCCGCACACAACCATTACTTCACAGTGCGCAGGAGCGCAGGTCAAAATAAAGTAGAATATTCGTTCGTACATATGTTAAATTACGAACGCCATAACTATGACAATACGAAAATGCTCGTTTTTGCATTTTTCCGCCACTTCAAGATTTATTTGCGGGATCATATTAAGACATATCCTTAAATTTCTTTATATCATCTACTAGAAAAACTCTTTGACTAGTGACACAATTTTTTAGGTTTTCTCTAACGGTTCTTTCTAACTTTCAAACTGGATTATTTGCATCAAAAAATGTGATGGACAGATATATTTAAATACTAGCTGTACCGCGCAACTTCGTATGCTGTCGCTGCTCCGCTCCTATTAGTTGTAGCGTAATGTTTCATAGCCTATAGCCTTCCTCAATAAATGGGCTGTACAACAGTAAAATATTGTTATTTTTCAATTCGGATTAGTAGTTCCTGAGATTACAGCGTTCAAACAAACAAACTCTTCAGCTTTAAAATATATATATTAGTATAGATAACTAAGGGGCGCAGACCTAACTTGTTTGTCCTTACGTTCCTGCTTTCAAGAGTTCTATGTGGTCACAGGGTCAAAACTTTGAACGCGTATAAATTAAAACTTATTTAATAAAAAAAAATCTCCTGAGTAAAACAACTAATTTCATGCACGTAAATATTTGACTTATATACTCAAACGAATACTTCAAAATACTTTTGGAACCCGTTTTTGGAACATGTTTCCTTAAGTAATCGTACTAGTAAGACTCAGTACGTGTTTTAGCAAGTACGCCTCTTCTCTAATGAGTGCCCTAATGTGCTTATTACACTACACTAAATCAGGGACCCTAAATCCTTAAAAAGAGCGGTGTAATAAGAGTTAGGCTAATTCTCTAACAAATTTTCAAGGCCATCTCGATTTAGGGCCCTGATTCAGAATAGTGTAATAGCCGTTTAACTACCCTAATCTTACGACCGGTCTCAATAATCTAACTATCGATGGATTCGGCTACTAGAGGTATATATTTGACATAAGTTCCATACAAAATATGTCAAAATTCTACCTTTAGTAGCCAAATCCATCGATAGGTTGTTTATTGAGACCGGCCGTTAGTAAGTACGCACGATAGTAAACGCACAGTGGATGGGGTCCAATCTGTCGCTCTAAATTGGATCCCTTGCTCCCTAACTCTTATTACACAATATTAAGAGTTAGACTGTCTTATTTCAGTGTAGTGTAATAAGAGCTTTATGTTTGACTAGCTGTCCCGCGCAACTTCGTCTGCGTAATTTTTCCCCGTTTTTGCTACATTTCTCATTGCTGCTCCGCTCCTATTGATTGTAGCGTGATGTTAGATTGCCTATCTCCTTCCTCGATAAATGGGCTATCTAACCGTAAAATATTTTTTAATTCGGATCAGTAGTTCCTGAGATTACCGCGTTCAAACAAACAAACTCTTCAGCTTTATAATATTAGTATAGATTACAATAGCTTTATGCTGTCTCGTGTTTTGATCAATCTCTGTGCCAAATTTCTACCGGACAGATTTCATTAAACATGTAGTTTACTTTAGACTATGATTTTAATATTATGGTCTAGAATTATGCATAAACATTACAACTATTATTATAATAATATTGCATCTTTAGATAGACGATTTTACTTTACGTGACATATATAGAAAGTAATTAAGAAACTATCGAACTAATTATAGCGGTTACACAATAAAATCAATCACCAAATTAGCCAAATCAATTTGTACCAAAAAGTAGCAAAACTGGGATTATAACTAAGAAGGTATAGAGAAAGTTCGACATTGATATCTCTCTGACTATTTATTGCAAAAGGAAACCTTGACTTGTCCGTCGACTGATCGTCAAACAAGTTTCAGGTAGCGAAAGCTAGTATTTTATTTTCAATGGAATACAAGGTTCGTCTTTCACACCTTTGTCGAAGGATGATAAAATAAAACGAATATGATTCTTTTGTTATTGATCAAAGCCTCATCTTTCACTAATGAAAGAAAGGTTTTATTACTCGTAAAAAAATAAAAACATCATTCGTATTTTGATAGAAAGGTTGTACCTACTGTGTCTATTGATATAGGAAATTCAATTTCTTCAATAAGTAGGATACGAAGCTGACAGATGAGGTTTTCCTTTCACCGAGAAATTGGCTCTCCGGAGTTTTGACGTGATATCACAAAATAAACATTTTTTTAATGCTGTTCTCTTCTGCAGATCATAAGTTAGTAGTGACTCCGGATATAAGGTCGTAGGTTATTCTACATTTTTAATTATATAGTAGCGGCATCCTGTTTTAAAATTTAGGACAGGAATAACTCATTAACTTTACTCACCGCTACTTTTTAAAGATCGAATAACTCTTGGGTTGGAATTTGAAAATATCCTTTTTATGTGCTTACATTAACTCAAGGAATTGTGAAGCCAAATTGCAAGTCAACCAATCCAATAGACTAATGGCCGGTCTCAATAATCTAACTATCGATGGATTTGGCTACTAGAGGTATATATTTAACATAAGCTCCATACAAAATATGTCAAAATTCTACCTCCAGTAGGCAAATCCATCGATAGGTAGATTATTGAGACCGGCCGTTAGTAGTGGCTTCGTCAGTCAATAACCAGCTAATCAGTTTCTTGTTTTATATTTCGCTCACTTATTGCGAGATTGTCATACCGAAAAAATACTCATTTTAGAGGAGGCGTTTCACAAAAATATAACACAAACAGATTAAACCTTTTTGGAATGTTTGTGTTGGTTAATAGTGCTTAAAATCATGGCATCTAATTATGTTATATATTTACTGTTCTTAAACGTACGTGGGTTCTCGGCGAACACTTTTGCGACACTGAGATAGAATAGAGAACTATATTCAATTGTACACATACCTGCCAGCAACAGTGTGGCAATACGACACTTATCCCCATCTAACAAGTGATTTAATGTGTTTGTCATTATTGTACTAAAAATGGACTTGTCAAACATTGTATTTTTCATATTTTCGCAAAAAACAAGTTTTTTAATTATGACGGTCTTGTAATAAGTGAGCGATTTATAGACTAACTTAAAAAAATAAAAATGAAAGCGTTTTAGCTACTGGTTATTTCCCCATATCGAACTAAATAAAAGTGCCAGTTTCCAATTTCCTACGAGCCGTGGCCGTTATATCGGAACACGTTTCCGCTAACAAGTAAAACAAACTGAGATAGAAAGGTGGTAGCTTTATGAACACACACGGGTCACTGGGTCGAATAAGCGTTTACATTTATGGAAATTAATAATTTAAAAGTCATTATACATTGGAAAGTAGCGCCATTAACATTAATACGCTGGTGAAATTAAAATAATCGGGCCGTAATAGAAAAGAACTTGCAATTGTGTATCTTCAATAATACACTTATAAATTGTTTTAAACACCTTCATACTACATCTAATCGATTATCTAGTACGATCCTCTTTTGCCGGTGTTCATCTCTGACCATGAACAAATATATGTATAAGTACTAATATTATAAAGCTAAAGAGTTTGTTTGTTTGAACGCGACAATCTTTGGAACTACTGGTTCGAATTGAAAATATATTTAGTGTTGGATGGCCCATTTATCGAGTAAGGCTATATAACATCACTCTACGACCAATAGGGGCAGATCAGCAAATAATGATTTTGGAAAAACAAGGAAAATTGATGCATACCAAGTTGCGCGGGTATAGTATGCAATAAGACGGCAAATGCAGGTTTGAGGTGCCCTCAACTAGGTGGGCTCCGATGATTTTAAAACTCGCAAAATATTGATACGGGTCTTCTGATTGTTAAATCAAATTTATTTATTTATTTCTCTTCACAAATGATAAAACACAAAAGTTGGATTAATACAATTGTTTAAATGCATTTGTGAGAGACTGGTGCCCGTGATAGGTATATGGATACCTGTGTTACAAATCACCAGGCCCGTCAAATCACATCTTATCTCACAAATAGGTATTTTATATAGACATACTTACCTACATAATATGCCGCTAATAAATAAGTCGAATAAAAATAGGGTTATTAAACCAAAGACTACTTCACAATAAAGAAAATCATACTATATTGAGGCAAGTTGCGCATATGAAGTCATTCGCCGCAATGTCGTATGCAAATTATCTAATTAAGAACGTTGTGCGGCGGGATAAATTGCAATGTTGCGCTTACAAACATAACCAAGCACAACCAAAGTGAATTATCCATTATTATATTGCTCAGTGAACTCTATGACGTAGTTCATTCAATGCTGATGGCTTTTTGACGCTTAGAAACACCTATTTACAAAATTGAGAATTGATTATATCAGTTTACTTTTGTCGAACTACTGTTTCATCTCAGTCAAGGATGAGAGTCTGAATACAACATACGGACTAGCTAGCTAGTCTTCAAGATTGAAGTCGCAATATAAAGATGATACGTAAAACGCGTCCTCCAGTAGATTTTTAGGCAGAAACCTTCAGTGGAAACAAAACAAACCAACATTAATTAAGATGATCAAAGCTCAAAATAGCCGGCTCACGACTTCTGAATTTATAACCTTGGTTAAATGTAAACAAATGTAAAAGATTCCTTTAGTAACAACTAATTTACTTAATTTAAGAATAGTATTCTACTATGCGTTTTAAAACATTTGGCGTTTGGCCAAAACAACAGAGTACAAATTGAATAAACGAATCGGTACTTAATCAATGTCGGATAGGCAATGAATTCTAAGAAGAGGGAATCAGGATGAGCGAACAATATACTTTGGGAATATATTGTTACCAAACGTTTCTATGTATGTACTTCTCCCTCATACTAATATTATAAAGCTGAAGTTTGTTTGTTTCAACGCGGTAATCTCAGAAACTACTGGTCCGAATTGAAAAATAATTTTATTGTCAGGTAGCCCATTTATCGAGGAAGGCCATAGGCTATATAACATCACGCTACGTCCAATAGGAGCGGAGCAGCAATGAAAAATGTTGCAAAAACGGGGAAAGTTGACGCATACGAAGTTGCACGGGACAGCTAGTTTAGAATTTATATTTATTTAACTTATGTGAAAACATGTAGTAACTTATTCAGAGATCAAAATGTAAATCGCTTTCGTTTTTATCGAGATGAACTAGAATTCTTGTTTAGATACGCATAAAACTAATAGGTTCTATGAAAGTAGGAGAAGAAACGAATTAATTAGATTCATAATCTTGCGCACAATTTCACTCAAAATCATAATTTGAAAGTAGCAGCATCAAAACCAACGCATGTTAAAAATGTTAACCTATTTAGTGTATGTTATGCCATCGTTCTTAGCCGCCATTGTTATGTGCATAGGCCTTAAAGGTCAACAACCAATGACTCATCATTAATGTGACTATCTCTGCATAACGTTTACTACGGAGTACAACGGTAAGCACCTCAGATGTGGTGAAGATATGGTAAAACTGTGACTCATCTCCGGTGTATTAAAAATGAGAAGGATAAATATAGTAAACACTTTTTTTTGGGTATGTATTACCTCACAAAACCACAGAACTTGAAACCTTTGTTGAAACTAGCGTTCAAATATTGAATCATTTTATTCGACGTCGTAATTTGTGCTTAATGCTTTTAAGTAGGTACCATATTTTTTTTACGAATTCAACCATTATTCGTCTTGTGACTTCAGAAGCAGACGTCGCTTCCTTTGCAATTTCAAGATAGATTAATTCAGCCGAGGCAGACGCGATATTATGCAGGCGTAAGCCAGCATACATTAGACTCGTCCCCTTCAAGCCCTCGGCGATAGAGTTACGCGCACTTGAGCACGCCAGGTTACTAACTTAAAAGTAACTGAAAAGGTAGTGCTTTTAACCCCCTATATCTAAGTGTTTCGGCGTTTACATCAGTGCAAGTTGCGTAAGAGCACTTTAAACTCTGATCAGGTTACTAAGTGCCTAGGGTTACTCAAATCTGAAGAGATGAAGTACGTACTTCGATTTTTTATTGTAAGGTGCTAAAAAAATTCACAGTAAATAAATAGAGTACAGCAATTACTGAGATTTAAATATTTGCTGTGAGGTTTTTCATACACGCCACACTACGATTGGCGCTAATGGTTTAGTTATTTGAAATTCCAAATTTGCGCACTAATTTAGTTTATGATTTACTGTATGTTGGTCCCGAAAACTAGTGTGTTACCTTACGGCAATTTTAGGCTTTCGCACGAATTTGCGTACGTGCGAATAGCTACTTAAAAAAAATATTAAAATTAAAAAGAGGCAACTCATACGATTCGTACGAATCAAATTCGTGCGAATTGCCGTGTAAGCCCAATTTCATATTTCTACGCGTATACGAAGGTACCTACAACACAACATACATTAGCGGTATTTGAGAAAGTGACTGCTATCGCTACCACAAGTATGCTTGTAAGCCGAAAGAAAAACAATTTATTTTTAGGGAATGAAATAATCAAATAAATGAGAACGCTTAACCATACGAATAAAGATAATAATGTACGAAGTCGGTTTATCAATCAATAAATTAAGTATGTACTAGTGAGAATAGATATACCTATATCTATTCTCGTGTTAGCACTGGCGTTTTCATTTAAGACATATTATACAATGTGTATAAGTTCGTTCAGTTTGTCGTAACTTGCACTTGCAAAAGGATGCGTGAAACCTGTTTTACATATTATCAACATGTGGTCAATTTCATACCTCGTTTGAGCCGATGTACATCCTTATCTCTTACGTATCTCTGATTGATCGTTTATTTGCCAGCAATAAATTCAAACCAGTTTCATACTGTAAGTAAATATTTGACTTACATTCGTTGCTGGCCAGCAAAAATTGAATCTTAACTTGTCAGTAATAACGTCCTTCGGGATTTCTAAACCGGACCCGAATCTAATAAAATAATTAAAGATGACAGGCATTTATGGAACGTCGAAGAAGTTCGTTTACCTCGCTCTGGTGACAATGAGCATCAATACAATAGGATTTAAATGACCAGTTGCCGCCTATCATACGAAAGTTTTAAAGATTATTACGGCCGAAACTGTTCGACACCGATGTCGAGAAAACAAAAGCTGATGCAGTGTTTAAAAATATATCAAGCAAAACAAATTGGGGGAACCATTTTCTACTACGATATTGTTTAGACACAAAGCGGGTTAAAACTTTACGCCTCTTTGTGTGAACAAAACTGAAAAACAAAGATAGCACTTTACTATGCAATTTGTTCTGTCGAAAGTCGTTGTATACTTAATGTTTTTTTGATTATATGATTACATTTTTCGACACTTCGACAGCATTGGCTTTCATAAGCTCGGGTACATTTATTATTTCATACCTAGAAAAACAGTTCTAGCTGTTGATAATATTTACACCTGCTTCACTTTTACTACGAGCTACCTGCTAAATACAGTCACTATATGTATGAAAGCAAAAAAACCAAGTCCAATGAACAGTAAAATAACATGTGTGTTCCCTGATCAGATGTTGATAAAGCGAAAGTACGAGTACCTGCCTACTTGCAGCCCGTAATGAACTTTCTCTTATAAAGTGTGGGTTGAGCCTATTACACAAAATAAAGTTTCTGATCGATTGGAGTAATCAATATGTAAATATTTATTATTATAATTACTTACGAAGATATTGGGCATTTAATATTCAGTTGAAGACTTCGTAAACTGTTTTTTTTTAACTTTATTTTGTGCAGTACTCATCACAATTATGTACCATTTGGTAATGTAGGTGTTATTGATATGGTTTTACTCAAATGTCATAATCTTAGGGTCTATAAATAAATTGTAATAGTTGGTTGCTTAGAGTAAGGTTGAGTTTTGAGAGTCGAGTCAGAGAAAAGAATCCACAATCCAAGGAATTTATTTAAGAAAAGACTACCTGACTTGAAAAAATTATGGTAATATTGTACGCTCACTAAAATGAATTCAGAACATCCCATTGATAGAAATTCCAGGATCGTCTTGTACAATATATGTATGAAAGTCACGTTCAAGAACAAAGTAATGAGCACTTAATGTAACGTAATACTTATGAAAAATAATATGAATGAGATGTGCCTGGGGCTTACAATTTTTTCGACCTACTGAAGAACAGGTTCATATTTCTCGTGCAGTCTTGATTTATCTAGATTATAAGTGCTAAGTAATATCGGGTAAGTAAGCATCGCTTAATAAGTATCGTTAAATATGTATAATATGTACGTCCATATAGCTAAGGCTTTCGTTTTCTATAAAGCGCTTGCCTATAAGAGCGATTCAGTAAAGTCGTGCCAAACTCAAACCTTAGCACCTGCTGCCTTTAACAAAACTTGTAGAATATTTGAACTAGTTTTAAAGTAGACTACGTTTCCTTATCGAACAGATTAAATTATTCAGTATTTCCTTTTCTTTGCCGTTGTGAAGTTTGGTGAAATGTAGATTTTAGTAATGGTTATTATTACATTTTATAACTATTGATTACTTAATATAGTTGTAAATGATGTGATATTCCGAGAGTACCCAGTTGAAATTGCTTTTTAAACTACTGTTGGAATTATTGTTTTTAAACTTTCGCGATTTTTATACATATTAGTTATATTTCGGGACTTAATCGCGTGAATTATTTAAAGGTACGAACCTTTTATTTACCCGACGTTTCGATCGAATTGCACCGATCGTGGTCACGGGTCGACTGATGGCAGCTTAGCGATGTCTCCGTGAGGCGTGGGGTTTTTCAACTACCCTCGCCTGGTCTTGATAATTTTGATAATTTGTACTGTCGGTACTTCTACACACTACACTTACAACGTCTTTACACTGAGGCGCGGTGTCTTTACGGCTACGATTACATTTGTCCGTAAATAAAAGGTTCGTACCTTTAAATAATTCACGCGATTAAGTCCCGAAATATAACTAATACTGTTGGAATATTCCTACCTATCAAAAGGTTTGTTGAATTTCGGTTGACAAATTGTTGAATTACGGTAAAAGTTACAGAAACCTGAGAAATATCTAAACTGGTTGGTCGTATAACGTTAAGTATGTTAACTACTGATTTTTTAATTTCCCGTATTGTATTGACAAACCTACGACAGTTTAACCTAAATAAAGGCATGAGTTTTTCAAACAAAAACCCAATAGGTTAATCACGTAATGAACTGGTAAACACTTTCGAACGTGTTAATGCGTTAATTGGAATCAAACACAATGTGTTTACTAACTAACTAACCTAAATAAACTAACACTTCAAACCGACTCCTGTTATGGTTATCCGGTAGCATAAACAGGATCTTAATACTCAGATAATGTTCTTGACTTCCTCGCTTGGTCAAAGTAATAAACAGTCCCTATCACTTACTGACCCGTTTCATCCGAAATATAATAATCTATACTAATATTATAAAGCGGAAGAGTTTGTTTGTTTGTTTAAACGCGCTAATCTCAGGAACTACTGGTCCGATTTGAAAAATTCTTTTTTTGTTGGATAGCCCATTTATCGAGGAAGGCTATAGGCTATATAACATTGCGCTACAACTAATAGGAGCGGAGCAGCGACGGCATACGAAGTTGCGGGGTACAGCTAGTATTTAAATATATCTGTCCATCACATTTTTTGATGCAAAGAATCCAGTTTGTTATTTGCAGTATTTGCAGTTGGTCGATTCGGCCTTAGATTCACAAGATCCTCTTCGAATATTTTACGAGAGAAAGTTCGCTCCAAAGCTTTTGGGTACATGCGAAGTAGATTTTGGACTTTGTCTTATCTTGTTCCAAAATCCGAATGATTTACATGTGGAAAGAAATAGATAGCAAGTAACGATTCGTTGTTCTAAGTAGTAACAATAACTTAGTCATCTTTTATACTTCTCCTACGAACCTTTTATTTACCCGACGCTTCGATCGTTGATACACTTTTGCGATTTGTACACATTATAAAAATATGTATATACATATATATTACGGTACAGTCTACCCATTACCACGGCCGTTGCAATACGGTCGAAACGTCGGGAAATAAACAAGGTATTTTACCTTAAATTATTCACGCGATTAAGACCCTTAATATATATATTTTCATAATACGTGTCCTATGTTTTTGTAAGTTTTTCTCAGAACAGAAGATAAAGATTTGGATTGTTTCCTGTTCCCTTATATAATACTAGCTGTCCCGCGCAACTTCGTATACGTAAATTTTCCCCGTTTTTGCAACATTTCACGTCGCTACTCCGCTCTTATTAGTCGTAGCGCGATGTTATATAGCCTATAGCCTTCCTCGATAAATGGGCTATCCAATAAAAAAAGATTTTTTCTAATCGGACCAGTAGTTCCTGAGATTAGCGCGTTTAAACAAACAAACAAACAAACAAAGCAAACAAACAAACAAACTCTTCCGCTTTATAATATTAGTATAGATTAATATCTTATTAAATCTCTAGATTTTTTGTTACTAGCGGCTTGTCATTTTCACTTTTGAGGTTACTATAAATGATTGCTTTTCCCTTAAATATATAGCAAAATGCTAAAATTTATGTTAATGTCATGTGTATGTATTCGGTCATACATTTTAAAGAACGTCTCGCTGGGTGCCGAAATGCCGACAGCTATGATAAATACACAAGGTCAACCGCTTTCGCCGCAGGAACTTACCATGTGGGCCCGATCGGTTTGCAAATGACGGCTTAACAAAATCCTTTGTCCAAAAATCCTGTTTTTGACTCCTCAGGACAGGACACGGCAAGAATATAAATAGGGTGGTTGTGTTGCTGTCTTGCAATATTTTACCCTTGTAATCGCAAGTGGGGTGATTAACTTTGATTACACAAATATTTCGGAGAATTACCCCAGTGTTTTCATAGTGAACATCTTTGTATTTGTAGCGAATTAAACTAACACATCCTCAAAGCCGAGAATTGAAACTTGTGATTAAGTTTACCATACCTATATTAGAAATACCTACATGATACTGGATACCCCTGTTCTGGTTGTTTCTACCGTCTTTAGCACATATTTGATAATAGTGTCCTTAGGCTGCTGCATGAAGATATGTAAATGGAGTTCACTATTATACTTGACGTCAAAATATTCTATTTTGATGTACTTTAGACGTCCAACTATCTCATGAACAGATGAGATAGATAATCCTATCTATAGGTGACAGGAAGTAAGCGAATGAATTGAAAGATTCCATTACATTGATAGTAACATGATACGTTGTGAGCTAATAGAAGCTAATAGTGTTAATAAATGTATCTAAACACGTTTGTTTTATACTCTTAGTGTAAAATGTTCCATTTGTAGGCAGGAAACATCCGCAATGACGCATAATGACGATTGCAAATGAAAATAAATTAAGTAACAATACGTACGATTGAGTCATATTCAACGTTATTGTACTGAAATCCTAGCACACAACACCTAGATAACAGAAGGAAATTTTTATTTGTACTTCTGGATATAGATCGCGGACGTGAAACCTTAGAATATCTTTGGAACAAAGTGGTCTGAAACGCAAAACACCGAGAGTATAAAAGTAAAGCTTCATACGCACTTTACTCAGCCAGATAAATCGACGACCTGAAGAAGGTCGCTGGGATGCAGAGGCGAAGGGTTAATTTTTTTCAAAGATAACCCGATATAAATATATCTTGCTGGGCATGGTTCTTTGTACCCATAATACTAAGTAACTACAATATAAAGGGAAACCGAAAGTATTGGTGTTCTAATGACCCTCTGCCACTGCTGGGATAAATTAGGTGCGAAGAACGGAGGACCGAGTGTTGTGGCTGAATTAGGAGAAGCCTATTTGATTGATACGTACTGTACTTAAAGCACATCTGCGGGACAAAGTGGTCCCAGATTCCGCGTGCATTGTTCAAGCAAATGTTCAAGCGAAAATCACTACTGAACCACCTGCTATTGCTGTCAATTGAAGAACCATGCAGTCTCACATCTGACATTCTAATTAGTTGTGTAGTATATTATCAACAGATGTTTGCTTACTTTATTAGGCAATAAATTTTGGTCAAGTGTGAAACACTTGGACGCTTTTGATGTTGCTGTACATTTTACTACTGAGCTTTATTGTTTGTTATTATTTAATCACTCCTAATCATTATTATTGTTAATGAATTATACTATGGGAAGGAGTAACAAGACTTACGTCCCGTTCTTTTATTTTTTTGGTAAAAAGTAGCTCATTATAAGAAGAATACGACAATTTTTTTTATCTAAAAAAAGAGTAAGTCAATGGACATATCTTTTCGAGATCCATAATTATTTTGGTTCAGAGTCGGGGTGTACTTTTTCTCTGTTAAGTAATTGTATTATTGTGAAGTCTTGTAAAGGCTTTGTACCCTTGTGCAGTTTAAAAAAGAATCGCGGAATGCTCACCAGTTTATTCCTCACTATTGGCAGCTATGAACGACGATTCGTTCGTTGCCGTGGCAAAACAAGGACAAACAAACAAACCTACAATCCAACAAACACACTTTCCCATTAATAAGTACGAGTATACGGTAGTATCTACGTAGCTACTCATATGTGCATAACACAGCCAACTGTGACAACGTACTCGAGAATAGTGTAGACGCGTGACCTATTTTATGAAAATCCTCTCTGGAGGATGGTTAGTAACGAGATGATGGTTCGATCGCGTTCCGACAGAACAAAGAGGCGAAGACTATTTTGCGTCGCGTCCTCAAAATACTGAGAGTACAATAGGTAAACTTCATAGTTTTATGTGTACGTCACGCTACGCATACGTAGTGGTTCTCGAATACAAAATCTCGGGCGATTTTGTCTTGAAGGTGTTCTGAGTTTAGAGATTCTTTGTCCGTGAGCAATGTCTGTATTACTTGAGTACGTTTGTTTGAAGCTTATGTTTTGTACCAGTGTTTTGTGCGTTGGGTCGGGTCAAACGATAGACAAAGACGGCACTGAGTAACAGCCTCTCAAAATTAATCAAGAGAGACAACACGACTGTGCGACCAATACCTCTTTTCTGTATGTCTGTAATGACAACACAGTAGACAACGGCCTTGTAGACATAGATACAACTATTGTCATTAGCGACATCTACTGGCCGCAAGATTGTTCTGTCTCTCTCACGCTTTGCAGTCGGTATTTACTTCGTACCTGGATGGGAACGCTCAGTCCAGTCTCTATGTCTATGGTTCAAATATTGAACAAAGTTATTAGCATTGTTTAGTGTACTGTTTCTAGTCTAGTCCTTTGTTCACTCACAATGCTTTATGAAAATGGTACATGGGATAAGTTTGTTGTCCTGTTTCAGAGAAATGGGTAGGTATAACAGGTTATTTATGACTCGATATGCTTCGAGTTGTGTAGGTTTACCATTATAATTTATGGTATAATAACGGGCTCTTTGTGGTTGTTAGCGATTTTGCTGTAAGTTCTCCACAGATATTGTTAGGGATTGCTTTTACTGGATTGTTTGTTAGTCGGTATATACCTGCCTACTCCAATTCTACGTGTCGACCGATACAGCCGAACTCATCTTCAGATAAAAACTTATGTTATTTTTGATACTAAACCACAACCTACCTAAACAACATTTTCGTAAATGTACAAGGATAGTTTAGGTAGATATTGTCTCTTAATCTATTCTCAAGTCTATCAATTTTGTAGCAATAGATTACGACAGAATTGACAGTATAAACAATACACACTTCCAACAATTATCGTGGACAATACATGGTCGTGATACAGCAATGCCATACAATTCCAGAAATTGTGTTTATTAACCATTATTATCGTAATAGAGATTACGTTGACTTAAGATTGTTTTGTGCGTGGAGTGACGTGGTTTACGCAACTCCCCATGCATCGCGTCGTTGGTCACGAGCAAGAAAGTGAATTCTCATTGTATTCTTATCTTTCACTTATCTACTTATGTTTGAACAAACATCTTATGCAAGGGTAAATCTTCACGGACATTTCCAGCTGTAAGTGGACATTTTAAACGAAGTCAATTATAGTGTAAGTATTTTGTACTTTAGAGTTACAAAAACTTTTCTGTTGTGTATGAATAATCTGCCCAGAATTCAGGGCAAATTTATATCCATAAATGGCCAAGTTAATCCCTACCATCATAGTACGTAGGCTGTAATAATCGATAACAATTACAGTAATATAATTATGGAGACACTGGCTAACTGTACAAAACCCAGAATTGGCTTCATCTTAAAGCGAGTTTTTAGAGTTGCTTTCTGACGTGATAACGTCTTGTAAATCGATGTCCGGGTGGGTGCACGCACGAAATAGTGGCGATTGGTTGCTAAGCAGTCACGTTATTGACTAAGCAACGGAAATGGCGATATGTCATCAAATGACGTTATCACGTAAAATTATCATCGGTAAACGGACTTTACAGACAACCATTTTTTTTACCGAATAGTATGTTCCTAATGGTTCAAAATAAAGAATTTATTTACCATCCATGTGTAAGACTACCGTACTATCCCACCCGTCCACCTTGTAGAGGTATTCAGACCGCTATTTAAGCTCCTAAAATACCTTTGACGCTTTTAAAATAGGCACACTCGTTATAAATTACAGTAATAGACATAGTTTTTGAAGAGTGCAAACGAATTTTGACTAAAAAGCCCAACACTGCCACAATTTAATTCACGAGGAGGGTAACTTTACTTCGTCACGCGACATTTCCTCCTAATAGCACAAGTGTTTAGGGTTGCGAGATCGTTGGCCCATTAACTAGAGCTGTCACCTCCTTAATTTATTTTAATTGACACAAGTAATTATACCCCTTATTTTTCAATGACATTCGTATCTAAATACGAGTGTGGTGTGTTGGACATAACTTAGTATTGAACTGTTAATCCTTCGGACTCGGACGCGGATCCAGAGCTTTGTTCAGGGGGCAACATTTGACTCAACCGGCCAAGTGTGAGTCACTCGCATGACGGACGGGGGGGGGGGATTATACGGGTACACTAGGCACCACCGCTGTAGGGGGGTGGGGGGAATTGCCTGTCAAAATACACCGGTCCAGTGTCAAAATTCTCAAACTCCCCAAAAAAAGTTTGAACCTGTTGCTTCGTTTGGATTCGCGCATGTACGGACTTCCAAAGACAATCTCTAGACTGTAAGCTGTAAGGCTGACCACTAATCGATCGTATCGTATGCTATAGATGTGTTTATGTAAAACCTTGCACTCTAAATCAAACTAATCAGCGTAGCTTTTAGGCTAGCATTTTGTTTCGACTCTCTCCCATTTCGCTTATCCGGCAGTAGATATAACACAAACATTAATCGTCAGACCATGTTGCTTACCTACCTGTCTGCCTACAACAATAATTGTTATTTTTCTAAAATAATTAACAAGTACCTAATTCCAACAATGCATAAACTATCGATCTTACTTTATACAAGGTTATTTTTGGTATAATGCAAAGCTCAGACACCCCAACAAGATTTTTACTTCAAGAAATCTAATAAAAAAAGAAAATGATAATATTGAAAAGTTAAGGAGTTATAAGTCATTCAAGTTGTCTTGTGTTCTTCGCGCTAGCGTGCTTAATGCGTCCCGTAGCACGTAGTGCGTGGTTATTATTAAAAAATCAATGTTGATCACATTTCATATTACATTGTGAACATGATTGATTAATTAATTAATTGAAAAATATAACCTGGTCCAAAAACTATTGGGGTAGTTTTTGATTGCGTTACTGATTCTGAGCAGACTACTTTCAGGTTTGCACTATGCCAAGAATAACGTTATTATAGGTAATATTTAAATTAGATAGCCAGGTGTCGCAAATCTAATTTAAATATTGAAAGTGATATGCCTACCAATACTCAATCGGTCCGGGAAATCAATACGTAACATAATATTTGCACAAGTGATACAAATGTCGCAATCGTTATGTATTTTATTTCTTTGCTGGCACAGAATACATGTAAGTCAGGCTAAAAATGTTAATCAATTCTATGTTACTTGAGGTCATTGACACTGATTCCTTATCGTTTTAAATCAACTTTAATTAAACAGTTCGCGTAACCGACTCGTGCTGCTTTACAGTGCACACTCGACTTAAAAACCGAAGTCAAGGTGTACCATTCGTTGCGTTTTATTTTTGTACGGCCCGATTGCTTAATTCAGGGGGACCATTGATTAATCGCCGGCTGGGGCGACAGATGTTCGATGTGCTCCCAAACCGAGTTGAATGGCTCGTGGCTCCTATTGTGAACAAGTCTTTATGCCGGTGACAGCTTGTCCGTATTAAAAAGTTGCCGGCAAATCTTCTGTCGCAACAAACGATTCCATTTCCATCAGGCTCCAACATTCGATTCGTTTCAAATTAAATTTTTGACGTATTTCATTTTTATTTTTTTTCTTGTTTCAGACTTTGGATTTCGACCGAGATGGCCTAACGAAATTGAAAAAAGCGATAAAAGCCATCCACAACTCAGGAAATGGTGAGTACCTACTTGGAACACTTCAATAAACTTATCTTGTAATGGCTGTGCCTTGCCCCTGTTTCACCCAAGTTAAATATTTGATTGCACATGTATATGTGTTGGGTTAAATTTCTCCGCTTAGTTGTCACTTATGGTTACTAAGCTACTCCTTTGGATCAAAAAAAAAAAATTCGTTGGTAATTCCTGAATTTGCTAAGTTTTGGACGCGAATGCTTAAACCTGTTTTATTGATTAGCATTATTTGTATTATATTTGTCTTTGTAAAAGTCATCTAAAGTTATCTAATAAAGAACAGGTAATTGCTGCTACAAATGCATCGATAAGCTGATAATATAATTTATCAACGTTGCAAACTCCAAATCCCTTGAATTTTTTGCCTCAATAACAGCTACAAGCTTCATACTAACAGTTTATTTGTACTACTGTCTAGTCGCGTTATACGTGCGACATGAGAACGTAGCAATTAAAAATAGAAATAGAGGAAGTTATATGGTATGAATAGATGAAACTAGAATAGACCGAATATCCGATGCACCACCGTTTGGTTGTTTTAAAAATATATTCCGTTTCGATACTTGAACAACTTTGAGTCATCTTCAGCGCATAAATTACTTATGTAGGACGTTGAACGTTGAACATGCAACCAATAAAGCATATTTGTTGACTAGAGAGAGTGAAGCTAGTTAGTAAAAGTACGACGGACGACTTATATTCTCCGAGGCACGGAGATATGTGACATTTAAAAAAAACCGGGCAAGAGCATGTGGCCACGCACAATGTAGGGTTCCATAGTGCCCCCATCCGAATAATGCGGCTTAAGAAGTTAGTTTTCTGTTGTTTTTGTTTCATATTTACAACATTATACCTAATTATTAATAATTTTCAATTGAATTTGTACGCAAATTTTGTTATTTCTCATTTGGTCACCTGTACTCGAAGCTTACTTAGCTTTGATAGTTTTCCTTTTAATTTCACTATATATACTACTATTTACTACATACGACGACGACACTTGACTCTAACAAAAATTTGCACCTTAAAGCTTAATATTTCACAAACGAATCCCTAAATCTAAAAATGTTCTTCACAAACCCTAAACATTTTTAAAAGACTTATCTAATGATACCCACAGGATTTAGTAGGTGTAAAAAATCACATCCCCCCACCACTTTACATAACTATCTGGGAGGTACGCTCAAAAAATTTTTTTTCAAGGTTTTATTCTTTCACTTTGTTGGCGTATCCATGCAAAATTATAGCCTTCTAGCACTAATAGTCTCTGAGATAAAGATAAGCTGCGGACGGACGGACCCTAAAAACGGATACCCATCTGTAGAACTGATTGTGGCGGCATTGGTTAACCTCCTTGGTATCGATCTGCTCAGTTGCCACTACTTCATTCGACTAATGGGTACTAAAAGCATACAGATACTTAGGAAGGCTATAAGTGAAATTCTTTTCCGTCTCTGTCATTAATCATAGAGAAAAACCATTTCTTCAAAACATTACCAAGAGACTACTAAAAAGTTGATGGGATTTTCATAGTTTGACAGTTGAGGACTTCATTTTCATAGAGCTCTAAAGTTTTTACGAGGATTATGTCTGGGAAATGAGATGGAAATAAATTCAGGCTAGTTCACTCGTCAGTTATATTTAAATCATTACTAAATAGTTGATTAACAAAATATTTTTTCTTCGTAGCTATCGTTGCAGCGTAAAAGAAACTGATTAAGTTCAAGGTAATTTTAGAAATTAATTCGAGTTATTACGAGCACTATCTCTATAAATTGCTGCTATTAAAGCCATACCAGAGATCGTTATAAACAACCTTTAATAAAATCATATTAATTTATTGCTAACCTTGATTGGCAGTCAATGGAATTTTGTCAGACAGAATGGATTAGCAAAAAAGGACTATAAAGATGGTAACTGAAATAATCCATTGTTTCCTACGAGTCGGGTTTTTGTGTAAAATTTACAAGTACTGTGTACTGTATTTTACAAACGGGGCAGTAAAGGCAGCTGCTACAGAAAGAAATTATTAGGACACACTGTCCTTATTTTTTGGAAAGAATTAAGTATCGAATGCTTTCACAGTTTTATGACAAAACCTAGTCAACAAGAATATATAACTAAAAAAAATCTTTATTGATGCCAGTCGATCCCGTTTTCCATAACAACTATAAGTCTAAGTTACTAATTGAGGTTTAAGTCCTACAAATGTCAGGAATAGCAGAAAAGGATTCGATTCAGGATTTATTCTGGCTGTGTAACTATCTCGTTTATGGTAAAAACCTGAAAAGGGATATTTAATAGGCGATATTAGAAACTATAGTTGTTTATGTGAATTGCTTGGGTTGCGACCAGAACCGGCTTGCTAGGACGAAAGGCCGTTCAACTCGCTGAACTAGAATGACCCAAATATCGCAACAAATAGTACTTGTAGACATTAATGCTTTATTAGTAAACACTCCATTCACTTCTTATAACACTCTAATTATGTATATTGATATCGATATAATTATAAGAATCATTAATGTAATTACCTACTCTTCATTTTATTACTGTAGACAAATTGTTGCTATGGCTCATCCAGTATTTTGAGAATGTTTAGGAATTGCAGTTGTCATGATCATGTTAAAAAAGAAAAATGTATATTTTAAAAACGTGTAATATACTCGATTTTAAAATAGACCTTTTTCTTTGTCATCAAATTCTTGCCAACATGCACGCAAGCTTAGATGTACCTACTCGTATTTGAAACACGTATCAGTCAAAAAACCATTATCCGTCTGATAAGAAATCCTTAAATCCCCAGTAAGTTATCTTATCCCATACCTACTGACGGAATCACGCAAAGCTGATTGCGACGTGACCCTTCGTGACTCGTAACTACTTCTATTTTCAAGTTTATTTCCAGATTAGACCTTCGTGAAGGTCCCTTCGTCTAATTACATCCTTTTGTCACGAAAACTGCCATGAACTCGGCCCCTCATTAGAAGGCATCCCTTTTAAAATGGTTGTTTTATAAACCTCTTCAAGCATACAGACTACAGTCGGAGTGCTCTAACGGAGAACATTTTTTATTTACTCACAAAAGCAAGTCTCTTTAAAGCAATTACATATTCATATTTTCTGGCCAAGAGTTGTGGATTTTAACTGCAGTAATTTACTGGCCCATGAAAATTGGATCAGCATCATCCTACTTTTGATACTGCTAGGCACAAGTCTTTAGAATTGTATTAAAACCTTTTTAAGAGCATTTTGTTAGAAACATGTACAGTTTCATCCTTTATAGTAAGTTCTCCATCTGAGCAAACACAGCTTGAAATATAAACCGACCCAAGTCTCGGTGGCCGGTCACGAACGAATTTCCCTTCATGTGCGACTTGTCAAGGAAAGTAGGTCGAACGTCTGGTTTCGCTGGTTACAATATACACTAGACATATTAGATTATTGTTTGTTACACCTGCTATCTATTCCTGTTATTGCGATAGTACGCGCTCGTACCTACGCGACATGGTGAATTATACAAATAGAGCCAATCGTTTGGACCGTACAGCCTTCCCAGGCTGCAATATTTTAATGTCATCATTCTCTAAAATACAATTCTAAAAAGCCCATATTTAGTGCAGCTGAAATAATATTTCATATCTTATGCATTAATGAATTAAGTCATACCTTCCAGTTTTATTAAATACGATAAAAACTGATTATTCCACTCGAGCCCAGCAAAGTGAATGAGATTACAAGCATTTAAGTGGTTGACTGCTCTATTCTTTGCTCGTTGCCGTGTTTTATAAATAGTGCATTTAGCGTTTTTCTGTGTTGTTAGTACAGGTTTCTTGAGTGCAATTCCATCGCGTGCTTGGGTTTGTTTATTGTGGTTGAATTAAGCGCCGTGCTGCTGGCTGCGTCAAGCCAAACGCTTACTCGGAACTGGTCGTGCGAGTTCGGATTGCGCGCCGGCGCAGCTGGCAAGGTCGTGCGGCTTGCGAGCACGCGCCCGCAAAAACAACCAATCAAAAACATCAGCATTCTTATACAATGATGCACTGTTTAGGGAAGATCGCCTCTCTATGTTTATATTATTTCCCAGAACTGAGTTATTAAATAACGTTTTTCTACTCTGATGACCCCAAATCGCAGTATTGTTGAACCTTAACAGAAGGACGCGTTCTTGGAAATGTGCCAGCATTTGTAGCCGTTGGTGTTTTGGCCATCATTTTATCGCTGCCTTCCACGCCTCTTATAGAAACTTAGGCACAAACTTTGTATTGAAATTTCGACTTACATTTTGAATTAGTATACGATATTCTCTTTTTCTTTTATTTCTCTTACCTACATTTGTCTACATCACTTGAACAACTCACGTTTATGTTAAAATCCCGTGTTATTGACAATTCGGACTTGTTTGATGAAAGCCCATCCGAGGGCGACGTATAACACATACTAAGTGGAAGGTTAAAGAAGAGCTCTGCGGAGAAATTGAAAGGCGTGAGGTCTGTGCTTTGCCATTTAATATTCAGAAAGCGTCGGCGGGATTGAGCTAGGCAAATGTGGGCCGCGACACGGATCTCCGAGACTCTTTCATCAGTTCACTGCCTCAAATTTATATTTATTTTTGAAATAGACCCTTGGTGCTGTCTAGGGCTTCCAAAATTACGGAAATGTCAATTACGTAACTAATTACGCAACTTTTTTCTCCAATTCCGTAATTACGTAATTACGTCATTTTTCCTATTTTTTTTTAATCGACTATGAATTTTTGTAAATATTGTAGATCTACAATTTTTACAATTATCTTTTACTATCTCAAATTCAAGGAATTATCAAAATGAACACAATATTTAAACAAAAAATATTTATTCAAGAACTTACCATCGTATTCGTATGTACATCGTTTAAGTTAAACCATTTTGTTTCGTCCCGAATATAATTTTTCTTCCTGGAAGTGTGCTCTCATAAATGACAAGGCATTTAAGGTTTTGTCACTCAAGGAACTTCTTAATTTACTACAAAAATATCCGGCGGATGAAAAGGCTCGCTCGGCTTCAACACTTGTAGGTTGTAGGCGTTATCGAAAGCAAATAATTATACGCTGCAGTCAAAAAAACTTCGCGACCGCCGCCAGCGCTGTCGTAAATGCACATTTCCACCCTAATAATGGAATGGAGATCTGTGTTTACTGTTGAAATTGGTTTATTTATAGTAACTTTGTTTATTTCTTTCTCTAACTGTTGTGCGATTGTCAACTCCTCGTCATCATCGTCACTGGTGGCTATTGCTTCCGATGCACTCGGTTGTGGTTGTGAATTTGTACATTTTTCTGTAGAATTATATTTCAACCGTTCGAACAGTTCCACTATATACATTCGTATATCATCCGACGAAGGTTTCGTGAAATATTCTGTGGCAGCAGTTTTAAAAAAATCCTCATTGTTATGCAAATATTGCAAAACACCGAATACGTTAGTTCGCCTTTCCTTTATTCTCTTTCTAAGAGATGTGGCTAGTTTTCCACTGAGATCGTTGGGCTGAAGATCAAGTTTCTCTAGCATAAATCGAAGCGCAGCGTCGGCCGTCAATAAGTTTGAATCACGGCGACATAATGACAAAACTGTAGTTTTTATTACATCCAAGCTGTAATGAATGTCGTGAAAGTCTTGGATCTCTTCGTCTGTAAATTGTACATTTGATTTCAAATCTAATAACGCCTTAAAAACGCATGATTTTAATTTGAGAAATCGGCCTACCATATCCGACAAACTATTCCAGCGCGTTTTACAGTCTAGTATCAGGTCAATATTTTTACCATGTTCTTCTAAAATGTACTTTTGCAACAAGTCGTTTTTCAATGGGGAGTTTTTAAAAGATTTT
Organism: Herminia tarsipennalis; assembly: GCA_945859575.2. NCBI lineage: Eukaryota > Metazoa > Arthropoda > Insecta > Lepidoptera > Erebidae > Herminia > Herminia tarsipennalis. The sequence continues at coordinate 20,794,121 of OX243836.2, forward strand.
ATTAGATCTCTTAATTTTTTTATAGTACCTTTGTATAAAAACTCCGATTCTGGAACTCTGGCAGATTCTACAATAAACGCACCCTCATCTTCTTCAATTTCCTCTGCTTCTGCAGCGCCGGTATTTGAGACATCCTCCTGCACTTCAGGTACTGGAGATTTTTGTGTTTTATATAAAACTTCCAGGACTGCTAATTGTATTCCATGAGCCAAACACAATTGGTGGTGGCCGTCAAAATTTCTGCCCATTTTGACCATTACACTTGCTCCATCTGTTGTGAAAGCAATTATGTCGTCTTCCAGACTTAAACCGAAGTCACTCAAATGCTGCTGTAATAATTGAGTGCCTACTTCAGCTGGCATTGATCCCTGTATCCGTACAAGTCCCAAATTTTTATATTTGGCCATATCAAAGTCTTTATTGTGGATATTTATATTCATATACCTTTTATTACGGGTAGACGTCCACTCATCAAAAGTGATTGTAAATCTTTTATTTTCAGACTTCATAATTTTCAATTCATTTTTCAATTTGTTTTTTGTGTTATAACTCTGTTTTAGAATTATCTGTGTTATAGTTGTAGAAGATTTTGGCACATCGTAGCCAGAGTTTTTAAAAAGGTATCTCAGATCTTCTGAAGTACAAAATGTGCTCAATGGTATCCCATCCAATGCAGCCATTCTGGTCACTCGAACTTCCATATTTGAAAAATAATCAGTGAGTTTAATTTTCTTTTGTGAAGGTTCATTCGTACGTTTTCGTGTTTGAATTAGACCACTATTAGACGTTGATGTACTCGGCCTTTGCGACTCCTGTTCTTGCGGCATCTCTCCGATATGCTTGGCACGCATGTGAGTGTGTAACGCTCCAGTTGCGCCACCAGGAGTTTTCAATATTTTTTTGCAATGTTTACATTCAACACTCTGTCCATTATCAGCTCTCAAGAAATGTTCCCAGATAGAGCTTTGTATGCGTTTGTTCAAAAACTCTTTATATACAGTCTTATTTGAAGAAGACCTGAAAAAAAATAAAAGGAAGTTAGGTTAATAATCATGATATTGTTAAACATAGTTGCCCACTCATTACAAATATACTTTATTTTTATTTTTATAATTACGTTTACAAACACAGAAACACACAAACACCCAGATCCGGAACAACTACTTCCAGATCATACAAATATGTATTTGTTTCGTGCGGGGATCAAACCCGCGATACGCTGCGCAACAGTCGATCACTCAGCCATTACGCCAACCGTGTCGTCAAACGTATTACGTATTTTATAGCCAAACGACAGAGCATGCTTAGTTCATTCATTCCTGATTTAAAGACGAGCTATATCATTTAATTTTTTTGATAAATAACTTATTTTTCTTATAGGTATTTTATGTTTTAATCAGTGTTCTTAATTATTATGTATTTGGGAACCTAGATATTCTATAATCTAATCGGAATAAATACACCTTAAGAAAATGTTTGATTTACAAATTATTTTGTATGAACTATGCATGCTCTACGGGGTTTTTAATGCCCTTTGAATACTAAATAGACTTATTAAGGCTTTGGTTTAAGTACTTACATCTTTCAAGAGATAATCCACACCTTCAAAGTCACTCACGATAAAGATACAACTGCTATAAATTGTTAATATTTGCACGCATTTAGCACCAACTTTTAATTAGGTAATTTGATCAAATTTCAACTGTGAGAATCTAGCGATGTGAACTGAATAACCGACAATTGAGCAATGAAACTACACTTTCATTTTAGCTAAGAAAGTGAAGAGCATAGTAGTTCCCCGTGGTCGTAGGGGCTTTTCGCCAGGGACTCCCCGGCCCTACCGACTCGCCAAGTTAATATATTTGAACTCTATTCTGTACGTCTTAGAACAATTTTTTGAAAGATTTAAGAAACGATAAAATAAACTGCGGGGAATCCCCTGTTTGTATAGTTTCGAAGTAGTTATAACGTAGTGTTGCCACATTATAACTGGTATGTATAATCCTTTTTTTATTGGTTGACTATTTTGATTAATTTATTATACCAATAATTACGTAAGTACGGAATTGACATCTTCAGTTACGGAATTAAAAATACTTTAAAATAAGTTCGTAATTACGTAATTGCGTAATTACGTAATTACGTAATGGAAGCCCTAGTGCTGTCAAAGACGAGGTATTGGTATTGTAATCCAGTACAACGATGCCGGCCATAGATATTTTTGTAGCTTCACATAAAATTTGCTTTATGAAATGAAGTAAGTATTCCAGAATAAGTGAAAACAAAGGCTTTGTAACAGGATGGTTATACACTTGGGAGCAAATAAATCGAGCCACTTCCTTTTTCACGCATTATGGTAATTATTTTTGGTATTAAGGAACGCATCGATTCGAAACATATATCGCCTAAAAGGGTATTTAATAACCTTTACAATGAGGGTAGTTAGTTGTCAAAATTTCATTTTTATTAAAGTTTAAAGGGTAGAATAAAATTATCGCATTTAATTTGCTTATGACATTTTTATTGTACTCTGTTAAGAAAAGATTAAATTTGAGGTTTTTGTTAATCATACCCATATTACTTGTTATTGTTGTCTTTATCTGTGTCTGTGTAATCAAAATAACCTGATAAAATGGATACTACACCGACGGAAGCTGCCCAAGTTGTAGCTTTACTTGAGGTTGGACACGGACAACGTGAAGTGGCACGCAGACTTCATTTGAGTCGTTCAAAGGTACAGCGGGTATACCGCAGGTATCTGGAGACTGGTGCTTTTGTTCGGCGACCTGGAACTGGCCGACCACGGGCAACAACAGAACGTGACGACCGCTTTATTGCAACCAATTCGTTGCGCGACCGTGGACTTAATGCTGTTCAGCTACAGCAAGCGTTACGTGACGTTCGAGGAGTCGCAATCAGTAGGTGGACAGTGAGACGAAGACTAAAAGAACGAAATTTAACATCACACAAACCAGCAACTGGCCCAAAATTGACTGTAGCTCATCGCCGATCTCGCTTGGAGTTTGCTCGAGAACACATTAATTGGACGTTAGAAGACTGGAGGTCAGTTTTGTTTTCTGACGAGTCAAGAATCTGTCTTTTTAGCAATGACGGGAGAAACCGAGTGTATAGACGTCCTGGTGAAAGATTTGCCCAATGTTGCATTCGAGAAACGGTGAGTTTTGGTGGTGGTTCTTGTATGGTGTGGGGAGGAATTTCTCTAGACGGAAAAACGGAACTTGTCTTCGTCGACCCCGCCAACGATGGCAGTGGTAGACGTGGATTAACAGCTGACCGATACATAACTGACATTCTTGAAAACCACGTAATGCCGTATGCTGGTTTTGTCGGAGAAAATTTCTTGTTTATGCATGACAATGCGAGACCTCATACCGCGCAGATCGTTACGGAATACTTGTCTGCGATCGGGATTCAACAAATGGTATGGCCAGCACGAAGTCCCGATTTGAACCCGATCGAACACCTATGGGACGAGCTAAAACGGAGAGTCCGAGCCAGGGTTCCCGCTGTTTCATCCATTCCCGAGCTTAAAGTCGCTGTGCTTGAAGAGTGGGAGAACATACCACAATATGTCATCGTAACGCTGATCAGATCGATGACTAATAGGCTACAAGAATGTATCAGGGCCCGGGGGGGTAATACCAGTTATTAAGAATATTTTTTTTGCAATAATTTTGTTTTTTATTGTTTTTATGGACTGTTTCAGCCCTACTAAATTTTCTATCAAAATTACCATTTTTCTTGCAGAGCCAATAATTTATCATTCAATAAGGTTATTATTCAATAATTTACCCTCATTGTAAAGGTTATTAACTAAACTTTTAGGCGATATATAGTTCGAATTGATACGTTCCATATTACCAAAAATATTTACCATTTTACGTGAAAAAAGGTAGTGGCTCGATTTATTTGCTCCCAAGTGTATTTGTCATTTGTTAGAGTGCCTATGATGCAGTAGTAACCTCAACCTTACAGACCCATCAATCAGCGAGGCCAAGTAGCTTTACCGTTGTCAAGTTCATAGAAATCCAATGAAAGTGACCGTCTCGGCTGTCCTCGACACTTAGTCGATTGGGGTGCCTTTACCCTCATAATATAATATCGATAGCTGATCTTATATTAGAAAATCGTCATTTCTTTGGGTCAAGGAGATCTCAAGGCGAATATGAAGTAATAAATTTTAGCGAAATCTTCAGAATCAGACAGTTCAAACTTTGACTATTGATATTAGCAAAATAAATGTAAACAAATTAAACTTCTGCAATATCCGCAATGGTTAGTGCATAAGACGATGTAACTGAAATTGCCGGGAGCAGATAAGTTGCCGACGCTCCTCTTTATAACAACCTAGTAAATCCGACTGGGAAACTAATTAAATGTCCGACGGCTCAGAGAGAAGATAAAACGAGTCTTTGTCGAACAACCTAGGAATTGCGAAACAGTATTTTTCAATGAAAGAAAATTGCTCGGCATGTCTGATTAAATTAAATTAAACTTTAAATGGTACGACTGTGTATTTTCTTTTTTATGATTTTATCTTAGTCTTACTGTTAAGTTCTCGTATATAAATTATTGTAATCAATTTATTTTCAGCTGTGACCATGCTTTAGATTCAGAGAAATACTTTTGTCTTTATTGATGTAAATGGCTCATTGTAGCTCTTTTGTTTAATAATAAAATACACCTACTTTGGCGACCTTAACAAGATTCTTACGCTTATTAAAAATATGAAAACAATTTGGTCGTGTTTCCCCTGTCCCTAGAATCGAAGCAGTGTGTGAGGTTATTAAGAAATCTGAATTTTTCTAAATGACATTGGAACCAATTCAGACAGGTATGACCGGTTGGCGTTTGTTGGTGGTTGGGACAGAGGAGTTAAATTGGAATAACCGTCTCATTTAAGCGAATTCCGTCTCATTTTCTTTTTAATAATATTACTTTTTGATGTTTTAGCACACGTGGACAATGAGATGTATTTGTCTCGGGCGTTGGAGAGGCTCGGGGGAAACGCGCTCAGCAAAGACTCGGAGCCGGACATCGGCGCGGCGTTCTTTAAGTTTGCTGTCGTCACCAAAGAACTGTCTGCGCTCATGAAGACACTGGTACGATCTTGTTTCATTACTACTAAATATTATAAATGGAAAAGCATCCCTATTTACAAATGCTGAAGGTCACATATCGAGCGAAATTGTTAGTTTCCTACCATCACAAAAATGGCAAACATAACATGCGGCCAGACTTATGCGTCGACCCTGTTTTTGGGCAGTTCACCGGTCCCACATCTGTCAATACAAAAACTCCTCAGTTCTGAAAACTGTTAACCTGGTATTAACCAGGTTAACACTAGCCTTTACTTATTCTGTAAACATCAATACACGCTGCATTTGAATTGGTTTTTCTTGGTTGCTATTGGAAAAAAAATCTGGCGTCATTGCATTAATTTTGCCAGAGTATGCATTATGCGGCCCATAGTAATATATCACACGCACGTTGTTCAAAATGAATCCAGGTCATAATATTTAGAAACCAACTTTCTTCTCGATATTATTAACCGGTTGAAAAGAAGCATAATTTTAGGAAAAAAAATATTTTGTCATGTAGATATTTAATTTGGGGTTAATCCCACTCACTGTCCCAAATCTCTCTAAAAGTTAAAAGCCCAAAGCAATTGAATGCCCACAATATCAATGAGTGTGACCAAATTTACATACATATATGTTTATAATACATACATGGTTATCGATAATCACTTTTCAATCTTATCATAGTCAGAATAGATCCGATTATATATTTGGAGATCAATTGAAGTCCAAGTCCGCTGAGAGTTTACCAATTACCAATAGGATATAGTTTTTCTGTTGTATATGAGTAATGTTCACGTTGCGTGAAGAATTCCTAGAATTTACCTTTGGCATATTATTAAGCTATTTATTTTATTGTAGATGCTTTATCTTCGTTTTTTTTCATGGTACATTGATTTTAAGTAAGCTCTCTCATACGCACTGTGCACACACATCCGGACGAAAAAAATGAAGCGAAGTTATTTTTAAAAACATTTTTCACTGCACGCGATTGATAAACTCTAATCTCTAACCGTCCCTTGTTTATAAAGTAAATAATTGTGGGCTACCTACATTTACAATTGAGGGATTAAACGCTTCTTGAATATGTATAGGTTTATGAAAATCCATGGACTTTTCTGCAACGAATCCAATATTCCAATGAATTCTGATTGAGTGCTTGAGCCCTTGACTACGTGAACCAATAAAAAAAAAAATGTGTGGCACTCGGGGACTGCCGCGGTAAAGCTATCGCATAACATTTTTTATCAACTTATGCAATTATAATTATTTATTTATGCATTTTTTTTGTTTCACTACATTTCGCAGCAGCTCGTCTCGATCGGTGCGAACTTCGTACAGTCGTACCATATACATATACGTTAAGCGAACGCTCGGTCGAGCTACATGGTAGGCGGAGTTGGGGGTGTTAGATTTTATTTTCGTTACGGAATTTCTTGATTCGATCGCCGCGCTCGAAGCCCGCGATAAAAGCTATGCAATAGCTTAAAAATATAAAATGTTAAATGGAGTGATTGAACCCAACAAATGTTAAAAAAAATGTTTTAAAACAATTTTCATGTGACTGCCATGTATTGTGTCCCAGTTTGTGGTTGTTTGCACGAAACGGTAACTAATACGGCCGTCGACCGACATAATACATATTTACGAGCTCCACTGCAATCAATATTACACATAGCAGTTACAAAACGTCACGGGTATAAACCTAGAAACATTAAAAACTGAACGAGTAATAGTTTTTCTCGCTCAGATACTAATATTATTCAAGGTAAGAACTTTGAGTACATACGCACTTACGAGTATGATATCAAGCAATCAGATAATCACGTACTACGAATAGTTCGCCTTTGGAGTCTTCCATTCAATAATAGAGAGCTTATAACGATTCTTTTGCGAACTTGGCGTAGGTAAATGTAACATCGATTCTTATCATTTCGGTTGCTTTTCATCCTCTATCCTTGTTCTGTGTGTTTCCATGCTTCTAAGTTACTCCCAAAGTGCTAGTGGATAAACAGTTTTGATTTTGAGTTTGATAGGTATCTATTTGTTTGTATTGAACTGCGGATTGAAAGTCCTCTTCTCATTTAAATGTTTTCTAACAGCTTTTTACCACTAACCCCTGCGTTAGAGTTACTATTTCATTAGTATACGTGAATTTTGAAAAAATACATCAGTTACATCTAGCAATCAAAAGCAGAAGTCGAATTAGATGTGAGAGGCAGTCTAGTAAATAACAAACTGTTTTTACACTTATAAGTACAATCCGAGCTCTCAATCGAATTTGAGATCGTCAAACGGCACGAAATTCTTATGTGGACAAACCGGCTCTTTTATAACTAAAAAAACTCTGATAAACACTATCCTTAAAAGTGAAAGCGATACTAGATGCCTACTTTCACTTAATCGCTCGAAGATTAACAGGTTATCACGAGATAATAAACATATACCACAACATAAAGTAAATCGTAGATATTATAGTGAACATACGCACGTGGTTTGAAACTATGAAACATTGAGCTTGTGGTTTACTAAAAGAAAGTTGAAATATCACACGTCTCATAATAGTTTATAGAAATGGTTTCATGTGTGTTTTAGATAGATTTTATTTTGTAATTCATTCATTTTCTCCTAACTCTTATACTTACTAGACACATTTTAGAACTGGCTGGCTCGAAGCCACACGCAATTTATAGGTACTATACAAATTTTGATGACAACAAATTGTTCTAACTACCGTCTTTAACGAGTGCGTTTCCCTTTGACCTATAGCAAATTTAGCTTTGAAGTCGCAAGGTTTAGAGCAATTTATATAAAAACATCTAAACTTACCGGAGTGCGAAATTAAACAAGGGTATCAAGGCAGCCATCAGCCCCCAATGTCAATGTAATCAGAGTACTTCGAAGAAGTAAGCGGAAATTATATCTAGAATTGAGGGAGCTCGCGGCGGATGTCTCGCAAGCATCTCGTTGCGAAGAGGGAACGACCGAGTCCAAAGGATCTTACCAACTTAAATATAAATCGACGTCAGACTAAATACGATCGTATTTATGTCATAAGTCATGGATTAATTGGAGAACGTCACTGATTTATTATTTTCCGATATCGTTCACATGACTGATTTATTCGTTGTTGTTTGGCTTTTCAAGTTCAAGTAATGTATTTTAACCACAGAGTATAAGTTATAGTCATCGAATATTTTTTGTAACCAGAAAAGGAGGAATGCCTTACATACAGTGGTTTTACATACAACTAAGTTACCTTTACTTTATTCAAATATTTACATTGTCAGAATGTACATAGTACATTCAGTAGTCAGTTGTCGTAGGTATAGCACATTGTGTTCAATCCACCTTAGAGCTGCCGTTAATCAATCCAATCTTGTAATTAATGTTGCCTTCAATATACATGTACATGAATGGTACAATACTTAACGATATAATTACAAGCATTGCCTACTTGGTTATATTCTAAGTTCAGCCCGAATGTCTACTTTACTGCTTCCATAGTTGTTATGTATCAATGTCACAGAGGAAACTTTGATGAATTCATACCGTTCATTTTATGGCACATTCATGTTATGAATTATGTTGAAAGTAGTTAATCAGACTTTGACCCAATGCAGTACATTCGCATGAGCTTTACATTCGTGTATAATAAATACTTTCGTGTGATTACGTCTTCATGTAGCCGTTATAACGTGTTGTACTTCTTAGAAGGCAGGGCATGATGTAGGTATTCAGTTTCTAACCATACGATAACTGGCGTTTGACGTAGATACCGCTGCGTAGGCGCAGCGCAGATTTGCTTGTAAATAGGTCAGGGTGATGAATGACACGGCCTGGCTAATGTTGCTAGCCAGCGAATACCTATACAATTTAATGTTGCATCGTAAAACGAATCCTGCTTAATGAAACGTTAAAGTCGTTCGATGGCTCAAATAGCGAAATTGGTTTGAAAATAGGCATATTTAAATCAGTGCTAGTTACGACCTACATCTAAAGTTCTTGCTACGTAGGCAATATGCCACTGCCTGTTGCACTTTGTTTAATATCGCCACGGTAATAGAAAAAAATAAAGAAATGAATGAAACCAGTTCAGTAACTACTAACAGAACCAACTAAAGTACTTAGCCATCTTAACTATATGGTTTCTTTTTAAATTGGTTTACCATTTTAAAAGTATTTTTATGTGCATTGTTATGAAAGGAATTTGTGCAATAGTGATTATCTCGACGTCCATAACATTTTACAACGCACATTACAGGATTATGTATATCTAGAATTCTAGACCAACAATATAATTTAATAGTCTCAACGTTAAGCTTGTTTGAAAATGTGGGACACAACAGAAATTCTTTTCCAGCTCTAACGGGATGAGAAAAATGTGTTAGTTTCAAGTTTTTAAGCAGCCTTGGTAGTTTCTTAGCCACAGTTTGCAACGATTTCAGAGCAGAGTCCAACCTCGCTCCATTTCTGCACTTGTTTTAAAACATGTCGAACTTACAAACCTTTACTGCGCAGAATCCCCGACCTGCCCTTGACACGATCCTTCTTTGTCCTTCCTCCCAGGTCCCTGGTCATGTGCAAGGTAATATTTTATTACCGAAAGCCGTGTGAAATTACATCTGCTATTCCAAATTCCAAAAAAATGCCACATTATGTTAGATTTAATATCGTCAGCGATTTTCGTGAAGAGTAATGATATAATCTAAGGCTAAAGATTCTTCTATCAAATGAAAAATATTTAAGCTTTTTGAGGAGGGCTGGTTTTTCAAAGCTTTGCAAATAAGATTGAAAAGGTCCTCATTACTTATTGATTCTATTCACGACGTTTGTTGACTTGAGAATGGCTTTTGTTCTTTGTCATCAAGTGCTTTGCGAACGATTTCTCAAAATCTAAGGTTTATGACGACGCTATTATGAAAATTGATTTGATCATGCAAATCTTGTAATCAACTTAGAATTATATTATTATTCTATTCCGAGACAATAGGAGAACATCAAACATGTTGTTTCTACTTTAATACTATTTACGTAGACTGCAGTGCGTTATTCTCATAATACTTATATGGCTTCAAATGATAACATGTACAGCGTTTCGTGTTGGTCGAGTTTATTCACATTATAGAAGGTATTTATTTTTATTTTTCAAATAATATAAAACTGCATCGTCCAAAACTTGTCCGGAATTACTTACGAATGACTCGACAACTTGTCACGTCTCGCATGAGAGGTCGCCCGCTCTTCGCTCCGTTTACTCCGAATTGTGTCCGTTACTGTAATCATAATGTATGAGTATGACTAAACTCACCTCAGTTGTGCTATTTGTATGTTCTATTCGCATACTTGAGTCGACTATCGCAATCGACGTTTATGTGCGATTGTACTATGCACGCAGGTATGTTGTTCTTAAATAATGTTGAAGATTTTTTATTTACTTAAATTTGTGTATTTTGCTTTTAATACTTGAGACGAATGTGTATTTTTTTTGTAATCGTAGTTCGACTACCGGTCGCCTAAATAAGAATTGCACACGCACTATGGGTATTAACAACTGATGATAATTCATTCATGTTTATAAACTACTAGCTGACCCGCGGAACTACGTTTGCGTCATTTTCCCCCGTTTTTGCAATATTTGACTTTGGTCGTAGCGTGATGTTATTAACCTATGACACTCACAATTAACGTGGCTTTCTATTGGTAAAAGAATTTTCAAATTCTGTTCAGTAGATCCAGACATTACCCCCTACAACTTTACAAACTCACAAACGTTACCTCTTTATAATATTAATAGTAACCCAATGTTCTTAGTAAAAGCATCAATAGCTCCAAACAATTTTGTAATTGGATTAAGCACAGTTACTGGAAATAAATAATTTATTAAATATTTGTGATGAAATTTTCCATCACCGTTCGAAACAGTTGTTAGTTCATATTGCACAAAAACGTTTTTAGAGTTTGGATCTACAATAATTTCAATATCAATGATTGTAGAACAGGAATAAGGTAGAATGTAACTACAGGTAAATATTTCATTAATTATATAGAACTTGATACCGAAGACATGATGTGAAACTACTGCCTGGGATATTGTGTTAAAAATTGATCACAATTATCGGTAATTGTGTCAGTTCTCATTTTTTTTATCAGTCGCTGAATTTCCACTTTAATCATTACAACAAGAGATTATAGTAATGGGAAAAGGAAAGGAGTACCTAATATGCAAATACTACTAAATATAGTATTTTAAAATAATCGTTCGGAACATCGGTAACTGTTTGAATCAGGCGTCACATGGCGGAAATCCATTCAAATGGCAGGGTTCTCGCCTTATTTATTAACGTCGATAACTGTTAGGAGCATTACTATATAAAAACTGTCAACATCATGTATAAAATATGACAACTCTGACAAAAAATACGGAACAATATTCTTCTGAGAACAAAATAGGCGTGTTTACAATGACAGCTGTCAGATATCAAGCTTATGTCCAAGAGAATAATAAATGACTTCGTTTTACACATATTTTTACTAAGAAGGCTATAGTTGCTCACAATAAGATAGTTGACTGTCAATTATGTACAAATCGACCGTTTTTATGAAATTTCAAAACGACTCGTTCTGTACACGACATACTATGACGTCATAAGTTGCTATCGTCAAATCATTTACTTTTTTATGAGACAAACCAACAAGCGGTTCACCTGATGATAAGTCATTACATCATCAGTCACGACATCTGTGACAACAAACAAAGACATAGCAGATGCTTACTTACTTTTACTATTTGTTCTAATTTTCTATTTAATTAATTTTGTTTAAATGTAAAAGAATTTATTTTTATATCAGTCAACTACCCAATTCGAGGCAGTTTCAAAAATGTCAAACATTTAAAATACTCGTACATTTTCAAAATGTATAAACATTCGTTTTCCAGTTGTAAACGCTCATTCGTCTGTTTCATCCATTTCGTATATCACCGGCGGCGGCGGCGTATAAATATTTGATGTCAAGCCGGATCAGACCTCTGTAAATTTTTAATTTATTTGCCAACTCTTAATCATGGCCTTTTAAGTCTTTACACCTCGTTATAATTTTAAAGTATGTTTAATTAATGAGGTTGACAAATGTGACCGCTTTAGGGGGATATGTTTACGTATAGCAATTAATAAGTAAACTAAGTGCTTATCACTTAGTTTACTTATTGTGTGTGCCGTGTGATATCGGCTTAAGAATGGTATCACCACATCTCTTCCCGTGGGTGTCGTCAAGGCGAAGGGATTTTACAACGGACAATGCGCGACCTTCAGCAGCGTTCTCTACGTACTTTAAAGCCTTACAGCGATCGCCAAGCGTGGCGATTATTGCAATTACCCCAAGGATATCAGGGAGACCCGTACCCAGCAGTCAGACGTCGTAGACGTCATATGGGTTGATATGAAGTGATAAGAAGCACAAAACACCGAGAGAACAGAAGGTAGGCTCCACATGTACGAGTACCACACGTTCATGGATACGGAATCTCGGAACACTTCGGGACACAATAAAAAATACAGGGAGTACAAAAGGTAACCTGTCTACAGAGCACACTAGAACACGCACAATAACATGTAGACATTTCCACGGATTCACCACACTCTGGCTGAAATCTTTAGAGCGTAATTTGGCTTAGCTCAAGTTTAGCATAAGTAAAACTTGGAGAACATTTTGCAAGCTAAGCTTTAGCTAACCCAAAGTACGCTCTATAAATCTCAGCCTCAGAGTGCCTTACTGCGCGTTTTACGCTAACGCGATCGATACGATTCGATTGACCCGCTCTAAGATCTTAGCCAATCAGAGAGCCAAGCGCGGTAAACGTTTAAATCGCGTTATCGTAAAAAAAACTCGCACTCTATACAGTGCCTAGAGTGCAAGTTGTTAAACGCCTTCCGAACAAATTGGTATAAAGTGCCCTGTAATTTCGTGTTCGTGAATCACGTCTGTGTGTGCGTTGCTCCAGCAAGGAACGTATGCTTCTTCTGTATTTTCGATATTTTATGTTAGTAAATGACTTCTAAGTACAGTAAAGCGCCATTTTCCTTCCCAATAAAATAGCTTAATTGTTTCAATATTCGATATACCGCGAATATTTATATTTCCCATTCAAGTTGTACCAATTAGCAACGTCAAATTAACTGTGAAATTGTTGGCAGTTCATTTAATTTAAATACCTACATAATATTCGAAAGGACGTAGAAGCAATCAACAGAAGTTGAACTTGTTAGGAGATGGCATAAGGGCCGTAAAAGTTGAGATGGACTCATCATATTAACGAATTTTGTTGGTTTTAGTGTTCCAGTAACGTAATAATTGTTGTTTGTTCTTACTTTTATCTTCGGAGTTATTATGTTCTAAGAAAGTTCCAGTTTAATTTATCATACACATTTGAAGTATGACGATTTATTTTAATATTTCTCGTGTTTATTACTCCGACTTCATTACGTAAAGGAGCCGCGTCTCTGTCTGTTTTATGCCTTTAACTATTACGCAGAAAAATATAAAATGGAAAATGGAGTAAAGCTCATACAATATGAGATGGCACTAGTGTAATATAAAACTACTGTTTATTCTATTGTAAGTCTAATTCTATTTGGCACGTAATGAATGCCAAGTTGCCAACATTTGTAGACGCAATAATATAGTTACTGCAATGCAAATTGCAATTAAAACCATTTGGCGTTCCTGTGATCTCTTTAATTCTATGTAAATACTACATACCTACTAGTTGCACTTTGTAAATGTGCAATAAAAAAACAGAATCTGTTTTAATTCTGTTGATGCAACGACTATAACGTTAATTTTAATTAATTTGACTAGCCTGTTGTGTTAGTGGTTAGTGACCCTGACTGCTAAGCTGGAAGAAAACTTTGTGTGATGAGCACAATGATTTATTCTGTGTGGGTGTAATTTATTTATAGTATATATGTATTTAGAAATACATTATATAAGTATGTTCATCAGTTGTCTGGTTGCCATAGTACAAGCTCAGCTTAGTTTGGGATCAGATGGTGTTGTGTGAGTTGTCCCAAGATATTATTATCCACAAATACAGAATTCCTTTTATTTGGTTATGTTTTTGATTGTATCACATAATAAAATATTTTAGTCTGAAGTTTACAAAACTAGATAAACTAATAATCGTTTAACTATTAATGGCGACATAGGTACATTTGAACCTACCATTAATTTTAGAAATGCTGTCATGCCACATACCAAAACTTAAAAAAAATATACGTAGGTCGTTGAAAGCAGTTTCATCAGTTCTTATTAAGTACCTCTTCTCATCACATTATTAATGTTATTCGGACAACAGTCAATAGGTGTACATTTTTTTTTTAAAGTTAATTAGCAATTTATGATTGAGTCCCACATTACTAACAATTATGTTAACCCCTCCAGCTAAGCTCAAAGGAGTGGGTTCACGTCGGTAGTATAATGGGTAGGATTCGAACCCGCGACCTCGCGATTGCGAGACCGATGCCTTAGCCATTAGGCTACCGCTATCCAGCTAAGCTCAAAAGAGTGGGTTCACGTCGGTAGTTTAATGGGTAGGATTCGAACCCGCGACCTCACAATTGCGAGACCGATGCCTTAGTCATTAGACTACCGCCGCTTATTAAAATTAAAACATCAATTTCATTCATAGTAACTCAAATACACGCCGAAGTATTAAAAGCGTGTTAATTATATCAACGTTGTTATGTATAAAGGTGTCATTACTAAACATTTCAACAACAGACAACCACTAAATGCATTACTGTATTACCGTGCGACTTAAAATTAACATACAATATAACTAAGCGTACGGATCGCACGTGCTCTTGTTTCAAACAATGATCATTGTTAAGCTAATGTAACATGCCACAACAAAACCTTTTTTGCACCTATTTTGTTCTGTAATTGATTACAAAAACTTTTATAATATAGCTATTGCCCGCGACTTCACTCCGCACAGAATCGTACAATTTCCGGGGATAATAATTTTTTTGTGTCCGTGAATTGAATGTTTGTAAAGTTCCCCTGCTACACAGGGCTTGCACCCTAATGCGGGAGTCGTCTTTAAAAAAAAAAAAACTTGAGAGGTGTCAAGGGACACCCGGATAGAACGAAGTTCCTTTCGATGAATTAGTGAAGGAATTGTAATATATAATAAATATAATGAGTTTAGCTTACTATAGCAAAAAGTGTCGTTACAACTTTTCGTAAATTTTTTTTCCGTCTAGCACCCTTTCACAACGCGCGATAAGGAAATTCGTTCCAAAAAAAAAAGTAGCCCATTTGCTATTTCAGACTCCAGTGGCGGAGGGTCCTTAGAACACCAATACTTTCGGTTTCCCTTTGGACTTAGTATTATGGGTACATAGAAACATGTTCAGCAAGATATCTTTTTGTATCGGGTTACCTTTGAAAAATTTTAACCCTTCGCCTTTGCCAGACTCTATAATCTATGTCAAATGTTACATAGATCTTTTTAGCCGTTCTGGCGTGATTAAATAACAAACATTTATCCATCCAAACATTTGCATTTATAAATATTAGTATAGATTTATGATGTAAGTTTCAGTACGATTGTATTATCTATCGGACGATAACAGTTTAGGGACTTTACGTAATTTGCATTGGAATTGTAATTCACCGTGATATCTTATCGATTCTTTGGTAGATAGTGAATTCTAGTACTCCAAGCTTGATGTAGGTACTAAGTTTCGGAACGAGTCAAAATTTTGATATGTTCCTAGTCTCTAGTATTGTAGTTTCGGTTCTTCCCTTGATTGTATTGTCGCGTATTTTTATGTAATTGTGAAGTTTTTGCAATAATATTTCTGCACAATTAGGTGTAAGTAGAAACTAACTAAGATTTTTACCTATACTAAAGCCGCAAACAATGTGAAATGTTTACAAACAATCCAAATTGTAGGGTTGTCACGTCACTGCAATCTTCGTAAATCTATACTAATATTATAAAGCTGAAGAGTTTGTTTGTTTGAACGCGATAGTCTCAGGAATTACTAGATCAAATTGGGAAAAAAAAATACGTTTGGATAGCCAATTTATTGAGGAAGGCTATTATTTAACACCACGCTACGGCCAATAGGAGTAGCAATGAAAAATGTTGCAAAAACGGGGGAAATTAACGCAGACGAAGTTGCGCGCGTCGCCGTCGCCTAGTTAAATATAAAATAACAGTGATGTTTCGCTCTTCCTTGTAATGATTTCACATTACCAACTGTTTATCTTGAAGATAGCAACTACGGAACATATCATTTGCTTATAAATCTGCCCAGAACAGATCATTTTGCAATATTCTACTTTGATTAAACAAATGGCATATTTGGATAAGCGGCGGTAGCCTAATGACCCCTTTGGACCCACGATTAAGGATTAAGGCATCGGACTTGCAATCGTGAGGTTGCGGCATTATACTCGTACTACCGACGACGTGAACCCTCTCCTAACACCAGCCATTGAGCTTAACTGGAGGGGTTAACAGAACTGCTTGTAATGTGGGACACACAATCCCACATTGCTAGTTTTAACTTTTTTAAAGAAAAAAAAATGACAACCCTAACTTTGACACTTTTGACAGGAATTATACTAGGCGATGATATTAGTCAACATTTCACATCTATTTCGGCTCTAGTATAGACTAAGGCCTCATTTACAGCGACGCAGGGCGTCGTGCGGCCCGTACTGAATTCAAATATATGGCGTTAAGTGGGTTCACGGAGAAGAGATTGTACACGCGTTTGTTTGAAATGGTGCATTTTTTGCGGCGGAGCCCGCGGCGATGCACGCGGCGGCAATTCTCGATGAAG
Organism: Herminia tarsipennalis; assembly: GCA_945859575.2. Taxonomy (NCBI): domain Eukaryota; kingdom Metazoa; phylum Arthropoda; class Insecta; order Lepidoptera; family Erebidae; genus Herminia; species Herminia tarsipennalis. Next base: position 20,811,081 of record OX243836.2, read on the forward strand.
CGATGCCCGCGTCGAAACCTTCTGCGAGTATTTGGAAATCGCATAACACAGACTCGACTTTTTGAAGTGCAAACTGCTTTAGCGACGTTGTGCACTATTTTTGGTATGGGTATAAAATGTTAATCTCGCGTCAGGATCACGTGACCGTAAGATTGATTTTTTAATTTTCTTCATTTTCGATTTAATTCATGTCGTTGTCATTGTCATTTTTTAAATTGACATGTTTCTGTACGATAGCGCAATAGATGAATATTGTATTTAACATCTAAATAGCACTTTATACCATTAAATAAAAAATCCCTAACCATTTCAAAATATTCAAACATTCACAACGTTAATTAACATTACCCTGTATACAATAATAATTTGCATAAATATGCATAAAAAATCTTCCCACCTACAGTTTTTTGAACAGCTTAAGAGGCAAACTATTATTATAATATTCAAAGATAACTTTGGTAATTGAACATTGGATCATCTAGGGAAGATGGAACTTCCATCCGTGTTATATAGGGATTGTATATTACGATACGTGATATGGTACGGTGACACTTTCTGCGGCGTTACAAGACTACAACACTTCTTCTACCCAGAGCATGTTACACAAATTTGTTACAATTCTACCTCGGCAAAATTAATCCTGTTTCTCACGCCTGTGCATATAATTCGATCCCGGTACACTTGTGCAACTTACAGCAGAACGCGGAAAGCGAAACCTCATTGGTTTCATTCTGAGTTCAGATAAGCGTTTCGCGATTAATCGAGCGTGCATGTGATACTATGGAAGCATCGAGTATGGATAAACTCCTCTACCTCTAGCCCGTATCCATGTTCTACAAATTGGCCATGAGGAAATTAAGTAGTTATATTGCTACGATTGTGTGTGTGTGTGTGTTTTTTTTAAAGACGTCTCCCGCATTAGAATACAAGCTCTGTCTTAGCCCTGTATCGCGGGGGACTTCACAAACATACAAGTCACGGACACAAAGTACACCCAGACTCGGAACAACAATTTGTGGATGGACCACAGAGGCATCGTCTTCTTTATTTAATTCTTAAAGCATAAACTACTAAGTAAATATATCTACATAGAGCAAAATTTAAGGCTATGCACTATCAAGAGTGTCTAGTTAGTCTCCTAGTGTCGACTAGTGTGTGTCTAAATTATTGAAAAGTCTACTGCAAAATTGATTTTATAGATTTTATCTCCCGGATAGGAAGCCTTTATCCCTGCAGTGGGAACATTATGAGGTTGTAGTAATTGTTATAGGCATTTCTTGCCAATTACTTTAACTAATAAAGTTATTGTGACTGCCTCTGTGGCGCGGTGGGAATGTATCCGACTGCTACGCTTGAGATCGTGGGTTCGATCCAGGATAAAACTTTGTATAATGAACACGATGGTTTATTCTGTGTCTGGGTGTTATGTATCTATAATATGTATGTATTTAGAAATATATAAGTATGTTTATCAGTTGTCTGGTTGCCATAGTACAAGCTCTGCTTAGTTTGGGATCAGATAGCGTTGTGTGAGTTGTCCCAAGATATTATTATTATTAATTGGCAAGAAATGCCTATAAAAATTATATGCCTACAATAATTGCATTTTTGAAAAATGTTATACCTTACAGACACACTATAATCAACTATAATCAACCTCAATAATTAATACAGTAATTGCATTTTTGAAAGATAGAAAAAATTTAAGTCCAGTCTATACTAACCGACGTGAACCCACTCCTAACACAAGCCATAGAGTTTAGCTAGAGGGGTTAACAGGATTGCTAGTAATGTGGGACCACAATCCCACATTGCTAGTTACCTTTTAAAAAAAAAAAGACTCGGGAATCGAATCCGAGACTTCCGTATGCCAAACCAGGATCGGAATCGAACCACTTATCTGGACTATGTTACTAGACCTCAAATTTCTCTATCCTTTCTTGCAAGCGAGTTGGACCTTCGCTTGCGACATTTAGCCGCTAGTTAAAGAACTATCACGGCTTTTGTTATTGCTTCGTTACAGAGAGCATTTTAACAAATTATGAAAGGAAGAAAGGTTGCTCGCAAGAAAGGATAGAGAAATTTGAGATCTAGTAACATAGTCCAGATAGGTGGTTCGATTTCAGCCCCGGTTTGGCATACGGAAGTCTCGGGTTCGCTTCCCTTTTTTTTTTTTTTTTAAAAGGTAACTAGCAATGTGGGATTGTGGTCCCACATTACTAGCAATCCTGTTAACCCCTCCAGCTAAACTCTATGGCTTGTGTTAGGAGTGGGTTCACGTCGGTTAGTATAGACTGGACTTAAAAAAATTCTATCATTCAAAAATGCAACTATTGTATTAATTATTGAGGTTGATTATAGTATGTATCTGTGTGTCTGTAAGGTATAAAAACTTTCCCAGTACAACTGCATTACTGTAATTTGAGCGTAGAAATTTGCAGGCTAGCTACAGCAGTTTCCTCGAGTCTTGAATAAATTTTATTTTAACATATCTACGCCTTATTATCCATCATACAAGATGATTGACGTTTCATTTAGTACCAACTCAAGGTAATAAATCCAATTTAATGATATTATAGAGACGTGTTTACTCTTACTTTTAAACCCGTAGGTTAATATAACATAAGCAATAGTTCTATTATGATGTAGCAAAAATGAGAACTAGACACTCACGTATATACAGTATGTCTATTTAATCCCTGTCCGACCCGTTTATATGTTGTTAGGTATCCCAATTTATGACTTTTTTTAAAAATAAATGATAGAAGTTATATTGGGAAAACATGTGGAGATGGAAAACATAATTTTGATTGTAAAAAGGCTTTATGAAAACAATTTAAAAAAAAATTTAAAATTTACACATTTCAACGAATTTGGGTGGGTACTTAAATCGTGTATTTTAATATTCAATAAAAATAATTTTGGGTCGGACAGGGATTAATTTAAACCTTGTATTTTAGGTATTCAGGTCACGTTAGTGCCTAAAATAGTTTAGCCGCCGGTAGGCATCTCTTGAGGCTTGTTGCCCGTTATATGGAAGTTACACCTTGTGGGGTACAAGGTGTGGGATATTACAAAAGTTTTATAACTACTTTGTACGTTGTAAATAAAAGCTGTTTCTATCCAATTTTTAAAAAGGAAATTACATTTTGTATCATTACCTACGTGAGAATGGCGGAGGGTCCCTAGAACACTATTCTTCTCGGTTGTCCTTAAAATGCTAGTAACCGTACCTCAAAAGAATAAAACGGAACCCTTATAGGATCACTTAGTTGTCTATCTGTCAAGATTCTTTATCTCGGGAACGCGTAGAGGTCTATCAATCAATCAGCCTGTATCGGTCCACTGCTGGACATAGGTCTCTCCTTAACGCCACAACATCCAGTCCTCCGCCTTCCGTACCTATCCGATTAATTCCAGCGACCTTTAGGTCGTCTGTCCATCTGGCTGGGGGTCGTCCTACCTTACGTGTACCAAGTTGCGGAACGGGGGATACTTGCGTGTCTTTTAAGTGTTGCATGGAGCACATAGAGCTGTCGGACGGTTAGAACCCTGCAGTCCAGATATAATTGCGTCGTAGGGTAACGGAAGGGTTTCCGTATCATGACTTTGAGTACAGCTCTTTGTGCTCTCTCAACTCTAAGAAGCTTGGTTTTCGCAGCTCCTCCAAATACAGGAATGCAGTACCCAATGACCGATTGGCATAGGGCATGAAAGACCATCTTTAGGGTATCAGGGTTTGCAGAGTGCCTCAGCGACTTAAAGATAGGGATGAGCCTCATTGATCGTGTGGTGACAACGTCTATTTGTTTGTCCCATCGTAGTCCCGAATCAATTTGCACACCCAGATACCTTACCTCACCAGCTCTTGCGAGTTTAGAACAGGAACACTGTGGTAACGATTGTTCGCATATGTGTGCTGTCAATGAGAAGGTGGTCTGGTAGAGTATACTGGCGGATAGCAAAAGGAACATAGCAGGTTTTATTAAGGTTTAGGGTGAGAAAATTGGAATTTAGCCACTTTGTTATGTTCATTAATGCCGCTTCTGCACTGTTTTTATCACTGTCCCATGTGTGTGGGTCCATAAACTATAACTGCCGTATCATCAGCGTAGGCGTAGATTTTTACATTTGGAAGGGGGCCGTATTGCACAGGTTGTTTTCGTAAATTTGAAACAGAGTTGGGCCAATATCATGCATTTATTGATGCCTCTGACTGCATGATAAATGTGAATAAAAAAATGCTAATAGTGAGGAATTTAACTAATTTAACGTTCGATAGATGGCGCTCTACAATATTTCTGAATCGCGATATGGTTTCGTTACCAGGCCAGGTATATAATATAATAGAATGTAATGTTTAATTCAACATATCTCTTCTTAAATATTTCTTAAATTTTTATAAAGTTCGGTACCTTTACCGTACTGTGGCAAATATTATAACTTTCAATGAAAATATCATAAACAGTTAGACGCAGTCTATGGATAATATTTTATTCCATACCCGCAGGTCCGCCTGAAAGTTTTATTAAATTCTTTAAATCCGGTTGACGCAAACATTTTAGTTAAGAAAAATTCGCATTGAGCTGACAATTAGTATGAATGTTGTAAATACAACACGATTATAAATAAAATGTACTAGACTAACCGGCAAGTCCCCTTCGATTTCACTAAACAATATGCCAAATGCTTACTTGAATTATCAACAAAACATATTAAAAAAAAACCCGGGCGAGGGCATTTCGACGCACTCACAATGTAGGGTTCCGTAGCTGCCCAGCACAATAATGCGGTACTAATAAGAAGTAGGTTTTCTGTTGTTTTTGTTTCATACTACTAACAATGTTATACTTATAAGTAATTTTCAATGAAATTTGTAAGAAAATGTTGTTACGTTAATGTTGTGTCCTCACTTGGTCAGCTGTTACTGTACTGTACTGTTACTCGTAAACTTGTTAGGACTAACTAAGCTGTGATAGTTTTCGTTTTCATTTCAATATACAGGATGACTTATAATTCATACATTTAAAAGGTAACTAGCAATGTGGGATTGTGGTCCCACATTACTAGCAATCCTGTTAACCCCTCCAGCTAAACTCTATGGCTTGTGTTAGGAGTGGGTTCACGTCGGTTAGTATAGACTGGACTTAAAAAAATTCTATCATTCAAAAATGCAACTATTGTATTAATTATTGAGGTTGATTATAGTATGTATCTGTGTGTCTGTAAGGTATAAAAACTTTCCCAGTACAACTGCATTACTGTAATTTGAGCGTAGAAATTTGCAGGCTAGCTACAGCAGTTTCCTCGAGTCTTGAATAAATTTTATTTTAACATATCTACGCCTTATTATCCATCATACAAGATGATTGACGTTTCATTTAGTACCAACTCAAGGTAATAAATCCAATTTAATGATATTATAGAGACGTGTTTACTCTTACTTTTAAACCCGTAGGTTAATATAACATAAGCAATAGTTCTATTATGATGTAGCAAAAATGAGAACTAGACACTCACGTATATACAGTATGTCTATTTAATCCCTGTCCGACCCGTTTATATGTTGTTAGGTATCCCAATTTATGACTTTTTTTAAAAATAAATGATAGAAGTTATATTGGGAAAACATGTGGAGATGGAAAACATAATTTTGATTGTAAAAAGGCTTTATGAAAACAATTTAAAAAAAAATTTAAAATTTACACATTTCAACGAATTTGGGTGGGTACTTAAATCGTGTATTTTAATATTCAATAAAAATAATTTTGGGTCGGACAGGGATTAATTTAAACCTTGTATTTTAGGTATTCAGGTCACGTTAGTGCCTAAAATAGTTTAGCCGCCGGTAGGCATCTCTTGAGGCTTGTTGCCCGTTATATGGAAGTTACACCTTGTGGGGTACAAGGTGTGGGATATTACAAAAGTTTTATAACTACTTTGTACGTTGTAAATAAAAGCTGTTTCTATCCAATTTTTAAAAAGGAAATTACATTTTGTATCATTACCTACGTGAGAATGGCGGAGGGTCCCTAGAACACTATTCTTCTCGGTTGTCCTTAAAATGCTAGTAACCGTACCTCAAAAGAATAAAACGGAACCCTTATAGGATCACTTAGTTGTCTATCTGTCAAGATTCTTTATCTCGGGAACGCGTAGAGGTCTATCAATCAATCAGCCTGTATCGGTCCACTGCTGGACATAGGTCTCTCCTTAACGCCACAACATCCAGTCCTCCGCCTTCCGTACCTATCCGATTAATTCCAGCGACCTTTAGGTCGTCTGTCCATCTGGCTGGGGGTCGTCCTACCTTACGTGTACCAAGTTGCGGAACGGGGGATACTTGCGTGTCTTTTAAGTGTTGCATGGAGCACATAGAGCTGTCGGACGGTTAGAACCCTGCAGTCCAGATATAATTGCGTCGTAGGGTAACGGAAGGGTTTCCGTATCATGACTTTGAGTACAGCTCTTTGTGCTCTCTCAACTCTAAGAAGCTTGGTTTTCGCAGCTCCTCCAAATACAGGAATGCAGTACCCAATGACCGATTGGCATAGGGCATGAAAGACCATCTTTAGGGTATCAGGGTTTGCAGAGTGCCTCAGCGACTTAAAGATAGGGATGAGCCTCATTGATCGTGTGGTGACAACGTCTATTTGTTTGTCCCATCGTAGTCCCGAATCAATTTGCACACCCAGATACCTTACCTCACCAGCTCTTGCGAGTTTAGAACAGGAACACTGTGGTAACGATTGTTCGCATATGTGTGCTGTCAATGAGAAGGTGGTCTGGTAGAGTATACTGGCGGATAGCAAAAGGAACATAGCAGGTTTTATTAAGGTTTAGGGTGAGAAAATTGGAATTTAGCCACTTTGTTATGTTCATTAATGCCGCTTCTGCACTGTTTTTATCACTGTCCCATGTGTGTGGGTCCATAAACTATAACTGCCGTATCATCAGCGTAGGCGTAGATTTTTACATTTGGAAGGGGGCCGTATTGCACAGGTTGTTTTCGTAAATTTGAAACAGAGTTGGGCCAATATCATGCATTTATTGATGCCTCTGACTGCATGATAAATGTGAATAAAAAAATGCTAATAGTGAGGAATTTAACTAATTTAACGTTCGATAGATGGCGCTGTACAATATTTCTGAATCGCGATATGGTTTCGTTACCAGGCCAGGTATATAATATAATAGAATGTAATGTTTAATTCAACATATCTCTTCTTAAATATTTCTTAAATTTTTATAAAGTTCGGTACCTTTACCGTACTGTGGCAAATATTATAACTTTCAATGAAAATATCATAAACAGTTAGACGCAGTCTATGGATAATATTTTATTCCATACCCGCAGGTCCGCCTGAAAGTTTTATTAAATTCTTTAAATCCGGTTGACGCAAACATTTTAGTTAAGAAAAATTCGCATTGAGCTGACAATTAGTATGAATGTTGTAAATACAACACGATTATAAATAAAATGTACTAGACTAACCGGCAAGTCCCCTTCGATTTCACTAAACAATATGCCAAATGCTTACTTGAATTATCAACAAAACATATTAAAAAAAAACCCGGGCGAGGGCATTTCGACGCACTCACAATGTAGGGTTCCGTAGCTGCCCAGCACAATAATGCGGTACTAATAAGAAGTAGGTTTTCTGTTGTTTTTGTTTCATATTACTAACAATGTTATACTTATATGTAATTTTCAATGAAATTTGTAAGAAAATTTAGTTACTCCTCACTTGGTCGGCTGTTACTATACTGTACTGTTACTGTACTGTACTGTTACTCGTAAACTTGTTAGGACTACTAAGCTGTGATAGTTTTCCTTTTAATTTCAATATACAGAATGACTTATAATTCATACGACAAACTTCAGGAGGTAAACCCGCGAGTTGTCAAGGTAATAAAATAAAAACGTAGGTAGGCACATACTTTCATCATCATCATCATCAGCCTATCGCAGTCCACTGCTGGACATAGGCCTCTCCAATTGCACGCCACTTTGTTCTATCTTCGGCTTCTCGCATCCAGCTCCTGCCAGCCGTTTTGCGTAAATCATCACTACATACTTTATTTAGACATAATTTAGATTTTTGTATCGTAACTTTATTATTTTGATAATTAATTGATTTGGGCAGGTATTATTTGCTTAAACAATAAACCGTTGATATTTTAGTTTATTTGTTAATTTAACCAACTCAATTATATTATTATCGATGTACCAAAAATACTGTTTTTTTTTTGCAATTTTATTTGGCAATATTTCAATTGGTCGACTGATTACAAAGTCGCCTACGCTGACGCTACACACTTTGTTTTTTTTTACAACGAAATGAAGAGTTAAGCAGGTCGTGCGCCTGATGGAAAGCCTCACACTAGCCCATAACAGTGTCAATGCCACCTAAATCCTTGTTTGATAAAAATCCAAATGTCACCCTACCGCGCTCCTTATTTGAGATGTAAGTTCGTAAATCACTCTTCAACCGAAACATAGATACGTGTTATCATCACTATGTAATGATTAATAACTGACACTGGTGGTACCGACTAAGACGGCCTTTGGCTTAGACCTACCACATCACAAATTGTTATTCCTAGGGCCTTGGTGTACTTTAAGTCCGTGATTTGTAAAGTCCACAGCGACACAGAGCTTCTACCATACTGCGGAGGTTTTATTCCTTCCCCTTTTTTGAAGTGGGTTAAAAATGGAATTCACATATCGAAAGTATGATATTCCGTTAGATATTTTTTGTTTCGATTATTTTTACGATGTTTTAGGGCTCCTCAAAAGGAAAAATACGGAACCCTTATTTCTATAACGGACTGGCGGACAAAGTGATTCTTCACTTTGTCCGCCCGTCCGTCCGTCTGTCAAGCAAGACCTTAGGGTCTTGGGTAAATGATACCTTCACGAGTTCCGGAGATAAATCTCGGGAACGCGTGGAGGCATCGAGTTGAAATTAAAACCATAAACTCAGGTCGACAGTTCCTTGAAACTGTAAAAAAAACAAACTTCTAAGTTAACGTAAAAAAGGTAGGTACGTACGGCCGGTTATTTTAAAAACTGCGACAACTCGATTCCTGAACTATTTGTGTACCTACAAATTTGTACGGAACCCTCGGTGGACGAGTCCGACTCGCACTTCGCAGGTTTTTTTTTCTATTGGGCTACCTCAGAAAAATATTAACCCTTTGTTACGTGCTATATTTCGCGAAATATTGTAAAACTATTTTGACGTAGTCGAGGTTCAGCAATTAATTACATAATACATATTCAGAATTACTTAGGACTTGCCTGCGGAGGGTCATGACCCCTATTATCCGACTCCTGGGATCGCCCTTGACCTACTTATTGATTAATTTATTCAATGTTAATTATATTTAAATTGGTGGAGTATTCGTATATATGAGAAAAATACTCCTTGGTTAACAGGGCAATAACAAAAAAACTTGAACAATTATCTCAGGAACTACGAACACGATTTTTTTACTTTGCTTTACGAAGTTGTTAAGTTACCTGTTAGCTAGTTGTTAAGATATTAAAGTTGAATAAACAAATTGAAATGGAAAGTATGTATATGAATTAGCTTGTTCAATGGAACATTTAATTAATTTTGTAATACGGTAAAGATTACATTGTAAATAAAAATTTAGTTTTACTTTTGAAACCAGCTTTAATTGAACTTCATTTCATATACGGAGCTACTACTATACAAACCTATATGAGTAAACATGCTCAATTTCCGTGTGATGTAATAATTAGCGGAACATTCAATGACCAGTGACAATGTTCAGGAAGGGTTTCATTGTATACTTCAACCCTTTGTCCCAAGTTCCCTCTCGACTCTCGGCCGTAACAGGCGTATTCGCTTCATTGATTCTATAATCGACGCGCCATGAATGAGGTTTCCATACATCGTGTTGACTTTTTGTTCTCATCTGTTTAATTACTTTATCTGTTCTACCCATTATTGTAACTGACAGCTTTAACAAGGCACGCATGCCTCATGTTTTGCTCTCAATGTAACTGCAGCCATTCTTTAAGTTTAAACGATGCTTTTTTTTATGCCGTAACATATTGACAGCTACTATGAATGCAAGCAATTATGGCTCAAGATTTACGGTCAAGGCCTTCGTTCAGTACACTTTTGCCAAAGAAGCTTACTCATACCTAAATGCACATTAGATTTCGAAATCTGGCATCATTATTTAGATCACGAAGCAACGTTTGGCGCCTATTCGGGTAATGCATTTGCTACGAGCTACGAGTGTTTTGTCCGTAAGATTTGCGCGGATGAAGCAACTGACCACGGTTTACAAGCAAATGTCGTAAAGTGTTGCAATCTAATGAGGTGGATTTAGACAAGAACTTAAGAGGTCAATTCGCTTTAACGAGTTACCCTTATTTGTTCGAAGTTGATTTTTGAAATAAATGTTTGGATAGGCGAGAAGTTGAGCTTAACGCTTAGTTGGGAAGAGATAAGGGACTAATCAAAACTCCAACGACTAAGTTGAATAAAGTAATATGTAAAGATAAAACTGTATAATAATAGATTTCACGCAACGATGTGTATCAGCTACATTATCTTTTTATCATAATCCAAAGTTTAGCATGTTTTTTTTGTTCACAGATGCAAAATATAAACAACATTGTCATGTTTCCTGTCGATAGTCTTCTAAAAGGCGACCTTCGAGGAGTAAAAGGAGATCTAAAAAGGCCATTCGATAAAGCGTCCAAAGACTATGAGTCCAAGTACCTGAAAATTGAGAAAGAAAAAAAATCACAAGCAAAGGAAGCAGGACTGATTCGGACCGAAGTAACACCGGCAGAAATAGCCGATGAAATGGAAAAGGAGAGAAGATTATTCCAGTTGCAAATGTGTGAGGTAAGAGAACCAAAATATAACGAAAATGTGTTAAAACGTCCATTAAAACATAACATCGTATTTCGAAACGATGCAAACAAATTGAAGTATTTAGTCTTCACGGACTTCAAATATAAATAAAGCTCACCATTTGTTTACATAAGTGCCTGCTCCTTATTTGTTTTATGTGGCAGTTTTATTAGTTCTTAGTGTTTTACGGGTATGGTATGTCTCGAAAATTTGTATATTGGTATCAGTTTGTCGAATTCCGTCATTATATTACAACTATGTGTCATAAAAAGACCCGTTTGAGATTGTATCTGTAAAAATATCTCCGAAACGGACACGAGCTGTAATTCGAAGCTATTTATTACAAGAAATACAAAGCCTTTTATGATCCTCTTCTCCTATTTTTGCTTTTATTGCTGTTATATACGATCGTTATTTTAGCGAATTAGTTAATCTTAGAACAGTTTTGGGTCATTCCAATAGCAATACAATATAGACTTTATGATAATCATCATGGCCGTATAAGGATTACAAACTGCTTGGTTAGGGTTACTTGTAATTTGTAATTAGATAGTTCTTTCTATTATTATTATTTTTAAACAATACTATCTTGGGAATTTTACATTTCTTGGAGTAGTCTTTCGTAATACCTTCTTCTCGGAGAATAATGTAGATAGCGAATAAAGTTAGTTACCATACCTTATCTGAAAATTGATAAAAAAAATAGACAATATTTTTTTTTTAGTAAAGACGACTCCTGCAATAGGGTACAAGCCCTGTGTCGCGGGGGACTTTACTAACATACAAGTCACGAACACGAAGTACACCCAGACTCGGAACAACAATTTGTGGATCACACAAAGTGGTGTCCCGTGTGGGAATCGAACGTAGCAGTCGGACATAATATCACCGCGCCACAGAGGCAGTCAAATATGGCATTTGCAGTTGCCATAAGGCAACGGAACTAATCTGTAATATCGAATACATATTAGTTGATGCTAACCGAGTCTCCACGCCACCACACTTTGTCCTTTGCACCCTCAAAGGTTCGTGTTAACCTGCATGTGATGTCCCGAGCACTATTAGCGTAATAGGTAATTGCTTACAAACTAACAGGCAGAATTATGTGTTTACCGTCTTAGTTGTATAAAAAAATAATATAATAATAATTTCTAAAGCCTGTATAATACGTAGGTAAACACTAAGTGACATTCGGCCGGTAGCCGAGCAAAGGCAAAAGGTGGATAATTAATATTTGGTGAGCAATTTGTGGCTTCATTTCATACGTCCTGTGGGTGCAGACTTGTTCGCTGACCACTTTAATAAGTAATTTTATACTTAGATATTTAGTTCCAACATGGCCTTCCGGAAACAAACAATCGCTATGGGGATAACAATGCTGAAATAATATTATATTGCAGTAGGTACTATGTCAAACTACGTGAATTTTGGGTTAGTTGTTGTTTGGATTTTAATGACCTGGTCACTTGGACCTTTAAGTCACCTCGTATTTTATTTGTGTTTTTACACGTTAAATGCGGAGCTGTAAAAATGTTAGTTTGCCGCCATTTTTACAACTCCATAATTTTGGGTTAGCAATATGAGTGTCTTCGACGTAAGTTGCCAACAAAAAATAAACAGTTCGAAGATAATATTCTCAACACAAATATTGCCCAACAATTTTTGTAAAGACTGGCAGTGACTTTTAATCTTGAATCGTACAATTAGAATAATTTTTAAATTAAAACAAACCTATCAATTTGTTACATTATAGGTACCATCTAAGACACAAAAGTTTGCCGCGAGATACAAAGAACTTCTAGCGATTTGACTCTATTCAAGGCCAATTTGACCGCCACATCAATAACGAAAATCTGTGTTCCACACGCCACGATAAGTAAAAATGTACTATTTTTGACGTGTCATACCGTCGGTGGCGTCGTGAGCATGTTTTCATTTGCCGTCCATACACGTCCCTGGCGGTCAAAAGGTTAGGAAAATCTCGCGACAACACTATAATGTAACAAATTGATGGCTTTGTTTTAAATGTTATTCAACCACATTGAATTATGCTGGCTGACATGACTACTGAGTATCAAGAACCACCTTCCGGCCCCATCATCAGACCCTGAACACTGTACACGAATTTATCGAGCTCAAACGCGGGGGGGAGGGATCGCAGGTACTTTATATGTCTGTTAAGTACCACCGTTCCACCTTCCGGCTCCATCGTCAAACCCCGCAAATTATCTAGGATCGGAGTACTTGTCACAACGAATCAAATGAGCCCAGACTTGCTTGGTTTCTTAGATTTAGTTTAGGAGTTCCTATCGCTACCTTGTGCCTCCATCGTTAGATCAGGTCCATGATACCATAATATTGCATTGTCATCAAAGAAAGACTAGTGCACCATATTTAAGTCCAATCGAACGTCAAGAAGTGGTACTAATTTAACTAACATAGGGCACACAGGGCCAACCCGCTCGCCAAGCGTGGCGATTATGGCAATTACCCCCACGATCTACAATAAGTAGGTTCTACTGAGGAGACTCGTACCCAGCAGTGTGACATCATATGGGTTGATATGTATGTATGTATATGTACATACCAGTAGCGAAGGATTAAAAAATTCTAAGGTAACCCGACACCAAATCTATCTTGGGACACTGTTTTTGTGCCTAAAATATTATGTAGGTAACTACAATTCAAAGGGAAACCGAAAAGAATGGTGTTCTAAGGACCCTCCGCCACTGGAACACACAGTCAAATATAAGCTTGTAATTATTAAATAGATGAAAGGCAAATATACTAAATTTGCTAATATAATAAACTTAATCGAAACTATGTCTATATTTTAGAATTTCTTAAATGAAGTTTCCCGTGTAATTAATTATAATTACGTAGCTTCGATGATTAATTTAAAGGTGGACTTTGAGTTTTCGGAAAATTGGAATGACATCGAAAATATATTTTTCGTGGTTTATTACTTATTCTAGTTTATACATGTGTCATCGTGTTCTGTGCCTCTAGTGAAAAGGAAATATGACTTTACAGGAGGTGCAAACAATTTGTACAGTTGGATCAACGTAACTAGGCCGGACTGAAGTAGGCGACAAGTGGTTGCGCAGATGCGTTTTTTGGAAGTAAATGGTGACAGGAAGCGGGGGGCGGGGGCGGTAACTAAACCAAGAGAATTAGAGATGCGACTTCGCATTACATTGTCTTATTTAGTATTACTAACTCATGTTTTTTGTGATTATTTTCGTAAAGAAATTGTTTTTCAAAGTTTCTTTAGTATTTACTCCGAAAGGACTGTTCTAAATTTAAACTTTTATGAACTTATTTAAATAGTGTTTTTATATTGTTGAATTAAAATGTTGTTAGTATTTTTAATCGATTAAACATAATTAATCGTTTTCGTAAGTAATTTTAGGGTCGCATCTCTATGACATGCGCGAAAGTGATAAGAACCTAACTTCAGTCCGGGCAAGTTACGTTGATCGTACTGTACTGTGCTTAAAAATGAACACACGTGTACAGGGTGATTTTTAATATAGGTACTAATAACTTTCCTTTCTCGCCTTTTATACATTACAACAAATAATCTCGTAATGTAAATATTTTTTTAATACAAATTAACTCTTCCCAACTTAGGTGGTAGGTGGTGAAAGGTTAATTTGTTTATTTTTTTTTACCCTTGTCACACAACCATACATCTGAAAGACCCCAAAGTAAAATCGATGTTTCTTTGTCAGGTTTAGGGCCTTAAACTTCAGAATAAACAACGATTTTACTCCAGTAAAATAGTCCGTAGGTGGTTAAGGTCTCCAAAAACAAGTGATAGTTGATTATATCAAAAGGTTAATATATTAAATACTAGCGGCCCGCTCCGGCTTCGCACGGGTATAAAATATATGGATGTTATTATACATATAAACCTTCCTCTATAATCACTCTATCTATTTAAACAAACCGCATCAAAATCCGTTGCGTAGTTCTAAAGATTTAAGCATACATAGGGATATAGGGACAGAGAAAGCGACTTTGTTTTATACTATGTAGTGATTTTCCAAAACAGATATTACAAAGTTATTTAGTGTTATGTAAAGAAGCCACGAGCGGGAGGTTATTCGTATATTACTAATCTAAACGCACCTTGGTTAAACAATAAGGCCTAAATTTTAAAGTAAAGTTAATTACAATTTTCACTACAAGCACAGAAACATTACCCGACATAAAATAAATACAGGCTTTTTTTTAATTCGACGTGTATATTTTTTTCATGTTTTCGTACACCAGGTGGAACATAATCGTCATTCATAAAAATAAAACGGATCGCGTGCTTAACAATAATGAGTGTATCAGTAATACAAGCGGCTATGGTTATAACGCTATCATTTTACTTTTATGTGTTGTGTCCACTTTGATGTGCGAGTTTGATCAATGTATATTGCCACCAGATTACTTAATTGGCCGTATGTTTTGTATATTTTATTTTCTGTGTTTTCAAGATAACTTTATATCTAATAGAGACGACGGCTACAGCACAGAGTAAAAAAAGTTGGAACTAAAGTGAGAGCAGTCTCTGTATCTGATGTTATTGCGATGATTATGATGAATCGTAAAAAGTTATCCGAATATAATTGAGATAAGCTACGTTTTTAGAGTTCCGTAGCCAAAATGGCAAGTGATGACTGCCTCTGTGGCGCGGTGGGAGTGCATCCAACTGCTACGCAAGAGGTCGTGGGTTCGATCCCCACCCAGGATAACACTTTGTGATATGAGCACGATGGTTTATTTTGTGTCTGGGTGTTATTTATCTATAGTATGTATGTATTTAGAAACATATAAGTATGTTTGTCAGTTGTCTGGTTTCCATAGTAGGTACAAGCTCTGCTTAGTTTGGGATCAGATAGCGTTGTGTGAGTTGTCTCAAGATATTACATTATTATTATATATTATAGTTTCGCCATGTCCGTCCGTCCGTCCTCTGAGCAAAGGCCCAGAGACTGTTAGTGCTAGAAGGCTGTAATTTTGCATGGATACACATATTACTTACGACATGCACTAGCCCGGTTTTTAGCATATGATGTAGTACCTATTAAACCTCGAAAAATGTTTTACCAACATAAAATTTATTTTGTGTAAACTTTTTGGGACCTACGTAAGTACATTAAGTAGAAGCATAAACTAATTCCAACAGTATCACGTTTTCCTATTATGGTGTCTCAATTTTAAGGAAAATATAACGACTAAAGTTATGAAGTTTTGTCGTTGGAACAAATAAATTATAATTCCTCCTTCTAAGTTTCTGATCAAGTTATTTAACTGAGATAAGCTTTGAGACAGGTGGCCTTTGTTCTTAGCGAGGAGTAATGACCGAAAGAATACCCTGGACGTTGTTACGCTGAACAGAACCAACCTTTAAATACTGCCCTTTTTTTTTCTAGAACACGGATGGTGTGACTATTACATTACACAACGTATCACAGAAAGGAGTAGTCGAATTCCGAAATTAGGTACAATTCAAGGGTCGTTACGTATAAATGATACCTACTAAGAACTCGTTACTAAGTATAATTTGTATGTAACGGCCCTTGAATTTTACCTAATGTAATCTAAGTCTGATTTAACCAAAAAAAAATGTGGCATCCCTGCTAATCGCGGTTTGAAATTAAGGTATATTTTAAGGGACCTCGAAACATGAAAATATCCATCCAGTCATTGCAAAGGTTAGTCGGATTAGCGGGATTAGTTTAAATGATTTAAAACTAACAGTCAGCCGTTGGATCTATCTATACAAATAAATAAAATTTAAATGTCTATTTGTGATGTCAAAATAACAGTTTTTTACTAAATGCACATAAAAGTATAAAGGTATGGTATGTCTGTTTTTTCCCGCTAATCTCCGAAACGGGACGGATTTTGAGGGGAATTTCACCGTCAGACTGCTGAGGATGTCAGGAGTAACTTAGGCAACTTTTTATAATCACGTTAAAGTCTATAGGGAGTGAGCAGTACTGCATCTTCACGGGGCAGCAAGTTTGGAATAAAATTTACTTTTTTTCAAACCTTTTTGTAAACTGCTTCAGTTGGTTCCGTTGTGCCTAACGACCACCAACTTCAATAACTGTAACTGTAGTAGACTTGGTAGGTACTAATGTGGTACGCATTGTACTAGAATGTAATTAACAATGCGTATGTAACAATATATTTGTCCGTGACAGCCGTTTACCTATGTAGGGCTACTGTTCTCCGCATAATAGGGCTCGATTCTGGTGTGTTGAGCGTGCTTTTACTATCTCCCTACGTTACTTTCTAATTTGTAGGAAAAGGACGGAGCATACTTACAAAAGGCAATTCCAATAAGAGCTCAACCCCAAAAACTTAAACGATACCTAACTAAGTCGTGGTCTAAAGTATTTCTATCGCAACTATTCGCCTTGTAAATGACAGTGACGGCAGTAATGAGTTAATGGCAGCGTCTTTAAACTGTTATTCAATTGCAGTCAAATTTTACTGGAATGGTTTTTCGATGACAACAAAATATCCATGAAGTTTCATTAAGTTTTAAAATAATTTATAATTGAGCGTGTAAATGTAAATTCAAATGATGCTTAGCTAAATTCAGTTGCCAAACAAATGCATTTGAAAATATCCTGCAATATTTTAAAACAGTTTCTTTAATGTACAACAGAATTGGACCCTATTGTACGGACTAGCAACACTATAAGTGCCATTATACACATAACCTGTGGCTGAAAGGTCATAATATATCTGCCGGCAATGACTGTCACATTCAGTTACAATAATGTAGATATGCCGGTCGACAAAAGTCCCACTTCAATTTTAAATTTTAATTATGCCGGGGGGGAAGCTTTGTGTCATTTCAGTGATTCCGTGGATTCCGGGCTTTTGTTATTTACGACGCATCCATAAGTAACTTGTGTGATATCTGCGAATCACACACATTACGTCGATATTAATCAAGTCACCGGACATTTTAAAATATTGATTGACAACAAGGTTTTGCTGTCAGATTGCCCGCACGGATATCGGTTGCTTTTAAAAAGTATCCTATAGTGCAACGATAACAATTCATCAAAATTTACACGTTACTCCATCGCACATCTGACATTGGCAGAATTGTCGACAACAGCATCGTAGCCATTAAAAAAAAAAAGTATCCTATATCACTCACCACTCTCACAAGTCTTTAAGCTGCTACTAGGTAGGTATACCAACTAACATTCAAATCGGTTCAGTAATTTCCGAGATTAGAGAAAACAAACTTTTTCTCTATAAATAGTATGGGTATCGTCCATACTATTTATAGAGAAAAAGTTTGTTTTCTCTAATCTCTGAAATTCTAGAGGTGTATTACATACAGAGATTTATTCTGCAAAACTCTTTATTCAGTAGTTTTGGTCACATTGTACTGTAGTACAATTATCATCGCACATTCAAATAGCACTTAAGACAAAAGAGATAAGGGCTATTATTTAATATCGGATATTTTAAACTACTAATACATGCTGTGTTTAGAGCCTGAACAAGCATGGGCTCATATCATTTATGCTCTGCGTTATCACCAGTGAGGAATTCACCTAGTTACGTAGGTATCTAGGCAGGGTCTTAGTCGTGAATGTGGAATGTCACTCTTATCCTCTTAGATCATCCTTTCATTTACCTACATTTGAATTATATTATAAGATAGATGGACTAACGTAACAAACAGTCATATTGTAGAGGAATTACCACTGCCCTCTCTATGCAATTGGGCTGACTATTGGAATAGACCGAAAAGAAAGCATTTATGAGATTTTTGTAATAAGTAAACCATAAAAGGTAAAACATACGTTCATATTATTTAAAGTTACTACTGTACTTGTACCTTATCCAATTTAGAGGTTTGATGCCTTTTTCCTCAAACAGTTACAAGGAATTGCTATAAATGGTAATAATAAACTTCCACATAAATTAAACGACAAGGAAACTTTAATGATAACACCAATTTACCCATCCATTTTGATTCGTTTCTCTGTTTTCATTGGTTCATTTGAACCATGCAAGCAATTCGTAGTATTTTATTTAAATAAGTAGTTATACTAATATGTCGCCAAGTGAGGTTTTCTTTTCAAAGGTATAGTAATACTTTTACCACTACTTTTTCTATAAAACCAAAGTTCCAACCATTCAGTCAATTTGCTAAGTCTGTAGTCTTCACTTTAAGCTTCTAGGTCAATAGTGTTTAATATTGACAGCAATGTAAACAGTGAATAATTTATATTAATTTCAAAATGTATTTGAAACACTTAAATGTTAATAAACTTTAGCGATTTGTACATATTATGAAAATATATATATTACGGGTCTTAATCGCGTGAATAATTGAAGGTAAAATAAACCTTGTTTATTGCCCGACGTTTCGACCGTATTGCAACGGCCGTGGTCACGGGTAGACTCTACCCGTGACCACGGCCATTGCAATACGGTAATATATATACATATTTTCATAATTTGAAACTCTTGTTAATAAGTAGTTATAAATAGCTTTCTGCATTTCTTTTTCATGTAGTTTAAGTATGGCATATCTTACATTTCTCCGTACGCGCAATATTTTAAAATAGGGATCCAAAAATTTCAATTAATATAAATTTTAAGAAATATCATCTAAAATGAAAATAATGTAGGTATATATATATATTATTATCTAATATATAAAATTCTCGTGTCACAGTTTTCGTTGCCATACTCCTCCGAAACGGCTTGACCGATTTTGATGAAATTTTGTGTGCATATTGGGTAGGTCTGAGAATCGGACAACATCTATTTTTCATCCCCCTAAGAGTTTGTTTGTTTGTTTGAACGCGATAATCTCAGGAACTACTGGGCCGCATTGAAAAAATATTTTATTGTTGGATAGCTTATTTATCGAGGAAGGCTATAGGTTATAACATCACGCTACGACCAATAGGAGCGGAGCAGCAATGAAAAATGTTGTAAAAAAAAAGGAAGAAAAAAGGGAAAATTTACGCAGACGAAGTTGCGCGGGTCTTTGCCCACCCCTAACATTTATAACTATAGGTACTATAATATTTTAAAGCTGAAGAGTTTGTTTGTTTGTTTGAACGCTATAATCTCAGGAACTGCGGGTCCTAAATAAAAAATATTTTACTGTTAGATGGCCCATTTATCGAGGAAGGTTATAGGTTTTATAACATCACGCTACGACTAATAGGAGCGGAGCAGCAATGAAAAATGTTGTAAAAAAAAGGGAGAAAAAAGAAAAAAGGGAAAATTTACGCAGACGAAGTTGCGCGGGTCAGCTAATATATTATATATATATATTATTACGAGTCGTTTAACATCGTTTAGTAGTAGTTGATGTAATAATGGTTGAAATAGAGTTTCAAATAGAAATCGCGAACTAGTTGTTGTCTACTGTAATATTAAACTTTCTAGGTGTGAAAGGCACATGTTATGCTAACATTAATATAATTGAGTACATATGTAGATCCATGCTATTACTCGTCAATATACTATTGCTTTCATGTTTGCAATTATACAGTTACCTATGTAGTTGGGTAGAATCAAAACATCATTTATATTCATACTAGCTGTCCCGCGCAACTTCGTATGCGTAAAATTTTCCCCGTTTTTGCAACATTTCACGTCGCTACTCCGCTCCTATTAGTCGTAGCGCGATGTTATATAGCCTATAGCCTTCCTCGATAAATGGGCTATCCAACAAAAAAAGAATTTTTCAAATCGGACCAGTAGTTCCTGAGATTAGCGCGTTTAAACAAACAAACATACAAACAAAGCAAACAAACAAACTCTTCCGCTTTATAATATTAGTATTTATATTCATATTATAATGCTAAATGGTTTGGCTGAACGCACGAAAGTACTGAGCCGATTTTGATGATGTGGAAGTTGAAGCTTAAGAAATGATTAAGGTAGGTAGCGTGAGAACAAGAAAAAGCATGAGTATAAAACTTCGTTGCGTAAATTTTCCCCGTTTTTGCAACATTTTCCATTGCTGCTTCGCTTATATTGGTCGTAGCGTGATGTTATATAGTCTTTAGTCTTTCTATCTATATCTTGATAAATGGGCTATCTAACATTTTTTTTTTAATTCGAACCAGTAGTTTCTGAGATTATCGCGTTCAAACAAACAAACAAGCTCTTCAGCTTTATAATATTAACATCAGACGTCAACTTGACAAGAGAATCTTTCGTCAACGCATGTATTATACAATCACTATTTTTATAAACAGGGTGATTTTTAATATACGTATAACCTCCTGCTCTTGACTTTACATTACACCAAATAACTTCGTAATATAATTTATGAAAAATAAATTACAAAGTAAACCCTCATCACCTATCACCTTCATCACCTACTTTTGTCGCAATATTTTCCAAAACTAATATTACAAAGTTATTTAGTGTTATGTAAAGAAGCCACGAACAGGAGGTTATTAGTAGGTATATTACCCCAGAATAAGTAATAGTACTATGTAATATTTTCTTGTATACTTATGTATTATTTAATGGCTAAACGGCTGAATGAATCTTAATGAAATTTGTCTAGGAAGTTGATGGTATTTTGGGGAAGAATATATTTTGCCTAATATAGGCAGTGAGACTCAATGTGTGCCAATAGTTTGCATAATACAATTGTATACATCTTTTTGTGGTGCAAAATGCAATGCCAAATGTCTTTGTTGATTTATCTTTAGCTGTAAGGGCAAAACATGCCAAATGGCAAGTGAGTTCACGGGCAGATTGCTAAACTACGATTGATGACTGTTAAAGCGGACAAGGATGTTTGCTGAGCCAAAATAGTGTTAGTAAACAAATAAAGGCAAAGTTTATTGTTGTACTAAATTTAGCCCGCGTGTCTTCCCTAGAGCAGAGTTTTCTAAAAACCTTTCTTATAGCCTGTCTGCATCATTAAGTAAACCTTTTTACAAAATGTCAGCTCTCTAGGTCCAAGGTTTTAAGATAAGTAAATGAGTCAGGATTTTTATTTTTAAGATTAAAGTGGACCCGTGGTAATTCCACAAACGTTTTGCAGGACGTTGTCGGATTATACAGTACGTCCACAAACCATTGTGGACGTACTGTATAATCCGACAAATTCGGCATCGACAAAATCGGGATTTTTTTTAAGGAGAGTACCTGTTGTGTATTTCGGCAGCGTCGTGACTCACACATTCTTTCTCTTTTCTATACTATTCTTCACAATCCTAATTCTCCTTCCTATCTACGTGAGCGCTTAAATTTTCTTGTTCCCACAGGTAAACCCTGTCGTTCCGCCTCCTCTCTTCTATTGAGTACTTCCGCTCACAGCTCCAGCTGTTACAATAGCTCTTTCACCATAAAAGCGGTGAGGCTTTGGAATTCTCTTCCTCACCCTTTACGCGACAGCCTCTCTCTTAACGTTTTTAAAGAAAGGACAAAGGTTCTGTCACTTCTGTCGTATATTCAAAGTAATAATTAGATGCCATAAATTAAAAGCTCATTTACACGATGCCATTTTCTTATAATTCAATATAAAATTTAATGCAATAAATCAAAGGCTCATTACACCATGCAATTAATTTTTACTTTAACTGTCTACCTTATGGCTGCGTAGTTTGACATGAGCATTGAGGAAATAATGCGCATTGGACATTGATGTTATTTGTTCGTACTTACGCGTAAAGCAAAAATGATTTTCCTTAACAAGTTTAAAAAACAGGTATTATCACAGTGTGAAACATACAAAGAAGTACATGACAATTATCGTATTTCGTCTTGGTGCAGAAAATACCCTATTTTGCTCGTTACAAGTACCTACTAGTTGGTACATGACTGTGATTATGTAAACCGCAAGGCCTTAGGAAAATCCACAATCAACAGATATTTCTAGTGGGTACAATATACTGGGTAGGTATGTCTTCTATATTCTATCAATCATATTTTCATGTCACAAATACAAGAACATCTTAGTGTATCAATTGTAGCACTGCAGACTGGTCTGAACATAGACTTCCTCCTAATTATTGCCATAACACAAAATTATTGAAACGTAACGTAATTTATAACACATTTGCTCGTAAAGGGTCTCTTATTTCACCAATTTCAATATCGTAATGTATCTCATTACGTACTTGTGCGATAATGTAACGTAAAACGCACGGTTTATCAAGATGCTCCGTCTAAAACTAACGGTACTTTTTTAAATCTTAGCAAAGAGTTTTTATGTCAGAAAAGTCGTCAACATTTTATGAATAAAACTAACTTTAAGCGCTGATGCGCGCGCATCGCTAATTTCTAAAGAAGTAAAAATCATTCCGCGCGTTTTTTCTTTTGGCTGTATTGTTTTTTTATTCATTTCCTCGCAAATATCTTATAAAACGTCGTATGACATACGTGCGCTTTGATAATTACAGCCTCTGCTTTCTTGTAGTCCTCGCCTACGGCTCGGGCTAGCAATATCGCCTCGGCTGTAATTTTCAACTTACCGTACTTATATCTTAATGTACTATTAGATAACATGATACATTTATTATTAATACGCTTTAACGTCTTTATGAAGGACTTTAGCGTTGTCCAATTTGTTTCTTTTTTTCCACGGATATACAACTTGGTCTAAACTGATGACCAACGTTATGTGGTGTAATGTAACGTATTACAAAGCGAGCATTCGCGCAGTCAGTACGTGCAAACGAACACGCACGAACGAGCCGCTCGCAGCTCGCCGCGTATGATTCGTGCGTATCGTTGATCAGTACCCACCTTGAAGAAAACTGTTCAAAGGAGTAAGAATCTGTAGCTGGAAAGCCAGTCTTAAATTCCTGGAAACATTGATTAATACCTACTAAAAGTACATTGCACTTGGATATCTTTATACAATGAGGTCAGACAAGGTCGTCATTCTTCAGTTTCCCATCCTTTGTTTATTTACATATCATAAATGTTAAAGTTACGAAGTTTGTGGTATCTCAAGGGTTTGACGTTCTGCTTTCAAGAACTACCCACAGCATAGTTTACACAGGATGTTTGCTCAGTCGCGTTGTTAAACAGGATAAATCACAGACTTATAAAGGAAGGAAGTAATTACAAGTTAGGCAGGTATTAATATATTAGCACATTTCATCGTGATTGACAATGGAAAATATGAATAAGACAAAGCCAATAACCTCATTGTTCATTTTAAAAAGAAACCTAGAAGCCCTATGCTGTTGGGTCGGTGCGGTACCGAGGAAGCGCGCGTCAGGTCGACGACCGGCCTTGCGCCGCGCAGGGCCGGCGTCGCTCTGACCCTCGCTTTGTTCCACGACTCACTCGCTGCAAATACCGCCTCGGCCACAAAGTACCCACCACCCACGCATTTGCTTGTGTTGTTAGCGCTTAACACATAATACAATACCAGTCCGCTACGCAACGGGCACTGCTCCTTTGTAACAACAAAACAACGACCAAGTGTACGATCTAGGAATGTAATAAACTTGTTACTACAACAAATGAAAAGACAAAAATTAATCCGGCGAGACGCCAAGAAAGTTGTGCAAGGTCGCGCTGAGCTTTGTTATTATTACACAACTGCAAGACAGATCTGGATTCACTATACCGCAAATGCGCGTGCGCGTGCGTCATCAAGTGTAATTTTAACTCGCGGAAGGGCACGTATAATAATATTGGTGCGTTTCCACAATCCCGGGTCCCGCTCCCGTCTGTCTCGTGTACCATTAGACACGGTCTCTGATGAAGTAATAAGCATGGTCGTGCCCACGCAATGTTTACGGCGTCGCTCTGTCTACCCAACAAACTGGCTCCATTCCATACTTGAACGTTGTTTTGACTAGCGGTGCTGGCGGCTGTAATGTTTAACTGGATATTCTTGTTGTAGTACCTGATAAAGTTCAACGAGATAAAGACGAAGAAGGGAATCGAGCTGCTCCAACACTTGGTGGAGTACTATCATGCACAGACAAACTACTTCCAAGATGGACTAAAGACGATCGAACACTTTGGTGTTTACGTGGCTGACTTAAGTGTTCAGTTACAGAAGATTAGACAACACCAAGACGACGAACGGCGGAAGTTGCTCGAATTGCGAAGTATGCTTAGAGCAGCTGCTCCACAGGACAGAGAGGTATGCCTACCCGTACTTTGATAATAGATACCTAGTCATGATTTGATGGATACCATTTAATTTAACAATCTCTTTATTCCAGATGACCTCACAGGTTGGTGGCTACTCTCTTCACCAGATGCAAGGTGACAAGCAACATGGAGTCAGTCGGAGTGGTTATTTGCTCAAGAAGTCTGAAGGAAAAGTCCGGCGAGTTTGGCAGAAACGACGATGTCGAGTCACAGCCGAAGGTTTCTTAGACATATTTCACGCAGACGAGAACAAAACGCCAGCCAGAGTCAATCTCCTCACATGCCAAATTAAAGTTGCCGCCGAGGACAAAAGGGCATTTGATCTAGTTTCATGTGAGTATTCAAACAATTTTTGAAATTCCCTTTGTATCCGAGACTAAAGTAATTGAAGCGAATTATTTCATTTAGAAGGGCGGCAAAAGTTTGGGAACTTAATTCCATATGGGATAGAGCTGTAACCGAAAGTTTGAAAACGTTTATTTAATATTTATACGAACATCAAAACTTGTTGTACCATGTCGGTATTATTTTAGTCATGATATAGAATTTATTTTTTCTAGATAACCGAACTTACCATTTTCAAGCTGAAGATGAGAACGAACAGCGTGCGTGGACTTCGGTGCTAGTGAACTGTAAAGAAGGTGCTCTCTTGAGAGCGTTTCATCAACAGGCTGGCGACAATACAAATAACGACACTGGACATTCATTACTGGACTTGCAACGGTCGATTATAAGGGCGGTGAGAGCGATGCCTGGGAACCAGGTCTGTGCTGATTGCGGTTCCACTAATGGTAAGTAATCATAACGGGATTTTGTCATCAATTATGTCTCTAGGCTTCTAGAGATTCAGGGATGCCATTAGATCTTGGGAACGATGTAACAAGTAGTTTTAGACTTGAGCTATTGGTATCTATGCATAGTGGACATTAATGAGCACCGGGTCAGACGGAATTTATTTTTGAAACCAAACTATATTATCGTAGTAACCACTGATACGATTAAACCTTGAATAAATTATA
This sequence comes from Herminia tarsipennalis, assembly GCA_945859575.2. Classification (NCBI taxonomy): domain Eukaryota; kingdom Metazoa; phylum Arthropoda; class Insecta; order Lepidoptera; family Erebidae; genus Herminia; species Herminia tarsipennalis. The sequence continues at coordinate 20,837,146 of OX243836.2, forward strand.
GAAGGACTTCCTTCCTTTGTAGATATTATATCCTCGACACAAGCAATTATTATTTAATTTGACGTTTTTAATACGTTATCAACTGTGTAAATTAGGGTTTAGTAGGCTCACTCTTACGTATTAGGAGGAACGAAATTCAAAATCATTTTGTTGTCTATTCAAGTGTAATGGTTTTAATTTTGGAAATACATGTATATAATGAGCTTTCAATTATGCGAAAGCCGGTTGTAAATTCGTAACTTCTTCTAGGTTCTCATTTTAGATGTTTTTTTTTTCAGATCCTACGTGGTTATCAACAAACTTCGGTATAATAGTTTGTATAGAATGTTCTGGCAGTCACCGAGAGTTGGGTGTCCACATATCGCGTATACAATCGTTGACACTGGACAGGCTGAGCACCTCGCAACTGTTGCTCGCGAGGCATATGGGCAACCAGATGTTCAACGAGATTATGGAACAAACGTTAGATGAAAGGGACAAGTTGACGCCGGAAAGTACTATGTAAGTGTTTCGTCACTTTTTGTATAAACATAGATATACCTAGTTACAATCTGCGACTTCATTTGCTTGGAATTTAGTACAAAAGATTGTTTTAAGGTACCTATTTATTTATTTTTAGCAGGCAGTTCTAGATTTAAAAGTTCCACCTAAATATGTTCAGCCTTTGTTGGGATCAGCCAAAACAGTCAGCCAAACCAATTGGTTTGCTAGACCACAAAAGGCTAGTCTACAAAAAGGTATTAATTTCAACTGGTTTTGGGATCATTACGGATGTAATTACCCCTACAGATTGGACGCACTGTGTAAACCAGTCTTAACTGGGTCCTTATTCACGATCTATTTTTCTGTGTTCGTGGCAAGTCTGTGCGAACTGTCAAAATATTGTGGTAAATGGAGAGCTGCGCTTAAAAATGCATCAACGCGCATGCGCGGCCGGCATCTTTGACCGCCCCGCGCAATGCTGCTATAGCTGACATAAATATCATTTAAAGTAACATGGCAACAGCAACAGCAAAATCTATAATAGTAAGCAGAATTTTAGCGAGGGAATAATTAAAAGATCATAATATATTTTTCATTGCGTGTATTCTCTTTCTCATAAAATTATTCTGACAGTTACGTATTGAAGAATATTCTCATGTGATCAAACTTTCGTTTGACTAGCACTAATTCGATATCATCTGACCTTTCAAACTGGGAATGCCTGTGATCCAAATATATACAAAACTGTCTGAACATTTCAAGTTACAAATTACCTAACTGGATCGTGCCTGCATATCGTTCCAATAAAAATCTATCGGCTGAAAGAGGTCGTGAATGAAAACTATTTATGGATCAATCGAATCGTGTTAGTACGAGTTTCGTATCGATACTACTATTTTAGGGTACTTGATATAGAAAATCGATTTATTCTGGTTAGGTAAGCTTTTGCTGGTTAGCAACAAGAACGGTTTTAGTCAGTGCCTACCTCGATTACGTATACTTACTATTGTATAGGCACCTACTCTATTCAATTTTTAAGTTTAGTTTAATAGTTGATCACCTTATTCCTGTGATATTTTTTGGGTTTTATAGTCAATTACGAATCCAGATATAAATGCTACTTTATATACTTTAATTACTAGCGTTGCCATTGTTGATCGAAGCTACTAGCTCTTTTTATATCTTACTAGCTGACCCGCGCAACTTCGTCTGCGTAATTTTTCCCCGTTTTTGCAACATTTTTCATTGGGTCTCCGCTCGTAGCGTGATATTATATAGCCTTCCTCGATAAATGGGCTATCCAACAGTAAACATATTTTTTAATTCGGACCAGTAGTTCCTGAGATTATCGCGTTCAAACAAACAAACTCTTCAGCTTTATAGTATTATAGCGGCCCGCTCCGGCTTCGCACGGGTATAAAATATATGGATGTTATTATACATAATATAAACCTTCCTCTTCAATCACTCTATCTATTAATAAAAACCGCATCAAAATCCGTTGCGTAGTTTTAAAGATTTAAGCATACATAGGGATTTATACACTATGTAGGTAGTCGATTAATACAGAATTTCACCTAAAATACTACATTTTCCCTGTTCAGCCGTTTTAGCGTGATTGAGGCGTGAGAGAACAAACACAAATCATCCAAATTTTGTCATTTGAAATATTAATAGGATAATTAGGATCGGGATTAGGAGTTATTGAACTCGTAAAATTGATTAATAAATATGTAATTAATTAATTTGTTTCAGGGAAGAGAGACTACGATTTATCCGTGAGAAGTACGTGTACCGAGCGTTTGCGGTGCGAACATGTTGCGACGCGGCGGAACGTCTGTCTGAAGTGGAGCACGCCGTCAATAACGGTCACTTACAGAACTTGTTGCAGGCGTACGCTGAAGGCGCCGATCTCGCTGCACCTTTACCTGGCTCGGTACGTTGTTTTTACAAAGTTCCTTACCTTAAGAGCAAAAAAAAACCAAGCAAGTGCATGTCGGGTCACGCACAATACATCTCTTTGGTTCTGTAGTCCCCCCCCCCCCATCCGAATAATGCGGCTTTTGGGTTTTCTGTTAAGTTCTGTGTTTCATACTTACAACGTTATACCTACTTAATAATATTGTTACTTTTCATTTCATCAGCTGTTATTCGTAAACTTGTAAAGCCTTCTTAGCTGTAATAGTTTTCCTTGTAATTTCACTATATATACTACTACAGTGATTTTTTTCACATACCCAACATCAACCATTATCTGGCACTTGAATCTAACAAAAATTTGTACTTTAAAGCTTAATATTTCACAAAAAGATCTCTAAATCTAAAAATGGTCTTGACAACTCCGTTCTTAACCATATTACAACACCCAATTACGTTTTTAAAAGACCTATCTAATGATACCCCACACGATGGGGTAGGGGAGAAAAAAAAAACCACATTTAGGGCACGGTACCCTAAAAAAAACTCTCATTTTTTTTTTCACTTTGTCGGCGTAAGGAATATGTATATATAAAATTACAGCCTCCAACACTAACAGACTCTGAGCAAAGCTGCGGACGGACGGACGGGGCGAAACTATAAGGGTTCCGTTTTGCCATTTTGGCTACAGAACCCTAAAAAGACATATTTTTATAAAATAAAAAATACATATATTCATTACATTTTTTTAAGAATAATTACAAAAAGAATAGTTTACAAAACCAATAGTACATATTTTTTAACACAAGCAAAGTTCAAAGAATTATTGAGAAGTACGAGGCTCTCACTACGTAATACATATTTGTTTAGCACTCTCTTATTTGTGACATGCTTTCACTCCTATTGAATTTGGAAGTACAAAAACCGCGCCAACATTCACTTAATTTCATGACATCATCCTGCGTCATCTTCAAATATTAGCCAATTATCTTATCTATTATTGTTTCGGTATTTTTGTTGATTTTTGTTATAGTATACATTATAACGTAAAGTAAGTTGAACCGCCTAATCGGTATTAGACATATATTTCAGCAAAAAACAATATTATCTAGGTTAAAATAGACCACCATTGGTTTTGACATCAAAAACTTAAATCATGTATCGGTCGGTAACCGTTAGCAACGTTAGTACAAAAAATACCAGAGACGGTTTCCATGCTAAATGTTTCTTATTTAATGTCTTTGGATTTCAGGATTGCGGTGAAACAGCTCTCCATTTAGCCATATCTCGGGAACTAGGCGACGGTTCCGCCTTACATATAGTCGATTTTCTAGTCCAAAATGGTGGTTCGCAAGTATTAGACAAGCAGAATTCAACGGGAATGACCGCTTTGCATCTATGTGCGGCCACCGATCGAACTGAACCTATGAAGTTGTTGCTCAAAGCGGGAGCTGATTCTACTATAAAAGATGGTAGTGGACGGACTCCTTTGCAAATTGCAAGGCAGTATGGTCACCATGCCTGTCAGGAATTGGTATGTATTTTTTACAATTCGATTTTTCTACTCAATGAGACTCCCACGAATTCTTAAACTCAAACTTAATAGCAGACCTTACACGCTTAATATTATGGGAGCAATACTATTGAATTAATATAATATCAAACGACTCAATAATACTGATCAATATACTCCTTACACGTATACTTGTATCGATATTAACACAATAATATTGACCGTGTAAGGTAGGCTTGATTTTTTTTATACAATTTCTGTTGCTAATATTCACCTTAAAATGACGGTGACAGTATAAGACTTATCGACACACTGGCCTCTATAGTGAGTACTTTAGAGGTATGTGTACAGTTGGATCAACGTTACTTGACCGGATTGAAGTTAGGTTGTTATCACTTTCGCGCATGTCATTGAGATGCGACCCTAAAATTACTTATGAAAACGATTAATTATGTTTAATCGATTATAAATACTAACAAAATTTTAATTCAACAATATAAAAGTACTGTTTATGATGAGTTCATAAAAGTTTAAATTTAGAACAGATACAAATAATACTAAAGATAGTTTTAAAAACAATTACTTTACGAAAAATCACAAAAAAACATGAGTTATAATAGTAATACTAATTATGACAATATAGAAATTTATAAGCTACATACCTATGTTTAACAAAGGTTATCCTTAAAATAAAATATTTACTTCTTAATCGCGTAAATATTTAACGTAACTTATACAATTCTATAATGTGTACAAATCGCGAAAGTTTACGAACATAAAATATGACAATGTATTGCGCACTCGCATCTCTAATTATCTTGGTTTAGTTACCGTCCCCACGCCCCCGCTTCCTGTCACCATTTACTACTAAAAAAATTGCATCTGCGCAACCACTTTTCGTCAACTTTAATCCGGTCAAGTTACGTTGATCCTACTGTATATACATCATATATTTTAGCGTTTAAGTATTCAATTACTTGCTGTAAATTTATACAACGTGAAACATTTGATTAAAACCGAAATTTGAAAAAAAAACTTTTAAATCGCGCGATAATTTTAATAACTCATTTATTTAACAATTAAAAAGTGAAATGCTTTGACATTGGGATCGGATTTACATAACAATTATACCTACTGTCCGTTGGTTAAATATGATCACTCCTTTTTGTTACATGTTTCAGAAAAATGTTTTAAAAAATCCATCATTTTTTATATTTTCTTTTTATTTTATTAATTTCAAATTGTTTATTTTATTTTTGTTTTTAATACTAAAATTTTCTTCTTTTAGTTATTGAAGTCATGTTTTCAGTTGGAAAGCGTTGACAAACGAGAGAAGAGTATATTTGAAAATATTAATATAGATTGGAATTTATCACATGATGATGGATCAACTGACTTTTCTGATGATGATACTGTTATTGACGAAAGAGTAAGTATATGCACCTTTTGAAATAATACTTTAACATTCTATAGGTAAGCCCAAATTCTACCCAATATTAAAACAGGGTTCTTATGACTCCCTGCACTAGTTGACCCAGAAACTGCTACAGACCTTGTTAAAATATGATTCCTAATTTCCTAGGCTAGAAATTATATTTAAAGAATATTGTAATGTATTATAATCTATAAACATTGATATAAAAGGGTAGATGACTGTCAAGTCAAATCAGTTTCATTTTATGAAACGTCAAAGCGATACCTGATACTAATTTATATGAAACTAGCAACCCGTCCTCGCTTCGCTTCTACTTATGTGTTTTTTAATTGCACATTATATAGCCTATAATCATCGGGAATAGTGTATCTTTCCAATGGGAAATACATATAATGGTTGCGAAAATTAAATAACAAGACATAAAACAAACTCTCAAGATTCGGCCTCTCTCTTTATAATATTATTTAAATGAAAGACAAATCACTGACTATATATCCTATGGTCAAACATTTCGTCTTAATCACGTAAATAATTTAAGTTAATATACCTTGTTTATTGCCCGACGTATCAACCGTATTGCAGTAGAGTCTTGGAGTCCCGTGACCGCGGCCATTGCAATACGGTCGAAACGTCGGGCAATAAACAAGGTATATTAACTTAAATTATTCACGCGGTTAAGATCCGTAGTATATATATAATTTTATAATGTGTACAAATCGCGAAAGTTTATCAACATTTATGCACAATCATGGTTTTTCAGAACGAACATATTAACAAATTCTATTTCAATTACTACTATACATTATTTCGATGTCTATAAATATAATTTGTTTGAAAAATATTTGTAATAATAGCTTATTATTCAAATTGCTTCTTATAACAGCAAAACGGCAGCCTAACTCCGGAGAAAAAGTGTCCTAGGTCACGTCCGCCCTCGTACGCTGGGGGTAACGTAATGCCTATGAGTGAACGCGCAGTGAGTGCTATACCCCAGACCGCTGGGAATATAGGAGGCATGATGGGCACTTGCGGGGACTCGCCCGTGCTACGGTCTAGGTCGTCCACATGTGACTCGCTACATCACGCACCGCCTACTCCCACCACGTTACCTAGGAAACCTAATGTTTGTGAGTATTTAGTAGCTATGGTTTTTGTTTGTTAATTTAAGTATCGGAGAAGAAGTAGCTTAGGTCATGTCTGCACTCATACGCGGGAGATTTTTTATGTTATGTTATAAGGATTTTTTATGTTATTGTGTTGGAATACTTTTTGTGTTTTTTTTAAAGTATTTTTATACTATTTTGATGTAATAACGTTTTATAAATGGATGAACGGGTTGCACGTCCGAAAAAGTGTTACAGTCTTGTTCCGCCTGCTGATAGGCTGAAGTATTGTGATCGTATGCGAGCGCATGCACCCGGGTCCACTAAAGCTGTTACAGGCGTGGTTGTTTATGACAATGTTATCAATGTTTTAGCGATTGTAGCGACATGCTATACAATTGAAATAAAGAAATAAAATAAAAAAGCTGTCACAGGCATGGTTGTTTATTCAATGTCATCAAAGTTTTCTATTTATGACACGCCCGTCAACCGACTTAACATACAACCATTTTTTAATGCGTCAAATGAAGGACCCCGACCATCAATTCGGCTTCAGGCAACAACACAGCACTATCGAACAAATCCATAGACTTGTAGATAGTATTATCAAAACATTCGAACAGAAGGAGTACTGCACAGCTTCCTTTCTAGACATATCCCAGGCATTCGACAGAGTCTGGCATAATGGACTTCTGTACAAAATAAAAAAGACACTACCCATCAATTATTACAACCTAATAAAATCTTATCTAATGGGTAGACACTTTTTCGTCAATCAAGAAGAAGCAAATACAGAGCTTAAAGAAATCCAAGCTGGAGTACCGCAAGGCAGTGTAATGGGACCCACTCTGTATCTTCTATATACTGCTGACTTACCAATATCTGCCGATGTTATCATGGGAACATTTGCTGATGATACAGCTATTATGTCATCTGCTGATACTCCAACACAAGCTTCTTATAAACTACAGAACAGTCTAAACAAAGTCGCAACATGGCTGAAAGATTGGCGAATTAAAGCTAATGAAACAAAATCTGTACAGGTAACATTTACTACCAGGCGGCAAACTTGTCCTCCAGTTACATTAAATGGTGTTCAGCTCCCACAGTCTAACGAAGCAAAATATCTTGGAATGTACCTAGACCGACGTTTAACATGGAGAAAGCATATATTTACCAAACGTCTAGCAATGGGACAACAAGTACGAAAGATATATTGGCTAATTAATAAGAACAGCCAACTGTCAATAGAAAATAAGCTTTTGTTATATAACTGTATAATAAAACCCATATGGACATATGGTGTACAACTGTGGGGCACAGCTGCCAACTCAAATCTGGAAATACTACAAAGGTTCCAATCAAAAATTTTAAGGATGATAGTAGATGCACCATGGTATGTCACTAATGCGAGACTTCACCATGACCTTGGTATTAAAACAGTAAAGGAAGAAATTAAGGAAAATGTCTCAATTTATAAGAATAGATTGCAGTTACATCCTAATATACTAGCACACCATCTTATGGATGAAATCCTGCCAAGTGTGAGGAGACTGAAGAAAAGAATACCTCAAGACCTAATATAAACTAATATCAAGAGGACATGTCACTGGACATGTACCTCACAAATCATTAAATGACTTGACATACATATTGCTGAATGTTCATTAAAAACAGATTGCATTAATGAGAAGGAGGAAAAAAAAAAAAAAAAAAAAAAATGAAGGAAAATTAGTTCAGGTGGGACTCGAACCCGCGATCGCACGCTACTACCGGAGTAAAATAGAAAAAAAATACCTAAAATATCACAAAAGTAAGAGACATAATTACGTCTTACTTTTTACTATAATACATTTGTTACTATACGTCAGTAGGTATAGTAACAAAGACGGGTGTATCAATGGTGTGATGTTCTATTACAGATAACATAGGCAGTCTAAAGAAGCGAGTAGCGCCGCTGCCACCAGCGGTGCTGTCGCACGCACCACACGCACCACACCCGGCGCACGCGCCGCTGCCGCCGCACGCTCCGCCGCCGCGCGCCACGCCCGAACCTACTGCCGACGGCGCACGACCTACGATAGGTAATACTTTTTGATACTTTTAATTGTACCTATTAGTCTAGCAGCTCGACTATACAGACATTATAGGCAGCATTCACGGGGACATTGAATTTCTTTGCCCATTTGTGTCTTGTGTCCCCCCCCCCCCCGTGCTAGGATCTTACTTGGTCGGTGTCGGGCGAAATAAAAGCCTCACCTGTCATAAACTTGTTAGATCCCGCACTGCCATTTGCCTCTCGCGCCTACTTTTCTTTTTACCCGGCGGCGAATGTATAACGACCGGAACGGACGAACGCCGTGAGCGCCATAAGTGTGAAAGCTGCCGTACATCGTCATACACTTCACGCCGGGTACCCGGTTTTAATTCGGCGCCGGATTGAAATCGAACCTGTGAAAAGAACCTGTTTCAATTAGACAACGTGGCCGCTATCTTTTTAATATAATTTAATCGTATGAAAGATATGATATTATAAATAAACAAAGTTATATTTGTTTAGCGATAAATAACAATAAGCTTATTTGATTAAATACCTACATGATTAGATATTGCATACGAAAGCCACTTACTTATGTATAAAACATGAGCATACAATACAAGATATGAAAGCTTGCATGCAAGGTTTAAAGTCCAAAAGGGCCTGTTGCCCTCCCTGGCATCCACGCTTACCCTAAAGAATAGCTAACTCTCGCGGGGGTAAATACCATCAGGTTGGGAACCCAGGCACTAGACCAACAGGACCCTCCACCTTCCCTTGGACCCACCATCCTCCTGGATATATGGTCCGAAACTTACTACTCCCTACAAATATTTTTCTATATCCTCCTGTCCCTACGCCCTCTCCCCGTTCTGAGGCGGCGCTTCTACAACGCCTTACGGGCGCTGAGAGAGTTATTTTTGTTTAACTTGCTGGTTGCCGTCACTCCACGCCTTCGTCGCTCGCCTAGGTCCTTTTCTCTTGCTCGAGCCTGCTCCTGGTCTTACTCCAGTTGTGCGCAAAGTCTCTCAACCGTCGAAATGATACTTTACACTTTGAATTTGTTCAGTATCGAGTGGTACAGTGAAGCATCGGCCGCAGCAGCCGCCGCCCACTCCGCCGCCCGCCGCGCTACACAACGGCGCACATCACAGGGATGAACCCACACCGCCACCTAGAAAGGTAAATATATACTGTACCTATCGACGGTTATAATTCACTTGTGACACTTTTGTATTAAAGTCTATGATCATTTGAACTCGAAAAATAAAACTACAGTTACAGCAATTAAAATGTGTTCTGATTTTAAACAATGAGACATTGTAACTATCATAAATTAATACTAGTTTTATCGTGTGGTACCACCAGCTTAAAAATAGTGCCACCCATTTCTTTCCGTGGATGTCGTCAAGGCGATTAAGGGATGTCACACCGGAGGACAGGCAACAGCGTCCTCTGCGTACTTTAAAGCCTTACTGCGATCGCCAACCCGCTCGCCAAGCGTGTCGGTTATAGTTACCACCAGGATCTATAATTATGTTCTTCTAGGGAGATTCCTACTCAACGGTGGAACATCATATGGGTTTATATGAAACTATGATGAAAGCTACCCTTGGTTCAAGATAACCAAAACCTATGTCATGTACCTAGTCAATAAATTATCATTTTTTAATTATTTTGAGTGTGTTAATGACCACATTATTTTATAAACAAACTATTTTTTTTTTCGGTTTATACCCAGTATAGCACCTAATACATTTTTTTGTTTTATTACGTATTAATACAAAAGTGTCACATGTAAAAAACATAGGTAATAATATCAGTATTAAGTAAAATATGTAAATAAATATTAATATTTTCAACTCACAGAATTTAAACTATAGCAACTAACATGATGTTGAATAGTACAGGGTTATATTTGTTTTTGCTACAGAAGAAAAATAGATTGCACCTGGAAAAGGCTGTGAAAGCGAAACTCAAAAGGGTAACAATCGTCTGAAGAAAACTTAGTGTACTTACTCGCTTACCCTTGTTTGATTTACGCCCTTACATTAATATTGTTTAAGTGCCATTACATGCTGAGTGTATTTATTGGTGCGTATAAACTCGTTTTTTGTACGAACGTATCCGCGCATATTATGAACACTCAAACGTCATTAGACCTCGTTAACTCTCATGTCACTGTCACTTATGCGTAAATAGTAGCGAGAGACATATTAATAAACGAGATATATTTTGATCACAAATTAAAGCTACGCGGCGGTAGCCTAATGCTTGAGGCAAGTGTCTCGCAATCGCGAGGTCGCGGGTTCGAATCCTACCCTTTATACTAGCGACGTGAACCCGATCCTGATACAAGCCATTGAGCTTAGCTGGAGGGGTTAACGGGATTGTTAAAAAAAAACAAAATATCGTTAGAATATTCGTGTTAGACCGTGAATTTCTTATATTTTTAGAGGCAAATATTCAGTAATAAATCAAAACGAGTTTACACACCAAAAATGCGTCCACATGTAAAGGCGTTTATTTATTGTCAAGAGAACGCCGAAAATTGCATAAGTCCAAATTTATAATAAAACACTATTAATAATAAAATCGTGCACGCTATTATAGCCGTTATACCTAAACTTTAGCAGCTTATAATTGCCTAAATAGCCTACACAATTTTTAAAGACGGTGCGTCTAAAGTTCGCGGCTGAAGTCCCTTGTATTGGAGTGTTGAGGGACTTCACTCTCGTCAGATATCCGCTCTTGACAATCGGTTTCTTTATGCACCATAAACTATGCATACCTACTTACTACATATTATGTGTATACTTTATGGATAGATAACTTCACTGCATGTGTTTATCTAACAGCTTTCGGCTTTCTTGTATTTTATTTGAAATAAACAAGTCCCTTTGTTTTAGATCCTTCTTTTATAGAATATAGATGTATACTATAAGTAGATATTAATATTTATATAGGACACACAAAACGCACAAAGTGATAACAATGTTCGTTTTAATTAATATATACATTTATTTTCTCTAACATAGTGTGGAACATTAACAATTGAAATTGTTCTGCATGTTTTTTTTTATGAATTATAATATACACACAGCTATAAACACAAAACTTAATAGTAAACAAAATACTTTTAAATTTTTGCTTTTAAATTTCTTTGATTAAAAAAGCAATGCTATATAAACATATTACATTATATTCAGGGCCACAACTCTTATTCATAATACATTCATTAGTTAAAGCATTTTAACTAACGAATGTTTTGTCCTTGTTTTTTGTTAAAAAATACGAGTATAACAGAAGAAGACAAAACATTCGCTAATCAATATGCTGTAACTAAAGTATTATGAATGGGCGTTAATTCACATTAAACTACATGTTAAGCCTACACAATTGTAAGCAATAATTTGGTATTTCAGGAGTGTTCTAGTCAAGATTCTTCGCTGGAGCTGTGCGACATAACAGACGCGTGTTTGGACGACAGTCGGCTGGGCTCGGCGCTGTCGTGCGACAGTTCGCGGTCAAGAGAACGATCGAGACGCTGCGACAGTCGCTCTCTCGATGTCTCTGATACCAGTAGTGTGCATTCGAGGTCGCCGTCTGCTTCCATCACTATGGTATGTATAAGGAATTTTTATCAAGTTTGCTTTTTTTTTATGCTCAGACCAGACATAGGGGTTTCGTTCCTACCCCGTTATCAAATGCAAAAAACCGGGCAAGTGCATGTCGGGCCACGCCCCCACACGATGGAGTAGGTGAGAAAAAAAAATCACGTCCCCACTTTGTATATAGGGGAAGTACCCTAAAAAAATGTTGTTTAAGATTTTTTTCTTTCACTTTGTCGGCGTAAGTAATATCTGTAAATTACAGCCTTCTAGCACTAACAGTCTCTGAGTAAAGCTGCGAACGGACGGATATGGCGAAAATATAAGGGGTTCCGTTTTGCCCAATCGACTTGGTGACTTCTCTCACACTTGATCGACATTGAATCAATTGCACCTCTATGTTGTGTGCGCAACTCACACTGGACCTGTGTTGCTTGTAATAGTGTTTTCCCTATTCAAATATATTAATACTAGCTGTCCCGGCGAACTTTGTCTCGACTCTTTTTTTTTTTTGTAAATTGAGTTCAATTGTGAATCTAAACCATCCTCGAACCCCCTTGAACTCACACAAAAAAAATCATCAAAATCGGTCCAGCCGTCTAGGAGGAGTTCAGTGACATACACACGCACACAAGAAAAATATATATAAAGAAAAACTTAATTATACTTACCGTTCTTACCGACTAGTTCATTTTCTTGCTCTCTTTATACATCATCTATGTAAAGTCACACCTAAAGTGATACTTGAAAATCTTCAAATTCTAATAGTAGTAAAATCTTATCCTTGTCATTACAGATGGGAGGACTGAGACGGTGTCGCGCCCTCTACGACTGCTCAGCGGACAATGAAGACGAACTATCGTTTCGTGAAGGAGAAGTCATAGTCGTCATCAATGAACGCACGGAAGACGACAACTGGATGGAAGGACAAGTCGAAGGGACACCCCGGCGAGGAATGTTCCCCGTCTCTTTCGTACACATGCTACCAGATTAAAACCAGATCGAGATAAAATGATGATAACAAGTAGACACGTGTTATTTGTAAAGATATTGACGTATAACCGTCATCTGTCGCAGCAATGCAAGCTTAACAATTGTATTCCTGCTTGAGATGCCAATTCCAAGGCCATAAAACTGACAAGTTCAAAAGTTACAGTCAGTGTTGGAGTTATTTAATGATGTATATCGAGCTCCAAATCAAAGGAGTAAAAAATTAAATATTGTATATTCGTCTTATAAATATAATCGAAACCAAAAAATCAGATGGACGTAGTGTTGGGTTGTACTGATGAGTCTGAAGGTATGAATTCTGTGTTCAAAATTACCGTAAAGCACCAGTGTATCATAAACCTGGATGTGTTTAACGAATTTCATCTACAGAGCTACTTTACTTTAAATATTTGGCCTAAGTCTTGGCTTTTGTTTGTACGGCTATGAGCTTATTTACTCTAGTATTTTATACAACTAAAGATTGTTTCCACAAGAATAGATTCTATCTCTTACTACCTGTTTGACTTTATATAAGTTAGACTAAAGCGCCCTGTAAACAATCAAATATATTTGACAGACTGTCAAACTTCACGTTTTCATTAAACAGTAGCTAAAACGTTCAAACCAACCATTAAACATATTTGTCAAACAACGTGACAGTGCAACGATTAAAATGTTTGTCGCTTGAGACCTTATTTGACAAAACACCGCCGTACACGTTCAAACATGTTTGTCAAACACCCATCAAACACGACGTCAATCCAATTTTTCATCAAACACATCAGACATAGATTGTTTGACAAAGACTTCAAACCAAGCTGTAGTACCTACTATCAAATTATTTGATAAACAATTTTGATCGTCTACATGGCACTTAAGGTGGCACGAGAGCTATAGAAACTATTCTTAGGAAATGAGCCTTGCTATTCGGCGTAAACACAGGTTATTTCTCTGCTAAACAATCAATACAAGTTCATTTTACGAGTTTGACTTTGCGATAACATAAAATCAATTTTATAATACTGTTTAAAACTATGTGATTTGTTTTTATACACAGTTTTAATACTCAAACATTTGTCATTCCACGTTTGTATCAATATCTAAAAAATACTGTTGTGATTGGGAATGTTACAGTTCCATTATACTGAAGTTAAAGTGCAGCTTTGTCGTCGCTACGAATTGAACACCAATATTGTAAATCGTGCCAGTAGTTGGTCCGTCCTAATGCGGATTTTTTACGATATATATTATTAATTCACACATTACTTGTCGTATTTTTACTTGTCGTATAATTTCGTAGAATTTAAAATTATATTTGTCAAAATACTGTATTAAAAATCGTCAATAATTTGAATTACACAATGAAATAAATAGTTACTTGTTCCAATGTTCGTATGTGAAAGTCAAATTTGGTGTAGTAATAGTGATTCTAACTTGTTCAAATAAATGTTAAGCGTTTTAACTAATATCTAATCGACTTTATAACCATTTTAAACGACTACGTGACGTCATTAAAAATTAGTATAGCTCAAATTAATTCCAATAATCAATGTTTTATCTTGTACCGTTCATATTCATAAAACTTAAATACCAGTATTTAAAATATGGAATGTTTTCTTCTATGTAATTTGAAAAAACATTCGCTAGTTAAATGCTGTTATTAACGCTCACTTATTGCCAGATCATCATAACGAAAAAATATTAATTTTACAGGAGGCCAATTTGAACTTTTAATTTGATATATTTCACAAAAAAATAACACAAACAGGTTAAACCTTTTTGGAATGTATGTGTTGGTTAATAGTGCTTAACATCAAATTACAGTTCCGCATTTAACGTGTAAAAACACAAATAAAATAAGACGTGACTTAAAGGTCCAAGCGACCAGGTCATAAAAATCCAAACAACAACAAAATCAAGATTTTGAATGAGGTCTTGCAATAAGTGAGCAAAGTATTATAAATAAAAGGGTAAATGTAAATTCGTAACTTGATTAGTTTTCAATCAAGGGAGCAAAAGCAATACTATAGATTGAAACAAATTCTTGCTATTTTTCATAAATATCGTTGTTGTCAATAGTCAAGGTAATGGCAATTAGCAGACATAAATGTTAGATATGTTCTACTTAACAGTCGTTTGTAAGCAGACATAATATGTTTCGTACCATCTATATAAAAAAACGAAGCAATAGCTACGTGTTTACAGCTCAGTTAGATTTGCCAAATAAGTATTGTGATGAGTAGTGGATGAGATAGGTTTATATCAACGACAAACTATCGGACCAGTGACCTTGTTTGTTGTATAGTTCGTTCTTGTAGATGATATTGAGGTGTCTTAGATTGTTGGTGCATGCTGTCTATAGAAATCGTGTTCTAACTGCGAGGCTATAGGCTACAAAATTTATGTATATATGCGTTTGAAAATCGAATGTTTTTTTTTTTTTTTTCTAAGCTTTCATCAGCTACCAGTCTTTCAACATGGACCAAAGAAATTCATTATAGTTGGTATGTGGATAGTTCGCCTATGGTCTCTCAGGCGATGTTTAACGCAGAAAATTGTTGTTACATGTTAAATTTTAACACACATTTTAATAGAAAAAAATATCGTTAAATAGCAATAGAGGTTCGCGTTTGTAAGACGATATTAAATTTAAGTAATGTCTTGTATTCACATTCTTCCTTCATTACAGTTACAAAACATGTACTCATAATACACATTCCCATATTTATAAACGTATTTTTCTGTATATTAAGTTCTTAAATTATCGCATTATAGCTATAGATAGTAAGAAAACAGATAATACCTGTACATGATAAAGTTACCCATATAACCGCGCGCGTTGCCATACATTAGTATTAAAACTGAAGTGAGCGAATCCACATCGATTTGTTAATCCACAATAGAACCATTAAGTGTTTGAACTTTCCTGCACAATACCGATTTCTCGTCATACTTTGTAGGTACCAAGTTATTTTCAAATAAATATATTGTAAAAATGTGATTATTATAATCGTTGCCATGAATGAATTCGCATGTAGTATAGCAACACTGCAGTCGTGTAAATATATATTTTACCTATTAGTTCGTATATAGATGTGTAGGAGAAACATAAGTTATATAATTATTTCGATATATTATTTTTAAGCAAATGCTGAAAATTGTTTTCAGTTCTAATCTGGAACTATTATATAAATCGTATTTATTTTATAATATATTGTGAAATCTAATTGTGATGAAATATTTTAATGCCATTTTAGCCTGTCAGTATGTTACTTATTAAAAGTTATGTAACCAAATGATGCTAATAGTGTTTAAGATGTTTTATCCTTTATGGAGTTGTAGTTGAAATAGTTTTTTCTATTGTGTATTATGTGAATGAAATCTGTATGAATTTATTAATACATCACTTGGATGTCTAAACTGCATTTTATTTCTATACCATTTTATGTAAATCCTCTTTTCTAATTAAAGCAATTGAGCATTATACAAATTTTATTTGCTGCCCCACATTGTTATTTAGTTCCCATCTCGGTCTCATCTCTTAATAAAAAAGTATAATTTAAGGGCACTTCCTCGTGCACCACCTGGGCACAGATAATATAATACTATACTAGTAACCTGGGTGTAGCACGAGGAATTATTTATGCGTGCTCCGAATGCCAATGAAACGGGAGTCCAATAAAAAAGACAAAGAAAGCTAATGAAACCCGGGCATGGCCATGCTATGTGTAGGGTAAAGGTAATAGTACTAGTACTAAAGGTAACACTACGTAAGAAAAAATCCGATTTGAATAATAATTGCACGAGCGTACGTTTATGGCACTTTCGCCCTTTTTTGAGAAACGCAGTTTTTCGCCAATATCTCGATGACGGGATATCACATTAATAATTATGTGAGTGTGTATGTTACTTCTTCACGTCTAAACAGCAGGAGCAATTTTAATAAAATTTGGTATGGAGTTAGTTGACACCCTGGATTAACATATACGCGATAAACCGCGGGGCACAGCTAGTGGTATATAATTTTAGTTCAAAGTATTTATTAATTAACTAGCTGACCCGCGCAACTTCGTCTGCGTAAATTTTAACCGTTTTTGCAATATTTCTTATTGCTGCTCCGCTCCTTATTTCTCCACTATTTAATGGATGTTATTATACATATAAAACTTCCTCTTCAATCACTCTATCTATTAAAAAAAACCGCATCAAAATCAGTTGCGTAGTTTTAAAGATCTAAGCATACATAGGGATATAGGGACAGAGAAAGCGACTTTGTTTTATACTATGTAGTGATTTAATAATGGCTGCGCATGCAAAATCGGGCAAGACCATGTCGGACCAGTGTAGGGTTCCCCTACACTAGTCCGACATGCTCTTGCCTAATTTTTTTATCCCTACAATTTTTGGAATGTGTGTGGGTTGATAGAATAATTTTCCGGACTTCCTATATCAACAAATAAAACGCATCAAATTTGATTGCAAGACGAGTAACAAAACGTTTGACAGTTGACGTTAGGTTGACATTCATTCTAGCGCCAAGAAGTAAATAAAAATGATAACCTTGTCTTCAACCTATAATTAAACAGCGAATTATGAACTTTAAAATGAAGCAAATAGATTCATTTGATAAGCAACGTGTTCGCCTTGCTTATCAAGTATTGTAAATATTACATAAAACATCAGTTATTTAACATTCAGAAGCCTCACACGAAGAGGATTGTTTGATAGTGCTAAAGAAATAATTATAAATACAAAGAAGAAATGGTTAATCGTAAAAGGGTCTTTGATTTATTGAGGACGATTAATGTTGCGTCGTAAGTATTCCTACAAAATATATTCAATTATGTATTTAGTTGTCTCAAAATAGACAACATCATTGTAGTAAACATACATTCATGCCAATAAATGGTCATTATCGATTTTTAGAACATGTAACAATTATTTTAATTTTTTTTAACTATCAGAAGTTTTGTCTTCACTGTGATCTTTGATTGACCAAAGTATATTAACCCGGTCTATTCTATTTAATTTTTCAAAATAGAATGACACAACATACCAAATGCTGTTACTAACATATTATTATGAATAGGTAATATATTAAAATTTAATGTAAAGTATTAAAGAATAATTGTCTAAGCAAAATTATTAACTATTATTAACAATAGTTTTTAAGTAAAAATTACTATATCTTAGATGTAACTTGGTACATTATTCATGGGATAAACCTTATTCTAATTGTCAATATATTAAGCAAGAACTAATTATATCAACTTGTTGCTAAAAATGTTAGAAGGACAAACCAACAGACAGCTTTTCACACTTAAAATGTTATTTTTGACCCACAAATCTCAAAGTTTAAAAGGTGTATCTTCCTGTGACATTGTAGTGTCCAACAGTTTGGGTGGATTTGGATAGAGTTTTTTATTAGATTGCAGGAGTTTTGCTATCACTGTATCTGCCATATTAATGATACTGGGCCCCCAAGCTAAGAGACTCTGAAGTGTGTTAGCAAATGCAAGTCAATTGCAAATTTGTGCAAGCAACTTACTTACTCCATTAGCCATTTGGGCCTTTGTACCTGGCCCACCACCAAATTTTGATATAGGGACCCTCTAAGACAAGCTACTCCTCTGTTAAAATCCTAGATTAATTGGTAAGGTTCTTAACTTTGTTTGATGAAAGTCCATTATGCTGTTTTGAATATATTTAACATATTGTCTCATGTCTTGAGGGGTTGACACAATGGCCCAATCAGGAGGCTAATTAAAAAGAGCCTTTTAAAATTAAGGAACATTATTTTATTGATAACTGGCTTAACCCAGCCATGCCTGATTGTCACTTTTTGGGCCGGAACCGTTGTGGACGTCCCCAGAACATCCTATCAAAGTTACATTGCAATCTGATCAATGGTTTTGGAACACATCGAGGAACACATATTTATATGCAGGCAGATAACTAATTATTCTATTGATATTTTAGATGTCAATGTCCAGCTCATGGGTTCAGAGGCAATATTCAAGTGTCAAATGCTACTCCACAAAAAGATTATGCCTTCGAGGTGAGTTGACCTTTGGACTTAAAATTTGAAAGATAAACTGACCTTGAATGATTGTTTGTTATTAGATAGTTGTTCTCTGATGTAATAAAGATAGATAATGTTATCTAGTTGGTTTTATGTTGCTAATTTATTTAGGTGCATTTCATAATATTCTATTATTATAACAAAATATAAATAGCTCATTGCGGAGTTACTATCCTGACAGCAAGGGAATTGCCCTAATTTTTCTGTAACTTCTCCTCAAAATAGGTATTATTACCCCTAATATTATTAGCACCCATTTATCTACAGTGCACACTACTTTCCATCTCTGCCATTCATTTCTGTGGCTGCATGCTTCTCTGTCATAGCATTATACTACTTTATGCATAGCTTAAATGGGAAATAGGTAATAATTTATCTAGTATCAAATTGTCATTATGTGGACTATGATTCCAGATAAAATGCTCAACAGTCCGATATGGGTTAGGTGTAACCCGAGAAGTGGGACAAGACTTAGTAAACCTGGATGTAAAGAATGTGTGTGTTGTGACTGACCAGAATGTAGTCAACTTACCCCCAGTGAAGACTACACTCGACTCTTTGACTAGGAATGGTGTCAATTACAAAGTTTTTGATAAAGTTCGAGTGGAGCCTACTGATACAAGGTATGGTTTTATATGGTTATTAACAGGACTTGGTAGTTAGATTGTAAGCATAGCAACAGCTACAGCACTAGTGCTGCGCTTGCTATATCTAAACATGCCAAGTCAAAGTACCACCAAGACTTTATAGTTCTCATGAAGTCCTTTAAATACATAAGAATAATCAGTAGATTACAAATATTATAATGGTCTCCTAACTGATGTTGGTTATGGTGGCCGGTCTCATTAGAGACTAGCCAACTACGCAGGATATACTCTAGGGCACAAGTGTTTGCGCAGACACAAATACACTCTATTACCACATTCTTGTAGTCCAATGTGATGGGAATCCGACATGACCGGAGAGAGATTGAGCGCAGGACCGACAGCTTAACGTGCTTACTCAGGCTTGGAGGGGTTGATTAATCTCGCAGATATATCGACCTGCTTGGCGCTACTAAGTCATTAGGACAGGATTATAGAATTCTGTTATTTGATTACATTTACAAACATACTTAAAGTTTACAATTTTCACTTAGATACTTGCCTAAACAACTATTAACATTCTAGAATGATTATTTTTAAAAAGAAACATACCAAATCAGCAGCATAAATATGTTTTTTTTTAAGTAAGTAGAAATAAGTCCAATTGAATCATGCTCAAACTAAACCTGTTTGTTTCTAGTTTCAAAGAAGCAATAGCGTTCGCGAAGGCGCATGATTTCGACAGTTTCGTTGCTGTTGGAGGTGGTTCAGTAATGGACACAGCTAAAGCGGCTAATTTGTATTCTACTGATAGAGACGCTGATTTTTTGGACTATGTGAACGCGCCAGTAGGCAAAGGAAAGTCTATTGATATTAAAGTGAAGCCTATGATTGCCAGTAAGTATAGGGAGAGGAGGAAACATTATAGGGTAGGATAGGACTGGAGTATATTACTCAGATAAATAAATCTATGGTTCCTATTTATTTTATTTAAAAAAAAACAAAACGGGTCAAGTGCATGTCGCGCCACGCACAATTCCATAGTCGCACCCCCTCTCCAAGCATAATGCGGCTTATGAAGTGGGTTTTCTGATATTTTTGTTTCATACTTACTTACAACATTATACCTACTTAATAATTTGTACGAATTTTTTTTACTTCTCATTTGATCAACTGTTATTCGTAAACTTGGAAAGCCTAAGTAATGAAAGAGAGTGTAGTAGTGAGAAGGGCGTCAGTAGTATGTGCAAAATTACAGCCTCCTAGCACTAACTGTCTCTGAGCAAAGCTGCGGACGGACAAACGGACGGGCGGACATGGCGAAATATACGGGTTCCGTTTTGCCATTTCGCTACGGAACCCTAAAAGAGGTGTCTCATGGACACCCGGTTGGAACATAGTTCCTTTTGCAGTATATAGTAGCAGTATTATATTATTTTTTGTCACTGACTTTAGATCTGATCGATCGAAATTTGATATCGATATAAGCACTTTTTTTGTTTTTTCAATACCTACATTTGTTGGTTTCAGTACCAACAACAAGCGGCACCGGTAGCGAGACGACCGGCGTCAGTATATTCGACTACGAGGCGATACATGCCAAGACAGGGATCTCGCACAACGCTCTAAGACCTTTGCTCGCCCTCATCGACCCTCTACATACTTTTACCATGCCTCAAAAGGTAATTTATACTACAGTGGAATCCGTTTATAATGACATCGAAGGGACTTGACGAACACGTCATATTAAGCGGACGTCATACAAAGCAATTTTGTGAATAAAACCTTTTTTTTTCGGTAAATACTTATTTTAATAGAGAAATAAAAATTGCACGTTATACATGTATGTAGGTATTCATTGTTCAACTGTCAATTATTCACTGAGATTCATAAGATAAACAAGCTGCGTGCCGAACATCCGTCGTTGCCGAAGGTGTAAAGAATCATGTCGGTCACTATAAACGGACAAAATGTATTAAAAATGGGTCATAATAAGCGACATGTCACTGTAAGCGAAGGATTATATCCGACGTTCTTACATAGAATTTTATATAAGAACACAGAATACTAATTTTGTGGATCATATACAGTCATAGGCTATATCCAGGAGGGGCACAGGGGCACGTGCTACTCTCCCCCAGGCGGTTGTTTTGTATACCGACTTTCTTTGCCCATTTGCTTCTTGTCCCTCACTTGGCCAAAACGAAATGCAACCTCCCCGTAAACATGTTAGAAACGGCACTGCCATTTGCTTCTCGTGCCCCAGAATGAAATCCTGGATCCGCCCCTGTACAAAGTCATGTCTTGTCGGGGGTCGAACTCGTAACATTTCGGTTTGTAGTTGTTGACTCAACCACTGCACTCTCCGTGTATTCAAAGCTTCTGTTTACTTGTAGTTGTAATAAGCGCTTAAGAAAAATATACTCCTGGATCTAAGCTTACTAATCTTTTTCTTACCCGATCGCTCCAAAAGGAGAATTAGTGTTTTTCGAACGTTAGTATGTACACTACAACCTGATTTCATTAATTATGTAAGGTGTCTTTGGATTCGTCTTAATCGTGTATATTTTTTTTAATTGAGACTTGATTCCTTAGCTCAAACAAAATGCATGCCTACTAGCTCTAAGTCATAACTTGTGAGAGAGAATAATAAACGTTTATTATTATTAAAAAAAAAAAAAAACATTTATTTTAAATGTTGATAAACTTTCGCGATTTGTACACATTATGAAAATATATATATTACGGGTCTTAATCGCGTGAATAATTTAAGGTAAAATACCTTGCCCTTTATTGCCCGACGTTTTGACCGTATTGCAACGACCGTGGTCACGGGTAGACTTTACCTTAAATTATTCACGCGATTAAGACCCGTAATATATATATTTTCATTCATTTTAGGCTGTTAGGTTTATTGTTTTATAATATTTTTTACTTGTTTATAATACAATAACAAAATTGGTATCAATTACAGGTAGCCAACTACTCTGGCTTTGATATATTCTGCCACGCACTAGAGAGTTTTACAGCAGTGCCTTATACAGAGAGGGGGCCTGCGCCGCCCAACCCGGCTCTCAGACCGACGTACCAGGGCAGTAACCCGATATCTGATGTGTGGGCGCGCTTCTGTTTACAAGTAAGTTGTTGTATGCACTTTACAGAGTATGCTATCTAACATGAACTTCCACAGGGTCTAGACATTAGTGACTTAGGCTGCATTACCACAGACGCGAAGGGGGACGCGCGGGGTGGGTTGGATAGGAGCAGACCGTAAATTTACCAATGACTGTGCTCGAAATCGTATCCATCCGCTTCCTTATTACTGGATTACTATTCTTCCTTCCTTACTTGAAGCAAAGTAGTCAAAATTATTATAAGAATATTTGTCCTAATAACATTCCTATAATTGCATTATTGTGGGCTCTTTTACTTATAATAGCATTTGACAACTCATAACATACTCAAGAGCATTCGTTTTTGTTATATCAGTCTTATAGTTTGCTACAATCATATAGCATACTTGAAGTTGCTTTTAAGCATAGTCTTAAAACTGTCTTGAGAGCTTTATTTTGCTTGTTGGGTTACTACGCTTCTATTTGGCTGTTAATATCTTGGGACAACTCACACAACGCCATCTGATCCCAAACTAGGTAGAGCCTGTACTATGGAAACCAGACAACTGATAAACATACTAATATATTTCTAAATACATATTATAAGTAAATAACACCTAGACACAGAATAAACCACTAGACCAACATAAATTGTCCCCCCCAGACCAAAATATAATAGGTATCCTATTAATAACTCTAAAATATCCCTTATAATAATTAATAACTCTAAAAATAATAATCTGTGAAGGAGTAAGCTCCATGGGTGGATTCAAATTTTTAATCTGTGGGAAGCACAGGAGGCGAATGTTACTACAGGATCTAGAATTATTTATATATTTCTGAAAACATACATATTTATACACATATTCCTAAAAACATACATATTATAGATAAATTACACCCAGACAGAATAAACCATCATGCTTATCACACAAAGTTTTATCCTGGGTGGGAATCGAACCCACAACCTCGGGCATAGCAGTTAGGGTCACTAACCACTGCTACACGCCCCTTACCTTCCTTTCTAAAGATTCGAGCTACTTCCATATCACGTTTTCTAGGTAATAAAAAACTACGTATACATAGACGGTCATACGACCGTGCACCTAGATAGAGGTCACTATTGCGGGTGTCAGGATCGGCAATGCTGGGGTACATCTGTGCCACGCTTACCCCATAGAGGGCAACGTCAAGACATTTTAATAATAATAATATTTTTTATTCAGACATCTAGTCCATTTCACATACACACACATTAATAACACAATACAAAATCCATAACAAAAAATACAATAATTAAAATTAAATAAAATAAATGATTCAATCCTAAAAATTAAAAAATGATAATAATAGAAAATCAATAAAAAGTAATCACAATAAAAAAAAAACATAATACCTAATACAAAGTGAGAACTTTACGGTTAAGTAACTAGATCCAACCACCTTCTATACATTACATTATTATTAATCATGCGCTCAGACCTTCTATAATAGCGTTTTCACATCTCTCAACCCTGGACATAAACCCAGCGATTCGACACCTTTGAATAGCATTGAAAGTGTTAACTCACAATATCTTTAATAACATTTCTAGATAATAAAGAAGCACTTCACTCGTTCGGTATATCATCCAGACGACATAGAAGCTCGTTCCAACATGCACCTAGCGGCCACTATGGCGGGTGTCGGGATCGGTAACGCTGGGGTACATCTGTGCCACGGCCTTGCTTACCCCATAGCGGGTAATGTGAAGAACTTTAAGCCGGCTGATAATGTTTATGGGTATGTATTTGTGATGAATACTTTATAGAGTTAGCAATCTGCTTGACGGTAGGAATTTGAAGAGCAAAAACATTTCGCGGAGGATTGTTTTAGGTATTCCTAAACAGGATTTGGATACCTCCTACTGCACTGCTTCCGTTTCAGGATAAGCTTGTGTCTGTTATTTGTATGTTTTTATGATAGTTTAATGAACGTGTTCACTTTGATCTTAGCAGAATAGGTACTAGCGCAACCACGTCTTTTTGCCAGGTTTTATTGTAGCTGAGCTAGTACTATTTTTGTCTCTCATTAATTTGATGAAATGAAATTAATTTATTTGCCTAAAAATGTGGTTACAAACAGGTATTCTTGTACAATTTAGTTCAACACATTTACCACTTTTGCATGCCATGTACCAAGTGGTAAATCTGTGAAATGTGTTGTATTAGGGTTTACACGTATAAACTTTCTCATAATAAAATAAATTTAATAAGTATAAAATATAAAGCGAGTACAGTTATTGGAACAAATGGGTATATAGTGACCACGACCGTTGCAATACGGTCGAAACGTCGGGCAATAAACAAGGTATTTTACCTTAAAATTTTACTTTCATCATCTGATTAATCACAAATAATGGAGACAGAAAAAAATCTTTCTTACCAGACAGACAATTGTATCCTAGTGCAAGTAGTAGTACAATATATATTCCCTACGATTTTTTTTGTAAAACCATTTCATTACCTTCTATTTTTACAATGTAATTCGTATTTCTAAATAAACTTAACAATAAAAGTCACCCATGACCTGTTCCTACGCCACATCAACTCGCCTACCTAAATTAAAAAAGTGGGTTATCGTTTGTTTACCGTTCGAGTCCAATTGTGATGAAAGGAAACGAGTATTTACTGCGCTCGGAAACAATAGACTTGTGGACAATATTGACTGCATTGTACTGTTATATTACAGCTATAACCGAATATAGTACTTGACATTTTCCATATGGCGTGGGGCGGGCCGTACAGTATGATCAACGTAACTAGGCCGGACTGAAGTAGGTGACAAGTGGTTGCGCAGGTGCATTTTTTTGGAAGTAAATGGTGACAGGAAGCGGGCGGCGGGGGCGGTAACTAAACCAAGAGAATTAGAGATGCGATTACGCATCACATTGTCATTATTAGTATTACTAACTCATGATTTTTTGGGATTATTTTCGTAAAGAAATTGTTTTACAAAGTTTCTTTAGAATTTACTGTAACTGTTCTAAATTTAAACTTTTATGGACTCATTTAAATTGTGTTTTTATATTTTTGAATTAAAATGTTGTTAGTATTTTTTATCGATTAAACATAATTAATCGTTTTCGTTAGTAATTTTAGGGTCGCATCTCTATGACATGCGCGAAAGTGATAAAAACCTAACTTCAATCCGGCCAAGTTACGTTGATCGTACAGTACGTTTGTTTCTTTCTTGTAAAAAAGTTTAGTGTGGAGTACCTACATGATTGTATGAAGTGCCCCTCCTAGAAATATATATTTTTGTTATTTTACAAACGAACTAAGTAGTGGTTTATACTAGACACCTATACTCCAAATTTCATCCATAAACATTGTGTAGTTTTTGAGTAAGATGCCTGTGATATGCCGACGGATAGACAGACGGACGGACATAACGAAATTATAAGGGTTTCGTTTTTGACATTTTGACTATGGAAGTCTAAAAATGTGACAACTATAGAAAGAGAAAAATGTTTAGAGATATATCTGGAGGCCTACTCTAATGAAAATGAAGTCTCGAACAAAAATGAAGTGGTATTATACAAAGCCAGGAACATCTATTTAATCCACTCGTTCCAGAAAGTCGTCTAAGGGTTCCAACTTCTTGTGCTTATCCAAAAGTTAGTTAGTATTGGTACCCATACATTCATTACTTTATCTTTTCATATAACTACTTTCTGATTTAATTTATGGCTGCCTCGGTGGCGCGGTGGGAGTGTATCCGACTGCTACGCAAGATATCGTGGGTTCGATTCCCACACGGGATACCATTTTGTGTGATCCACAAATTGTTGTTCCGAGTCTGGGTGTAATTTCTGTCCGTGACTTGTATGTTTGTAAGGTCCCTATTGCGGGAGCCGATTTAAAAAAAAATACATTAAATATTTATTTTATATAAAACTAAATCACAGATTGCCACTTTTCCTTATTATAATAATATTGTAATTTACACACTTTCTAGTTTGCTTAATATAGAAGTCAATTGTATAGTATTTAAGGTGCCTCTTTCTGAGCGCTTGTAACCTATCTACACCTTTTTAACATCATTGGTCCTACATATTATTGTATTTTTTTCTTTTGCAAAGTTCATCACCAATCATCCCTCACGGTCTATCGGTCGTCATGACGGCGCCTGCAGTCTTCAGATTTACAGCACCCAGCGATCCTGATAAACATTTGGAAGCAGCTAACTTATTAGGGGCCGATATCACAGGTGTGTATCTTTTAATTTCAGGGAAATCATTAAAATCAACGGAATCCTATGATATAAACTAACAATAAATTAATAGGAACTTGGGAATGAATTTGGATATGACTGTCAATATATTTTTGTGTCCTACACAATGATGTTTTAAGTAAATAGGTGAAGATAGCTTATATAATCAACATTTGATATGAGACCTATATAGGTATTGATTGCAGTAATTATATAGGTTACGCCACATTATGACAAAAAAGTTATTATAAGCGAAAAATAAAATAATGTAATCTGTTGCTTTCATCTGTTGACGCCGGCGATGCGACACTGACATATACTTTGACTGCCTGTGTGGCGCGGTGGGAATGTATCCGACTGCTACGCAAGAGGTCGTGGGTTCGATCCCCACCCAGGACAAAACTTTGTGTGATGAGCACGATGGTTTATTCTGTGTCTGGGTGTTATTTATCTATAATATGTATGTTTTTAGAAATATATAAGTATGTTTATCAGTTGTCTGGTTTCTATAGTACAAGCTCTGCTTAGTTTGGGATCAGATGACGTTGTGTGAGTTGTCCCAAGATATTAGATATTATATTATTATATAAAAATAAGTCAATTGTATAGATTTAAGGGTACCGCTTTCTGAGCGCTTATAACCTATCTACACCTTCTTACCTAAAACATCATTGGTCCTACACATTATAGTATTGGTATTGTATAGTATATGGACAGAGGCTGGTATTTTTGTCGGAAGTCGCAGTGACTTACAACATCTATGGGGACAAATACACATTCAAAATTACAAGAATAAATGACTAATTAAAAAATGGTCGTCTGTAAAGACGGTTTACGGACGATAATTTTTCGTGATAACGTCAGAAAGACATTGATGACATGTTGCCATTCGCGTTGCTTAGCAACTAATCAATAACGTTAGCTCGAATTGCCATTCTCTGTTTCTTAGCAGCCAATCTTCTTTTCTTTTCTTTAAAAAAAGACGACATCCCGCATTAGGGTACAAGCCCTGTGTCGCGGGGAACTTTACAAACATTCAATTCACGGACACAAAGTACACTCAGACTCGAAACAACAATTTGTGGATCACACAAAGTGGTGTCCCGTGTGGGAATCGAACCCACGACCTCTTCTCTCACGACGAGTCGGACACACTCCCACCGCGCCACAGAGGCCGCCTGTCATCAATAACGTGACTTTTTTGTAGACACTTACGTCGTCCCGGTCATCGATTTATAAGACGTTATCACGTCAAACACATTTAGTATGAAATGTCTAACTGATAATTTTTGAGTCTAAATGTTATGTGATATAAATAAACCAATTACGTAGCTTTTGAAATCGACAATTCGACTCTAAATGACTCCGGTCGTGTAGGATTTCCGTCCCATCGGAAGATGAAATATGATGTTCGCGGATCCACTTCCATATAAGGTTGCGGGCACGGTTGGTCGACAATTTTGATTTAGATGAAATGTGTACACCTGTGGTTTCTTTTTAAATATACAAATTTTGGATATATGATTTATGTGATGCAGGTTTGGCGTTCGTAGGTGTATGGGAATAATGTCATTTTTTATTTTATTTTCTTTTATTTTTGAACTGTGTATTATAATTATTATTTAATTTATAATCTATTCAAATATAATGTAACATTGTTTAGAACACCTTGGATATTAAGATACTAGCTCTTCTCTCTATCTGCGCAACTTCGTCGTTTTTCATTACTGCCCCGCTCCTATTTGTCGTAGCGTGATGTTATATAGCCTATAGCTTTCCTCGATAAATGGGCTATCCAACAGTAAAATATTTTTTCAATTCGAACCAGTAGTTAGTTCCTGAGATTAAAGTTCAAACAAACTCTTCAGCTTTATAATATTAGTATGGATAAACCTATTTACCAATTAGGGTAATAATAATTAAATAATAATAAAAATTCTTTAATCACTTAGGAAGCAAAATACTAGTTTGGAAAATTCGATTCTACATTTACATGTAACGCCTGTTCGCAAACAATAGGTAAAGCCGGAGAAAAGAACAGGCAATAAAAACTCGCGGCCACTCTTTTCAAATTGCCAATGTTTACAATGTTTCTTTGTTTATAAAATATGCAAAAAGGTGCTGCCATTATACACCATCTAAAAGGACTGATGCAAAAACAAGAGATCAAAAATATTAAAAGAAGAGTACACAAGATTGGATATATCAACCTCAAGGGGCACAACATATACTTACAATGTAAAAACTATATGTGCTTAAATATTGTCCAAATTACTGCAACTTGATGGATAAGTATAAATGTTTTGCAAAAGAAAGAAAAGAACAACATCATCAGACCGTATCAGTCTACTGCTGGTCATAGCTCTCTCCTAATGTTAGCGACAACAGCTGGTCCTCCGCCTTCCGCATCCACTCCATCCCAGCAACTTTCTTTAAAAACTGATAATATTGATACAGGTGTGAAGCAAGCTGATGCTGGGAAAGTACTTGCTGATACGATTCTCAAGTATATGGATGCGATGAAAATAGAAAATGGATTGAAAACTCTTGGTTATAGCAGCGGAGATGTACCTAATTTGGTTAAAGGAGCTTTGCCACAGGTAACTTAGTTTATTTTTATCTTATTTGCAAGGATTTAGTGTAACCGAATATTAGAGTCTCTAAATTTATGAATTGCGAGGGAATACAAAAGGGTATAAGTAGTGTCTTTTAAAGAAACGTCAAATACAATACGGTCCATATAAGTTTGTATGAAATACTGTACCGCACTTTTATGTAAATTGTTTAACGATTTGTAAAATCATACATGTATAAATAAGGGGGGCTTGGTGTCCTTTAACACAAGCCTCGAGCTTAGCTTGGGAACCAGTCTCCCACAATCAATTACTGAAATTTACAAAACCAATAGGATTAAGATTGTTAAAATGAGACTAAATGTAATTGTTGTGGTGAGGAAATAAAGATTATTATTAAATACTAGCGTATGACCTTATATTTTCAATTATCAAATCATTTACTTTTGTTTTTGTTTTGATGAATAAAAAAATAATAAACAAGATAAATTATAAACAAACATATTTTTACAGAATACTTTTTGACATATTATTGAATGGTTAGTATAAAATAATTTATTATGATAGTAGTCAAGTACCCAATTCAGAGTTGACTACGCACAAAAGTGTAACATAGCATGCCGTTGGCCTTGTGCAGAAAACAGTACATTAGCGTATCGCAGTACCATTAGGCCCCTTTACGCTAAACTATGTAATAAACAGCAATGACAATATATTCTTGACTACCCCGTTGGTCTGTTGGTTAGTGACCCTGTCTGCTAAGCCGGAGGTCGTGGGTTCGATCCCCACCCAGGATAAAACTTTGTGTGATGAACACGATGGTTTATTCTGCGTCTGGGTGTAATTAATCTATAATATGTATAAATAGTAATTAGAAATATATAAGTATGTTTATCAGTTTGCTGGTTACCATAGTACAAGCTCATCAGCTCATATCATCGTACAAGATATTATTATTTGTGTACCTAGATTAGGTAAAAGATAAGAGAAATTAAGCTGTAATCAGATAGATAATATGTTTAGTACTATACATTAGCGTAAACAGTGACGCTATCGTTGTGTGCCCAAACATCTACATATGAAAATTAACAGCTCAATGTGCTAATTATGTCCCGTTTTTATTTCGACGCTAATTTATAATATTGAGTACATTATAATTACACGTACTAAAACCGCTTCAATTTGATCCAATTATCAATTAGCTAATGATCATTCTAGTTCATAAGTTAATGTACGTAGGTAAAAGTGCTACACGCGAAGGCGGATTTTACATGGAAGGTTTTTTAGCTGGAGCAGATCCCACACTATCTCTGGCGTCTGCCTCGGGCGCTGGGGGAATGCTTTAGATTTTTTTTCATCCTCAAAAAAAAGCCAAGATTTTCAAAACTATCCCTATGAAATTTGAAACAGGCGCGCTTACCTACATACAGTTGGATCAACGTAACTTGACCGGATTGAAGTTAGACTCTTATCACTTTCGCTTGTCATAGAGATCCGACCCTAAAATAATTATTACTTACAAAAACGATTAATTATGTTTAATCGATTAAAAATACTAACAAAATTTTAATTGAACAATATAAAAATACTATAAATACGAGTCAATAAAAGTTTAAATTTAGAATAGTTACAGTGTACATACTAAAGAAGTTTGAAAAACAATTTCTTTGCGAAAAAAAAACACGAGTTAGTAATACTAATTATGACATTGTAATACGTAATCGAAATCGAACCAGTATTTACTAAAAAATGCATCTGCGCAACCACTTTTTATTAAGTAATAGTCTTCTGGGTTGGATATATAGTCTCAGTTAACATTGAGGCCTTACCCGATACTATACATACCTTACCTTAGTTATTATTATTATGTGACGTTTTTTTATTTTCAGAAACGTCTTTTAGCGTTGACGCCAAGGCAGCAATCTGAAGAGGATTTATCGAAACTATTGGAAGATTCCCTAACTATTTACTGAGGTTTATACATACCTAAGTTGACAAGAGACTGACGAAGTAGCTTAGCCATATTGTTGTTTTGTTATTTTTATATTTATGTACATATAATCGATTTTTTTTATCTGTATTAAATATTATCGGCAAGGTCGTCGCAACAAATTGGGCATAATGAAGGTTATTAAAATGCTATTGACGTAAATAAGATATTGGGGAAAGTGTATGTTAATACAATAGTGCCTTAGCAACCATTTTTGATTTTTATATCATAATCTATACCATGTAAATAAAATTGAAGTGTCTGTTTGTATTATCAAAATAACAGCTTTTTACTAAATGCATATTATTGTCATATGGTAGTTTTTTATACCTTGTGTTACATTTTTGTAATTTTCGTAGGGATCTCTTTATTTAATCAGTAAAGTATAGCCTATGCTACCCCCCGTTATAATAGCTTACAGTAGTTTTTAAGTATATTCGTTATATACAAAAATATAAATCTTTCCTGTTTATAATATTAAGTAGAGATAAAAAAATAGTATGTCTGTTTTTTCTGCTAATCTTGTTCTGAAAAATTGCCTGGCTAGTCTCTGAATCACCGATTTTGATGGGACTTTCACTGTCAGTCAGATGTTGTTTGAAGAAGTAACTTTTATGATCGTGCTAACGTCTATAGGGAGTGAGCAGCCTGTGACATCACGCAAACGAAGTCGCGGGCACAGCTAGTTAGAAATTATATTTATTTTATCTTTTGGGACTATGATTATTTCTGACTGTTAATTGAAGGAATGGGCTTAATATAGCTATGGTGAAATAGCCCTAAAGCGAAATAGGTTCAAATGTGGGGATGGGTTTTTAGTAGTAGGTATATGATATCTATTACTTACGTATATAATACGTATTCTAGCGTTTATCTTATAATGGAATGTTATGTAAAAATAGTATACATGATTATGTTGTTTTTATTGCCATTAGATTATTAAGTACCTACTATTTTTGTATGAAGCTCAACAATTTTTATACTTTATTTTTATAAATATATGTTTTATTATTAAATTTGTGTATTATTTTGTATTCGTCCCTGTTATGTCATGGGGTAGTGCTCGAAATTACATTAGCAAACCTGTACAAGATACTTAAGGAAACGATAGATGGCGTTACTAATGGCTTTAGAAAAGTATCGTGGAACAAGGAACCAAAATTGATAAATTAATTCTTTATTTGTAAAACTCTAAGCGATAGAAATTATGTCGCGTATTGGAAACCCACAAATGTTAAACTTTATCCTTTACAATTTTGAAGTCTTATTATGTCTGTCAGAAACACTATCACTATATAACACTATTAAACTGATAGGGGATGAGCTGCATTCTAGATTTGGAGGATAGAGATAAAAGAGTATTATCTATTATGGGAAACAAGTTAAAAATGTCCTAACTTTCCGTATTTATTAGTATACTCTTTGGTCTAGCTGTAAGCTGTCAATAACAGTTCAAAAATCCTCTAAAGTGACACTACATAGATAGATAACGTCGTTGAGTTGTAAAAATGGCGGCAAACTAAACGGCCATTATTTTTACAGCTCCGAGTTTAACTTGTAAAAAATGATTTGAATACGTGATAATTGACTAAGAACGAGACTTGGTGCATGTAATAAGTGCACAAATACTAGACACTGGCAGAAATTAGCCGTTAAAACGGCTAGATTGCCATAAACTCAAAGAAGAAGTAGAACGTCGTTTGCCGATTGAAGAATTCATCGATAATTATCGATGAATTTACTTAATTAAGTAACTTGTTGTATCCCCAAAACCGCAATTTTACAGCAGATTTCAAAGGCTATTATATAATGGCTAAATAAAACCGTGATTGTTTAATTATTGTGTTTTTAAATGTTAAAGTGTGTGTATGCTTTCCAAATTTTACAATAATAAAATAAATAATGATATTTATTTAAAAAAATATAACTTTGAAGTGGTCTACTGTGAAATGGCGGTTTTGGGGATACAACAATTTACACATGTCGCCAGCTAAGATTGCGTGTCTGATGTTAGCGCGTAAGCTGCACACAACTCGAATTTAGGTATCTGAGGGGATGAAGGAGACAAGCGGGGAACGACGTCCCTGCGCCTAACTACATTCGATGACAACTACACAAACGCAAACTTAGGTGGCTCGACTTGTACGTAGGAGGTATCGATTTAAGGTAAGGACGAACTGGGCCCACGTATGCAACGCATTGTGACACCTACACTCATGAATTTGTATGAAAACAGTTGAATTAGTGTAGGACGCATTGATAGCGTTGCGTATGATATGAAGTATGTTCCTGATTCAACTGTTTTCATACAAATTCAAGAGTCTAAATCCTCCGGTCCGCGTTTAACGTGTATGTTACACGTTAAACGCGGAAACAACAAATTTTCTCTACGAGTGCAAATATACTTGAAATACGTGATAACTGGATAAGAACGAGACTATTATTTAAAGAAAACTTGAAAGAAAATTAAACTTTTAACCGGCAACGAGACTAGGATTCAAAGTAGAAAACTTGAAAGAATATTAACTTGAGACTGGCGAATGCACAGAATTTGCGAGCCATAATCCCCACCGAGTAATATCGGCGGGAAGAGAAGAAAAAAGAGCATATGTTACATACTTGGACTCAGTTTGTCCTTGCCTTTATTTTTGTTGTTACTCACGTCAACGTCACCCTTATTTGACGCATTTTGACGAACACTTTTCATGCACAAAGATTTTACTTCTATATTCTTCTCTTCTTCTACCTTTCATTTTTAGAGGATTTTGAGTATCCAAAGGGGTCACATGACTTGTTGATAATAAAGAAACAAAAATCCTTAGTGTTTAATTTTTAATAATTTTAAGTACATAAAATAAACCTATCAACTAATTTGTATAATATATAATATGTATAATCTTAAATTAATTTGTTGTAATTTGACTTCCATTTGTTACTTTATATTCAAAAAGCGCTAGATTGAAACATTGGTCGCGATTGTTCGAGTGATCGTAAAGGCACTGTACTAAAAATGTTTGTTAGATATGTATTCGGCTGTGACTAGCGCTTACAACTATCACTTACTGCTTATGTAAGAGTTAACGCAGTTGTTAGTATCAAGTTTTAACTCTGACATATACGATTTGTTCTGGGGTTCACACCGCTTCTGGCACGATATTGTTGTGGTGGAAAGGACTGCTTTCGTACGACATGTTGGAGGCGTTAACCGTCACGCTGTGCAGTGGAGTGTAGCGGCTTAGTTTAGGCGTTGCAGGGCTTGTGAGGTCCTCCGTCAACTGCTGGTACACTAGCCCGCAGTCCTTCTTCGTACGGCCAGGTTGACTCATAGCAGCAATTATGGCACTGTTGTATCTAATCTGCTTGGTTCTCTTAGTACACATCATCATTACGACCTTTGCGATGACGATGAGCAGCAACAATGCACCCAACACGGCGATCGCAATAGGCCACAAGTACTCATAATGACCGTGCTCTTCACGGTCGATAGTAGCCAAGTACATGTCATTCAATTTTTCCTCACTACTCTCCTCGCTCTCGAGCAAATGAATATTAATCTTAACGCCAGTTTCACCTACGTTCACCTGTGTTTTGTTAATTTTCGTTTGTGGTGTAGTGCTGGCTTTCTCGATAAGTTTAACTTTCAAGTCAACATCGTCGGCATCTTCATCATCATCATAGTTCTCGCCGTCTTCGTCCTCAGCATCGTCATCATCGTCGTCATCCAGGGCCTCATCGTCAACGGCATCAGCATCATCTTTATCTTCGTCGTCATCTGCGACGTCTTCTGGGAGTTTAGCGTCACTCAGGGTGTCCTTCAGGTCGAAGTTGCTGTTTGCCTCTGGATCAGTTCTTTCCCAGACATCATCATCCAGGGGTGGCAGAGGCTCTACCGCATGTTGTTGGGGTAATGCACTTCCGCAAGTCTTACGAGTCAAGAATTCCCAACTGTATGTTTGAATTTCATCATCTTTCTTATCCCAAGATAAGTTGGCAATGCTGTTGCTTCCACTGGCGTTTGGTGAAACTTTGCGTTTGCTCAACCACGTCATTAGGTTCTCGAAGTCGCGGCTACAAGCCAGTGGGTTGTTGCTGATATCAAGAGTGTTTAGTTTATTCAAGTGGTCAAGCTCAGTTTGTTTGATTTCATTAATACGGTTGTTTGAAACATTAAGGAATGTCAAATTACTGAGAAGTGTTGCTGAGCGATTCTTGTCTGTTTTCCACAACGATGTCAGCTCAGCGTGGCTCATATCCAAATGAGTGATCATGGGAGTGTGTACGAAGACCTCAGCTGATAACACTTTTAGAGGATTGCCTTGAAGGTACAGTTTGCCTAAGTCGTTATTCTTTTCAAATACTTTAGCATCCAATGTTGACAATTGGTTATAGGAGAGGTTGATTTCAACTAGCTTGGGACACATGCTGAATACTTTAGTGCCAATGGTCTTGATTTCATTATTTGCCAAATTGACGACAGATAGAGCTGAGAAAGTTTTTAGCGAATCATCGTAAATTTCTTGTAGGCCACAGTTAGAAGCATCGAATAGATAGATGTTGAATTGATCAACGGAACACTGGAATCCTTCAGCAGGCAAGTGTTTCAGTTTTGGATTGTTGGAGATCTTGAAGATATCTAATTCAATGTTTTCTTTGATAAGAATGTTAGAGACCAAGTCCAAATCATTGTAAGAGAGGTCAAGATAATTCAGCTCTACTAATTTGTGGAAAGCTTGGTTGTGGATCTTCTCGATGTTGTTGCCACTCAGGTTTAGATTTGCAATGTATGTCATGCCATTGAACATGGAAGGACCAACGAATTTAATGTTAGTTTGACCCGCATTCAAGGTCAACAAATCTGAGATCTGTAATCCGTAAACGGATTCAACTGGATTCCTTGAAATGTGAAGAGTGGCGAGTTCGTTGTTTTCAGAGAAAATATCATCAGGTAAAGATGAGATGTGATTATCGCTAAGATCAAGTTCTTCTAAGTCGAGCAGCTTCTTGAATGTATCGGGATCCATGTTGGACAGGTTATTACCAGCCAAGTTCAGGTACATCAGACCAAGCATGTTCCCGAAAGTGTTAGCTGTGATATATTCCATGTTACAATAGGATACATCAAGTTCTTGTACGGAAGATGCGTTCAAGAAATAATCCTGTGAATCCGCCGCAGGGAACTTCAGAGGATTGTTCGCGAGAGTAAGCAGTAACAATTTTTTGTTGTGCGCAAATGTATCACGGTGCAAGACCTTAATCTTATCGTTGGATAAATTGACGGCGTACAAGTTTGGTAGGCCGTGGAATGCATTAGGCGCAATGAAGTCGATGGTGCTGTTGACAATCTTAACAGTTGTCACTTGGTGGAGACCGAGTTTTTTGAAAATGAGGTTTGTTAATTGAATGGGGAATTTGGGATCGGCGTTTTCAATCACGAGGTCTGTGATGTCATCACCGAACTTCTGTGTGCCGATTTCAAGACGATCGCACTTGGCTGTTCTGTATCCTTGGGATACAGTGCATATGCAGTCCCTTGGGCACGGTCTGTTCTCATTGAAGAGGACTTCCTGGTCTTCTGCAGCATCGAAGTCATCATACTGGTATAGGAAGTTATCGGCATCTTCTTTTTTAGGTTCCGTTGTCTTGTTGACGTTCTCGCTGAGTGCCAGCGCGCATACTGCCAGGAGCAGTACTAACTCCCGGGACCTCGCCCCCATCTCGTAGCGAACTCTGTAAAGAAGAAACAAACTATGTTATTTCCAAAGTCTAATATTACATCAATTATGAAATTTTCTCGAAACCTCGTGTTTCGATCACGTTTACAAAATACCTAACAGTAGTGGAAAACAATGGCCTAAACAATTTCTTTTTGTGAAATGCTTTTGGTAAGCTAACAATGAGTTAGCATAACGTTGTTGTGAACAGAACAATGAAAAAACAGCTGCAAATAGTCCTTTTGACCGTTGTATGAACTCGCTATAGTCATGTATCTTGTATGTGTGAGTTTATATAAAAGAAGTATGTATTCACACACACACACATAGATAGATGCTTCTTGTGACATAGCTCAAAGTTCAGAACATGTCTTTAAATAGTATATTAATACATGTACATGTACACAAATACATAAGTGTGCTAACAACATGATCTAGTGACGCCATCTGCACTATAAAAACATCGAGAGTAAAAACTGGTAGGTATTCGCAATAAAATGGTATGTTTATTGTCATTAAACATATCTACCTAATTCTACCACACGGTGACCAGATGTGAGGCATTGTTCTAGTGAAATCTTATCTGCGCTTTGTCCATCTGTCGGTCTGTCGTGACTTCAGTCATGTGATACATGGCGGTTCTTTGTCAGATCTCTTTATATTCTTATGTAGGTACTACTTTATATGTTTAAATAAAAATAAGTTTGTATTTTAATACAACAATTCCCTTTTTTTTTAAGATAGAAAAATTGGAGCAATTATCTATTTATTAATAAAGTTATTGGCAAGAAATGCTTATAAAAATTACTATAAGTTTGTGTTTTTCTTTCTCTAATTGTAGTATAAGTTTTTCTGTGATAATGGTTCAATCATTTATGTTTATTGTGTTAACGTCAGCGTGAGAAACTTAACTGATATCAATGGAACTTGCGTGTGTCATGAAAAAACCCGACAGAAATTGAAATGTCACAATTAAGTAATTACCTGCCAAACAACTGAACCAATTTTGATGAAAGATATCTAGTTATGATGTAAGATAGAGATGTATCCGCAAGGAAATTATCTTTCAATTAAATTACATTCAAATCGGTTAACCCGTTTAATAGCTACAAACCACAGATAGGGGTAGATATATACAC
Organism: Herminia tarsipennalis; assembly: GCA_945859575.2. Classification (NCBI taxonomy): domain Eukaryota; kingdom Metazoa; phylum Arthropoda; class Insecta; order Lepidoptera; family Erebidae; genus Herminia; species Herminia tarsipennalis. The sequence continues at coordinate 20,875,682 of OX243836.2, forward strand.
AGGCTTGTTGTTAAAACACGCAGGTCATGGGCGCCCCCCGCCAGGATTCATTCAGGGGGTGCAACAGTATTTACGCACTCCACTACACTGAGAGGAATTCTATCTAAAATTTTCGTTGAATCCTTCCTAATCGTAGGACATTGTGTTATTAATTAATAAAACGGAATAAAAAGCCTTACAGACTTATTATTCCGAAAGGAAGGTGCAAGTGCGCTCTCTTGCACCCTGGAGGCCTACTCTAATTCAATGAAAACGGATAGATCAAAAATGAGGTGGTGATATACGTCAGCAACATTAATTCAATCTTCTCTTTCCCGAAAATCGTCTATAGATTCAGACTTTTAGTGCTTATTAAAAAAAAAACATTGGAACAGTCCCCCTAAACTAGAGAAATTTAAGACTACGGAAATGTACCTATGAATTTAGTTTTAAACAGAGTAGGCCTACTGTTTCCAGCGTCCATGATGTCGGATAAAACACGAACCTACATGAAGGTACTTACTTAAATATACAGTACAAACATTGTTTTAATATTTTTTTCCTATATACCTACCTAATTGTTTAAACTCAGCTAATAAACTTTCCTGTTTTCATTGCGAGAGTTACTACACTATATATACTTAACCAACTATCTATTTAAATAAATGAACAAGTTACGAAGAGAAAGAATTTGTTTATATAGTATACAAATAACGCGTTCATATGTAAAACCTACATTTAAATCATTTCCCTACTGAACTATTGTTCTAAGAATACCGCGCACTTTAATTTGCATGCTAATTGTATCTACTTACTTATTAATCAATCATTGTTTAAAAGATTCTTTACAACAGAACAGAAGTAACCTACCCACCTCTTATACTATTCATATAACTTGTATTTATTCTGAATTATATTAAAATTCCGAATAAAATAATCATTCTTACTTACATGTTAAGTTGTCGCAAAGATCAAGTTTGAAATCCAATGCTTATCGCACATAAGACAAGTTTCGTACAACTCTGTTCGTATTGTAGAAAGTCAACCACTTTCACGTTAACCACGACACAATAAGACACAGCACACAGGAAATAATATTGACTGTTAGTTTGTTAGATCGAAGGCCATTAAACGTCTGATTACTCGCACACTTAAACTAGATTAATTTGTCTGTTCCACACGCAGTAGATACGTCCTCTTCGTTGCTCGTCTAACGACACACTACCTACCTTCGCACCGCATCAATTTATATATATATAATTCTAACAATTCGGAATTTTGGGGCGATGACGGTGATTCACGAGTTGCTAAAACATTAATTTGACGTTTGTTTACAAAGCCGAGGTCGCCTCGTAAACTATTACGTCTGTCTAGCAATAGTTTTCTCACCCTAACACGAGCATTTAGATTTTATTGATGTCTGCCAATATTGCATTCCTAGAATCGCACGTAAGATTCGACTATTGTTTCAATACCTACTACTTACCTACTACAATATTTATATTTGCTTTCTTATATTTTCACATACCTATATGTACCTATTATTTGGATACTAACACGTGTGTTTAAGTTTCTAAAATGATCTTTGTGAGCTAGAGCTATAATAAGTAAGACAAGTATAGGCCAAAGACTTGAGACAAGATGTAGGCAACCGTCTGCAATGGTGACTATTATTATGATGGTCATCTCGTGGTACTTCTCTGTAGGTAGTCATTTTCCACAGATAATTTATTAGATAGTGACCCTGTTTTTATTCCTGTTGTCATTTATTATCTGATCTAAGTACATAATTGTAACAATTTGTTTCTTTCAATGTGGTACGATTGCAATTAAGCCACCGTTTCAGCTAATTTTACATTTTATCTTTATATCACTGATGGTAAGCGTAATTCCATCCAAATCCCAGTCAAAGTCAACTGCAAAGTAGATACGGGTCATTTTGCCGCCATTTTCACATAGGTACTGTTATTGGCAAATCGATGGCAATGTGGATTAATAGAACACTATAACTGCATAAACATTTTGGTGTTATGGATTTTACACGTTAAACGCGGAGCTGTGTTATTGATTACATTGCAACAGCTCCGTTTGCGCCAAATTTACAATGTTCCAATTTGCAGACTAAAAAAAACATAAACATTCAAAAATGCCTGACAACAATTTTTTTATTACATTAATTACTTTTATCTTCCACCGTTGATATCTATAAAAAAAACAACTTTCTTTTTATATCTTTAGGTAGAGGTGAACGTTATGCGAGCGCTATCAGTTTGACGAGACGAGTGAATCTCTGATAACTGATAAGATATCGTTGGAGTACACAATGGCAAAGCTAATATAGAACGAAAAACAACAGATGATCACCTTTGCGATTGTTTGTTCACATAGTCTAGGTAGGTACTATATGAGGTACCTATGTGTCTTGAATGATGTATGACGTTCTAGAAGAAATAAACAACTACCCACTCGCACTTTAGTTTTGAGGTTAGGCACCTATATTCAACAAACATGATCGTATATTTATCACTTTTACCAGAATCAGCTTGTAATATTTATATTTTATGAGTAGAGAATGGATTGTTTCATTCGGTTGGTGGATTGTAGCAACTTTTGTGTCCTGGCGACATTGTAATAGGAATTAAAGGAACGATTTTAAAAATTAATTCCCTGAGGTGAGAAACAGTAGAAAGGGTAACAGATCAAAAACAGTTTAGTTTCCGTACCTTTATTTTACTATTCACAATTTTTGTATCGAGGCAAGAAGTAGATGCACTTATGAAAAAATTAGTTTAATTTTCAACGGAAAAAGCACTTGAAAGTTAATTACTGCGGTAGGTAGTTTTGTTAGGAGAGAGAACAAGGTCGGGGTTGCTAAAAATAGCAGCACCTACCTATTAAAGCTAGGCAAAAGGTAAAAGTTTTAATTAGATAACGTTAAAGGGCACCAGGAAAACTTATGATCGTCTACTGTGGAATAGCCTGGGGAAGGCCATTGCTAAAAAGCAAAACAAACCTAGCGATGTCTTGAATTGAAATATTTTATTAATTGGATAAATATAATATAGTTGTTAATAAAGGCTATATAAATAAAAAAAGGGCACACCACTACCTACATAATTGAAGGCGATGAGGTTTCTAAACAATAGTATGCCTTGTGTTTTTAATTTATTTCTTTTCATCATAATCAATCATATGATAAACCCAGTAATGACAAGAAGCACATCAGCATCATGGGCAATATTTTCAAACTGATGCGGGGTAATATGACTCAATATGGAGACCGAAGATTATTTAGTTAGGTAGAGTACCTAACTCTATTGGGTCTGTGGTTAGGCATCTAAAAATACCTTACAAATAAGGATAATGATTATAAACTATAGGAAAAAATTTTAAAATCGGAAAATAAATACACAAAATAAGCTATTACTCGTATTATGTTTGTTTACTAGAGAGGCAATAAGTAAAGTATGACAAAACGAGGCTAAATTTAAATCATATATTATACATATTATTGTTTTAGTCTTCAAAAATCATTTCAGATTATTTTTTTAAAAAAAGGTTTACGAAGATAATAACTTCCTTATTGATATTAGTATATCTATTGAATGCTATAACTTAATTTATTTGGTTTTTTAAATAGAATAAAAAAACAAAGACTAAAGATTCAGTTAGATAACAAAAACAAAGTGTTAATTATGTATTATCCAACCAACGTGTTATAATTATGGAGGTAAAGGCATAGACAAAGCATTTTTTAAAATTCCTATTAAACGGAGTTGATAAAAATAGAATATTTAAAACAAAGAAAAATGGCGTCAATTGGATTAGTAATTCTAATTTAATCTGTAAACTAAATAAAGGTTCTGACAACGTGACAATCATGGAGTAACATTGCCAATTTGAAACAATGGGATGTCACGTCAATCGTATGTATGTGTGACATAGCTGATGTACCTGTGTATGTGTCAGTCTGTGTCAGTGCCATTCGTGACATCTTTGTTACTTACGTCCGTCGTCTGTTCTGATAATTGGTCAGTAACGATATAATCAATGGGTTTATTGTGTCTTAGAATAAGAAATCCTAAAATTAGAGGTTAAAGCCGAGGACATTGTAATGACGGTTGTTGCAAATTCTGCAAGATAGGTCTACGTCTACTTTGTTCGTGAAGAAAGTAGATTAATTCTTAAAATAATAGGAATTCAGGACAAAATTAACGCTCATTAATGGTTCATGTCCGTGCATTGCGGCCGCGCGCGGCTTACGACGTGCGGCAGACGCGCGCGGTTGAGTCGTAAGCCGCACTTCGTAAGCGCGCTATGCACGGAAATGAACCTTTAGGTACATACATTTGCTGCCAAACTTTTATAAACACCATACCCTAGGTAACATAAATAATATTAAGTAGGTACCTACAGGGAATACTCGTCATAAGACTCTGAAGGATTGAATTTAAAAAATCTTTAGATTGTATTTAACTTTTCGTAATTACTAAGTGCAATTTAATATGCAATTTAATTGTGACGTCATACACTTGTGGCGTAACGGATAAGAACCATTAGGTTAATCGATAACGGATGCAGCATGTGTCACAGAGTTGAAGATGTAATGAACTGGTCTTATGTACAAAATTCGAAGTAATCTACACGATGAAGAAATGAATTATTTAGTCTATATTTCCCTGCCATTGTATGCACTGGGGCAAAAAGCAGTTTCCAGTAAATCACATGAATGGATGTTGATGCATACAGTTGGCAATAAAGAGGAAAATTTACGGTATGCGCATGTCCTCACGTATTTTTATAGATAAGATTATATCGTAGAAGATCTGAGTAATAAGAGAAACAATGGCAATGGAATAGTGTTAATGGGGTGTACAGTACTCCAAAAGTAATAATGCGCATAGAAATCTTCGGAAATCTTCGTCATTGTTCGGCAACGGTCGTATTACCCGAGCGTCGAAAGACGATATTTATATAGAGTGGTTAAGAGCAATTTCTCTATGCCTAATTTTATATATTATGTGTTTTGTGCTAAAACAGATTTGATTTACCTGTAACGAAATTTGATTCGATAATTCCATGTAAGTAAATAGCGAAAACGCTACAATCATTGTTGGAGTGATTAGTTTTCAAGTGTCTTACCGAAGTTGGTGTAATTATGGAGGAAAAGGTTTAAATAACATAAGGTTTTATTAGAAGGAGAAAAAAACGTTTTCAAATAGAGGTTTACATAAAATATAATCAAAATCTCAGTTCAAATTTGTTTACAGCACTAATCATTCCAGAAAAATAATACAATTATAAAAAAATTAATCAGAATCGAGGAAGACCTCTATTCCCGACATCGCAGATTCATCAGAAGTTTCATTATGCTCTTGTTCATTTACACTTTCCTCACTGCTATCACCTGTGTAAATAATCAGTTTATCGGAATAACTATCGATTCTTGGCTCAAATTTTCTATATTCATCTTCGCATTGAACCGCATGATCAGAAACTTTTTTCCATTCTTCTGGTCCTATTTTATTGATTTTTTCTAATATAGCATCTTTAACTGACGTCACAGTCATTGCAATATTTCTCTTGGCCACGTGTTGCTTTATTTGGGACCAAATATTTTCAATAGGGTTAAAATCGGGATGATATGGTGGCAATCGTATAATTTTATGCCCATGTTCCTCCATTATACGGTCAATGGCAAATTCTGTGTAATTTTCTTTGTATCTTTGTATAATTTTATACAAATCGGGTTTCAGTTTCTTTGGGTCATGCGGAATGTTGTGTTGTTGTAACCAAGCTGTCATTTGTGGTTTAGATGTGTTTGAGTTTGGTGGTTTCACAGACAGCTTATTATGATATGGGGCGTTGTCTATTACCAACACACTATTAGGAGGCAAGTTGGGAATCAATGATTGCGTAGCCAAGTTTGATAACGTTCCGCGTTTATTTCTTTATGATAGTCACCTTCTGAGTCGACACATTTATGTAACATTAGAGCCCCTGGGACGAAGCCTTTTTCATTGCCTGCGTGTACAATAATTATTCGCTCTCCTTTGGAAATGGGTTGTTTGATACCTTTTTTGTTGCTATCTTGCCAAGTTTTACCCTTAGTATGTGATGTGTGCACATACGACTCGTCCATAAATACTATGTTTCTACCAGAACTCCTCAGCTGTTGTATTTCTCTGAGATATTTGATCCTTTTTAGGCGTATATCATGTTTTTCCATAAGTAATTGTCTGTTATTATCAGTTTTCAGAAACCTAAACCCCATGTCTTTCAAGATCAACCTTAAAGTCTCGGCACAGCCTTTGAAATTAATAGCTTCGATCAACTTTATTCTTAAATTATTTACAGTTGGGAGTTCTTTCAGCGTCAATTGAAAATTGTATATCATATTACGAATAACACAGTAGTCGAAATCATCAAGTACCAGCCGAAATCTACTTTTAGGTCTTCCTTTTTTCGGTGTAGAAAATTTCTTTGATTGATTATGTTTTTTTTCGTTTAAGATATTACTCAAAGTTCGTCGCGAAATTCCTGTAGCTTTTGTAACACGGTCTTGAATTTTTTTAAAATAACCATCATGGTCTCTGTTGAAAACATTGGCTTCATTTAAGAAATAAAGGTACACATTAAATACCATTTGCCGTGCTTGTGAATTAAGCGGTTTTCCACGTTTAAATTTATCCATTTTGGAAGAATTCGTCTGAAAGAAAATGGCATGGGCAGAGTTAGGTATATATTTTTTATGCATGTTTATCTATTTATTTAATTTAAATAAATCTCATTTTTTAAATGTTTTTCTAGTACTTAATATGTATTTAATGTAGGTATTTTATTTTTTTAATATTAAAAAAACGTGAAATATGTTATTTATTTTCCTTTTTTCAAAATATACTATTTAAATCTGAATAAGCTAATTAATGTTGAAATTATATTTACCAAGAAGGGTGTGTAATAGCAGCTCTATATATTTCCACAAATAGAGAACACGTGCAGTCACTACCAATATATAAAGACGACTGACAGACATTTCGCTGACCGGCGACAGCTGCCGAACGCCCGATTTGTTTTCGATTGTGCACACATGATATTGACTCCTATCTCTTTTAAACAAGGTGCAAAATGCAAATGCCTTGTTTAGGGCTCTTACGATTCCATGATTCGAGTGTTTCCGGGAATACGACAATTAGCGAAGATCTGCATGTGCATTATTAATTTGGGAGTACTGTAACTTATTATAGAATTTGAAATTGGAACTAAATACAGCTTAGGTAGGTATAGACAGATGCTACAATTCGCCACATGTTTGTAATGATCACGCGTTGATAGAGTTGAGGGCCGAATTGAAAAAGTATTTTTCTATTGGGTAGCCCATTTATCGAGGAAGGCTATAGGCTATGTAACATCACGCTACGACCAATAGGAGCGGGGCAGCAATGAAAAATGTTGTACAAACGGGGAAAATTGACGCATACGAAGTCGCGGGTTTAGCTAGTCTTATTATAAAAATAAGTGATTTGACTAGAAAAAAATAGTGACGTATTTGTTGGAGATCTCCGAAATCTGCATTTGGCATTTCTTAAAGAGTTGTTTTGACTAGTTTAAAACTAGACCATTGGTTTTATTTTCTTGCCATTTATGCACTACAAAAACCCATTTACGTGCGCTCTATTCATATCAATAAATATCAATAATACGTTTGAAGTTTTTCTATTTTTATATATGTAAATCTGGTTTAGATTTGATAGTGGTTTTGTACGTCATCGCACTTGATTACGTATGCGTCATTAGTATCTTGTACGTCTTTAAAATCCTATAATGTAAGAGTAAATATTGATTACTTTACTGCTTACTTTTGTGCATTTTACGAATATTCGGGATAAAATTGCGGGTAAACTCACCCAATTCAAATTTAGACGCGGTGACAGAACCTCTGTATTTGTTAACTCTTAAACGAGTCTTCTGTGGTTATGTTCGGGTCCCTGATGCGTTTATTGGGACAATGACTTGAGCTATAATTTTTTATTGCTTGGCTTAACAAGTCAAGTGGTCATAGCCTAAGTTGCATTACGAACAATGTCAAATAATGATACCGAAAGCGATTTGAAGCAACACCGCATATTAAAACGCTGGTTAGATAAATGATTTAGTTAGCATACAATCGTCGCCGGAGGCCCCTTGCTGACGTAAAGGCACGTGCAAAAATGCACGCTTAGACCACAGACGGAAAGTTAAACCAACATGTGTAAAATCCTGACCTAAATTGACTTAATATGACGTCATAAGTTCCGTACCCAATGAAAAGTGTATCAACTAATGAGTCATTATATCTGAGGTCTATGGTTTTTCCCTCAGTGTTGTTTGAACTCGTTTTATCTACTATTATGCAGGTGGTATTCAAATGTATATGTACGAGCGTATTCATAGCTAGATTTATTGATTGTAATAACTTGGGTATGTCGTTGAGTTATTGTCTGAATGTTCGCGTTGCAGTGAAAGTTTCGCTATCAAATCTTTGGAATGTTCTACTCGGTTTAGATTCAGTAAAAACAAATATTCCGTTGCTTTTGCAAGTTAAATTTATTAGTCTATTTCTCAGGAGAGTTATAAATAGATTTTGGTTTGGGAGAGACTGGTTGATTTTGTTGCCTATTCATTCAGTAATCTCTTTTCTTCTAAACATATTTCCAAGTCCCATACATAAAGGGTTAAGTTTTTGCTTTGTTTACCTTTGTGTATATTTTGCGAAACGATTAACCTGATTTCAATGCACTTTTACTACAGGGGTTTTCTTAGTATTTCGCTACTTTTATTGTGTTTATAAACATTTTTCCTTGTAACTGGTGTTTATAGTGATTTGATTTGAAAAATGTGACGTGAAACACGGCTAAGGGATCGGACTCGCAGGCGACCTAGACTCTGAATCGTGAGGGTTTGAATCCTACCCATTATAGGTACTACCGACGTCAACCCACTCCTAACAAAACGTGGATGTGGGACCCACATTCCCACCTTAAAAAAAAAACGGACCAAATTCTCAATTTTCAAAACCAATTCAAATTGTAAGAGATCGATGAGTCGTCGTGCTGTCTCTGTCAGTTTATAGTGACTAGTAGCGATAGAATATAGAAATACTCACTATATCATTTTTAGGATTCCGTAAACGGAATCCTTATAGTTATGGACCTTATAGAACCGTCATGTCCGTCTGTCTGTCTGTCCGTAGTAGCCGCTACTTAGTCTGATAGCTAAATAATAATAATATTTTTTTTAGTGGGGGCACTCTATACACGTAACAGAAGCAGATTTTTTTTTTTCAGTAAACATCGACCTG